>CM035837.1:335187093-336387093 GCA_020510985.1 Pholidichthys leucotaenia | reverse complement strand
TCTCAGGTTCATCTGTATTAGCATGTCCTCCATTGATGGTAGACCAGCT
Organism: Pholidichthys leucotaenia; assembly: GCA_020510985.1. Lineage (NCBI taxonomy): Eukaryota > Metazoa > Chordata > Actinopteri > Cichliformes > Pholidichthyidae > Pholidichthys > Pholidichthys leucotaenia. Next base: position 336,387,044 of record CM035837.1, on the reverse strand, counting down.
CGTTTCAACACTTCTGTGTTGGTTATCTTGTCTTTCCATGAGATGTTCATTGTGGCTCGAAGGTGTCTCATCATGTACGCGTGGAGTTTCTTCGCCTGCACTCTGTAGACAGTCCAAGTTTCAGCACCATACAATAGAGTAGCCAGTACTGTTGCTCTGTACACTTTGCATTTCACACGGATTGACACATGTCGATTGTTCCACAGTCTCTCCCTCAAGTTTCCAAACACAGCGCTCGTTCTTCCCATTCTGAGAGATAGTTCATCCTCCAGCTTAGCATTCTCTGAAACAGTACTCCCTAGGTACTTGAAAGTCTTGCACTTGACTAGTGGCTCTGTACCAATGCTGATCTCTTCTGGTAGTGATGTTGATAATTGGAACTTTGGTGGTTGATAAAGGCACATTGTCTTCTTGATGTTGATTTGGAGGCTGAATTGGCTAGCTGCTCTTGCAAATTTCTCCACTAAAGATTGCATATCTTCCACGCTGTGTGCAACTAGAGCACTGTCGTCGGCAAAGAGAATTTCTCTTACTATCTTTATCGATGTCTTACTCTTGGCTTTAAACTGTGCCACATTGAACAAGTCTGCTTCTTTCCTTGTTTGAATGTACAGTATACTCCTTCTGAAGTGTCGTTGAAGGCCGCCTCAAGCATGGCTGCCAGATATAGCGAGAAGAGTGTAGGTGCCAGCACACACCTTTGTTTCACCCCGTTGCTTACTGAAAAGTCTTTAGATACTGAATCACTCATTGCCACGTTTGCTTGCATACCTGTATGGAGTGCCTCGATCAGGCTGATAAACTCCTCTGTACAACCATATTTCTTGAGTACCTGCCAAAGTCCTTGTTGCGAAACAGTATCAAAGGCTTTACTGAAGTCTATGAAGACTACATAAAGCGGCATGTTCTGTTCGATACACTTTTCTTGAACCTGTTTCAAGCAGAAAATCATGTCCATTGTGCTTCTTCCACTTCTAAAGCCGCACTGGGCTTCCGGTAGTACGTTCTGCGAGATGTGTTCACTGAGTCTGTTAAGTAGTACACGTGAGAGAATCTTACCAACAGTGGCTAGTAGTGATATACCTTGGTAATTTCCACAATCCTTCCTGTCACCTTTCTTGAACAAAGGCACAATACTTGCATCCTTCCAGTCTTGAGGTACTTTCTGGGCATCCCATATCTCTTGGATGAGCTTGTGCAGGCAGTTGGTCAGCTGAACACCACCAAATTTCCACACTTCTGCTGGAATTCCATCCCTTCCTGGAGCTTTACCATCCTGTGTTGTCCTGATAGCTGCCATTAGTTCATCAAAATTTGGTGGTTCATCCAGACTTGATACAGGTGTTCGCTGCACTAGAGCTTCTTTAGCCTCTTCAGTGAGATCTCCAGGGTTGTTTAGTAGTTGATCAAAGTGGTCTGCAAATCTGTCCAGGATCTTGTCTTTCTCTTGCAAAACCGTTTCACCATCCATAGCCTTTGGTTGGATCAATCCTCTTGGTTTAGGGCCATAGATTTCTCTCAAACCTGTGAAGAATGTTTTCATGTCCTTCCTGTCTGCTGCAGTTTGAAGTCTCTCCACTTTTTCATCCCACCAGTTGGACTTCATCTCTCTGGTGTACTTCTGTAGCTCACTCTGAGCCTTTGAGTATTTCTTCTTCTTTGACCTTGTGTTACACTGTAGGTTTTCCTGCCTAGCTGTATTCCTCGCTTCTAGTAGTTTCTTCAGGTGTTCATCATGCTCATCAAACCAATCTTGATGTTTCCTCTCAGGGTAGCCTAATACATCACTCACAGTCTGATGCACTGTATCCTTCAGTGTTGCCCATTTCTCTTCTATGTCATTCTCTGAGTTGTTGCTGTCCCAGTCTTTCAAGTTTTCATCTATTTCCTGTGTAAGTTCTTCCTGCTTCTTTTGGCCTTTCAGTGCACTAGTGTTTAGCTTCCGTAGTGGCTTCGCACCCATCCTGCAGTGCTGTTTTCGTCTGCAAATCCTTAATCTAGATCTCAGCATAACATGATCAGTGCCACAGTCCGTGCCTCTCATTGGTCTGGTGTCCAATACATCCCTTCTGTCTCTCTGCCTGACTATGATGTAGTCTTCTTCTTGTGTGTGTCCTTGTGCTTAAATTGAGTGTTGGTTATCACAAGGTCGTACTCTGAACATAGTGCAAGTAGAAGTTCTCCATTAGCATTGCACTTGCCTACTCCATGACTGCCTAGCACTCTTTTCCATTTCTCGGTGTCCGAACCAACTCTGGCATTAAAATCTCCAACGAGTATCAGCCTGTCATCAGTCGGTACACGCCTGATAGTCTCACATAAATCACTGTAGAACTCTTCCTTCACCTCCTCTGTGTTGGTCATTGTTGGGGCATATACACTGACGAGTGTGGCATACATCTTCCGCTGTAGTGGGAGTCTCATAGTCATTATCCTGTCATTGATTGGCACCGGTTCCTCATCAAGCATTGCTGCTATCTCCTTTCTAACTGCAAAGCCCACTCCTAATTCTCTCCTTTCTTGAGTTGATCTCCCACTCCAAAAGAAGATGTACCCATGGTCTTCCAAGCTGTCATATCCAGACAATCTTGTTTCACTAAGTGCAGATATGTCTACATTGTACCTGTTCATTTCCAGGGCCACAAGCGCGGTCTGTCTTTCTGGGCGCTGTGATGTTGTTCTGTCCAACAGAGTGCGTACATTCCATTCTGCTACACACAAGGCTGCTGTTTTCCTCTTCTTTTGTCTTCCTGCTTCTAGCTTACTTTTTTCTGCCTGTCGGAGTGTGAACAGATCAGCGCAGACCTTGTAAGCCCGGGCGGCATCTGAGCCGGTATGAGTTGCTTTCTGATTGACCATTTCATGAAACTGCTTGCAAAGTATTGAGTACTGCTAGCTTTTGCTGGACTAGCAGCACATTCTTGGCAGATAAGGTAATATCAGTGGCAAGGACAAGCCAAGACAAACTGACTCCAGTATCTGTTGCAGTGACTGACCAGATGATAGGTTTGTTTATCTCTGCTCTTTGTGTAGTGCATGTCACAATGCACCGACTGGCACAGTCCACCACAGACCTTGTGACAGATGTGTTTATCTGCCAGGATGTCCAGTGCTTCACCCCTGTGTAACTGGGAGTGGTCCACCACGACCTGTGACAGATATTGTTTTTAGTTCTGCCATGATGCCCTGTTTCACCCTCCACGCCCTCGGAAGGGGGCGGAGATGCCGGTTGAGTTGCCGACGGCCCGACCCATGAGACAGGTAGTACCAGTTTTCATGGTTATCCGGTAGCAAACAAGCCAATGCCTGACCTGACCCCCCCCCCCCAAAAGGGGGGGGGGGTGTAAGTCTCAGTTAAAAGCTGCCAATTTCTGACCAAAAAAGTGCAATTTTATGGGGTAGAAAGCTGCAACTTTAGCAAAAAGACAAAAAAAGGGTATAAATTTCCAACTGTTTATAACCTAAAATGCTGCAGATCTAAGATTTGAGTAAAATGCTGCAAGTTTAAGCTTTTTTTTTTTTAAACTGCAAATTCATGAGTAAGAAAAGTTCTAAATTCATGAGGAAAAAGCTGCAAAATTATGAATAATAAAAAGCTGTAAATTTTCAAGTAAGCAGCTGCACATTTCTGAGTAGAATGGCTCTAACTGCAGGAAAATCCTGCAAATTTATGAGAAAAATCCTCACATTTACAAAAGACATGCTTCTAATTTACATGAAAAAGGATGTGATTTAGAAATACCTTTCCAAATCAAACTTTCAGTTTGGATGCGGTTACTCTTTCTCTTAATAGCTCTGTGGGGAACCTTGGAATTATTTTTGATCAAGATCTGTCCTTCAATTCACATATTAAATTTGTTTCTAAGACTGCCTTCTATCATTTGCGTAATATTGCCAAGATTAGGAGCATCTTGTCTCAGAGTGATGCTGAGAAACTGATCCACGCTTTTGTTAGCTCGAGATTAGATTATTGTAATTCTTTATTATCAGGCTGTCCTAAAACATCTTTAAAAAGTCTTCAGCTGATCCAAAATGCTGCAGCAAGAGTTTTAACAGGTACTAGAAAGAGAGATCATATCTCTCCGGTTCTGGCCTCCCTTCATTGGCTTCCCATTTTTCCGTTTAGAATTAAGTTTAAAATCCTTCTTCTTACTTACAAAGCTCTAAACAATCAGGTTCCTTTTTATCTAAAAGATCTGATACTACTGTATTATCCTAACAGAGCACTACGCTCCCAAAATGCAGGATTACTTGTAATACCTAGAATCTCCAAAAGTACAATGGGAGGCAGAGCCTTCAGTTATCAAGCTCCTCTCCCTGTGGAAACCCGCTGCCAATCTGGATTCGGGAGTCAGACTCGATCTCTGTTTTTAAGAATAGGGCTAAAACCTACCTTTTTGATGTAGCCTACAATTAGGGAGGGATCATGTGTTTCTGAACCCTCCCTTAGTTATGCTGCTAATAGGTTTAGTCAGCTGGGGGACCTCCAGTAATGCACTAGGCCTCACTCCTTTCCTCACTCTCAATGAAATATTTTTTTTTGCTGGTCATTAACATTTGTTTGTTCTCTCCCATAGATTGAGTCCCCATCGTGCTGTTTGCTCTCTACATGTCTGTTCTTTTCATCTTCTCTATCCCCTCACCCCCCAGCCAGTCACAGCAGATGACTGCCCCTCCCTGAGCCTGGTTCTGCTGGAGGTTTCTTCCTGTTAAAAGGGAGTTTTTCCTCTCCACCGTCGCCAAGTGCTTGCTCACAGGGGATCGCCTGATTGCTGGGGTCTTTCTGCAACAGTTGATAGTGCTATGAGATGACTGTTGTTGTGAAATGGCGCTATATAAATAAAATTGAATTGAATTGAATGTGATAAATTGGCGTGTGTTCGCCATTTTTTTTTTTTTTTTAGTGTCTAAATTAATGGAAAATGCTTGTTGCAAATTCCTGAAGTCCAGCTCTTCTGTGAAACGCGCCATGACCGCTCGAGCCGTATGACATTGACTCACCGGTGGCTCATTTGTGGTCAACTTGTTAGCTTCGGTGGATATCCGTGTTAGTTTCTGCACACCTAGCTTGCTTTTTCTTAGCATTTTCAGATGAGGCAAAGAATCCATCACCACAAAGGGATTGTGGTTGGCTATTCAAGACAATACAGCCAACTCTAGCTTGTCTATTTTGTTGCTAACCGACATGAAAGGTCGTGCTGAATGTTTATCAGGGCAGGATTTCTGGACATGGAGGTCTGTATTTTTAGGGCCATTTCTTTTCAAACAGCATCTTACTGTGGAAGTTAAGATATCTAACACAGTATTACAATTATCACATATAAGAAGCATTGATATTAACTTTAATTTAAATATTATTAAAACACAGCTGAAGTGGACTGAAATGTCTGAGTGCAACTAACAGAGCATCCCTATTGTCCTATTGTCCAATCAGATTGCTCAGCCGGAACTAACTGTTGTATAAGTGCAATGGCTTGCTGAGTTAAGGCACATTTGTTGTAAGCAGACTGACAGGGGTTTGAGTCCAAACCAAAACAGATATCCTGGCCATAAGAAGATAATTCTTCGAATGAGGGTTCGACTGTACCTGCAGTTGGTTGGACAGAAAAAAATATACTTTCCAAGTGCTTTTTTTTTGTCTTTCTGTAAATAACATCATACAGTAAACAAATTTAGATTGTCAAAATGAAGAATTATCAGTAGTGACTATTAACATAGCAAAGAAAATGTCCTTGGATCAAAAGCAGAATATGACTCAAATCTTGCTGCAAAAACTTGAACTTTTTAACATTTTCATCATTTTTTAAGCAGTATGGTTTTGTCCTGCAAACACATTCGTAGCAATCCATGCGTGACTGCTGGGGAAGATCTTTACGAATATTAGGTACAATTTACCATGGTTCTGGTCTTCACATATTACATAAGAGAGGGGTGAGCTTTGAGCTGATTCAGAGCAAAAGGTACCATTTGATTAGAATGAATAAAGATGAATACTCTTTTTATATGCATTTCATTTAGACACTTGCAATTAGCAGTGTTATTTTGTCTGCTGTTGTTGAATAATTACTGTAATTACCACTAATCATTTATTCACCTTATACAAGCTCAAGCATGGGCAACAGCAGAAGGAGGCTTGAAAGAGTTATAGAATATTTATAATTCTATAATTGTATGCACATAACAAATCCTAATCATAATTGCATGCAACCCTTGCTGATTTCTAAGAGCCAGAGATACCACTAGAGAATAATGTAGTCTATTTTCAAGGAGCAGTAGTAGGAATAACATTTTAGAAATATCCTCATGTATTTTCACATGCAGCACAACCCAGCATGACTGGTCATTAATCCTGTTATGTTCTGTAGTTTATAGTTTTGCACTCTTTATGCTTCATTAGTATGCATAAAGATAACTCATGTCTATAAACCACCTTTGTTACATAGTAGCAGCCCATAGCATCAGTCATATTAAAATAAAGAGTCTACAATGTTAGAAAGAGGACCCCAACAATCAGGTGATTGAGAACAGTTGAGAGGAATGGTCTTTAACAGGAAGGAACCTCCAGCAGAACCACCTTCAGCAAGAGGCTAACCATCTAGAGGTTCTGACATTGGTTGGAGCAAGGAAAATGAAGAAGAAAAAGAATAGAATGAAGAGGACAAATAAAACTAAAGGAGGAAACAGGTCCACTTTAATGGCCTAAATAGTGCTGTATGGAAGGTGAAAAATAAGTGAGTGCTCAGTTCTTCATTGAACGTCCCCTAGCAGCCTGGGATGGTTCAGCGACACTTTATCCTATGTCACTGGCAAACTGAAAAAAGCATAATCTCAAAAATAGAGGTGGTGTCTCTTCTTTGAACCCAGACTGGGAGTTGGTTTTATAGGAGAGGAGCCTGATAACTGAAAGCCCTCCCTGCCAAGTACTTTTAAAAATTCCTGCAATTGTTGCTGTAATATGGTACTATGGGACCATTATGCAGTCATGGAGTCTGATCATTGAGGACTTTGACAATGTTTTTAGGATTTTAAATACTGGACTTTGAAACCAGTAGATGGAAACTTGCATAGAAGAGTATCTCTGAAGTCCCCATTATTACTGTAGTTTCAGCATTTAGGATCAACTGAACACTTTTTAGGAATTTTGTAATACAGCCTGACAGCAAGGATTTAACAGAAGCAACATATTCACTAATTTCCTCGCACTACTTTAAGACATGATATCCAATTCCTTCTGATATTTTACAAATTTTAAAAGTGAAAACCACATACCTTGGCTAAAAAAGACTAAAGGTCCTCATAGTTGCGTTAAGGGCCATAGTAATGCCATCTAAAGAAAGCCTACCTCTTAATCAATTTATGAGTGCTAGAAAATATCACTTTTTGACATAGTTTGCAGACCAAAGACCCAGTTGTAGAGACCACAACGAACACACAGAAAGTCAAGTGCAAGTTTTGTATTTTATTAAACAGGTAATTGGAGGAAATGGGATGCTGCCTGTCCTGCAGGGGAATAGAGAAGGGAGATGGTGAGAATTGACCAGGTAAGGTGGAGTGACAAGGATGGTAGGTATGAAGGTTCCCTAGGCCTGGGGGCTTTTCTTATGATGAGGTGGATGGAAATTTTCTTGATGACACCCTTACCCCCCAATACAAGACTATTGACTCTGTAATTAACCCAGTGACTGCCTATGGCGCTCCATTGTGCTGTTTCCTCCTCTCCCCCTGGTGGTCAAGATTTTTTTCAAGAAAATAATCAGTTCAGATGTCAGAGATTTCCAAAGCTATAACTTGAAAGTCGTAAGAGATAATGGCTTACTGTCAATTAGAAAGATGTAGAATATGATCCAAAGTTTGAGATAGGAGTAAATTTACGCATCTAATTTGCATAATGCCATGGCAGCCATATCGAACTACATAACTTTCAGTTAAAAGCAGACTTTGGACATATTTACACAAAGGATGTTTTTGTTTTTTTATCAGCGTTTGTTGTTTTGGGCATTTTGTTCTTATCTTTAAAGTATATGAACCAGAAAATCAGTTACACTGTAAACAAACAAAGAAATTCATCACTTACCGCTGGCCAGGCGGCGTGCTTCGTCCATTTTCGTCCATCCTGGTCATTATTTTGTCTTCTCTCGGTCATTTTCACTTTCTCTCCCACATCCAGAAACTGTTATGATTATTCCACCGCAATTTTGCTTTTATTCCGCCTCAATTTATCTCATATGATGACTAGGAACTGGCACGATTGTTCTGTCCAGTCACATGGTGCTGGGGGTTGATGGCAGGTGCAAATCAACCAGCTTCGCCCACCCTCTGTTATAAAAAAAAAGTAGATATTTACCTTCAGAAGCTAAATTTCTTTTTAGAATCATAATTGGCAAATTTGGGAGCAAATGCCTCCTCCGTCTTGCAATCGATCAACATTTGTTTACAAACTCTTCTTCTCTGGTGTCCAGAAGTGGGAGGAGTTATATGGTGGCCATTGGTCCTCCAAGGCAAGAGCAGTAAGTTATACGTGTCTGCCACTTTGTGAGGTGGAATGCTTAGTACAACTGTGGGGTTTTATGACATCACATGACATGTCACATGACAGGCGCAGCACTGCGACATAGACAGGGTGCTTTTTATGTCCATAAATAGAAGGATGTCAAAGGGTTAATAATAATGGATTAGATATACACTACCGTTCAAAAGTTTGGGGTCACCCAGACAATTATTTTGTGTTTTCCATGAAAAGTCACACTTATTTACCACCATGAGTTGTAAAATGAATAGAAAATATAGTCAAGACATTGACAAGATTAGAAATAATGATTTGTATTTGAAATAATAATTTTTTCTTTCAAACTTTGCTTTCGTCAAAGAATCCTCCATTTGCAGCAATTACAGCATTACAGACCTAACATGATTGCACAAGGGTTTTCTAGTCATCCATTAGCCTTCTGACGCAATGAGCAAACACATTATACCATTAGAACACTGGAGTGATAGTTGCTGGAAATGGGTCTCTATACACCTATGTAGATATTGCACCAAAAACCAGACATTTGCAGCTAGAATAGTCATTTACCACATTAGCAATGTATAGAGTGTATTTCTGATTAGTTTAAAGTTATCTTCATTGAAAAAAAGTGCTTTTCTTTCAAAAATAAGGAAATTTTTAAGTGACCCCAAACTTTTGAACGGTAGTGTATATGGCCCTTTACATATCAAGTGACATCTCAAAGTGCTTATAATGAGTCCATTATTCATTCACTCCAGACAGACATTGATAGTGGTAAGCTACTTCTGTAGCCACAGCTGCCCTGTTGTTGCTTACGTGGTTGCAGTGGGTGCAGGCAGAGGAATCCAGGACAACAGAGGGTGACAAGTAGGCACTGGGGAGAGGCACAGGAGGAAATCCAAGACAAAGTTAATCCTTAAATATTGAAAGCTTATGCGCTGATCTGGGAAGGGGTAGGTCCAGGCTGGTAAGGGCAGACAAGCGAGCGAGTGAGAAAATACGCACACTGGAAGTCAAGGAGCAGGGGCACCCTGGAGAGCCACGAGGAGCTGTTGTGCAGAGTCAATCCCATGCCAGAGTGTAGAGCAGAACAGGTATTTTTCCAGAGGAGCTCATTAGCAGCAGGTAAGCAATGAATGCAGCTGCAGGTGATCAGATGAAATTAGTGGAAAAGGGTGTGTGTGTGTGTGTGTGTGTGTGTGTGTGTGTCTCACCAGCCATGACACTTTTTGCACAAATGGCAAGTGTACCTTAATACTAAGGCTTTGTTGATGATCAGTGAGACCCAGGTGTGCTGACTATATTCTCTCATTAAATATTATAATTAAACTCATTTTCATATTTCATTTGCATGATTTTAACATTAACAATGCCCCTTCAGAAAAGGACTTCTGTTTGGGGTCTCATTCACTCTAGCCACGTATAACTGTGGTAAACACCAAGTATTTGATTAATGTTGACAGCTCCTTTAGAACAGCATGACCCTATTAAGTCTACACAATTTCTGCAGGTATTATGAGAAGTTACACCTTTCTGGGATCTAATTAACCTCAAACACATACATCACATTCAATGTGAGAAAGGGAAGGGTATTACTATACAGCAGATATTTAATACTACATGGTGGTGGTGTCTGTGGGAGCCCAAACCACAAAGAAGCAAAGAGCATTAAAACAAACACAAATATTTTATGTATTTATTAATGTTACCCGAGTTGGCATTTAGGTGTGCATTCCTTTAGCAGTTCAAAGATTTTGCGTAATATTCCCCAGACCACATCCCTCTTGAGTTAAAACAGTTTCTATAATTTATCTCTCAGAAAGAATGCTTTTGTGAAGAATCACCCACTTCTTGAGAGCAGAGATGATTCAGAAAGCCCTTGATGACTCTGTTGGTTCACACCTCATCTCTCTTTTCCATGGTGACTTGCTACCCCGTGCTGGTGTAAACAAATGGAATGCACAGCAGAAATATTCAGTGTCATCCTTTGAATGTATGAACCTTTACTTGCCAGACTAGACCCTGAGGTGAAATGTCTGTAAAACTTTCATACTCCCACCGTCACTGCTTCTGTTGCTGCCCACAAACATGTGCATGTATGACTGACTTTTAAAGAGGGCTTTTTGAGTCTTCTTAAACCCCATGAGTAACTTAGGTGGATAAGGATTATAACTGACGTGTATTATGTGTACATATAAAACCTCTGTTGTATCACTTTCTGGTCGTAATTTAGCAGGAAAGAATAATGCAGAGTAAACCTGAAAACAGCCTTCCAGCTCTCCCAACATATACTGTTTGTTTCAAAAAGAGTGATGAAAGAACGTGGTATTTTATTGCTTGTGGCAGCAAACTCCCTGTCATGAACGCTCGTTTCACGAGTGTAATTAGGACGCCGAAAGCACTCTGAGTTTGCACATTTATTAACATAAACACAGACACAAACACAAGATGCAAATACTGAATAACAGAGTGCATGGCAAGGATAAACAGAACATGAGCACAAATGCTGGAGGAGAGTGAGGCTCTACATCCAGGGGGACGTGGAGCCAGGGGACGCCTGGCCAGGGGGCGGAATCCAGCCGGAGCTCGTCCGGAGGCTATGAGGCTCATGGCTGGATAAAGGGATAAACGTACCTGGATGGAGCACACCGACTCTCCTCAACAGTGGAGCCCCAACACACTCAGTATTTCCACTGAGGACGGGCATAGCAAGTAGAAGGACACGACAAACCCCCAGGGCTTTGCCGTGCCCTTATATACAAACACTGAGGACTGGTATGGATATGTGAGTGGGCAAAATAACAGAATGACAAACTGGTGTGACGCTCCGGCCAGTTTGACAGCCGGAAGCCACACAGCGCTGTCAAAATAAAACAAACTGGAAACAATAACGATACAAGCACAACAGAATCCAAATGTGAGAACATAACTAAAAATACACAAAGAAACAACAGAAAATGACTAAACTAAACTAGAGATGGGGCACGGTACCCCCCGTGCCCCCAGATCATGACACTCCTTTTGTTTTCAGCATAAATGTTTCTGTTTTATGTGCAAATGTCATTCTTTCCTTTTGTCTCTACTTGACAAATCAATCTGTCCCGTTTCCATAAGAGCTAAAATGTTGAAGGATGGAAATAAAACCACCCCTATAAGAACTGGTTTAATATATTGCAATACTTGACATTTGCTTTACAGTTTTAAAGTTTGTGGATAGCAAGAGCAGAAAGATATACAGTACTGTTGCTGTAACCATAACTGTTGATCCATATCAGTCCATTTCTATTCTGTTTCCCCTATAGGCTAAGACAGCTCACCACTCTGCAACAGAAGGAAAACACCTACAGTTACACACACACAACACAGTCAAGTATATCAGCAGAAAGAGCATGGCCAACAACATGGTCAGCAATATAAGAAACTTTTTAATAATGTTAATATTAGCAAACATATAAACAAAGTGCATTTAGCTAATTTTCCTAAATCATTGATTTCCTTCGTGTGTCACAGAACTCTGAACAACAACCCTGGCTGGATCAGGTTTTTTTTGTGTGTTGTATGTTTCTTTAAGTTTCTCTGCACCAATTATGAACATATGAAACTCAAATGTTATTATCTGTGATACTGAGGGAGGAAATCTCGTTTATTTACATAACGAATCATATTTTTGACCAAAGTAATGTCAAAAATCAAATCAAGTCCAGGTTTCCATAAACAAAATTAATGAAAAAAACAGTCTTCTGACCTGTCACATATCTATAAACATTATTCTAACAATGCAATATAATCTCATTTGCTTTATATGGAAAAGGTGTGTGGAAAAAGTGTATTTTGTTAACTAAAAAGGAATTCTGTAAACTTTTGCATGATTACGTTTCGTCTTCTTGTCTTTACAGATATATCAGTGAGCCTTTTGTCGCTGGTAGTGACTGCCTGTGGCTTGGCCCTGTTTGGGGTCTCCCTTTTTGTCTCTTGGAAGCTCTGCTGGATACCATGGAGGGAGCGTGGACTATCCCCGACCACCAAGGAAGCTCATGTGCATGTAAACCCCACAATGAGCCCCCTCCCTTCACAGCCTGCACCCAGGCAACCAGTTTACACTGCCGTGGACCCTCCGATTCACAACCGGCGTAAGTCATCGCACTGCTCCATAGCCAGAGAACCTACTTCTGTGGCATCTGTCGTCTCGGTGGAGGCTGCCGGGACACCTCTGTCGCCACCGCCTGTGTCCATGGCCACACCTGAGGCAGCTATGAAGATCAGCCACACATCTCCAGACATACCACTCGATGCCCAGAGTAAAAACCGGGAAGATGGGGTTCACACCAACCCTAGAATGCAGAGACAGACCACAGAACCCTCACCCTCTGGCCACTCAATATCTGAAATTGGGTCAGTATAGAGTGCTTTTTAATGTTCTTGCTTCCATCAAGTCTAATTTAAATACTTGCAACTCTTCTGCTTTCATTTACTGTATATTAATTTGTTTCTCAACATTATTGTAGGAAATTCTAACTAATAATAGGTAATTTGACAGAAGCAGTATATGTTAAATTTGAGGACAATTTTGAGTATTCATTTTTTTTGGTAATTCAGTGTTTTATACAAGTTGGATCTTGATTGAAATAATTTCCCTTTAAGATTTTACTAACAATCTAAAAACTACACCCACCCCCTCAAATGCTACATTATTTCATTCATTCTTTTTGACTTCTGAAGGTAGCATCTCACTGGGCTGCAACAGCTTGCAACTATTCATTCATCTTCAACCGCTTAATCCTTTTCGGGTCGTGGGGCCACTGGAGCCTATCCCAGCATCTTTGGACGAGCCGTGGCGTACACCCTGGGCAGCTTGCCAGTCCATTGCAGAGCCAGCACAAGGGCAGTTTATCCCAACATTTGTGAAACATGAGCACAACAAAATGGTGCTTCTATTTTTGCACTTACGGCTGTCCTGCGAGGGCCATGCAAATCCTGTGCAACACTCGCACAACAGTTATTCGTGATAGTTGCAAAATCGAGACCATGTCTTCCCATTCCAGCAGCCATTTTATCATCAGACATCAAGCGAGATTGATCGCAGAGATGAAGCGCAGAGACTGCTGGATGAGGAGTCTGCCTCCGAGTCCTCCACATCACACACGAGAGGGACCGGCTCTGCTTCCTCTGTAGGGGCCTGTGGGGCAGGGACAGCAGCCCCCCCATCCCTAGCCTTGGCTTTTTTGCCCTTGGGTGGCATGGTGACTGTTTGTTGGAGCTGTATCAGTGTGTGGTAGAAAATGATTCGCGCCTGTCTCACACGTGGGATATCTTGTCTTTTTTGCCTCCAATCAGTCACAATTTAGTTTCATAGGTTCCCAAACCCCTCGCAAAGTTGTCTAACTTTTCTCACATTGCCTGACTCACAGAAACTAAATTGAGAAGTGTATGTGACAGGTTCTAGATGGATTTGAGACACCCATGATGACTCTGACTATTTGGCGAGAAAATTTGTCACACAGATTTTTTTTGAACATGTTCAAAATACCTGCGACCGGAGAACGAGGCCCTGCGACTCACCAGAGGAAATCATAAATAACCGTGAATGTTTGGAGATATTTTGGAAGATCCTTCGTGAATGCCATTCTCCAACTAGTCTTGAGCTGTTGCAGCCCAGTGTGAGACTACCTTTTTCAAGGGACACTACTTTCAGCCATGAGAATCATCCTTGGCAATAAACAAAGTGAAACATGTCCCAGTGTCCATGTTGTTCTTAAAATAAGTGGATGTCGTTTAAATATGCCTTAATTTATGGTTGATATTTTATGACTTTATTTGTTGTTGCCTCCCACTATCCACAGCCAAGGATCGATTCGCAGACACATGAACCTTTCTAATCCAGATTTCAATGTGGCACAGTTCCAAAGACAGGACTCCCTCACTGGAATGGGCTTGGGCCTTGGTCGCCTCAAACCTGAGCTCTACAAACAGCGATCCCTCGAGGGGGACGAAGGCAGTCGAAGAGGTGAAGGCTGTGGTTGTCTCCATTTTATCCTCAAATATGACTGTGACCTGGAGCAGTTGATAGTTAAGATCCATAAAGCAGAGGACCTGCCAGCCAAGGATTTCTCAGGTACCTCTGACCCTTATGTCAAGATCTATTTGCTGCCTGATCGTAAGACCAAGCACCAGACCAAGGTGCACCGCAAGACACTGAACCCTGTGTTTGACGAGGTCTTCCTATTTCCTGTTGCATACTCGGAGCTTCCCACACGCAAGCTGCACTTCAGTGTCTATGACTTTGACCGTTTTTCACGGCATGACATAATTGGTCAAGTGGTGGTGGACAACTTCCTGGATCTGGCTGATTTCCCCAGGGAGACAAAGCTCTGTAGGGATATCCAGTATGTTTCCTCCGTGAGTTGACACTTCTTTTACCTTCCTTTATTATGATGTTAATATCACAAATTTTACCATACAAATGAAAGCCGGTTTTTGGTTCCATACTTGCACCGTAAATTCATCATTGTCAAAATGTCTCACTATGACATATGACTGTAAAGAATAGGAAATGAAAATAGAGAGGAGGGAGCAGGTGGAAGAGAACTTGGAGAGGTGGAGGTATGCACTGAAGAAAAGGGGAATGAAAGTAAGTAGAAGCAAAACAAATTACATGTGTGTGAATGAGAGGGAGGCAGCTGTAATGGTAAAGATGCAAGGAGCAGAGGTAGTGAAGGGAGATGAGTTTAAATACCTGGGCTCAACCATTCAAAGCAATGGAAAATGCACAAGAGAGGTGAAGAGAATGCAAACAGGGTAGAGTGGGTGGAGATGAGTGTCAGAGGTGATTTGTGACAGAAGTAGCAGCTAGTGTGAGTGGGAAGGTTTATGAGACAGTAGTGAGACCTGCTATGATGTATGGTTTGGAGATGATGGGACCGACAAAAAGACAGCAGAGGCAGAGCGGGAGGTGGCAGAGTTGAAGATACTAAGATTCTTATTGGGAGTGACTAGAAGGGACAGGATTAGAAATGAGTATATCAGAGGGACAGCTCAGGTTGAGCGGTTTGGAGACAAAGGAAGAGAGCCAAGACTGAGATGGTTTAATACACTATCTTCCTTTTTTAATGCTTCAAAGTAAAAATGTGTCAAATAAAAATCAATAAAGTATTGTATTTTTAGAATGTGTTGGGAAATATCGAAACATAATTTCGGGTAGATATGGTTGGCAACATTATACTGGAATTCAATACAGTAATTATGGAATCAGAAAGGTTTTTTAAATTAATGATTGGTTAATAATTTGGTAATTAAGCACTTATACATGAAGAGAGTGCAGTGTCAATGAGTACTGCATATCACAGTGCTGATAACAGTGACGGGTATCCATCAAAATAGAGTGCTGTTCATTATAGTTTTCTAGATTAATGCATGCAAGCATGTTTTAAAAAAATGCCTTAAAAATAAAAATAAGAATAAAGAGTACCATCCAGTTAAGTGATTTCACAAATATCATTGTGTCTCCAAGGCAACTGTTAAGATGCTTACCAGACTCACACACCATGATCCTCATGTGGGCCTACATCCAGGTTGTGCTCAAGGTGTAGGTCAAAGGTCATAAGATATGCTTGCAGGTCATTTCAACTGTGAGTAGGAAGAGACTATATTTACATTAAAATGTAGAGACATGAAGGCTCTTCATAACCTTGGGGTGGGTTCATTAGGTGAAAATAAGCTACTCCTTTAATGGGGGTTTGGTTTAAGTCAAAGACTATTTTGACCGTTACTGAATTGTAATTGAAATGGTCTGTCACTATTTGGCAAAACATTAGTCAGGCCGTATAACAGCATGGCCGGGTGTATATGACTGAGCAGCTGTGTGTGTATGGTGTGCATATGTATGTCTGTCTCTTGAGTAGCTAATGAGCAAGCATCTTCTGTCTCTGTTGGTGTCCAGACCTGTTCACTGCAGCAAGGTTTTTAACAGAATTTGCAAATGTCCGCATTGCAGCCATTATATTCCACTAAGGTTCCTCAACATCAATCCTGTAAATGCAACACCTGTGTTTTCACTCACTTTTTCAAGTTTCAGTAAAATAGCTACAGTAAGACTTTGTGCATTCACACAGCATATGTTGATTTAAATTTTGAGCTTTTTTTTTTGTTAAATTTGTATTTACCAAGGCAATCCATTCTCCTGACATGAAAGCTTATTAAACAAATGATGGCTACACAGATGCTCCTTTGATTGGTCATCACAAAAATTCACTCAAAATATGCAGCTTTATCAACGATGCAATGTCACAGGTATTACAGATTTTTAGCTCATTCCAGCAAATCCAAAAGTAGCTAATGTGATGACATGGCATCTGCCATCTGTCCTTCCGTCTGTTCAACCACATTTCACAGAAATCGCTACTCCTAGGAAATTGCCTCCATTCTCACCAAACCCATTCACAATGATCTTCAGGTGGGTCTGCATCAAAGTTGTGCTCAAGGTCAAGGTCAAAGGTCAGAAGATCTGGGCATTTATGATTTCACGAAAAACAGTACACCTCCTAGTCCACTGACCTTGACTTTAAGCAGATCCTAGGTGGGTCTGCATCTAGATTATGCTTAAGGTCAAGATCAATGGTCAGGAAATCTGAGGACTTTTGGAATGATTTCGTCAGGCCAAAATGAGCTACTCATTGATAGTCTGGTTGCTGATCAGTTATCTGCAGCCTGGGTCATGTGATGTCCATAGTTCAGTGCCTTATACAAGCCATCGTTATCTGGTGATTATCCCTGCTCCCTTAAACAGATTCAAGAAGAAATGGGCTCAAAAATTGATAGCAATATACAGTATCTGAAAAAAGTCTTACATCTCTTCCTTGAATTTTGTAACAAAAAGGGGATTTTATTTATTCTTATTAGTCCTGGGCAATGATTTTCAAAAAAAATCTTAATTGAAATTAATCTCCAAAAATGTTCATTTAGTATTCATGATTAATCATGATTAAGATAAGATAAGATAAGATAAGATAAGATAAGATAAGCCTTTATTAGTCCCACAGCGGGGAAATTCCAGGATTGCAACAGCACAGGGATAGCAACACTCAGAGCAACAATCAGAAGGCAAGAAAAAAAACAAGCAAGCAAGAGCAGCTAATAAACATATGTACGTATTACTATAAAATATATATATACACACACACACACAGACACACAGTGCAGAGCATTGTAGCTGGATGGAATAAATATATGAATATATGAACACAGTGCAGAGCATTGTAGCTAGATGGAATAAATATGTAAATATATAAACACCCACAGTACGGAGCATTGCAGCTAGGTGGAATAAATATGCAAGTATATAAACACACACAGTGCGGAGCAATGTAGCTAGATGGAATAATATGTAGATATATAAATATATAAACACACCCAGTGCTGAGCATTGTAGCTAGATGGAATAAATATGCAAATATATAAACACACACAGTGCAGAGCATTGTTGCTAGATGGAATGAAACAGCATAACCGTCTACTTAGTTATCCTACATGGTATGATTATGTGCCCATACATATTCTCACCCTCCATAGCGACCGGTATGTTCCTAGTTGTATGCCGGAGGGGACCATTGTGTAAGTCTATTGCATCTTTTGCATTCAAAAAACTATTAGTTTGTTTGTTTGTTACGTCTTTTGCTATCTCTGCGAGCAGCCCTGCTTAGGTTGTACAGTCTGACAGCCGTTGGTAGGAAGGACCTACGAAACCTCTCGGTTGTGCACCTGGGATGATGTAGTCTGCTGCTAAATGAGCTCCTCAGTGCATTCAGTATGTCCTGCATAGGGTGGAACTCGGACTCCAGCAGAGATGACAGTTTAGCCACCGTCCTTCTCTCTCCTATCTCCTCCATCGGATCAAGGCGCTGCCCCAGGACAGAGCTAGCTTTCTTAATCAGTTTGTTCAGTCTCTTCCTATCGGCTGCAGTAATGCCACTGCCCCAGCAGACCACTCCAAAAGTGATGGCTGATGCCACCACCGTGTCATAGAATGACTTCAGCAGCGCCCCTTGTACACCAAAAGACCTGAGTCTCCTCAGCAGGAACAGCCTGCGCTGTCCCTTCTTGTAGAGTGCATCAGTATTGTGTGACCAGTCTAGTTTATTGTTCAGATGAATACCCAGGTACTTATAGGATGTCACCATCTCGATGTCTGTTCCCTGTATATTTACTGGTACTGTGAGGGGCTGCCCATGCCTGCGGCAGTCCACCACCAGCTCCTTAGTTTTCCTCGCGTTGATCTGGAGGCAGTTCCGATGGCACCAGTCCACGAAGTCCTGGATAAGCCCTCTGTACTCAGCTTCATCTCCATTGGAGATGAGGCCAACGATCGCAGAGTCATCAGAGAACTTCTGTAGATGGCAGTGTGTTGTGTTGTGTGAGAAGTCCGCAGTATAAAGAGTGAACAGGAAGGGAGCCAGCACCGTTCCCTGGGGGGGCCCCCGTGCTACTGATGATCGTGTCGGAAACACAGTCCCGGGTTCTCACAAACTGAGGCCGGTTCGTGAGGTAGTCCAGGATCCATGATGACAGGTGCTGGTCCACCCCTGCGCGCAGCAGCTTGTCCTTCAGGATCATCGGTTGGATGGTGTTGAAAGCACTGGAGAAGTCAAAGAACATGATCCTCACCATATTCCCGGGCTTCTCCAGGTGGGACAGAGAACGGTGAAGGAGGAAGATCACCGCATCCTCCACCCCAATGCCATGCTGGTAGGCGAACTGGAGTGGATCCATCGCTGGTTCCACCAGGGGGCGGAGGTGAGCAAGGAGCAGTCTCTCCAGGGTCTTCATCAAGTGGGACGTCAAGGCCACCGGTCTGTAGCTGTTCAGGTCTTTGGGGTGGGAAGTTTTTGGTACAGGTACCACACAAGATGTTTTCCACAGCTGTGGTACCCTCCCCAGTTTCAGGCTCATGTTGAAGATATACGTCACAATCCCACACAGCTGGTCTGCACAGGACTTGAGGAGCTTTGCGCTGATGCCGTCCGGTCCCGGCGCCTTCCTCGCCTTGATCTTCCTCAGCTCCGTCCTCACCTGGGTCCTGGTCAGGGTCAGGATGGGGGGCTGTGTGTTGGGAGTGGGGGGGTGTTGGTGGAGTGGGGAGTGGGCAGCAGGACTTGATTTCTTTAGAGGCAGCAGTGGTTGTTGTGCAGTCAGGGGGGAGGGCGGTTGGTCAAATCTATTGAAAAACAGATTCAGGTTGTTCGCCCACTCCCTGCCCCCTGTGGCCTGGGGGGAGGTATTCTGGAGCCCCGAGATGGTTTTGAGGTTTCTCCAGACCCCGCTGATGTCGCTCTGTTGCAGCTTGTCCTCCATCTTCTTCCTGAAGCTGTCTTTGCCTTCTCTGATCTTTCTCCTCAGCTCCCTCTGTACGGACTTCAGCATCTCCCTGTTCCCTGACCTGAAGATCCTCTTCTTCTCTCTCAGAAGTGTTTTTATCTCAGGGTTGATCCAGGGTTTGTTGTTTGAGTGACGCCGTATGGTCTTGGTGGGAACGGATTTGTCCACACAGAAGCTGAGGTAGCCCGTGAAGGTGTGAATGAGGCCATCGATGTCCTCACCATGTGGATCGCAGAGCTGCTTCCAGGCGGTGGCTTCAAAACAGCCCTTTAGGGTGTCCATTGTCTCCTCAGACCATAACTCCACAGTGTGCATGGCCGGAGGTTGTCTGTGCACTAGGGGTTTGTACACCGGCCGGAGATGAACCAAGTTGTGATCCGATCTCCCGAGTGGGGGGAGTTGTGATGAGGTGTACGCCTCCTTAGTGTTTGCGTAGAATAAATCCAGTGTTTTATTGTCTCTAGTGTGGCATGTGACATACTGGGTGAACGTGGGTAGAATGGGAGACAGTGAAACATGGTTGAAATCGCCTGAGATGAGGAGAAGAGCATCTGGGTGTTCTGTCTGCAGCCTGCTGGTTACTGAATGGATGACGTCACGTGCTGTCCCAGCGTTCGCCGTCGGATTTGCATAAACAACAATGCAGATCACGTGTGAGTGTTCTCTCGGGAGATATGTAGGCCTCATGCTAACAGCTAGCAACTCAATGTCTTTGCTGCAGTGTCGTTGTTTAACAGTGATATGTCCCGGTCTGCACCAGTTGTTGTTAACATACATTATCACTCCACCGCCCCTAGCCTTGCCACTCTCTGGTGTTCGGTCAGCTCGTATCATGTGAAAACCCTCCAGCTCAATGTTAGCATCTGCTGCTAGTTCAGTTAGCCACGTCTCAGTAAACAAAAGGAGAGAGCACTCCCGGTATGTGCTATCATAACGGGAGATAGCCGCTAGCTCATCTAACTTTCCCAGTATCGACCGTACATTTCCCATGACAACAGATGGAAGGGAGGGTCTGTACCTTATATTTTTTGTCCTCCGCCTTACTCCAGCCCGGCAGCCGCGGCGTTTTCGCCTCAGTTCTCTCGGTATGTCGAGTTTTTCCAATGGGACCGGGTGGCGGTTGAATGCTAGCAGCTGTTCTCTGCTGTATCGTATCCTGCTATAGACAGTGGCTCCGTCCACCGGCTCAGGAGACATTTAGGACGATCTGTCCTAAATGTCTCCTAAATGTCTCCTAAATGTTAAAAGCATTTTTTTCCAATATAATATACCTCAAACTTGCCATTTTTCAAGTTTTTCACACTGTTATTAACATGGGAGTGGACAAATGTGCTTTCAACATGCCAAAATGGCAACTATCCAGAATATTCTCTGGAAACCCTCAAAAATACTGCAAGGGACTAGCAACCACTTATTACACCATCTTACCTGTTAGCCATTAACTTAGCTGTTAGCCTTCCTCCTTAGCCACATTAGCCTCTTCTCTCCAGTGTTCAGATCCAGATTGTGCATTGACATGGTCCATACATTTTGTAAACATAGTATGACAGTGATATTCCAACAAACTATTTTGAATACCCAAAATTAAATAAAATGAGGAGTTTGTGCCGGGCATCTCTGTTTTGACTCGCACCATAGACTGTCCAACTGGAAACAGGTGGCTACCTTTTATGTTCCACTTTGTCCACAATTGTCTGTGATCAATGGGGGCATTGCATTGCTGTGTGGTAACCAGTGTTGGGCAAGATACTAAAAAATAGTAACTGGTTACAGTTACTAGTTACTTCTTTTCAAAAATAACTGAGTTATTTTTGCATTACTGCATGATTAAAGTAAGTAGTTACTTGGAAAAGTAACTTTCACATTACTTTTAAATGCATATTTAAATAATCTTGGACACACAGCAAGATCAAGGGCCCTTTGTTCTCATCAGAAAAAAAGAAAAAGAAAACTGATGAGGAAAAAAGTCTCATCTTACAGAGAAAAAATGTCTCAGATTTACATAAACTATTGTAATCAGTAATCAGAAATTTACTAGAAATAAAGCTCTAAATTAACAGAGAAAATGTTGGACTCCCGTGGTGGGCCATTTTTGGCCCACGAGCCATATGCTTGACACTCCTGGACCAGCCCATTAAAAATGCATATTTAGAGGATTTACTTCCATGAAATAGTTGCATATCACTACAGCATGTAAATGAATGAGATAAAATAAAACAGAAAGCACAGATAAATGAAAGCTCACCGCTTACAAGAAGCTGTTCTTTACTGCAACAAATCACAGTCACTTTTTCTCTGTACGTAAGAAAACTTTAAACACATTTAACGCAGACATTAAATGTAAGCTTCTTGCTCAAAAAATATTCATGTTTAACCACAGAGGTAGGAGTTGTTGGGGGCTACTCACCGCTGGGACAACAGGCGATCAGGGCTCGATATGAGAAGTCACCACCACCACGGCATTTCTTCCTACCAGGCTGCGGCGTGAACTGTGGCAGGATAGGAAACCGACCCGCGGAGGAGACTGACAGCTGCACCAGCTGTGGTAGGGTCAGTTTATTTGCGCTAAAAATATCTATCCATATTAATAAAATGAGTAACACAAGTAATGCATCTGATCAAATTTCAGTAACTAACGCATTACTGAATTTTTAAACAGAAATTTCGTTACACAGCACATTACTGCAAAAGTAGTGGCGTTTAGTAATGCGTTACTCCCAACACTGGTGACAACACGTTAATTTGCCCAGCAGTAGTTTTTATATTTATTACCAAAATTTGCATCACTGACCCTCTGTCATTTAGGGTTTATATAGCCCTTAACCTCACAAAATGTTTTGTACTGCTCAGTAGTGTTTTATGGTAAAAATCAGATCAGTCCTGTTGTGAACATACAATATTTTTCAAGTATAACCTGCGGGACTGATTTAGGTTGAACCAGAAAATGACATGTTTTATTCATGATTACTCCAAGATGATGATGATGTTTTTGGAAGAACTCCTGCATCTATCCCACAAAATCTGAACTCATTAATTATGGTAGCAATGCTGCACAGCTCAGTGTAACTCATTCTGTTGCTAAAATAGTGTGCTACCTAATTGCTACACTGATGAGGCATTTGTTCACATTTCAGCACTCTGGTATCTCATGTAATATGTTATCTTCTGAAGATCACTTATCAGGTTAGGAGAATGCAGTTTGAGTTGCAGTAATAAAAGAGTTCTAAAGAAATTTAGATTTCAAGGGCTCCAAAAGACTCAAGATTCTTCCAGTAGATATTATGAGCACATAATTGTTTCTTAGCCATAAGTATGTTTTTTTTCATATTCATGTGCTCAATAACTTTAGTGGCCAAATCTAGAATTTCATTGTCTTTGTCATTTGTATTCATGGATGGATGGTTGGATGGTTGGATGGATGGATATTTTACTGATTTCAAATTGGGATATTCCTTTGGATCCAAAACTGAGGATAATGAAATCAACCAAGTTGTTTTTGCTAAAATTTATATACACTCACCTGTCATGAACCGAGCCAGGTTGTCCTTCGGGCTCACTTCTGACCTTCTGTGGCTCAGGTTTATCTGTTTATTTGTGTATTCTCTTATCTTTTGAGTTTATTGTAGTCTCTATGTTCTCTAGGTTACTTTTCCATACCTGTAGCCACTGTTTCTGGCCAGTAGCTGTGAGGCAGCCTCCTTTGACCTACATTCGTGTGGGCACTCTCTAACAGCTTGCCAGTCCAACCATGCCCCCTTTCTCATGTTGGTCAGCTGGCTCCACTCCTGTTGATTACCTTTCCCGCTCCTCGTCCAGGTGTATCTGATCTCCCTCTTCCAGCAATGGTGGTACCTAAGCAGCTCATTCTCAGTCCACCATTGCTGGATCATTGTATTGTCATGTGCTTCTGTTCATGCCACTGTACTCTGTGGTCTGCCCGCTTCACGTCTGGCTGTGCAAGCCTGTAAGTGTACCCTGTTCACTGTTTTAGTACGTCTGCACTTTTTTGGGAACTGTTCATTCTTTCCTTAATAAATGTGTTTGTGGTGCAACCCTACACGTAAATCCGTCTTCCTTCTACTCATCTGTGTGCTGCGTAAAAGTGCACGGGGAGATCTTGACAGAATGATCCAGCCCTAATAGGATTTAGCGGGTTACACCCACACTTAACTTTTTTTTCCCCTTTTTGTTTGGACTATTATCACTCACCTGCTTCCCAGGCGCCATGGCTCATCTGGTGGAGAGGGAACTGTGCTTGCTGTGTCTCTTGGAGGACATTCTTTCATGGACGCTGGAGCCCTGTTCCCCCGAGACAGCTCGACAGGCTCGGGACACAGCAATGAGGGTAATGAACAGGGACAGCCTTTGGGACCACTCAGAGGCAATGGAGATTCTCCGGGACATCTTCGCCCAGCCATGCGAGGAATCAGATGAGGAGCTTCCAGCATTCAAGCCACCCGCAGCTACCCCACCTTCTTCCTCGGATGCTGCGGAGCTTCTCCGCATTTGTTACTCGCCACCCAGCAATGTGCTTATAGTGGAGGATAATCTGGTGCCCGAGCCATCCACAGCAAAGAAGAAGCGCTCTCGCCGAAAGAAGCCTCCAGCCTCTCCGACGACAGCCCCACTTCCTCTTCCCAAGCCGTGGCCCGCTCCATCTCCGAAGAAGCTGGAGGAACGCAGACTGGTTCTCCTGGCGGAGACTGACCTCCTCCTGGAGGTGAAGCCGTGGCTCCTCCCGGAGTTGGCAGGGAGGTTGGAGGAGTATTCCCCAAGAGAGCCAGAGCTACAGCCCGAAGAGGAGTGTGCTCTGACCTTGAAGCCTCCACACCTCCCCGACCCCAAGACGACAGCTGACATCATCACTTCCCAGGAATTCAGGCAAGTGCTTATTCAGTCACTTTTACTGTCACCTGAAACTGCTTGCCTGATTCCTGATGAATTGTCAGCTGTCATTCTTGATTGTCCACCTGTCTCTCCTGTTTCTCCCATGCCACCGTCCATCCCGGAAGGAGAATCCCAGACGCAGGAGGAGCTTTCACCAAGGGAACCGGAGCTCACCCCGCCTGCTTCCTCTCGTCACCGCTGATCCCGGAGAGCTCGCCAGAAGCATCCTGCTGCTTCCACGCCAGCGAGCCTCTCTTCATGGGAGGGGGAGAGTCCTGCTGCGCGGCCACTGTATCATTCGGCTACCTCACTAACAGCCACCTCCTCCATAACTTTTACCTCCACCAATGTGGGGACTGCAGTTTCTTCCCCGAATTCATCCACCTCTGTACCTGTTTTGGAGGTTTCACCTGTGCATATAGAGGAGCCCAGGGCCACGGTGGACACGGAGGGAGATAAAAGTGTCTCTGACGCCACTGGAGACATCGAAAACCAAGAGAACAGGCAAGTTCCTTTTCATTCTACTCCTATTCTTGATGAGCAATTTTGCCTGTTCCCTGGTTAAGAGACTCAGGTTCCGCAGTCCCCTGAGTTCTCTCATGTCTTCTTTGTGTGCATCTGTGAGTTTGCCGGTTCCCAAACCAAGTCACCAGGCAGAGGAGGAGCCTGAGGCCCTGGAGAATCCTGTCCTGGGGTCAGCGGAGAGGCAGCCCCCAGTCGCCCCGCTGGATGAGTCACCAGCATGGGGGACATCGCCTGGGGGCCTTGAGACTGCGATTTCCATCACGCCTGCTGTGGGGGCTACCGCAGCAGAGTCACCCATTCAGCTGGACCTCCATGAGGCCGGGCCCAAGACGTCATCGGAATTGACGGAGTAGTGGACAGCGGTGGAGATCGAGTCCAGGCAAGTGCTCCCATTTGTTTTTCTCCCTTTTGATTTGGAGCAGTCTTGTCTGGCTCTTGGTGAGGAGAGTCAGGTGCAGCCCTCAGCTGCATCAGAGCTCACCTCGCCGGGCTCCGCCACTGCCGGTGACCCTAATCACTCTCTTTTTGTCATTCCTGAGCATTTACCTAGGGTCGCCGGAGAGGATTTGCCACCACCGATGGTCCCCGTGGATCCAGTCCCACACACTGACGACATTGAAGGTCCAGCTCCTTCGGTAAAGGCCGATGGGGGGGATTACGTCTCAACCCAAGACCTCCATGGATGCTACGTTGGCCCAGGCCGGGTCCACCGTGGGTTTAACCTCTCTTCAGCCTGAAGAGCCGCCGCAACCTGGATCGTCAGAGTCCTGGACAGTGGTGGAGCTCGAGTTCAGGCGAGTGCACTCTCTAGTTTCTCTCCCACTAGTTCCTTAGCAAACATGTCTGACTCTTGGGAAGGAGAGCCAGGGGCAGCTACCCTCTGCACCCAGGCTTACCTCGCCGGGCTCTACCGCTCTCTCTCCACTGTATCTGAGCTACCTCCCAGGGTCGCCGGAGAGCGGTCAATTCCACCAGAAGCAGCCAAAGATCCAGGTTCATCGCCAGAGGTCGCGGAGAGTCCTGCCTCCCTCACAGGGGAGGTCACCGCAGGAGCAATGAGGTCCCCAACGGGGACCACCTCAGATGCTACAGTGCTCCAGCCGGAGTCCACCGCGGGGGCTGCAGAGCTCCAGCCGGAGTCCACCGCAGGTACAGCTTTGGCCCGGCCGGGGTCCGCCGAGGGTGTATCGTTGGCCCGGTCGAGGTCCGTCGTGGGTACTGCCGGTCAGTCTGAGGATGCCGGGGCCTTCACTCCTCAGTCTGATGCCGTCGTGGTCCCCTTCATCTCTCCACCAGGCACCATGGGGGTTCCCCTCCTGCGGCTCAGCCACCCACCAGTGAGCCTCCCTTTGGGCAGGCTGCCTTCTGCTTTACTTCTTCGGTCCTGGCGGCTCAACAGCACTGGCCGGCCGCCGGAGGGACTGAGTCACTGGGTCAGGTGGCCCATGTTTCCTGGCAGGACGCCGGACTCTGTCCACTGGACTTTCTGCTGGACCTGGGACTCTAGGCGTCCTCCCGAGCCTCCACGCTTTTGGACTGGGGGGGGGGGGTAATTGTTTTTTTCTGTTTTGGCCCCTGGGCGGGGTTGTTCCCTCCTTAACTGTTCCCCCTACCTCCCACCTGGGTTCGTTGGGTGCTGTTCCTGCTGGGGGGGGGGGGGGGGGGGGGGGGGGTTCCTTTCATTTGTCGTTTGTGATGTTACCTTGGGTGTCTGGGATCCACCTCTAAAGAGGGGGGCTCTGTCATGAACCGAGCTGGGTTGTCCTTCGGGCTCGGTTCTGACCTTCTGTGGCTCAGGTTTATCTGTGTATTTGTGTATTCTCTTATCTTTTGAGTTTATTGTAGTCTCTATGTTCTATAGGTTACGTTTACGTACCTGAAGCCACTGTTTCTGGCCAGCAGCTGTGAGGCAGCCTCCTTTGACCTACATTCATGTGGGCGCTCTCTGACAGCTTGCCGGTCCGACCACACCCCCTCTCTCATGTTGGTCAGCTGGTTCCACTCCCATTGATTACCCTTCCCGCTCCTCGGCCAGGTGTACCCGATCTCCCTCTTCCAGCAATGGTGGTACCTAAGCAGCTCATTCTCAGTCCACCATTGCTGGATCATTGTATTGTCAACTGCTTCTGTTCATGCCACTGTACTCTGTGGTCTGCCTGCTTCACGTCCGGCCATGTAAGCCTGTAAGTGTACCCTGTTCGCTGTTTTTGAACATCTGCACTTTTCTGGGAACTGTTTATTCTTTCCTTAATAAATGTGTTTGTGGTGTAACGCTGCATGTAAATCCGTCTTCCTTCTACTCCTCTGTGCACTGCGTAAAAGTGCACGGGGAGATCTTGACACTCACCTAACACTTCAGTAGGTACACTTGTTCAAGTACTTGTTAATGCAAAAATCTAATCAACATGTCAGTGCATTTGGGCATGTAGACACGGTCAAGAAGAGCTGCTGAAGTACAAATTGAGTATTTGAAAGGTGAGGAAAGGTGATTTAAGTGACCTAGAATATGGTGTGGTTGTTGGTGCCATATGGGCTGGTGTGAGTACTTCAGAAACCATTGATCTGTAGGGATTTTCACACACAAGCATCTCTATGGTTTACAGAGAACGATCTGAAAAACAGAAAATATCCAGTGAGCAGCAGTTCTCTGGGCCACAATACCTTGTTGATATCAGAGCTCAAAGGAAACAGGCCAGACTAGCAGCAACGATAACTCAAGCATCTCTGAAGGTGGAACACAATGACCCTTGAAGCAGATAGGCTACAGCAGCAGAAGACCTTAACTGGTGCCACTCCTGTCAGCTAAAAACAAGAAACTGAGGCTACAATTCACACAGGTCCATCAAAATTGGACAGCAGAAGACTGAAAAAATGTTGCCTGGTCTGAGTCTCAGTTTTTTCGAGCAATGTTTCTACCACCTTGTTGAATCCATCTGTGCCATGAAGAATAAAGGCAGTTCTGAAGGCAATAGGGTCCCAATCCAGTAACAGCAAGGTGGACCTATTAAAGGTAGTGTGAGTATGTCTGTCTAATCTTTTAGCTGCTGATATAAGCTAATAGTCTGATGCATAAAGCCTTACTTACAGTACACAGCAGGACCAATTACAGCTTTCGATTCTAAAAATAAAATTACATCTACAAAATCACCAGCTGTGCCCCACATATTAAGTAAAAATAGCTTGAGTTAAATGTGGCAAGACTTAATACACAAAAGACTAAGGGTTGAATAAGGTACTGAAGGACACTGTTGCTTTAGTGTACACAGAATAGCCAAAGTACTAACATGAAGAGATTATTATATGAAGAGCCAGAACTATTAAAGAGTGAGAAATTACCAGAGTTGAGCCAGGAGTTAGTATGGCAGATAGACTCAGGAGAAAATCCACAAAATTATTAATAACTTTGCAAAACTCTCAGCTGATGATTGCTAAGTGGGTCTGTGCATTTGTTTCGTTTATAATTAATCGATTGTCAGCATCACAGAAAAATAATGCTATGTGACAGGTGGGTTGTGCCAGCCAGTGATTCATAGAATCTGGGATGCTCCATTCTCACGCAGTTCTTTCTTCCCCTCCAGTTTCGTACTACTCAGCTCAGCTAAAACACGGACAAATGCACACGTAGACTCCCACATTTGCACAGCTGCTTGTTCTTTTTCTTGTTGTTTTTCATTTTTCCAGATGCCCCACATCCTTAAAAAATAGGTACAGTAATTATCATTGGTCACCAGCACAGAGGTAGGACATTTTGGAACCAGAACAGTAAAGCCTATTTGATGGAAATAACAAAATTAATTTCCAGTGGGACTTACCACATTGTTCTTTTTTTGCTGCCAAAATTATCTGGTTTCGTTACAAAAGAAGCAGATTCTCAATTATCGAACTGTCTGTTGTTGGCTAAATTTTGAAATTGCAGCAGCCATAAGGAAAAACACTATGTGATGTGTAACTATTGAAGGGAGATTGGTTTATTTGGTTTTATTTGTCATTTTGGTGGCTTTAGCTTCTATAAGCACAGCTGAAAAATACAGTCAGCAGACTTTTACAGCGCAACATTCAGCCTGAAGGTGTTAAATGGTATCTATCTGTTGCCTAAGAGGTTTTACAAAGTATATGAAATACAGCAATAATCTCTTTCTTCCCACCTGTATCACAACCGTCAGACCATGAAGCACGTAAATCCCACAAGATGCTTCTAGAATGTGGACTACATCTTGTGCAGGGATTGTCAGCTAATCCATCATGCACAATAAAAAGCATTATACTATGGTAAAGATTTGATTTTCTCTGTAGCAAACGAAAGAAAGCAGTTTAGAACTAAAGGGGACATTTACAGTTTACCTTTTTCAACTAAACACAAATGCTGAATTTTTTATGCATCTCAACTAAAGATGAAATAAAGATAAATATGAACACAACCAAAGCAAACACCAGCAAACTAAAGGTGACTACAACTCAAAAAGTCTATGTAACACAGGTAATAGAATAAAAGAGTGATGATCGTGTAAATGTTAAAAACACAAAGATACAATTTTTTTTTACAATTGTCACAAAAATGTGGTTAATATAGTTTTATTTCACACAAATCTTGTCCACGTGCTTTTGGACATATTCTTGCTCATATGATTTAATTGTTTTTATTTTATATTTCTTTACATGTTTGTAGTGGACAAATGAAAATATACAGTGGTGTGAAAAAGTGTTTGCCCCCTTCCTGATTTCTCATTTTTTTGTATGTTTGTCACACTTAAATGTTTCAGATCATGAAACAAATTTAAATATTAGACAAAGATAACACAAGTAAACACAAAATGCAGTTTTTAAATGAAGGTGTTTATTATTAAGGATAAAAAAAAAATCCAAACCTACATGGCCCTGTGTGAAAAAGTGATTGCCCCCTACACCTAATAACTGGTTGGGCAACCCATAGCAGCAACAACTGCAATAAAGCATTTGCAATAATTGCCAATGAGTCTTTTACAGCGCTGTGGAGGAATGTTGGCACACTCATCTTTGCAGAATTGTTGTAATTCAGCCACACTAGACGGTTTTCGAGCATGAACCACCTTTGTAAGGTCATGCTACAGCATCTCAATCAGATTCAGGTCAGGACTTTGACTAAGCCACTCCAAAGTCTTCATTTTGTTTTTCTCAAACCATTCAGAGGTGGACTTGCTGGTGTGTTTTGAAACATTGTCCTGCTGCAGAACCCAAGTGTGCTTCAGCTTGAGGTCACGAACAGATGGCCGGACATTCTCCTTCAGAATTTTTTGGTAGACAGCAGAATTCATGGTTCCATTTACCACAGCAAGTCTTCCAGGTCCTGAAGCAGCAAAACAGCCCCAGACCAGCACACTACCATCACCATATTTTATTGTTGGTATGATGTTCCTTTTCTGAAATGCTGTGTTACTTTTACGCTGGATGTAATGGGACACACACCTTCCAAAAAGTTCAACTTTTGTCTCATCAGTCCACAGAGTATTTTACCAAAAGTCTTGGGGATCATCAAGAAGTTTTCTGGCAAGCCTGAGACGAGCCTTTATGTTCTTTTTGCTCAGCGGTGGTTTTCATCTTGGAACTCTACCATGCAGGCCATTTTTGCCCAGTCTCTTTCTTATGGTGGAATCATGAACACTGATCTTAACTGAGGCAAGTGAGACCTGCAGTTTTTTGGATGTTGTTGTGGGGTCTTTTATGACCTCTTGGATGAGTCGTCGCTGCGCTGTTGGGGTAATTTTGGTCGGCCGGCCACTCCTGGGAAGGTTCGCCAGTGTTCCATGTTTTCACCATTTGTAGATAATGGCTCTCACTGTGGTTTGCTGGAGTCCCAAAGCTTTAGAAATGGCTTTATAACTTTTTCCAGACTGACAAAATCTCAGTTACTTTGTTTCTCATTTGTTCCTGAATTTCTTTGGGTCACAGCATGATGTCTAGCCTTTAAGGAGCTTTTGGTCTACTTCACTTTGTCAGGCAGGTCCTATTTAAGTGATTTCTTGATTGAGAACAGGTGTGGCAGTAATCAGCCCTGGGTGTGGCTAGAGAAATTGAACTCAGCTTTCCAAAGAGGTGATAAACCACAGTTAATTTATGTTTTAACGGGGGGGGGGGGCACACAGATAAAGACGTCACACTGCTTACTAAATAAGGCTTAAAATGAAAATATTTGCAGAAAAAGGAGGGAAAGGTGCACAAAGTCATGTTGGAATTTTGAAGCCATACCTTAATTGAGCTAACTAATTAAAATCTTAACCACATGTTGTGATGATTATTTCTGTAAATGAATTATTCATTTGATCATATCTAAAACATTTATAAGTTTTTTTCCACATAATTACAGCATGTTATACAGTAATCCACAAAGCTATATACAGTGGGGTAAAAAAGTATTTAGTCAGCCACCAATTGTGCAAGTTCTCCCACTTTAAAGATGAGAGAGGTCTCCAATTTTCATCATAGGTATACCTCAACTATGAGAGACAAAATGAGAAAAAAAAATCCAGAAAATCACATTGAAGGATTTTTAATGAATTAATTGGTAAATTCCTCAGTAAAATAAGTATTTGGTCAATAACAAAAGTTCATCTCAATACTTTCTTATATACCCTTTGTTGGCAATGACAGAGGTCAAACGTTTTCTGTAAGTTTTCACAAGGTTTTCACACACTGTTGCTGGTATTTTGGCCCATTCCTCCATGCAGATCTCCTCTAGAGCAGTGATGTTTTGAGGCTGTCGCTGGGCAACACAGACTTTCAACTCCCTCCAAAGATTTTCTATGGGGTTGAGATCTGGAGACTGGCTAGGCCACTCCAGGACCTTGAAATGCTTCTTACGAAGCCACTCCTTCATTGCCCGGGCGGTGTGTTTGGGATCATTGTCATGCTGAAAGACCCAGCCACATTTCATCTTCAATGCCCTTGCTGGTGGAAGGAGGTTTTCACTCAAAATCTCACGATACATGGCCCCATTCATTCTTTCCTTTCACGGATCAGTCATCCTGGTCCCTTTGCAGAAAAACAGCCCCAAAGTATGATGTTTCCACCCCCATGCTTCACAGTAGGTATGGTGTTCTTTCTCCTCCAAACACGACAAGTTGAGCTTTTACCAAAAAGTTCTATTTTGGTTTCATCTGACCATATGACATTCTCCCAATCCTCTTCTGGATCATCCAAATGCTCTCTAGCAAACCTCAGACGTGCCTGGACATATACTGGCTTAAGCAGGGGGATAGGTCTGGCACTGCAGGATTTGAGTCCCTGGTGGCGTAGTGTGTTTCTGATGTAGCCTTTGTTACTTTGGTCCCAGCTCTCTGCAGGTCATTCACTAGGTCCCCCCATGTGGTTCTGGGATTTTTGCTCACTGTTCTCGTGATCATTTTGACCCCACGGGGTGAGATCTTGCGTGGAGCCCCAGATCGAGGGAGATTATCAGTGGTCTTGTATGTCTTCCATTTTCTAATAATTGCTCCCACAGTTGATTTCTTCACACCAAGCTGCTTACCTATTGCAGATTCAGTCTTCCCAGCCTGGTGCAGGTCTACAATTTTGTTTCTGGTGTCCTTTGACAGCTCTTTGGTCTTTGCCATAGTGGAGTTTGGAGTCTGACTGTTTGAGGTTGTGGACAGGTGTCTTTTATACTGATAACGAGTTCAAACAGGTGCGATTAATACAGGTAATGAGTGGAGGACAGAGGAGCCTCTTAAAGAAGAAGTTACAGGTCTGTGAGAGCCAAAAATCTTGCTTGTTTGTAGGTGACCAAATACTTATTTTTCTGAGGAATTTACCAATTAATTCATTAAAAATCCTTCAATGTGATTTTCTGGATTTTTTTTTTCTCATTTTGTCTCTCATAGTTGAGGTATGCCTATGATGAAAATTGGAGACCTCTCTCATCTTTTAAGTGGGAAAACTTGTGCAATTGGTGGCTGACTAAATACTTTTTTGCCCCACTGTAGTAGATACACTGTAACACTGTGCCCCTGGTTGGGCTGTTATAGCTTGCCCCATCATCTCCATTTAATTTTGGGACCACCAAGAAGTAGCACAGTACTGCTTAGGGCCCTATTGGGACAATCATTTGTGGACTTTTCTGCCAGACTTTCTGCTGTACGCTAGGGTTTTTGTTAGTTTCTGTCAACGCATTGACTGTTTTTTTACACTTTGTGTCACACTATCAAATTACCAGTCGACAGTGTGCTCGCTATGCGCTGGCAGGTGGATGCTCATTTCAACGAGGTGTGGTGGCCCGCAATCTAATGCACATTGCTATTATAGTGCATTCTGTCAGAATCTGCTTTTGATCAGAAAAAAGGAGGTCTATCGTCAGAAGCGCATTGTTTAATGATATTTCAGTGGTGTGTTTTGAAATTGCACAGCTCCAGAGCTCATGAGGAAACGGCATGTGGTGGGATCGTCTTTTATTTTAATGGAGAGCGTTGTAACAGTCATAATAAAATCACCCATCATTTTAATTAAATAATGATCGCACACTAGTTTTTTTTTTTTTTTAATTCCATCTATACTCTCATTTTAATTGCGGTCTTACCATTGGAGTCTATAGATTAGACATTAATGTAGGATTTATTTTAGGGGAATGAATGAATGAACAGGGAGTGTGGTGTGCAGCGTGGGAGGGGGGCTGTCAGTCTGAAGATTTTAATTCCATTCACATCTTCGTTTTCATCACAGACTTATTTTTAGGGGAATAAATGAAGGAACAAGAAGTGTGCAGCATTTTACTTTTCACTGTAACTCTCCAGAGAGACAGGAGATGCATCCACATCTGCTTTAGTTGCACGCCCTGTGTTTCCAGCAGGGATGAGGCTGCCCGCCCCAGCAAGTTCCCCGATTGACACCCGTTAGCTCCCGGCAGAGGCTGCCGAGAGCGGGCTCGCTTTGTGGCTGGACAGGAAGTCGCGCCAGAGCTTCTCCTTCCCTCCTCCCTGAGAGGGACTGAGACAGAGAGCCACAAACCTCAGCAGACCCCCACATGAGATGGGGGAGACAATCAGTTGGCAAAAGTAACAGGAGAGGGAGCACTCCATCTCCTCACACCCGGGAGTGACTTCCATGCCATTGCTAATGAAAGTTTATTAAAGTTTGCACAGGCATCATCCTCCAGCACCCCAGTCAGAGGTGCTCCTCTTGGAGACTCTATTGTCCTACTGGGGGACTTCAATGCGCACGTGGGCAACGACAGTGAAACCTGGAGGGGGGTGATTGGGAGGAACGGCCTGCCCGATCTGAACCCGAGTGGTGTTCAGTTATTGGACTTCTGTGCTAACCACAGTCTGTCCATAACGAACACCATGTTCAAGCATAAGGGTGTCCATATGTGCACCTGGCACCAGGACACCCTAGGTCGCAGGTCGATGATCGATTTTGTTATCGTATCATCAGACCTGCAACCGTATGTCTTGGACACCCGAGTAAAGAGAGGTGCAGAGCTGTCAACTGATCACCACCTGGTGGTGAGTTGGATCCGATGGCAGGGGAGGAAGCCATTCAGACCTGGTAGACCCAAACGTATAGTGAGGGTGTGCTGGGAGCGTCTGGCTGAGGCCCCTGTCCGGGAGGTCTTCAACACCCACCTCCGGAAGAACTTCAACCACATTCCGAGGGAGTCTGGAGACATGGAGTCTCAATGGGCCATGTTCTCCACCTCTGTTGTTGAAGCGGCGGCCCAGAGCTGCGGCCGCAAGGTGGTCGGTGCATCTTGTGGTGGCAACCCCCGAACCAAGTGGTGGACACCAGTGGTGAGGGGGGCCATTAAGCTGAAGAAGGAGTCCTATCAAGCTTGGTTGGCTTGTGGGACTCCCGAAGCAGCTGAGGTGTACCGGCAGGCCAAGTGGAGTGCAGTTCAGGTGGTTGCTGAAGCAAAAACCCGAGTATGGGAGGAGTTCGGTGAGGCCATGGAACAAGACTTTCGGTCGGCCTCAAAGAGATTCTGGCAAACTGTCAGGCGGCTCAGGAGGGGAAAGCAGCTCCCCGTCCACACTGTGTATGGTGCGGATGGGACACTGTTGACTTCGACTGGGGACATCGTCGGGCGGTGGAAGGAATACTTCGAGGATCTCCTCAATCCCACTGATACGCCTTCCACAGTGGAAGCAGGGTTTGGGGACGAGGGGGATGACTCGCCTATCACAGGGGCTGAGGTCGCCAAGGTGGTTAAAAATCTCCTTGGTGGCCGGGCCCCGGGGGTGGACGAGATTCGCCCTGAGTACCTCAAGGCCCTAGATGTTGTTGGGTTGTCGTGGTTGACACGCCTCTGCAACATTGCGTGGAGGTCGGGGGCAGTGCCTTTGGCATGGCAAACCGGGGTGGTGGTTCCTCTCTTTAAAAAAAGGGGACCGGAGGGTGTGCTCCAACTTTAGAGGGATCACACTCCTCAGCCTCCCTGGGAAGGTCTATGCCAAGGTACTGGAGAGGAGAGTCCGGCCGTTGGTCGAACCTCGGATTCAGGAGGAGCAATGTGGTTTTCGTCCTGGCCGTGGCACATCGGACCAGCTCTTTACCCTCTCGAGAATTCTCGAGGGTTCGTGGGAGTTTGCCCAACCAGTTTACATGTGTTTTGTGGACTTGGAGAAGGCATTTGACCGCGTCCCTCGTGGATTTTTGTGGGGGGTGCTTCGGGAGTATGGGGTATCGGGCTTGTTGTTACGAGCTATTTGGTCTCTGTACGACCGTTGTGAGAGTTTGGTTCGTATTGCCAACACTCGATCGGAGTCATTCCCAGTGAGAGTTGGACTCCGCCAGGGCTGCCCTTTGTCACTGATCCTGTTCATAATTTTTATGGACAGGATTTCTAGGCGCAGCCAGGGAATGGAGGGTGTCATGCTTGGTGACCACAGGATCTCATCTCTGTTGTTTGCAGATGATGTTGTCCTGTTGGCGTCATCCAGCAATGACCTACAGCTCTTGCTGGGACGGTTTGCCACTGAGTGTGAAGCAGCTGGGATGAGAATCAGCACCTCCAAATCCGAGTCCATGGTCCTCAGCCGGAAAAAGGTGGATTGTCCTCTCCGGGTTGGGGACAGGCTCCTGCCCCAAGTGGAGGAGTTTAAGTATCTTGGGGTCTTGTTCACGAGTGAGGGGAGAATGGAGCGAGAGATCGACAGACGGATTGGAGCAGCACCTGCAGTGATGCGGACGTTGTACCGGTCTGTTGTGGTGAAGAGGGAGCTTAGTTCTAAGGCAAAGCTGTCGATTTACCAGTCAGTCTACGTTCCTACTCTCACCTATGGTCACGAGCTTTGGGTAATGACCGAAAGAACGAGATCGCGGATACAAGCGGCTGAAATGAGCTTTCTCCGTAGGATTGCTGGACTCACCCTCAGAGATAGGGTGAGGAGCTCAGTCATCCGGGAGAGGCTCAGAGTAGAACAGCTGCTCCTCCACATTGAAAGGAGTCAGTTGAGGTGGTACGGGCATCTGATTAGGATGCCTCCTGGACGCCTCCCACTTGAGGTGTTTCAGGCACGTCCCACTGGGAGGAGACCCCGGGGCAGACCCAGGACTCGGTGGAGAGACTATGTCTCCCAGCTGGTCTGGGAACGCCTTGGTATCCCCTCTGAAGAGCTGGAGCAGGTGGCTGGGGAGAGGGAAGTCTGGGCTTCTCTGCTTGAACTGCTGCCTCCGCGACCCGGACCTCCGGAAAAGCGGTAGAAGATGGATGGATGGATGGATGGATGGACAGGCATCACCCTCTTTTCCTGAAGTTTCAAACCCATTCCTGTCTGTATGTTGCATCCGTGCACACTACATTAAACCATTCAACTGATTTTTCGGCTCAGCATTCTTCCCCCTTTGTTCTTTCTAACATAACTAACTCGGCATCAACTGTGATTGATGTCTTCCTTATTTCAGCATTACTATTACATGCATTTTGGCTCACACACACAGGCTTTGGTCAGCACAAAACCTGTCTTAAACCGTCATGATCAGAGTTCACTTTAGATAATGCACTTTTTAAATTAAAGGGATGGACAGGAGCGCTTTAGATTGGATTACCCAAAACACACCTCTGAATAATTAGACCGGCCTCTTTGCATCATACTCCAGCGGAAAGTTTGTTTCTACGCTGTTGTGATAAGGAAATGAACTTGGAAATGTCCATAAACGCCTTCTGTGTCAGTGACCACTGACTAACAAACCACGTCATTATAATACGGCCCTTTGTGTGAAAACAGACATGTGCCCATGTGGCCCGATAAGTCTAATTTCACAAAGAAAACATATTGTGCATGAGCTCACTATGATCTGACAACTATGAAGACAATAGATTTTTTTTTTTTTAAAAATCACTCACCAGGTCCATAATTGATTTATCTGTCACTTCTCATGTACAAAGATCCATACACAGGGCTCCTGTGCAGCAGGAAAGTATAGAGTGTATTGAGCATGCACAGAGTTCAAAATTAGAAAGGCCAACGCACTGGCAATGCGGGCAGGAGGGGGTGTAAAAACCTGCCCCACGTAACTTTGCCCTGGCTTACACTACTTGTATTTTCCACATTGAGCTCCACAGCACAGCGACGTGCGGCTCATTTTAATTTACAATTTCCAACATCGTTGAGGACTTTGATGTCATTGTTTGTGTCAGAGTTAATGAAGCAGTGGACTCAATGCCACTGATTGTTAGTTCCTCAGGTTTTCTGTTATGCCTTGATTAATATCACCGAGCCTCCCTTTGCAAATCATTACACTGGACGTTAATGGCACCTGATTATAAAAGCCGGTGCAATCTCAGTACATTGATAAGGGATTGTACTGTAGCAGACATTGCTTTCACTCTGTGTGTGTGTGTGTGTGTGCGTGCGTGCGTGCGTGTGCTGTTTCTCACTTCTTTAGTGGAGTTATTTTAAGAGCAGGCGATAAGTGAGCAGCAGCTCAACAGAAGTCTCAGCTGGGTGAAATATGGAAGGATTTTACTCAAGCAATGTGACAGCAGAAAGGTTTTTCTTTCTTAATAGAAAAAAGGTTTCATCTACTGTATCAAACTATGAACTCAACATTTTTCTCTATATCAAAAATGAAGACATTTTATTATGTTTATTTTGAGTTTATCTTGTTGTCTTGTAGGATAATGTGGACCTTGGGGACTTGATGTTTTCACTCTGTTACTTGCCTACTGCGGGCAGATTGACCATTACCATGATAAAAGCTCGCAATCTCAAGGCCATGGACATCACTGGTGCATCTGGTAATTAAAATTGGATGCTTTCTTTCTTTTTTTTAATAAAATGAATTACAGAATCATGCTGAGATCTGAATGTAAATGAATACATGCTCTAATGTTTCTCTCATTTTCAAAGATCCGTATGTGAAGGTTTCCCTAATGTGTGATGGCCGCAGGCTAAAAAAGAGGAAGACGTCAACAAAGAGGAACACTTTGAATCCGGTCTATAATGAGGCCATTGTCTTTGATGTCCCTCCAGAAAACATAGAGCAGATTAGCCTTCTGATTGCAGTAATGGACTATGACCGGTAAAGAGCTCTATGATTTTTTTTTTGTTCTTGTTTTTCTTCACTTTTCCTACATGATTTTCCTTAAAAAGCATGAATCTTGCACCAATTTTTTTCTGTGTCCCCTCCTGTGCTTTAGTGTAGGCCACAATGAGGTCATTGGCGTGTGTCGAGTCGGGAATGATGCTGACAACCTTGGCCGAGACCACTGGAGTGAAATGCTCACATATCCCCGCAAACCTGTCGCCCACTGGCATCCTCTTGTTGAGGTGAGGTGGCTTGTGTTTGCACACATGCGTGGCTGGTCATGTTTTGAATGTTAATGTCATTTTTCCTGCTCTAAATGTAATTGCACATAATGCTGAGTAATTAAGAGCCCAAGTCACGCCCCCTCTACTTTCGCATATGGGACCTTAAATCAGAAAAATTCTCCATTGAAATGAATGGCAAGAGTGAAATTATCTTTTGATCCCGATCAAATTTTGCCACAAGTTACACATACAGTATGATGTTTGTCAATTTAAATGATAATTTTCCACAATTAAATTTGTCGGTTGTCCTATAATAACAGACTAATATTTAGTTTTTGTTTAAACGACTAGTGGACAACAACTCCCATCATCCCACATCACTAAACACGATCATGGCGGGAGATTACTAAAGCCTCACCTCCTGTTTCCTGACCGATAATAAAGTTCCTACAATGAGAAAAATGATAAACTGATAGAGAGCAAAAGATATTAAATATAATATGGACTGATATTACAACATCAGTTTTAGGAAGCTACACTTAAAAAAAAATTACACAAACAAATTCATAACCAGGAACAACATAAGAAAAATCACAAGCAGCATCAAGATTTATTGTACTGTGTTTGGAGGACACGTCTGATAAAAAAAAAAAAATAAATAAAATGTATAAATGAGTAAGAAACTGAGCTTATGACAATTCAGTTATTAAGGCATTGTGATCTTATTAGTATTCACTGATAGATTATTGTGTTGATACAATGAGCCTGTGAAAATGTTTTTGGGCAGCGGTAGAGAAATGTGTCCAGAAGCTGCATAATGTTCAAGGAAAGTAAATAAATGGAAGCTCATTTTATTGCCAGGACAGACAAAGCAGCCTACAACTCTCAGAGATATCATAAATCTGTGGTTGTTTTTTTATATAAAAAAAAGTGATTGTCTCCGAAAAGTCGGCAGATGGTGTTGATATTTTATCCACAAGTGCATATTTGGGTCTGATCAGTTAAACACAGCTTGCTCTTGACTAGATAAATTCTGAAAAACTTACCATAGTGATGTCCTGTCCCTTTACTGGTAAACTATCCTTTTGGTTTTAAGCTTTTGCTCATGTTAACATCACTTACTTAAGAGTTTCCATTTTAATTCTGTACTGGTTGTGGGATGGCAAACTATCAGACAAAGCAGCTGTCATTTTGATGTACATATTATGTAAATTTTAATGAGTCCAGTTCCGTGACACTCTGGGCAGCAAATATGAAAATGTCCAATTGCATGTTTTTGTTTTTACTTCAAACAACTCCCTCTCATTTATGGTTGTTAGAATCACTGCAAAAAGCAGAATTTCTTATTCTGTTAGAAGTAATGTTGCCTATTTTATGTAAAATTACTAGCCAAAAGAACAAGAAAATTTGACTTTACCCTTTAGGCCATAAGGACCAGTAACAGTTTAAAAAATGTGTAAATTTAGACACTGTTTTTTGCTTCCGTCCGCTGGGTTAACAGTGGCAGTGCAAATTAAAACATCAATTATGCATTGTTCTACATCTTGTGAGCTTTCCAAAGATATATGACTAGTGAAGTTTATCTTGTTTTACATTTTAACATTTTAATTTATGTGTAAAATATTTTATTCTTGAAATTTATTTATATTGTAAAAACATATAGAGTCTGTCTGGTCCTTTTATCATCAAAAACTGTGCAGAAAGTGTCACTTCTACTTAATTTGTTCCTGAGGTAATCAAGAAGTTGCCTAATTGATTCATGGCATCTCTGCACATAGATTCATTGTTTTAACAGTGTTATAAACATGGAGAATTTAAAAAAATCCGATTTCTACTTTGGTTTATCACAGTTTACTCAGGAACAAAAATATATGCAATGCTAATTATGCTGGGGCAAATTCTGTGAGGTCTTACTTACAGTGGTGTGAAAAAGTGTTTGCCCCCTTCCTGATTTCTCTCTTTTTTTTTTTTGTATGTTTGTCACACTTAAATGTTTCAGATCATCAAACAAATTTAAATATTAGACAAACTGGTTGGGCCACCCTTAGCAGCAACAACTGCAATCAAGCGTTTGTGATAACTGACAATGAGTCTTTTACAGCACTGTGGAGGAATTTTGGCCCACTCAGGGTTTTTGAGCATAAAACCACCTTTTTAAGGTCACGCTACGGCATCTCAATAGGATTCAGGTCAGGACTTTTACTAGGCCACTCCAAAGTCTTCATTTTGTTTTTCTTAAGCCATTCAGAGGTGGACTTGCTGGTGTGTTTTGGATCATTGTCCTGTTGCAGAACCCAAGTGTGCTTCAGCTTGAGGTCACAACCAGATGGCCGGACATTCTCCTTCAGGATTTTTTGGTAAACAGCAGAATTCATGGTTCCATTTACCACAGCAAGTCTTCCAGGTCCTGAAGCAGCAAAACAGCCCCAGACCAGCACACTACCACCACCATATTTTACTGTTGGTATGATGTTCCTTTTCTGAAATGCTGTGTTACTTTTTTGCCGGATGTAATGGGACACACACCTTCCAAAAAGTTTAACTTTTGTCTCATCACAGATTATTTTCCCCAAATTCTTGGGGATCATCAAGATGTCTTCTGGCAAAACTGAGATTAGCCTTTATGTTCTTTTTGCTTAGCAGTGATTTTTGTCTTGGAACTCTGACATGCGGACCATTTTTGCCCAGTCTCTTTCTTATGGTGGAGTCATGAACACTGACCTTAACTGAGGCAAGTGAGGCCTGCAGTTCTTTGGATGTTGTTGTGGGGTCTTTTGCGACCTCTTGGATGAGTCGCCGCTGCGCTGTTGGAGTAATTTTGGTCGACCGGCCACTCCTGGGAAGGTTCACCACTGTTCCATGTTTTCGCCATTTGCAGGGATGGCAATTTTCCGCCGATCCGCGGATTTCCGCCGATTTATTTTCAAATTGATCATTTCTGTGAATCATCTAAATCCGTCGAGAAAATTTTAGGGGGGGTAAGGTACCTTATTGTTACCGATTTTAGCGAAAATCAACACGATTACATAAGCGCTCGGCACTTCCCAGGGTTGTCTCCCGCGATAACCCGGATGTTTTGTACTCAAGCTACTGCTGTATTGTAAACGGCCCTGCGATTGGATAGTTGCAAACGATTGGACCAATCAAATGGCTCGTTGTATGCTTTGTCAAAAATTCATGGCGGCGTGTTCGTGTTGGAATTCTGAGCTTTCGGTATCGTTTTCAGCGGAATTATGAGATTTTTATTGAAGGATCGGGAGCCATCAGTGCTAGAAATAGACAAAAGTGTCAAAAATAAGTTCCGATGGAATTGGCTTGAGAGAAGAGTGACGGTAAAGGTGAAAATTGGCTCAAAGTTCGACGAGGTAACAGAAACACTCGGACAATTTCTGAAGAAACTAGATGTGGCCGGAAAAGCTTTTTTTTTTTTTTCTCTCTTGGTGACCAGTGTAAATGGTGTAATAAACTCTTATGGAACTGTTAAATATGTTGGACTAAAGACAGTGAGACAACACTGAAGAAAAAGTAAGTTAACTTTTCATTAAATTTAATGATTTATCTAAGTCTAGTATTTCTTTTTTTTTTAATCATTTTTTTTCAGTCTAAATTACTTCTGTTTTACTGAAAATCTCTCAGCTTCAGGGGG
Source organism: Pholidichthys leucotaenia (assembly GCA_020510985.1). Taxonomy (NCBI): domain Eukaryota; kingdom Metazoa; phylum Chordata; class Actinopteri; order Cichliformes; family Pholidichthyidae; genus Pholidichthys; species Pholidichthys leucotaenia. The sequence goes on along the minus strand of CM035837.1, from coordinate 336,344,395 downwards.
GCTGTGCCCCCTGGCCCCCCCATAAGTCAATCGACCATATTAGATTTCAGCTGAAATCAGAATTTCCTGTTGCCATCCCTGCATTTGTGGATAATGGCTCTCACTGTGGTTCACTGGAGACCCAAAGCTTTAGAAATCCCTTTATAACCTCTTGTCAGGCAGGTCCTATTTAAGAGATTTCTTGATTGAGAACAGATGTGACAGTAATCAGGCCTGGGTGTGGCTCGAGAAATTGAACTCAGCTTTCCAAAGATGTGACAAACCACAGTTAATGTATGTTTTAAACGGGGGGGGGGGGGGGGAGGCAATGACTTTTTCACACAGGGCCATGTAGGTTTGGATTTTTTTTTACCCTTAATAATGAACACCTTCATTTAAAAAGTGCATTTTGTGTTTACTTGTGTTATCTTTGTCTAATATTTAAATTTGTTTGATGATGTGAAACATTTAAGTGTGACAAACATACCAAAAATGAGAAATCAGGAAGGGGGTAAACACTTTTTCACACCACTGTATATGGAGACCAACATTATGCATGTAAACCTTATGTTATGTATCTAAATTGTGAACCAATGACGAGACCGAATGGTGAACTAGACGGGACTGTATTATAGACTCACAGTTTATACAGAGGTGCTCCCGCTAGGCTGAGAGGTGGTCAAAGAGGCCGCCCCTCTTCTGCACAGCCCTCTTATACTCCGGGTGGCGGCAGAACCGGAAGGTGAAGCCACCACCCGTGTCACATCATAATATGTCCTAAATACAACTCTACATTTATCCCCTCCCCTTCAAAATGGTCCAAAACACACATACAATTGACACCCTCCCCAATTTGGAACCTGAATCATGCACTAAACTAAACATAAATATATCAGGGCCTATAACAGTCACACAAAACAACTAAAGCTAGGGGGAAACAGGTGGACTACCGTTCCACCCCCACACGGCTAGACGGATTATTCTGCCGTCTCTGTTATAATATAGTCCTTTAAACATAAAATCGCCGTGCTCCTAAAATAAGTAACATAAAACAATCCCCATAACAGAACATATATACAAACAGGTTATACCTCCATTAACAAATCCCATAAATAATTAATAATTCTCATTTCAACATCATGCAACAAACACATTAGCATAACTACTGTAACCCGGGCAATTTACATACTAACAGCATGTATTGAACACATTGCACCCCTGTAGTGTTGTTCTATTATGGTGTGACATGGGTGGTGGCTTCACCTTCCGGTTCCACCACCATTCGGTCTCATCATTGGTCCACGTTTTACATACATAACATTTGGCGATGAGGGTAAAACTATGGATGCTGGTGTGTCTACAATTCGACCGTTTTTGGAGTGTCAGGGAGAGCCGCCAGTCCCTTGGGCGAGATGGTTCGTCGCATTCCAAAATTACTTGGTGGCTCTGAGCTTTGGTGAACTGAAGAAGATATGGGCTCGGGCAATTCTGGTCCATAATTTAGGTATGGCAGGACAGTGTATCCTTGCTACCTTGGGTGCTAGCAATAGCTTCGAGGACGTTGTTGAGCTAATGGCGTGACATTTTCACGTGAATGTCATCATTCAGAGGATTCAGTTTCGGCAGTGCCACCAGCGGACTGGCGAGTTGGTGCAACGATATGTTGCGGACCTGCGTCAGCTGGCCGGGGACTACCAGTTTGGAGCATTGGAGGAAGAGATGGTCCGCGACCAGTTGGCGGAGCACACACTTTGCTCAATGGCATGGTCAAAGCTTCTCACGCACTCCGGCGAATTGACATTAGCCATGGCTGTCAAGATAGCTCAGCAGTGTGAAGCAGTGGACAAACTGTCACATGACCTCGGTGAGAGAGCTACGCTGCACCGCTCTGAATCACAATCAGCGGCGCAGGCAGTGGACCCAGACAGCGATGATAGCAAGCAGGAGAAGGAGGAATGCGCTACGGCTGTGAAGATAAGGTCCGCCCCGGGATCGCCCAGGTGTTCGGGTTGTGGGTCCACCAAGCACCGTTATAAGGCTAGAGAGTGTCTGGCAAGAGGACGATGCTGTGGCACGTGTGGACTCTTGCATCATTTCGCCAGGGCATGTTACAGGTTCAAGCGAGGGGATCCAAGACACGTAGAGGATCTCCCCACTTCACCTCCCACAGTTGTTTGCAGTATATCCCCAAGTGACAACGGCTGTTCTTTCTGCATGGTGGAGTTGGACGGGGTAACGGTGCCATTGCTGGTTGACACGGGGGCGGTGAGATTGGTGTTGGATTGGGAAACCATGTGGAGTTCCTTCTCACAGTCTCGGGTTGGAGAAGAGCGGTCGGACTGTGGTCTGTAGGACTGGCCGGTTCTGCAAATGATGGACAGAGCTGTGTGGGATGAACCTTTGTCTAGTAATCTGGACAATGTGAAAGACCAATTCCATTCGGGGCCATCTTGGGAGGGTCCCGGTGACAGCACCCAAGTAACCCTAGTTGAGGGAACTGGGCAGCGCTGTGGGACGCCCACGATGGTGGGTGGCGCCGAGTGGAGGGCCCATTCTGCTCCCAGATTTCGGCTGGAAGGGACCGGAGAGCAGGGGGTCACAACGGCGATGCTGGCAGCGAAAATGAAAGCAAGCGGGGCAGGACTGGCTGGCACGATAAAACAACGTGCCACTCAGGGACACTGGAAGCTGAGTCGGGCTCCTCTGGGGGTCGCTGATGTAGTCCGACCCAGAGAGAAAGCCCGGGCGAGAGGGGTTCGAGGCAAACGACAAGACGGCCAGGGGCGGCTGCAGGTGGTGGCTGTTCGGGAGAATGACTACCTTTGGCTATCCGATGGCTCATAGATACATCCCAACGAGCTGCAGTGCGCCAAAGCAGAGAAGGAGGTGTTTGGGCTTTGGCGTGGGCCATCCCTGGACGTGGTTATAAGAAGATGCTTTGGACGGGAACCACCTGATGGTTTTCCGGGTGGTGGTTTCTCTATTGGGACTGATTGATGGTTGGGGCAATGTGTTCAATATATGTTGTTAGTATGTAAATTGTCTGGGTTATAGTAGTTATGCTGATGTGTTTGATGCATGATGTTGAAATGAGAATTATTCAAGTTGTTTATGGGATTTGTTAATGGAGGTATAGCCTGTCTGTATATATGTTCTGTTATGGGGATTGTTCTATGTTAATTATTTTAGAAGCACGGCAATTTTATGGTTAAAGGACTATATTATAGCAGAGACGGCAGAATAATCCATCTAGCTGTGTGGGGGTGGAACAGTAGTCCACCTGTTTCCCCCTAGCTTTAGTTGTTTTGTGTGACTGTTATAGGCCCTGTTATATTGATGTTTAGTTTTAGTGCATGATTTGGGTTCCAAATTGGGGAGGGTCTCGATTGTATGTGTGTTTTGAACCTTTTTTTTTTGGGGGGGGGGGTTGTATTGTTGCTCTTAGGGCATACTATGGTGTGACATGGGTCACCCACTGGACACCCGGAGTATAGGAGGACTGTACGGAAGAGGGGCAGTCTCTTTGACCACCTGTCAGCCTAGCGGGAGCACCTCTGTATAATCAGTGAGTCTATAATAAACTCCTGTCTAGTTCACCATTCAATCTCGTCATTGGTCCACGTCTTACATACATAACACCCCCCAACTACCAGTCAGTCCCAGTAGAGGAAACCCCCCAGGTCCCGTCATGAGCATTTTCTTCTCTTCGTGCCCGGAGATGACCCACGATGTGAAGTCTAGGCACCTCCATCTCATCACTGGCACGCTGCAGCTCGTTGGGATGTCTCCATGAGCCGTCAGACAGCTGAAGATAGCCATCCTCCTGAACAGCCACCACCTGCAGCCGCCCCTGGTCCTCCTGTTGTTTGCGCTTTCTACGAACCCCTCTCAACCGGGCCTCCTCTCTGGGTCGAACCACATCAGCGACCCCCAGAGGAGCCTGACTCGGCTTCCATTGTCCCTGAGTGGCATGTCGTTTCACCGTGCCAGCCGGTCCTGCCCCGCTCGCTTTCATTTCAGATGCTGGCAAAGCCGTTGTGACCCCTTGCTTCTCGGTACCTCCCAGCCGAACTCCGGAAGCAGAATGGGCCAGCCACTCAGCTCCACCCGCCGTCACGGGCATCCCACTGTGCCGCCCAGTTCCCTCAGCTTGGGTAACTTGGGTTCTGGTGCAGGAACCATCCCGCAATGGCCCTGGGTGGGGTTGGTGCTGCTCATTTTCCAGAATACTAGTCCAAGGTTTGTCCCATAGAGCATCGTCCACCACTCGCAGAACCGGCCGGTCTTACAAGCCACAGCCTGACCACTCTTCTCCAACACCGCTGGTGATCGTAAACCCCAGTCCATAAAAAAGGCCACAGCCCATAATATTCTCGCTGTCGGCGGTCACCACGAACTTCAGGTTGGAGACCTCCGCCGACTTGTACCTAGCCGTCAGTTCCACCGAGCCCACAATGGCTAGTCTTTGTCCTCCATACCCACTCATTGGTGCTGAATGACCTCTCACTTGGTAGTATGGGAAAAAACTCCTCACAGTAGGCCAATTCAACACAGACCTCACTGTGCCCGTGTCAGTCAGCAAAGGCACCTCCACTCCGTCTAATTTCACCATACAGTACATACGGCCATCAGTGCTCGGAGAGACGGTATGAATAACCGTAGGAGTTGGGAGGGGTGTTCACTTTAAGTCGCTGTTCCCCTCGCTTGAACCTGTTACAGGCCCTGGCAAAATGGTGCAGGAATCCGCACTTGCTGCAGCGTTTACCTCTTGCCGGACACTCTCTAGCTTTGTATCGTGCTTAGTGGACCAACAACCCAAATACCTGGGCGATCCCGGGGTGGACTGTATCTTCACAGCTGTAGCACATTCCTCCTTCTCCTGCTCGCTACCATCGCTGTCCGGGTCCACAGCCTGCATCGTTCATTGTGATTCAGAGCGGTGTAGTGTAGCTCTCTCACCGAGGTCATGTGACAGTTTGTCCACTGCTTCACACTGCTGAGCTATCTTGACAGCCATGGCTAATGTCAATTCGCCGGAGTGCGTGAGGAGCCTTGACCTTGCCGTCGAGCAAAGCGTGTGCTCCACCAACTGGTCGCAGACCATCTCTTCCTCCAATGCTCCAAGATGGCAGTTCCCAGCCAGCTGACGCAGGTCCACAACATATCGTTTCACTGACTCACCGGTCTGCTGGCAGCGCTGCCGAAACTGAATCCTCCGGACGATGACATTCACAGGGGCGTGAAAATGTCACGCCATTAGCTCAACAACGTCCTCGAAGCTATTGCTAGCACCCAAGGTAGCAAAGATACGCTGTCCTTCCATGCCTAAATTATGGACCAGAATTGCCCAAGCCCGTATCTTCTTAAGTTCACCAAGGTTCAGAGCCACCAAGTAATTTTGGAATACGGTGAACCATCTCATCCAAGGGACCGGAGGCTCTCCCGGAGACTCCAAAAACGGCCTAATTGTAGACACAACAGCATCCATACTTTTAACCTCGTCTCCAAATGTTATGTATGTAAATTGTGAACCAATGACGAGACCGAATGGTGAACTAGACAGGATTTTATTATAGACACAGTTTATACAGAGGTGCTCCCACTAGGCTGAGAGGTGTTCAAAGAGGCCGCCCCTCTTCCTCACAGCTCTCTTACACTCCGGGTGGCGGCGGAACCGGAAGGTGAAGCCACCACCCGTGTTACACCATAATATGTCCTAAGCACAACACTACACTTTAGACTTGTGTCTGTGTTGGCCCTGCCAACACAGACACAATCAATCTATTTTGATTACATCTGTTCAGGTGAGAAACGCCTCAAAATACCCTTAGGTCTAAAATAATCATGAAGCACATGAAATGTGTGTATGTCGGGGGGGGGCAGCATGGGAAGAAGAAATATCTTGTCAGACAAAAAACAAAACAAAACATACATACATCCAGCATCTTTTTCCGCTTAATCCTTTCGGGTCGCGGGGGTGCTGGAGCCTATCCCAGCATCTTTGGGCGAGAGGATGGATTACCCCCTGACAGATCGCCAGTCCCGTCGCAGGGCCAACACAGAGAGACAAACAAAACATGATTTAAGAAATTTCATCTTGCTTACATTTTAGCTTTTGCAGTGTTCAACATTAGTCTGCAGTAGACTTTAATTCTGACATACAATTTCAACACATGACAGCCTGAAAAGGTGTTAGGCTACTACTAAAAAAATCCTTTCAACTGATGTTAATGTTCCTGTCTGCACTGACATTCATCTGATGAACAACTGTAACAGACACACACCTCATCATTGCCCTTCTACTGATGATGGTGTTCACCAGTTAGATGATTTTGTCAGGCCCAAAAGCAACAAACCCCCAGAAACTACTTTTTAAAAAGGGTCTGCTGTGAGCCAGCTATGGTTTCTAATCTATATGCAATTGTTTTAATGTGAAAGTAAGTTTAAAAAAAAAACAAAAAACCATCCATACCTCTTAAGCAATTCCCATGGAAGATTTTTCCATCCTCACAGGCTTTTTCAGGTTGGTCACTGAATAGCAACACACTGCACTTCTATTGTGTGCTGGCACATTTCAAATTGCGGGTCTGTTTACGCATTTGCATGCCCCGCAAACCACTTTATCGGTAAAAAAAGCTTTTATCCCCTCACTTGCAGTTGGCAATCCAAAAAATCCACAGACTCTCAAACACTATTCAAAAGGGAGTGAATACTAAATAATCTCACCTCACCAACAATCAAAAATCAAATGGCATACATTTGCTGTTTGTTTCTGTGCCCAAATCATGGCTCTGTATTTGTTCGAAGATAAAAGCTAGGATGGCAAAAAAAGGTTCTTGGTTTGTTTGATCTGATTATACATTTGCTATTACCTATAGGCGAGCTTTATGTATTTCCTTGTTAATATATACATATTAGCACTTTATCTCTCACAATTATTTCTGGTTTACCTCTCTTTTGCAGTATCAGGGGACACAGGTAGTAGCCAGGGGATCGAGCAATTCTCTGAAGACACCTCCTTCTCCGTAGCCTTGAGCAACACATCTGATAAGAGCACTATTACCCAGAAGCCTCCACTGCACCTGGGGGCAATGGTGGTGCGGAGTGTGTTTCTTACGTGGTAATTACAGAGATATAATGAAGACGGTCGGTGAACAACTATGGAACGAGAGATATAAACTGTCCTCCCATGGATCAGCTGCATGTTGCAATGCCACAAGATGATGTTTTTCTTTTCTATGATGTTCCATGAGCCAAAACAAATGGCGTAGGCAGACATTTTCAGTCTGTGCTGTCCTACGTTTATACAGTCCATGCTGTTTTTTACATAGATCTTGGTAACTTGTCTTTAATGAGGTAGAGTCTGTATTTGCACCAATGTACTTAGAACCAGTTGAACTGCCATACTTTTTTTTAATTAGGTCGTTGAAATGGTGCATGAGGTCTGTTTTGGTGGAAATCTTCTCTCGTTTGTTGATTCTTGTTTATATTTTTTGGAACCAAAATGTGTTGTTCTGTCCAGTTGATGGTGCAGTGAGGGCAAACTTTCTAGACAAAAAAAATGTTTGTCAGTTTAAGATGTTGAATGTTTAAAAAAATATTATTCCATAAATCATTACATCTACATTTGTCTGCATTAATTCTTTTGCTTTATATGTGTTTTTGCTAGTGGTGGGCATAATAGTGGAGGGCGATTAATCTTGATTGGCTCGACCCGGTCTCACTCACTCTCGCTCATATGCTGCCAATGGCAAAATTGATCATGTTGATCGCATGTGTGATTAATCACAATTAACGCCATTAATTGCGATTAATGTGCTCACCACCTGTTTTTGCATGTTTATTTTTTAATTTCAAACCACGGGTACCATGTTAAGTTTTACAGTATATAGGTAGAAATATGAGGAAAAAAAAGTAAAGCATACAGGAAATTAAAATAAACAACAAAAGATGCAACAGTATACAGAGAAACCTTTTATTTATCTTTATATGATGCAAGTTTAATTATTGTGTAAGTTTAGTGTGATTTGGAATCCTTAGAAATGAACAATTGTGAAGACAGGCAAAACACATAGATTGACCTCTTAAGATTCCAGTGTTCCACCTGTGGAACGTTTCACATTGGCTGGGATGCTGAAGGGTTAAAGCTGCAAGTAGACACAGATTGCTGCTTCTACCTGCAATTACTTCTAAGCAGTTTAGAAATATAGATTGGAAAAAAAATGCATTATCACACATTTTTATTGTTTACTTTTACAGATTTAATTTTACAACCTTCTCCTGATCTTGTGTTTGTAATTTTCATTCTAACAGTAAACTGTGGTAGACTACACTTGGGGAGTTCTCTGGTTCACTGGCTGTGCAGGAACTTGGAGCTCAACTCCAACTTAATTACCAGTTTTCCCCTCAGTTCACTTCCTTCTTATTTAATTTGCTTTCCTTTTCTCCCTGTGCTGTTTGCCTTTTTCCTGTTACATTCAGGCTAGTCTTTATTTTTTTTTTCCCCTTTGTGTGTTGGTGAAAGGACTGCTCTAATCGTGAGTAGAGATGCTAATAAAATGGTTGATGCCTAAAAAAATGTGTTTTTCATTTTTAATAGCACACGTACAGAACATATCTTTTGGGCTGCATAAAACAAAGCAGATGCAGTTTTAATGGAAACATCAAGGCCGTGCTTGACACAATCCTCAAAGCAATTTTATTTCAAAACAAACAGAAGAAATGAACATTAATCTTTCATCCGTATACTGTGGTTGTATACTTGTATATACACCTTTGACTCATTCCATGTACTTCCTTCGGTCTTGGTAACATGTGTTTAGAGGTTTTACAAGATTTTAGTTTATAAGTGAAAATTATAGAATTAGCACAAAGACTTGCTATTGCTATTGACTGAAAAACTTAAGTTATTTTGCTTTAGTGTTACTTTTTCTTCTCCCATTCTGTTTTGCTGCACACCAAGCTAGAAGATGGAACATACCATTTTTATGGTCTTTGGTATGATCCAGCTGGGGCATGAACCCAAAACCTCCCAGCTGCGGGGAGGATGTTCTACCACTAGGCCACCATTCTGTTTTGTGTTTGTTTTTTAAAGAAAACTGATGGCTAATTTGGCTAACATAATTCACATTTTGTAGCAGTGTCCAGATAGTACTGATATTGCAGTATTCCAGGCCATGATAGTTATAACATTGTGACAACCTTATTTCATAGATTTTGATCATATATGAGGCATGCCAACCCAACTGACACTGTGGGGATTTACAGTGCATTACAGCATGTTTGCATTCAAACATTCTGTTTCATTTTTACTCTCCTACAAAATCCTATTTCATTCATAATGTTAACTGTCTACCTGACCAAAGAATTTTTCAGTTTATCCCTCTCAGATATGTTATCCTCCCTGGCTCTGTGTATACTGGTATTGATGGATGAACTAATGGTTTAATATGAACAATGCAGCCCTCTTAAAAATCAGGGCTAAGGGTCGTACAGTGCCTTCACACCAGTTAGGCTTTAGCTGCTGTTTTATGGGTTATGACCATGACCTCGTCTGCATTCCCCGGCCTGGATTATCCCCCACCGTGTGTCTGTTGTGATGGAATGTCCTTGTAAAGAGAGAAAAAGAAAAAGGTGGGTGTTGGTTGTCACTGTGAAAACTGGTATATGTGGGGGCTGCTTGTTAGTAGGCAATGCGTATGACACATTTTCGTAGGCTGCATCATCCAGCCAGTTTGGTGGAGAAAAGAAACAGTGCTTTTTGGCTATTCTGGTGAACAATTGTTCATCTGGAATTTGATTTATTAAAACTAATATAGCAGGTAAAATGCTGTGGCCTTTAAAAGGTAGCAATTCAGCAAATTATATTTCCTTTTTAAATTATCCTCATTTATTTGTACCTGTTAAGCTTCACTTTAAATGATACTGAAACTTACTGGCCATATTTGTGTCAAGGTTGGAGCCCCAGTGGGGCCGAAGACAGGACTCAATAGCTGGGCGAACAGTTGACATGATTTTTTTTAACGCAGAATAGAGCACAGCTCTGTTATGTAATGTAATAACACCAATACATGGCGCGGACGTGATGGCACAAGCACGGGTGACGGCATCACGCCATGCCTATAATAGGCTCATGGCGGCAGCCCAGGTCTTTGGTGTTCCGCCTCTAGCCTGCACAAAGCCTGTATCCCTACACTGTTAGCTTAATATTAGTCTGTTCCATGTGTTACCAGCTCCTTTAATAAAGCTACGGTTCAGGACAGCCACTGCCTCCGCTGTCCCTCATTTACAGACATAACAATGGCGACGAGGAGAAAAATTAGTCTTCTGGAGGAAAATACTGTTTTTTTTTTTTTTTTGATTTTGTATACTTTATTGATCCCCAGAGGGGAAATTGAAGGCATACACCTGGATGGATGAAGCAGCCATGGTACGGAGCTATCCCTTAACCATTCACACACACATTCACACCTAGGGCCACTTTAGAGTCTCCAATTAACCTAACCTGCATGTTTTTGGCCTGTGGGAGGAAACCGGAGAAATCCTGGGGTAAACCCACGCAGACATGGGAAGAACATGCAAACTCCACACAGATCACTGTTGGTCAGGGGCTGGGATCAAACCAGGGATCCCATGGCCAAGGGTGAGTTGCTGTGCTGGCGCAGTGCTAACCACTGCACCACCGCACCGCCCCAACGCACCATTATGACCCTCCTCGTGCGCTTTTGCGCAGCGCACAGAGGAGTGAGGGAAAAAGATGGATTTAAGCGCAGGGTTACACCACAACACATTTATTAAAGAAAGCAACAGTTCCCAAAAGTGGAGACATACAAAAACTATAAACAGGGTACACCTCTGGCTACACAGAAGTACGTGAAGCGGGCAGACCACAGTGTACAGTGGCACAAAAAAGGCGAAAAACAATACAAAGGATGACAGGGTTCACTTACTGGCTTCCACAGCAGGACGTGAAGTGAGCAGACCACAGTGAACAGTGGCGCAACAGACACTAATGACAATACAATAGTCCAGCAATGCTTGACTGGCAAAGAGCTGCTTAAGTACAAGCATCGCTGGCAACGGTAGACTGGGTGCATCTGGGCGTGCCTGGGCGCAGCACGGGAAGGGCAGTTACCGGAGTGGAACCAGCTGGCTGTCATGAGAGAGGGGGCGTGGTCGGACAGGCAAGTGTCAGACAGTGCTCACACGTGTGTAGACCAAAGGAGGCTGCCTCACAGCTGCCGGCCAGAACGCAGTGGCTACAGATATGGAAATAAACAAGGAAAAATAGAAACTACAAGAAACTCAAAAGATAGCACAATACATAAATACACAGGTAACCTGAGCCACAGAGAAAGATCAGAACCAAGCCTGAGGAGCAAATCGGCTTGGTTCAAGACAAATGCAACATTTTTCCTGAAGATGAAAGTGTGTCTGGTACCCCGGAGACAGTGTGGTGGCTAGACGACTCAAGTTTCGCCAGCGCCGACAGCAAGTGGGTGAGTCAGTCCAGCAGTTTGTCACAGACCTCCGCTGTTTGGCTAGTGCAAGTGGGTATGGAGACTTGGAAGAGGGGTTGGTACGAGACAAATTGGTGGAGCACCCTACAAATATGAAGCTGCGGGAGAAGTTGGTGACGGCGCCAAATGGCTTGACACTGGCTGAAGCACTGGAGATAGCATCCCAGCTAGAGCTAGAAGAGGCTGCATAGTTAGCATTGCAGCTAATGGGTCAAGGCCCGTGCTCCCCACAATCAGCTCCGCTGGTACAGACGGTTGCCCTGGCTGCTGAGCCCATCAACCCCACATCTTCTCAGGAGGACTCTGAGGTAGATGTTGCAGGACAGCAGGGCACCACAGTGCAACCCAGCAGTAAACTCAGATTGGCCAACAACAGCTCGAGTCCGCTGCACTCAGGCGTGGACGCAGCCACTCCTTTCCTCGCACCACACACCGAGCAGATGCAGTAGAACCAGAGCAGCCGCAGGAGCCACAGACCGCATCCTTGCAGGACCCGGAGTTGCCACGGGAGCTCCAGGCCACAGCCCTATGGGACCCGGAGCTGGTCCTCACACAGCACGAGTGTTCTTGAGCTGCCGCCTCATTGCAGGAGAGAGAGCATAATCCGGACTCGTCTCCATCACATCACTGCAGGAGAGAGAGTTTGTGGCCAAGTAGGACCCTGGTGAACAACGACAACCCGGAGTGTGTCCCATTGCAGGCGAGAATGACATGCCGCCACAACCACAACCAGCATCAGAGGAGAGAGGGCATAAACCAAACTCATCTCTGATCCTTGCCCGGTATAAGCCTCAGGGAGCTTCCAGAGAGCTGCAGGAGAGAGAGTTCATGGCCAAGTAGGACCCCGGTGAATGACGACAACCCAGTGCGCATCCTGTCGTAAATGAGCACAACACACCGCTGTGATCACAACCAGCACCAGAGGAGCGAGGACACAAAGTGGACTTGTCTCAGATCCTTGCCTGGCATAAGCCTCAGGGAGCCGCCACAGCGCTGCAGGAGAGTTTATAGCGAGCAGGACCCAGCAGAGCAATGCCAATCCAGAGTGCGTCCTGCGGCTGGCGTGAATGGCACGCTGCCACAACAGCAACCAGCATCGGGCATGAGAGAGCAGCAGCGCCAAGTGCAGCCGAACTAATTGTCGTTTGCAGTGCTTGACTGGGCTCAGGTCCACCGATCCGAATGCCCAGATGATCTGCAGATGTTCCTGTTGCCGCCAATGCAGATCACCGCACATTTGGAGCTAGCCACCTTCCACATGGCCTATGGTTCGAGATGGCATGTCAGCCGTCTGCAGAAGGTGAGATCAGCGGCTGTCCCGGATGAAGACATGTTGCTGGAATCGACCCAGCAAGTGTGGGACCCGGACTGGGACTTTGCTGACGAGCGAGCCATGACTCCAGTGAGATGGTGCCCAGGTCCGCTACGGCCGGCTCCTCCAGGGCCATGCCCACCGCAGGCTCGCCTGAGGCTCCTGAGGTTGGATAGTAAGAAAATGACTCTGTTTTTGAAATTTTTAGGCAGAGCGTGATTGGAACACAGTGGTAGAATAGCCCACTCAACCATGCAGGGCCTACCAGTAGTCCACCCGGTTGCCCAGGTTCATGTCTGTTTTATAATGTTAATAATGGTTTTGTGTTTTTCCCAGGGGGGAGGTGAATGTTATGTAATGTAATAACACCAGTACACAGCGCGGAAGTGATGACGCAGGCACAGGTGACGTCATCACACTGTGCTTACAATAGGAAGCTCACGGCAGCAGCCTGGGTCTTTGGCGCTCCGACTCTAGCCTGCATACAACCTGTGTCCCTATGCTGTTAGCTTATTATTAGCCTGTTCCACATGTTACCAACTCCTTTAATAAAGCTACTGTTCAGCACAGCCACCGCCTCTGCTGTCCCTCATTTACAGACATAACAAGCTCGTGAGCTGGAAAATAAAAACAAAAGGCTTGGCATGGTAAGGAAAATTCACAGGGCTCAGATAACTCAACAATACACAAGACTGATGTGTACAGGACATCGCAGGAAGCGTGTAGAACATGCCAGCTGACATAAGGACGCAGTACTGATTTAAGGAGCTGTGTCCCTTAAATAAGAACCGAACCCACCAACTCAAATACAAACAGCCATGAAAAATTAAGAACATAACAAGACACTATCAAAGATGTTGTAAATACAAACTTACCTATTTACGTACCATAGTAATAAAAACCAACTGACTTTTCAGTCGACTAGATGGTGCTAAATACTCTCTGTTTGGTTAGGTCAGCACAGCAAAGGAGTCAACTAAGACAATGATCAGTATATATATGATATCACAATACTCAGCGTATTGCGCGATAACATTCCATGGCAATACATGTGTTGTGATAATATCATGCAGCCGCTGGTGATTTTCACCCCTATAGATTTTTCGGTTTTGATTGATTTTGATACTGATTCCAATTTATCTTACAGACTTTTTTTTAAGTCTGTAAAATAAGCAAAGTGATTTCTGAGATAAAGTGGCCCTGTGTCTCCAAAAATGGTGAGAGAAGATTGAAACACAGAGTTCATGTAAGCCTAACAGATTGTAGCGTTCTCACTAATTTCCATCTGTAGTCCCTGAGGCAGACAGGAAGATATTAAAAGAAAAACTGCACATAGAGAAGGCAATTCAGGTCGGGTTTCAGCAACTGTTGACCCTGAAACAAGCAGGGAGTAAGTTTAAAGGTAAAAAGATAAGCGAGATGGCACACATAATTCAAAATCCCATTTAAGGGAGAGTGTCAATGCTGGCAGGCTTGATTACTGAAAATCCATTTTTTAGTCTCTGTGGAAAAGTCTCTGTAATTTGTTCTGGTCTTCAAAGCAGTGGGGAGCTTGTTCCATTCCATTATAGCTTTGTATGAGAAGGCTGATTGCCCAAAAGCAGTTTTACTTAAGGGCATGCAACAATGCCACCTAGAGGAAGCCCTTGTTGCTCTGGTATTTTGTTCAGAAGTTAGGTACGCAAAAGTCTTAAGGTGCGGGGGTGCAGAACCATGGATAATTTTAAAGACCAACCATATATTTGCATACATGATCATATTTTCAAAGCTTAACAGCTTGTGTCTGGCAAGTATACCACAATGGTGATACTGTCATGTCTTCTTATCCAGAGTTCTGATGGATTGTTTATACAGGGATTCAAAGGGTTTCAGAGTCCTACTATTGGCTTGTGACCAAAAAGAGATGCCACAGGAGAAATGTGTCAAAATTATGGCATTCAGAAAGGTTTTTGATGCTTTTAGAGTAAGTGAGTTTCTAATGCAATGAAAGTTTGCAAGGTTATATTTCAGAGTGCGGCTCATACATTTTATGTGCTTTTTAAAGCTGAGTGTGGGATCTAATGTGACACCCAAATACTTAAACTCTTACATTTTCTATATTTGCTCCATTTACAGTTATAGTCAGATAGTGCGTATGATTTTGTTTGTTGGTAAAGTACATGATAGTTGTTTTCCCTACATTCAGAGTGAGGCAGGATTGGATTAAGCCATTTTGACACTTTCTCCATTGCTATCATTAACTTGTCAGCCACTTGTTTAGCATCCTTACCATGTGTGTAGATGGCTGTGTTATCTGCATACATCTGAATTTTTATGTAATTTTGTGCATAGGCCTAGAGCCATTTCTGGTGAAAATTGCATGAAAGTCTGTCCATGAGCTTTGGAGTATTGTTGCTAATACACTGTGAGATAAGAGCCTTGGCTGAGGTATGCATTCTCAGATCAGCACCAAAATGTAATGGGTTCATCTGTAGTCCAAGAGCCACCTCTGGTGAAATTTTTATCCAAATCCATCCAGTAGTTTTTGTGTAATCCTGCTGCACAAACACAAACAAAGCCCTTGGTGGAGGTATGCACTCTCAGATCATCACCAAAATCTATTCATCTGTTCCCCCACCATTACACGCCTTTTCTGAAAATTTCATCAAAATCCATTCATAACTTTTTGAGTAACGTTGCTAACAGACAGACAAACAAACCAACCAACGCCACTAAAAACATTACCTCCTCCCTTGGTAGAGGTAATAAATACTGGTTAGCCAAAGCAGTAAATAAATATACAGTACATATGTACACAGTTATATACACAGTGCAGGAGCATTGCAGTTAGATGGTATTAACAGTATTACAGTTAGTTACATTACCCGGCAAAATATAAATATGGACCCAGACAGTATATTTCACATTTGAATGAACAGTGTTGTTGCCACCCTGAATATTTGTAACTGTGTAAGTTGTGTATTGGAGGAGGCGATCCCTATTGTGCAAAGTTGTGATGTTTAATACGGCCTCTATGAGGAGCACAGATTAGATTATAACCTATTATTGTACTACAATAACTATAAGACCAAATAAATAAAAATGGTGAAAAACAAATACAAAATGTATTTAACAAATCTCAAATCACTTAAATGATTACAAATCTTTTGCAATCAACCTTTCTAAAATAAAAAATATATACAGTATATATTAAAGTGATGATTAGTACACTGGTAGTACACCAAAACTAGAATTTGTTAAGCAGGGGGTCCAATATTAATTTTCTTAATTGATGGAATCATCTGATTATGAGACAACAAATCCTATTTTAAAAAACTGATTTGAGGGGGAGCTGAAAAGTTTATCGGCTGAAAAGTTCATTGTGGTCAAATTTGACCGAATGTGGTTTATTTTTCAACCGCAGGGATCCAAGCACTGCAACGCCGATGGAAGAAGTGTGTGGACCAAAGGAGAGACTATGTTGAAAAATAAACCACATTTGGTCAAATTTGACCACTATGAATTTTTCAGCCTATGAACTTTTCAGCCCCCCCCCCCCATAGGTCTTGAATTTTGTTGTTATGTTGATGTTGCACTTTACTTCCACAGTTTGTTGTTTTGCAGGTGCCTATCTTGTTTGTGAAAAACAATAATTTATTTTAAAAAAATGGATGAGTTGTTTAAACACTCCCATTACTATATCACAAACTGCTAACAATATAAGGCTACTGTAGTGGCAAAAATGAAATCTGTGTATCTGAGGAGAGATGAAATAAACAGAGATCCACACAGGAAGTCTTTTCGTTCTGTTATCTTTGTAAAGATATCACAGTGTACAGAAAGCAGAGATGAACTACAGAGCAACCTGCCCAGTCTGAGACTGAGACGTGGGTACACACAGCATAAATACTGTCTCTCCTTGAGTCAGGTGAGAAACAATTGCAAGTTTGTCACTAAAAATCAGCTGAAACAGGTCTGAATGCATCCTTGACCTTAGTAGAATGAAACAGTTGGGACACATCATATGTACAGTATATGGTGTGAGAAAATAAAGACAATCTACAGAGGTAGACACATTTGGACCAAAATACAACAGTGAACAATGTCTTTAGCTAATGCCTAAGTGAAAAAACAAAGGGAAAAACCTTTAAAAATTCTATTACTACTACTTTGGATTTTAACTCTTACAGCCTATTGTTGCATTGTTCAAAGTCAACCTGTGCTACACAAAGAGCCACTGTGAGTGATTTTTGCATTAAAAAAGTTTGCATGGAGCGACAAAAATATCTAAAGGTGCGTTCACACCAAACCCAAATCCATGCAAAGTGAATGGGAAGAGGCGAGTACACGCGAAATTGCAAAGTCGTGCGCTCGTGTCTGAGGCTAGCTAGCTAGCTAACTCCTAGCTTTGAGATTCTGCCATCACCGGAGTAAAGGTATCACCATTGCAGAGTAAACTAGTTTGAAAATTTGATTCACTCACCTGGAGACAGGAGGACCGGGAGCTCTTCAGCTGAATCAGGATTTCAGAGTTATTTGCCCACGGTTTCCTGCCACAGATGTGCTAGCAAGCTAGCAACATAAACACCCATCATCTTATGAAGTTTTGGAGGCTTGAGACAACACTTTCAGGTGAGCCCCCGGTCGGATAATGTAAACATAAGCATGACGTTATTTTGGGAATTTCCACAGCAGGTTGAACACAGCTGCAACGTTTTCAAGGCAACTTCACCTGTCTGCATCTCACTCAGAAGGGGAATTCATGTCTGTTTGCATGTTTACACTGAGTTATAATTTAATCGTGCTGCACGAAAAATTTGCCCGTTTGCATTTGGTGTGAACGCACCTTAAGCCTAAAAGATGCGATAAAATAGGAGAATTACCACTACAATCTGTCATGGTCTGGGACATGATCTACGTTCATTTGTTTTTTCTGTTATTATGTATGATTAGTTGTCTGTATTGTTTGCCTTTTGTGCTTCCCTGGGTCCTGAATGTTCATTATCATGTTTCCTGTGCATCCCCTCTGTGATTGTTTGTTCAGTCCCACCCATCCTGTGCCGTCCCCATTGCCCTTGATTGTTCTCACCTGTCCTGTGTTGCCTTGATTACCCCCGGTCTATATATATGCATCTCAGTTTGTGTCCTGCCTGGTGTCCTTGAGTGTCATGAACAACATGCTTCTGTTCCGTCCTGCCTGTCTGTGTCCAGCTTTGGAGTTTATTCTTGCTTAGCCTGTTATTTTTGCCTGCCTGCCGTGCTTTATTTTGTGTTTTGACCCTCGCACTGCGTTTGGGTGACCAGCTCAAATAAAGACTTTTTGAACTTGAGTCCTGCAAGTGGGTCCAGCTTCTAAACACTGTGACACAATCTGGCCTGACAGCATCATGATTAAGATTTTTTTCTTATAAATTTGCAGCTTTTTATATTGTGAATTTGTTACCTTTTTCTCACAATATTGCTATTTTTCTGGTAATTTTTAAAATTCTTTACAAAAAGTTTGTCTTTTTCTCTTTTTGCAAAATTGTGCAGGTGTTTTCTGTTGTGAATTCCCCATGCACTTTTACGCAGCGCATGGAGAAGAAGAGAGACGGATTTACATGCAGGTTGCACCACAGACACATTTATTAAAGTAAGGATTCACAGTTCCGAAAAAGTGCAGACATACAAAAAGGTAACAGGATACACTTACGAATAACATGATGGAACGTGTTGCAGGCAGACCACAGAGTAATGTGGTGAGGTCGGACCACGAAAGAACGTGGCTGAGACTGATACACATGACAAGTTCAATAGTCCAGCAACACAAGACAGCAGATGAGTAACTTAAATGCAAATACTGATGGCAGAGAGATTGGGTGCACCTGGGCGAAGAGCGGGAAAAGTAATTATGGGGAGTGGAACCAGCTGACTGTCAAGAGAGAGGGGGCGTGGTCGGACTGGCAGACCGTCAGACAGCGCCCACACACGTGTAGGCCAAAGAAGGCTGTCTCACAGCTGCCGGCCAGAAAACAGTGTCTACAGGTACGAGAAATTAAACTAGGGAACATAGAAACTACAAGAAACTCAAAAGATAAAACAATACACAAATAAATATGGAACAGAGAAACATGATACTGAGCCTGGGAGAATCCAGGCTCAGAACCAAATACACAAAATACATAGATGAACCTGAAACAGAGAGAAAGGTCAGAATCGAGCCCGAAGGACAAACTGGCTCGGTTCACAACAGATCCCCCCTTTCAAGGGGTGGATTCCAGACACCCAAAAAACATCAAAGAAAGAAGAAGAAAACCTGCCCCCCCCTCCCCTGCAGGAACAACAACCATCAAACCCGGGTGGGAGGTAGAGGAAAACAGGTCAGGAGGGAACAAAATACAACCCCGCCCAGAGCCCACAACAGAGAAAAAACAATTAACCCCCCCCCCCCAAGTCCAAAAGCGTGGAGGCTCGGGAGGCCACCCAGAGTCCCAGGTCCAGCAGATGGAATGGTGCACCCAGTCAGGTGGCCTACTAGAAAAGACTGGCCACCCAACCCAACCGCACAGTTTGTCGGGTGGCCAGCCTGAGTTTTTCAGCCACCAGCACGGGCGCACTGGCCCAGGAGGCAGCTCCCCCACAGGGAGACCCACCACTGGAAAGGTGATCCGAGGAGGGGGTGCCCTGACATCGTCTGGCAGCAAAGAGGAGAGTAGAACCTCGAAGACGTCAGGCAGGAAAGACGAGGGGACCACAACAGCGTTCGGCAGTGGAGAGGAGAGAACGGCGCCTTCGCTCGCCCCTGAAGGGAGAACTGTAGCACCCGCGGGGGTCCCAGTCTGGGACATAGTTAAACCTATGGTGGACTCCGGCTGGGCCATGGCAGCACCCTCGGTGGTCCCAGCTTGGCACTCGGCTGCACCCTCGATGGCTCTGGACCGGAGCTCAGCTGCAGCACCTGCGGTGGACTGGGGCAGGGGCAACGCTGCACCCATGGTGGACCTGGGCTGGGCCAACATTGCACCCACAGTGAGCGGGCCAACCCGCAGGAGTACCAAGCTGAGGAGGCAGTCTATTGGAGGGGCCCTGATGACTTCGGCGGGAGCAGCTGGAACTGCGACATCATCCGCTGGTTGGACCGGACCCACGAAGACCCCTGGTGGTGGTGGATCCCCTCCGGCGACCCTAGGAAGAGGCTCAGGAATAGCAGAAGAAGAAAAGTGGTTAGGGTCACCGGCCGCGGCGGAGCCTTGCAAGGTGAGTTCAGATGCAGCTGAGGGCTACACCCAACTCTCCTCACCAAGAGCCAGACAGAATCTCTCTAACACAGACATGAGAAAAACAAGAGAGATCACTTGCCTGAGTTCGAGTTCCACCACCGTCCAGGACTCCGTCAAACTTGGTGATGACGTCTCAAGCCCAGCCTCCATGAGGTCCAGCTCTGGCTCCCATTCCGCCGTGATAGCATCCGCAGCTGGCAAGATGGTGGTAGCAGTCCTGCAGTTGCCCGGCAATGGCTGCAACGCTGGAGACTCCTCCGGCGTGGTAGCTGGGGAACAGCTCCGTGCTGGCTCTGGAGTGGAATACTCCGAAGCCACTGGCTCCTCCACCGTATGACGGCTCACATCATGGACCAATGGACCCTCAAGGATAGGTGGGGGAGACACGGAGAAGACAGAAAAAGAATTAACATCTGCAGCTGGAGGAGAGAGCCCAGCGGACTGCTTAAACTGGGTCTCTTTCCCAGGAGACAGACAAGGTTTATCATTGTAAGGTGTAGCAGAATGAAAAAATACTTGCCTGTCATCCTGGATCTTGATGTTGACAGCTGCAGGAGACAGGCAGTCATCCCCCTCCGGGTCAATGGCTATTTTGGCCCCATCAAAGGATTGCGGCGGAGCCGTCTCCATGGCAATGGAGGTGAGCGTTCCCAGGGTGGCCCTGGCAGACCTTATGGCAGCTGGAGGGAAGATGGCTGCCTAGGATGAGGACGGCCTCTTCCGATGTTTCAACGCAGGACGACACTGTCTGCGGGCGGCTGGAGCTGATGGCGAGGCTGAAGGAGAGATGACTGCAGGCTGTGGAAAGCGTCTCTGTTTGGGCTCCGAGAAGAGTACCCCCCTCCTCAGGTCTGGAAATGCCTGCTGTAACGCACCGACAGACGACAACAGCTCCTCGTACTGTGGATAATTCCAGAGCCCAGGATGCACCTCCAGAATTTCCACAGCTGCATCCAGACAGCTCCACTTCACCCTCTGTTTGTGGGCCTCATGGGCCTCGTCCACAAAATCCTGGATGTCAGCCGCCACCCATTCCTCCTCCACAGTTGGAGTCCCTGCTGCCAAACCTCTTCTGTTGATTTGGATGCGGCACGCCGGGGATCCCGAGGAGGAAGCCGAAGGCAGAGATGGAAGCAGAGGAAGGTAAAGGGCGATCACCCGGGGATAACAGCGCACGCTGGGTTTGAGCTCCAGCTGGTTGGCAACTCCACCCCAGCATGACAACGCGTCCTCTTGGGATGAGCAGTTCCGGGTGGCGGCTGTCAGGTCTTCAATCACAGCCGCACACTTTAGCTCATCTTGACTCCATCTTCTCCTCCTGACGGCTTCACCTGCTGGGGCCATGCCTGCTTCCCAAAACAGGTGAGTGGAAAACAGTTCAAAAGAGAAAAAGTAATATCTGGGTGTAATCCGCTAAATCCTTTGATGGCTGGACTATTCTGTTGTGAATTCCCCGTGTGCTTTTACACAGTGCAAGGAAAAGAAGAGAGACGGATTTACGTGCAGGTTGCACCACAGACACATTTATTAAAGTAAGGATTCACAGTTCCCAAAAAGCGCAGACATACAAAAAGGTAACAGGATACACTTACGAAAAACATGACGGAACGTGTTGCAGGCAGACCACAGAGTAATGTGGCAAGGGCGGACCACGGTAGAACGTGGCCAAGACAGATACGCATGACAAGTTCAATAGTTCAGCAACACAAGACGGCAGATGAGTAACTTAAATACAAATACTGATGGAAGAGAGCTTGGGTGCACCTAGGCGAGGAGCGGGAAAAGTAATTATGGGGAGTGGAACCAGCTGACTGTCAAGAGAAAGAGGGCGTGATCAGACCGACATACTGTCAGACAGCGCCCATACATGTGTAGGCCAAAGAAGTTTGCCTCACAGCTGCCGGCCAGAAACCAGTGTCTACAGGTACGGGAAATCAAACTAGGGAACATAGAAACTACAAGAAACTCAAACAATAAAACAATACACAAATAAATATGGAACAGAGAAACATGATACTGAGCCTGGGAGAACCCCAGCAAAATACACACAAAATACACAGATGAACCTGAAACAGAGAGAAAAGTCAGAACCGAACCTGAAAGAAAGAAACGACTCGGTTCATGACAGTTTTCCTCTTTAAACTGTACTTTTTTCCTAAAATTGGCACATTTTTCTTTGCAAATTTAAAACCTTTATTGAGTGAAATTGAAGACTTTTTCCATGTAAATTTGTGACAGTTGCCCCAATAATAATTTGCTTTTTTTTCATAAATTTAAATATTTTTGGCATAAATTTCTGTTTTTCTCATAAGATTGTCTTATCTGATTGTTATCTTTTTTCAGGTAAAAATGCTTCCTTTTTCATATAAATTTGCAACTGTTTTCTAATAAAATTGTAGCTTTTTTTTTGGCTAACTTTGTCTTTTTTTTCTTGCTAATTTGTGTGTTTTTTTCCTCCTCAAGAATTGCAACATTTTCCTCACATTTTGTTTTTTCATAAATTTTCAGCTATTTTAATATATTTTTTAATATTTTACTTTGTAAATTTTAGCTTTCATTGGCAAATAGTGCAGCATTTTTTCATATAAATTTATTGCATTATTCTCATGAAACACCAACTTTTTCCAGTAAATTTGTAATTTGTTTCCAGAAATGTGACTTATTTCTTACAAATTTGTGGGTATGTTTTCCTTGAAAACTGTAAAGGATTTCCCTAAATTCATGAGATTTTTTTTTTTGCACAAATTTTCAGATTTTCTCATTTTCTGCTTTTCAGGATATTTTTCTCATGAGTGTTGCAACTTTTTTTCTTGTAAATTTATTGCTTTTTTTCTTGGAAATGTGAAGTTGTTTTTTTTTTTTTCTACAAAACCTCAGGGAGCCACTATCTATTGGCAAAAGAGCCACATGTGGCCCCAGAGCTACAGGTTGCAGGCCTCTGTTCAAGGGTAATTTCATTTTAACAGAACAAAAGAATGAAGGAACAGATTCACTTTGTATATTGTCTGTTATGTGTTCCCTGTTGTGGACTTTCATCATTCAGTTGACTGTTATTATATGTCTCTACACTGTCAAAAAAATTAAATAAATGATTGGAGAGATTATCATTATTAAATGACTATGTGACATGTAAACACAGCAAGAGTGGGTTGATGTCAGAATAGACTGACAGTTTGTTATCTAGAAACAACTGTCACCTAATTGTCTTTATATGAGATGATTAACTGAGAGCAGTGAACCCCCGCCGAGCTGCTGGTCCAGACGGCATCAGCGGTGGTCAAAGCATGTGCAGACCAGCTGGCAGGGATCCTCGCCAAGCTGTTCAACCTCTCCCTGATTCACGATCATCGTCCCCTCCTGCATCAAGGCCTCCATCATCATCCCCATCCCCAAAAAGTCCGCAATTGACAGCCTGAAAGACTACAGACCCATAGCACTCACGTGTGTAGTCATGGAGTGTTTTGAGAGACTGGTGTCCCAGCACATCAGGGACTGTCTTCTTTGTTCCTTCGACCCCCACCAGTTCACCTCCAAGGAGAACCGGTCTACAGAAGACACCATCGCCACCACTCTCCACAGAGCACGGAGCCACCTGGAGAACCCAAGGAGCTACATGAGGATGCTCTTTGTGGTCTACAGCTCAGCTTTCAACACCATCATCCCAGACATCCTGATCAATAAACTGTACTTCCTCCAGCTCCCCCCTCCCCCCGCTCCTGAATAAAAAATTTTCTCACAACCACCCACAAACAGTCAGACTTGGCCCCCACCACTCCTCCACACTGTCCCTCAGCACTGCCCCCCCCCCATTGCTGCATGCTAAGCCCTCTACTGTACTCCCTGTACATCTTTGACTGTATTCCAACCCACCCAGCCACCGTCATCGTGAAGTACGCGGACGACACCACCTTGGTTGGGCTCATCATCGATGATGATGAGAAGACATACAGGGTGGAGGTTAAGAACCTGCTGCTGTGGTGCCAAGCAAACAACCTGAAAACAAATGTCCAAAAAACCAAAGAACTCCTGCTGGACTTCAGGAAGAACATACAGCCCCCCATCCCCCATCATTAATGGCGACTGCATGGAAACTGTCCCCTCCTTCAGGTTTCTGGGCACCCACATCTCCTCTGACCTCTCCTGGACTGTCAACACCAAGGCCCTGGTGAAGAAAGCCCAGCAGCGGCTGCACTTCCTCCGTGTCCTGAGGAAGAACAACCTGGACCAGTAGCTGCTGCTGACCTTCTACTGCTGCTTAGTGAAGAGCATCCTCACCTACTGTCTGGGTGTGTGGTACGTCGACTCCACGGTCGAGAACAGGAAGGCTATGCAGAGGGTCATCAACACCACCCAAAAATTTATCGGCGGCCCTCTGCCCTCCCTGGAAGACATCTCCAGATCCTCCTGTCTCAGGGCGCCTCACATCCCGCCCACCACCTGTTTAACCTGCCTCCCTTTCAATCAGGTCCCACACCTCCACACTGACAAACAGTTTCTTCCCCTGGGCCATCAGAACTGCAAACAGTCAGAGGCCCCACCCCCCTCCCTCTGAATGCTCACATGCACAGAACTGAGGACCTTTTAATTATTATAATAACACACCTGTCTTTACAGTCCACACTTTCATGTATATTAACACATCTGTGAAACCACTACCATAGCAATGCATATTTTCCATAATCCTTGGGCCATTTTAATTAATTGTATGCTCAACTGTGTGACTGCACTCCGCACTCATGTACATAGTTCCACTCGCGAAGCCACTACCATACCTGTGTATAGTTCCATAATCCTGGGCTATTTTTATTTTTATTTTCAGTCGTGGGTTTAATCATGTGTTCTATAACCGTGTTTTATCTAATCCTTCTTGTGGTGTATGGAAAAGGGTACTTTATTGTGAAGTGCAGTGTGATGACGTGGACTTCCTGTCACGTCACCGTCCTGCCCCATATAGTGGGCGGGCCACCATCTTACGGTCTCTTTGACCGGTGCCCACGCCAGGTGCCTGCCGTGTAACCGCTACTTCCAGTTCCAGCAATAAAGCTGTGTTCACCAACTTCATCTTGCCTCATTCATCACCCAGGTATTTCCATACATAACATCTTGTGATTGAGGATTAACTCATGGAGGTGTGTATCACACCATTTCGTCCCTTTCTCGAGCTTCCGGGCAAACCGCCGGTGCCTTGGCCCAGTTGGTTCGAGGCCTTCCAAACCTATATCACCGTGCTGGACCTCGGACAGCTCGACAAGCTAAGGGCACGTGCACTTCTCATCCATAACCTGGGTATCGAGGGCCAGCAAGTCCTGCGGACACGCAGTGCATCGGACTCATTCAAGGACGTCATGGAGCTGCTAGCTAACCATTTCCACACCCCGGATAGCGTGACTGTCCGGAGGATTTGTTTTCATCAGCGACATCAGCGGGTAGGTGAGACTATTCACCAGTTTGTCACCGACTTGAGGCAGCTAGCTAGCGAGTGCTGCTTTAGGCCATTGGAAGATGAAATGGTACATGACCAGCTTGCGGAGCACATGTGCAGTGCCGCATTGCGGGCTAGGCTACTCACGGTGTCCAATGACTTAGCATCAGCCAGAGCTGTCAAACTAGCTCTCCAGCTGGAGGCCGCAGACAAGCTAGCTTCGGAGCTAACCTAGCGCCAGTCACAGAGGCCGCCAGAGCCTCCCACCACGGCAAATGTTATAGACCCGGAAAGCGAAGATAGCTTGGATGACGACATTACCGAAACCATTGCTGCCAGCCGAAGGTCTGCCCCGGGAAAGCCCCTGTGCAAGGGTTGTGGGTCTGCAATGCACCAAAATAAGGTGAAGGACTGCCTGGCTAGGGGAAAACGTTGTAGCAGATGTGGATGTTTGAACCATTATGCTAGAGTGTGCCGTGTATCTGAACCGGAGAGTCCACGGAAGAAATCACTCCGCCCGCCCCCGACAACCATCTATTCCGTGTCCCCCAGCACAAACGGGTACACGTACTGCA
Source organism: Pholidichthys leucotaenia (assembly GCA_020510985.1). Taxonomy (NCBI): domain Eukaryota; kingdom Metazoa; phylum Chordata; class Actinopteri; order Cichliformes; family Pholidichthyidae; genus Pholidichthys; species Pholidichthys leucotaenia. The sequence continues at coordinate 336,318,350 of CM035837.1, read as the reverse complement.
CAGTGGAGTTGGACGGTGTGGCAGTGCCACTGCTGCTCAACACAGTGGCGGAGGGGTTGTTGCTGAATTGGGCCACAGTGAGGAAGTTCTTCCCCCACTATAGGATTAGAGGTAACCCGGCGCCATTGCATAGCTATGGAGGTGGCAGGTTGTGCACAGTTGGGACTTTGGAGTTAATGGTCCGGTACAAGTCTGCAAAGATGGTTGACTTCACGTTCCACGTGACAGCACGAGGCAATAACATCATGGGCTGTGATTTGTTTTACGGACTGGGTTTCACCATTAAAGACAGTGCCAGGAACGAATGGTCTGGTTGTGGCCCCTGGAACCCCCCGGTTCCGATAGTCGAAGAGAATGTTGTGTGGGATGAGGAGCTAATGGACACCACGGTGGTCAAGCGGGACCAGCTTCACTTTGGTTCGGCACAGGAAAGTCTCAGTGCCGGCGCTCGGGACATGGTAGAGGGGGGTACCGAGCGTGGCGGCGAGGCACCTACGTCGGCGAGTGACACCATGCTAGCCCCAGATGCCTCCGGAGCTTGGCCACAGGAGGATGAAGGGTCTGCAGCTACGACAGTGACCCCTATAATGGTTTTAGAAGAGGACGGGGCTAGAACAATGAGCATGGAGTTACCGCATGCTCAGCAGCACCATGTCAGGCCGAGCCAGGCCCCACTAAGGGTTTTGGACTTGGTTTGGTTCGAGGTGATGAACATCCATGGTAAAGATGGGCCAAATGGCAGCCAGCAAAACACCAAGGATGTCTGCACATAGTGACGAAGTTGGGCACAACATACTTCTGGTTGTCCAACGGCTCGTTGAGGCATGCCAATCAGCTTCGGCATGTCCAGGAGGATGCTCTGGGTGATGAGGCTGGAAGGGAGTCGGTGTTGGTGGTGAAGGAGATGGGCTCCACTTTCCAGAAGATCATCCATCGTCCCAGGGGTTTGCTGCTTCCAGGGGCGCGCTTGCTGAGGGGCTGCACTGGGCCTCCCCATGCAGGTTCTACCTCTCCCACCCAAGTGACTATGCTGTAAAAGGAATGTTTATAGTCCTGTGTGTTTTGCATGCTATGTTAGGGGGTTATACAGTATGTTTATGTATGTACATTTGTGTTTTAGTTTAGGAGCACAGCAAGTATTTTTAGTTTAATGAAGGACTTTCATTTAGCTATTTGGTGGCAGAATAAGCCACCATGCCGTGCAGGCAGTGGAGCACAAAGACAAAAGCATTGTCTAATGAAAATCAGACAATGCTTTTGAATTGTGGTTCAACAGAATTATTTTAAAAAATAAACTCATGAAACAGGCCTGGACAAAAATGATGGTACCCCTAGAAAAGACTGAAAATAATGTGACCATAGGGACATGTTCAACCAAGATGTGTCCTCTAATTAACATCACAGGTGTCTACAAACTTGTAATCAGTCAGTAGGCCTATTTAAAGGGTGACAAGTAGTCACTGTGCTGTTTGGTGACATGGTGTGTACCACATTAAACATGGACCAAGGAGAGAGTTGTCTCAGGAGATTAGAAAGAAAATTATAGACAAGCATGTTAAAGGTAAAGGCTATAAGACCATCTCCAAGCAGCTTGATGTTCCTGTGACTATAGTTGCACATATTATTCAGAAATTTAAGATCCACGGGACTGTAGCCAACCTCCCTGGACGTGGCCACAGGAGGAGACGGATAATACGAATGGTAACAAAAGAGCCCAGAACAACCTCTAAACACATTCATGGTGAACTCCAAGGTCAAGGTACATCAGTGTCAGATTGCACCATCCGTTGTTGTTTGAGCCAAAGTGGATTTCATGGGAGACGACCAAGGAGGACACCACTGTTAAAAACAAATCATAAAAAAGCCAGACTGGATTTGTCAAACTGCATGTTGACAAGCCACAAAGTTTCTGGGAGAATGTCCTATGGACAGACGAGACAAAACTGGAACTTTTTGGCAAGGTACATCAGCTCTATGTTCACAGACGCAAAAATGAAGCATAGCAAGAAAAGAACACTGTCCCTACTGTGAAACATGGAGGAGGTTCTGGCGCTGCTTTGCTGCATCTGGCACAGGGAGTCTTGAATCTGTGCAGGGTACAATGAAATCTCAAGACTATCAAGATATTCTAGAGAGAAATGTGCTGCCCAGTGTCAGACAGCTTGGTCTCAGTCGTAGGTCATGGGTCTTGCAACAGGATAATGACTCAAAACACACAGCTAAAAACACCCAAAAAGGGCTAAGAGCAAAACATTGGACTATTCTAAAGTGGCCTTCTATGAGCCCTGATCTAAATCCTATTGAACATCTGTGGAAGGAGCTGAAACATGCCATCTGGAGAAGGCACCTTTCAAACCTGAGACAACTGGAGCAGTTTGCTCATGAGGAGTGGGCCAAAATACCTGCTGAGAGGTGCAGAAGTCTCATTGACAGTTACAGAAATCGTTTGATTGCAGTGATTGCCTCAAAGAATTGATAATAGACTACAGGAGGAAGAAGACAGAGATTCCCCCACTAATTATCAGTGGGGACTGTGTAGAGAGGGTAGCTGACTTCCGTTGCCTGGGAGTCAACATAGAGGAGAACCTGTCCTGGAGTGTGAACACCTCTGAGCTGGTGAAAAAGGCCCAGCAGAGACTGTACTTCCAGAGGATTCTCAGGAAGGAGAACATCACACAGAGGCTGCTGGTGGTCCTTTTATCGAGCTTCCATTGAGAGCATATTAACATACTGTATATGCATCTGGTACAGCAGTTGCACAGTAGCTCAGAGGAAAGCACTCCAGAGGGTCATTGACATCGCCCAGAAGATTATTGGCTGCCCTCTCCTCACGCTGGAAGATCTACACCACTCCCGTTGCCAGAAGAAAGCCCAAAATATTTTAAAGGATACTTCACATCCTGGACACTCATTGTTTGAACTACTGCCATCTGGGAAACGATGCAGACAAATGAACACAAGGACAAACAGACTCAAACACAGCTTCTATCCAACAGCAATAACCATTCTGAATAAAACAAGGATGTGCTAAATGGACATGATTGTATGTTGTTGAATGCTTTTTGTTATGACTGTGTGTGCATGATGTCCTGTGTTGATGTCTGTGTGAATGTGGCTAGTTATTTATTCTTTTTAATTATTATTTTTAAACTGATTTTTAGTAATTTTAGGTCTATGTTTTTTATAATGGGGCAATGTTTTTATAAAGGGGGCACTGACTGGTGAGCACTTTGAATTTCGTTGTACTTGTGACAATGACAATTAAAGATCTATCTATCTATCTATCTATCTAAAAGGTTGTGCAACAAAATATTAAGTTAAGGGTACCATCATTTTTGTCCGTGCCTGTTTCATGAGTTTGTTTTTTAAAATAATTCTGTTGAACCACAATTCAAAAGCATTGTCTGGTTTTCATTGGTTAATTTTCATAGAATTTTTATTTATTACAACTTTTGTCAGATTCAAGTTATTTCTGTGACCATTGTGGGTTTTTCTTTCATTAACAGAGGGGTACCAACACTTTTGTCCACGTGTGTATTTCCATACATAACACTTCTCTTTTACTTTATTACGTAGTAGCCTGGTGGAGCACCCATAATTTTGTTGTACTGTGCAACTGTACAATGATAATAAACACTATTCTGTTCTATTCTATTCTAAATTACTACGATGTGTTATTCTTAGAGTCTATATTTGTTTCTATATGTGCATGTTGAGAAAATAATGTTCAGCAAATTTTGCCTTAAAACTCTGTGCCGTTTTCTGTCCAGACTATCAAAGAAGTGTGCAGAGAAGAACATCATTGTCTTATCACAGTTTCTGATTCCAGTCCTTAATCCTCTTTAATCATAACTGTGCCACTTCAAAGTAATTAAATTAGATAATGGAAGAAGAAAGAAGGGAACAGAGAGGCAATATTAAATCTTGGGCAAGAAGCAGTGAGGCACATTTGGGAGACCTTTAGAAGATATCACAATCTAATTCTCTACCTTTTCTATAGAATGGTGCTGATATGTCTCATGCTGCATTTCATGCCTTACCTTGTACAATAATTGCTCGCACACACACACACACAAAAAAGCCTGACGTCTGCTCTATGAGACCCACAATCTGACCACTGCTCTGCAGTTCTTGGTTAAAACAATGACCCTATGTCACAATAAACCAATTACCGGGAATAAACCGATAATGGCAATAATCAGTTTTGTTGTGTTTACATGCACTGAATAAATGGATTATTAGAAGGTAAGCCAGTTGAGTTAATGACCCCACTTTCAAGACCTTTATCAGGTTTACATGGCCACTTGTATAATCAGAAAACTGCAAAAATCCAATCATAACTGGTTTATTTGTGTACATGTAAACATGGTGATTCAGTCCTCTGCCCTGGAAAGCAATGTAAGTGCCTCCTGTTGCAATGAGGGATACACATACAGCACTGTATTGTCACGGGAGTCTCTCTGGGGCGAAGAAGGTGAGGACCCAAATGCCAGGCAAATTTGGTAATCCATTATTTATTGGAAGAAAAACAGAACAGAAAATAAAGCAGTGTGTGGGCTGAAACAAAAACTAGGAACTTGACACAACAAGGACTCTGACTACAGACTAGGGCAAACAGGACGGAAGCGTGTAATCACGCTAACATGAGACAAGGACACCACAACTGACAAAGAATGACACACACGTATATAGACAGGGGAATAATTAGCAAACAACAAGAAAAAGGTGGGTACAATTAGGGGTAATCAGAGACAGCAGGGAGTGGCTATAGGTACGGAAAATATGAGGGACTGAGACAAAGGGGTAAACATGAGGGATGAACAGAGGACCGGGAGAGACAGAGACTAAGACAGAGTTAAGGACCACAGTGACAAAGACTTTAAACATAACTGGCCAAAACAATAATAATAAACAGGATGACTAGAAGTACATGACTAAGAAGAAAACATAGAGAAGCAAACTAACAAAGGGTGAGGACACGGCTGAACTCATGTCCTGAGAATAACAGAAAGACTAAATATGAACATAAAGTGAGGACGTGAGCACAGCCATGTCCAAACTCTTACATGTAAATTACAGAGTGACTGTGTCATTAGCCTGTGAATAAATGAAATTAAAAATGCAACAAAACTCATTATTTTCTGTAACAATGTCAGCATGAACAGCTAGCTGATTTTAATGAAACCTTGATTCATTATTTAAGTAGAAGCCGCAGTTTAAGTGAAATAGTAATTCAAAACTCATTCCACATTTTTAGCATCACCTAGACCCAGAATGAACATATTTGTCTCGTGTAGCCAACTTATCATCATGTAAATCAATAATGCATAAAAAGTGCTGATAGAAGAGTATATTAGAGCTGTAATCCTTTCATGGATATACTGTATAAGCATTTGCATATTTGAACAAAATATTAAAAACATTTCAAAGGTTATACTTTAAAAGCTCCCTATATGATGCTTGTAATCACCATGTATAGAAAAAACATCTTTTTAATTTTTTTATCAAGATAATGAAGCTACTGATAATAAGTTGATGTAGTCAGTCTGTGTTTTATTATCTTTATATCTGAATAAATAGTTAAAGTAGAGTGGCATTACTATTTTTGTCTTTATGCAAAATTTGGGTTTGTGTCTCTACAAATGTCTGATGGTTATATTGACTGATCAATGTAAGCAAAAAGTGAAATTCTTAAAAACTTCATTATATAGTATGCACTAAAACAAATAATGACTGCTGTACTGAAAAGCTTATGGCAGAGGTCTGATTGTTTCATTAAACAGTGACGCGCCCTGTTGACCATTCCCTGTATAGCATGCCGCAGTTTATGAACTAAAATCCTGGAATACGGATTACATAGTCTTCTATAAACTAAAGCAAAATTCGATATGAATGTTAAAATATGCTGAAAGTATGATTTAGTGGAATTCAACCCTACAAAAACTGATACATAAATATAAAATAAGAAATACATTCAAATAATATTAATCTTATTGTTGCTTTTAGCTACAATAAATGATGATCATGAATCTCATCCATGAACATATTAATTTATAATGCTAAGTAATGATATTACAGATTGTCTGACTGAATGCATTTATCATATCTTTCTCCTAGGCCATACAATGGACATAAAAATGTGCATACCCCTGTTAAAATAATAGGTTTATTATTTATTTATTTATTTATTTCAGACAAAAGGAAACAAAAAAGAACATCCAACAAATACACCAAAAGATACAAAAACACAATTCAAAGTAACGAAACCCTTTCCTTGGGTGCCTGAAAAAGAGTAGGAAGAAGCAAAAGCTTTTCAAGTCCTACCCCTAATGCATACATTGGAATCATAAAAAAAAAAATCACAAGATTTGCATTGCAACAATACATCACTGTGATGTAATAAACAATGATACCACGATTAATCTCTTCTAAACTTTTCCCTACTTTACTGTAACTTAAAAACTACAATTCACTCGAAAAAATGGTTAAGGGGAAATATGTAGAAAAAAGTACACATACCCTTAAACTAATACTTTGTTGAAGCACCTTTTGATTTATTTGCTGCATTTAGGGTTTTTTGGGATATGTTGTGAAGGGATCTGGTATAATATGCGGCGTGATGACGCAGCCGGCTGGTGACATCATCACGCCGACATACACTACCGTTCAAAAGTTTGGGGTCACTTAGAAATTTCCTTATTTTTGAAAGAAAAGCATTGTTTTTTTTCAAATAAGATAACTTTAAACTAATCAGAAATACACTCTAATATCTAATATACATCGCTAATGTGGTAAATGACTATTCTAGCTGCAAATGTCTGGTTTTTGGTGCAATATCTACATAGGTGTATAGAGGCCCATTTCCAGCAACTATCACTCCAGTGTTCTAATGGTACAATGTGTTTGCTCATTGCGTCAGAAGGCTAATGGATGATTAGAAAACCCTTGTGCAATCATGTTAGCACAGCTGAAAACAGTTTAGCTGGTTAGAGAAGCTATAAAACTGACCTTCCTTTGAGCAGGTTGAGTATCTGGAAAAAATTATTATTTCAAATACAAATTATTATTTCTAACCTTGTCAATGTCTTGACTATATTTTCTATTCATTTTACAACTCATGGTGGTAGATAAGTGTGACTTTTCATGGAAAACACAAAATAATTGTCTGGGTGACCCCAAACTTTTGAACGGTAGTGTATATATGGGAGAGTCTGCCATTACAGGGCTCTCTTGCCCAGGCGACTTGGTACTGTACAGTGTATGTGATGCCGTGTGCATAGTTCACTAATAAAGCTCAGTTCCAGTGCAGCATCCTCGTCCATCTCTTTACTGCCAGGTTTGTGGACATAACATTTGGCGACGGAGGATTAACCATGGAGGCATGCGTAACACCGCTGAGGCCTTTCCTTGAGCTCCCAGGGGAACCACCAGTTCCATGGCCACGTTGGCTGGAGGCGTTTGAAACATATATTACAGTGTTGGACCTGGGAAAGTTGGATAAGGTGGGGACGCGAGCACTACTTGTCCACAACTTAGGCATAGAGGGCCAAAGGATTCTCCGCACGTTCGGCGCGACGGACTCATATGAGGAGGTTGTGGAGCTAATAGCTAACCATTTTGCTACGCCAGACAGCATGACGGTACTGTGGTCGCACATGACCAAAACATAATGAGCAGCATCTTTGATAAGAACAAAGGGCAGAGTTTCCTTGGAGATAACAGGAAGCTGTGAAATGTGATCTTTTGTATGTCAGAGACGGCTTGGAAGATGCTTTGTGTGCCAGAGTCTGTGAGGGGGATGTTAAAGGATTAAGGAAGTGCATGCAGTGTGATCTGGAGAATGCTGTGTCTCTCTAATCTCTCTATCGAAGATATTGAAGATTTGTTTATCTTCGTAATCTTGGTGATTGGGATAATTCTGATTGGGACGGGAATTGTCTTGGTTTACCGCAAATTGCTGAAGATGGATTCAACCTATCAAAATGCTGGCCAGGCGAGGTGCATCCAACAAATTGAAAAACTGGAGAAGACCCTGATAGCGACTACTGGAGAACTGTCTCGTAAGGTGGATTACATCATGGGTTCGCTCAGGTCTTTCCACAACGAATTCAAAGCTGCGCAATGAAGGATTAATGTACTGAATCTACAGAAGAAATACAAGTCTTCTCTGTGATCAGTCCTATTTGGCATTATTATTCCCCATGAAAATTCCTCCTGGCTGTCTGCAGACTGTGTTTTTTCAAAATCATGAGCACAAGGCCTTGGACAGCCAGCTGCAGCGCCAGATAAGACTGGCGCCAGACAGACAAAACATCTTCTGCCAAGGGTCCTTGGGTCTCTCTTATTATCATCAACACTGCTCAACACCGCACACACATTGATCCATGAACTGAATAAAGATAACACTGCTCTCTTGTGTCCTGTGAATTCTGTGTGTAGCGAATATATGTGCATTGAGCTTTTTTTTTCCTTGAACTCTTAATATTGATTAAGTATGTAACCAGTATTTTGAATCAATGATTTTTTTGCTCCTTCCTATTGTATCATCTTTATGCGACCTGTACCCTCCTGCTGACAGGCGCGTTGCAGATGCGCCGCGGCACGGAAATGCAGGTTCATTACTGTGTCAAGTCAAATTCTCTCGTATGTTATCAGTGATCTGTTAATGTACTTGGCAATAAATCTTTTTCTGATTCTGATTCTGATTCTGATCTTTTATGTGAATGCAATGTGACCTTTTGATATGTAGAAGGACCTGAGTATATAAGTGAAGAGTTCTGTGTGAGATGCCCTTTTTTCTACTATGCTCATGAGAGAGAATGTGTAATAAACTGCTTGAGACCAACTTGCCTCATCATTTACACATTCTACACTGGTGACCCAAGACGAAGCATGCAACACGAAGAGAATTCCCCGGAGCCAGCCTCGTTGGGAGCCCCCAGCCAAGCGTATGCCGTTACAGTAGTATCCAGTTACCGGACATTTGGCAGCACAACCTGCGCTCCTGGTTCCACCTGGTTGAGGCGCAGTTCGCCCTCCGGGAGATATCGGTAGATGACACGAAATTCTACCATGTGATCGCAAAGCTCAACAACCACACGGCTCAGCATGTGGAGAGCCTTCTGGAGCAGCAACCAGCCAGCGACAAATACGGCGCGTTGAAGGCCACACTCATCCAGCACTACACACTCTCGGTTGAGGAGAGAGCAGAGAGACTCCTAGTGTGGACCGGGTTGGGAGATTGCACGCCCATTGAACTGATGGAGAGGATGCTGAGGTTGAAAGGCTCGGACGACGACCACTTCATCTTTACCCACCTCTTCCTCAGGAACCTTCCGTCAGCGATGAGAGCGGCCCTGGCCAGTTCGCCGTTGTTGGCCAAGCGGGTCTATCGTGCACTGGCCCGGGAGGCACACCGGATCATCATGGCCAGCAGAGAGCTCACGACCATGGCGGCGGCGACTGAGCTTGGCGCGACGGCCGGAGAGGGCGAGGAGCCATTGACGGCGGTAGCAGAACCATCGACGACAGCGGCGGCGGGTGCCAAGGGACGCGGAGGAGACATCCTTTGTTTCTATCACCGCCGCTTTGCAGAGAAGGCACACAAATGTATACCACCGTGCCAGTTCAAGCTCTCGGGAAAATGCCAAGACCGGGGGTCGGTAGCAGCTGCGACCCTCGGGGAGGAGAACAAGCTGCTCTACTTGACGGACGCACGCTCCGGGAGACATTTCCTTGTGGACACCGGCGCCCAGCTGAGTTTCATCATGCCGTCCTACGCCGATCGGCTGGCAGGTTCCAGCGGCCCCCAGATGGCAGCAGCAAACGGCTCGGACATTAAAACCTTTGATGAGAGGACTCTGCTTCTGTCTCTACACGGCCGTATATTTGAGTGGACTTTTGCCATAGCAGCATTGAATTTCAATATATTGGGGGCTGATTTTTTGTGCTCACATGGGTTGTTGGTTGATGTCGCTAACAGGCGCCTGGTTAATGCACTGTCTTTTGATTCTATTCCCTGTACAGCTCGAGCATCCCGGCCAACAGCACAAGCCAACGTCACAGCTGCAAGCGGTAAGTTCCACACACTGCTCACTCAGTTCCCAGCACTCACGGTCCCGACATTTTCGGCAGCTGTTGCTAAACATGGGGTGGAACATTTTATTATCACCACCGGGCCACCCGTTTTTGCAAAACCTCAGCGCTTGGACGCAGCTAAACTGGCCATAGCGCGCGAGGAGTTCGCCAACCTGGAGAGGTTGGCCATCATCAGGCGTTCAAACAGCCCATGGGCATCCCCGCTACACATGGTCCCTAAAGCTGACGATTCGTGGCGACCTTGCGGGGATTTCCGCAGGTTGAACAACACCACAGCGCACGACCGCAACCCAATTCCTCACATCCAAGATTTTTCCGTTCATTTGGCAGGAGCGCGCATTTTTTCTAAAATAGACTTGGTCCGCGGTTACCACCAAGTCCCAGTGCGCGCTGAGGACATACCCAAAACAGCGGTGATAACTCCGTTTTGTCTATTCGAGTTTTTGCGCATGCCATTCGGGCTTAAAGGGGCTGCACAGACGTTCCAACGCATGATGGATGCGGTGCTGCGCGATCTCCGTTTCGTATTCGTCTACCTGGACGATATTTTGGTAGCCAGCGCGTCCGAAGACGAACACGAAACCCACCTCATGGCAGTTTTCTGGAGGTTGGGAGAGCACAGTTTAATAATCAATCCAGCGAAGTGTCAGTTCGGGGTGACGCAGATTGATTTTTTGGGGCACCGCGTCTCTCCCGAAGGAGCGGTTTTGCTCCCTGACAAAGTGCGCGCAGTAGCAGATTTTCCCCGACCACAAATGGTCAGGGCGTTACAGAAGTTTTTGGGAATGGTGAATTTTTATAACCGTTTCCTCCCCCGCGCAGCGCAGCTCATGCAACCACTGTACACCGCGCTCAAAAAGCAGAAACCTGCGAATAAGATCGAATGGTCCCCGGAGCGAGAGCGGGCGTTCTCGGAAGTCAAGGCAGCCCTGGCAAACGCTGCGTTGTTGGCACATCCAGACCCAACGGCCCGCATAGCGCTCACTACTGACGCATCAGATGTGGCCATAGGGGCGGTCGTGGAGCAGTGTTTAGCCGGCGCTTGGCAACCGCTCGCCTTTTTTCAGCAGGACTTTGTGCGATAGTGAATGTAAATACAGCACGTTTGACAGGGAGTTGCTGGCTCTCCACTTGGCTATTCGCCACTTCCAGTTCTGGCTGGAAGGGCGCTGTTTCACCGCGTTCGTTGACCACAAGCCATTAACATTCACGATGGCCAAGGTTTCAGAACCGTGGTCGGGTCGGCAGCAGAGACAGCTGGCCACGATCTCAGAGTTTACTACCGACATTCAGCATGTCTCGGGTAAATTGAATGTAGTGGCAGACTGCCTCTCACGCGCCGTGGCGGCCCCGGTCCGCGCGGGGATAGATTATGCAGCCATGGCCGCGGAGCAGGTTAGTGACGCGGATGTGCACGCGCTCCAGTCTGGACCAACAGGGTTAAGGCTGGAGAGCAGGGTGCTGCAAGACGGTATGCCCCCCCAAATCTGCGATGTCTCCACGGGGCGACTGCGTCCCGTGGTACCAGCCGCGTGGTGCCACCGCGTTTTTGACTCGGTTCATTCTTTAGCGCACCCGGGAGTGCGCGCGTCAATCAAGATGGTAGGAGATAAATTTGTGTGGCCGAGTCTTCGCAAGCAGGTGAAAGAGTGGGCAGCAGCCTGCATGGCGTGCCAACGAGCCAAAGTACACAGACACACAAGGGCTCCCTTGGAGCCGTTTCATATCCCGGCTAAGAGGTTCGACCAAGTTCACGTGGACCTCATGGGCCCCCTCCCACCATCACAGGGGTGCACGCATCTTCTGACAATGGTGGACCGCACCACGCGATGGCCGGATGTGGTTCCACTGGCGTCAACCACAGCCGAGGAGGTAGCGCGCGCGTTTTTAACAGCATGGGTGGCGCGTTTTGAAGTCCCGTCGGACATTACGTCCGACAGAGGCCTTCAATTTGTTTCCGAACTTTGGTCAGCAATGGCCCGCAGCCTGGGTGTCACAATTCACCGCACAGCTGCGTACAATCCTCAGGCTAATGGGTTATGTGAACGTTTTCCTAGGTCATTGAAAGCGGCTCTCAGGGCGTCACTGACGGATGCAAATTGGGGAGACAAGCTACCTAGGTTTTATTAGGGTTGCGTTCTGCGCCTAAAGAAGACTTAGAAGCTTCCCCAGCCAAACTCGTTTTTGCGCAGCCTCTTCGGCTGCCCGGGGAGTTTCTCCCGGATAATCCTGCACCAGGCAGCTCCCCATCTCAGCTGTTGCAGCGTAGCATTGACACAGCCACGCTGCCGGGCCCCGTTCATCACAGTTTTCCACGCGTTTTTGTGCCTAAAACTTTGAAAAAACGCGGAGTTTGTTTTTGTCAGACATGACGCGCATCACCCCCCACTGCGACCACCTTATGATGGACCGTTCAGAGTGTTGGAAACAGGGGACAAGCATTTTTTGCTAGATTTGGGGGGTAGGAGGGAAAAGGTTGGCATAAACAGATTCAAACCCGCTTTTGTGGTGGCGGACGAGCAAGTGCTGCTGGCAAGGGCCCCGCGGCGCGGAAAACCCCCACGGGGGGCTTCCCAGAGTAGAATTTCCCCAGAACACCCACAGGGACAGACAAAAGGTTTTCACCCCCAGACAGCAGCTCCCCAGCATGACAGCGCCGCGGAGGCGGTGAATCCTGGTTACAGCAGATACGGGAGAAGACTGAAGCCCAAGCAGCATGTGGATTGATGTGTAATGATTCAGCATACAGACTGTTATTCTTTTGTTCGATCCAATATGCTCGAGGGGGGTGGTGTGGCCGCACATGGTCAAAACATAATGAGCAGCATCTTTGATAAAAACAAAGGGCAGAATTTCCTTGGAGATAACAGGAAGCTGTGAAATGTGATCTTTTGTATGTCAGAGACGGCTTGGAAGATGCTTTGTGTGCCAGAGTCTGTGAGGGGGATGTTAAAGGATTAAGGAAGTGCATGCAGTGTGATCTTTTATGTGAATGCAATGTGACCTTTTGATATGTAGAAGGACCTGAGTATATAAGTGAAGAGTTCTGTGTGAGATGCCCTCTTTTCTACTATGCTCATGAGAGAGAATGTGTAATAAACTGCTTGAGACCAACTTGCCTCATCATTTACAAATTCTACAGTACGACGGATTCGCTTTCGCCAGAGATGACAGAGAGTCGGTGAGCCAGTATAGCAGCTCGTCGCTGACCTGAGACAGTTGGCTAGTGTGTGCCGTTTTGGGCCGCTTTACGACAAAATGGTGCGGAACCAATTGGCCAAACACACATGTAACGCTAGGCTACAAGCTAGGTTGCTAACGGCACCAAATGACTTGACGCTAGCTCAGGGGTGGGCAAACTACGGCCCGCGGGCCACATCCGGTCCGTTGATCTTTTTAATCTGGCCCACCAAAGATTGGCACATAATTGCCTAAATCATATCATAACTATGACTGCATTCATTTGACCTTGTCCTGTAATGCCTGGTAATTCCACCAGGTGGCGCATTAGGCACAGCAAAACAATTGATTTTGCAGAGCCCGAGCTACTCTTTGTTATTATTCTGCTACTGCTCTGACAGCAGAACCCATTTGCAACAATGAGTGGGCCAAAGAAAAGAAAAGTTGACAGTGAGTGCCAAGTGTTTAATAAGGAATGGACAACTAAATACTTTTTTCATCAGAGGGATTAATGACAATTTTGAGATAACGGAGGAGTTTTTGGCCATGGAATCCCTAAAAGGAAAAGCGCGAGGAGAGGACTTGTATAACAGCGTGTCGGGGGTCATCATGAGGCACAAGCTACCTTGGAGTAAGCTCGCCAATGTTACCACAGATGGATCACCAAATCTGACAGGAAAAAACGTTGGGTTGCTCAAAAGAATCCAGGAGAGGGTGAAAGAGGACAACCCCTAACAGGAGGTAATTTTCTTACACTGCATAATCCACCAGGAAGCACTGTGCAAATCCGTATTGCAGCTTGACCACATAGTGAAGCGAGCTGTAAAGCTTGTTAACTTTATTCGAGTGAGGGGATTTCAGCATCATCAGTTTATTAAGTATCTTGAACAGACTGACGCTGGTCACCAGTACTTGCTTTATCATTCCAATGTCCGCTCGTTAAGTTTGGGGAAAGTATGTCAACGAGTATGGGAGCTGAAACAGGAGATTATCTCATTTTTGGAGCAACTTGAGAAAGCTGACGATTTCCCTGAGCTGAGTGACACCGATTGGCTTTGTGATTGGCAAATACCAGTTTGTGCATGAAATGTACACAAACGTCAGAGCCTTCAAAACCAAGCTAGCTTTATTCTCAAAGCAAATGTCAAACAAGTCATTCACTCATTTCCCTATGCTGGCTACACTGAAAGAGGTCCCTCGACATGTGAAAAAATACAAGAAATCACTGGATGACCTGCATGGAGAATTCTGCCGTCGGTTCTCTGATTTTGGAAAAATTGACAAGTCACTTCAGCTGGTGTCACGTCCCTTCACACAAGATCCTGAAACGGTGCCACAGGAGTTGCAGTTGGAACTGATTGATCTCCAATGTGACACCATCTTGAAGGAGAAGTTTCACTCTTAAACTGGATGAGTTTTATGCTTCATTAAGCCCAGCAAAATTTCCAAACATCCAGAAGATGGCACAGAGGATGCTAGTGTTGTCTGGATCTACATATGTCTGTGAACAGACTTTTAGTGTGATGAACACCAACAAAGCACCCCACAGATCCCAGTTGAGTGATGAACACCTCAGATCTGTTTTGAGAATTGCCACAACAAAACTAACAGTCTTCGACGCACTGGCAAAAGAGGGTGATCAACAACACTGCTCCCACTAAAAGTGAATGTAAGTATTAACACTGTAATGCCATTTTTATGTTTATCTTTGATATGCTGATATGATATGATATGCTTTGATATGCATCTGGTGCTGGTCCGGCCTGTCTGTCAAATTTTAAAAGTCAATGTGGCCCCTGAGCCAAAAAGTTTGCCCACCCCTGCCCAAGCTAGTGCTCTAATTGGAAGCAGCAGAGGAGTTAGCCATGGAGCTAAATGGGTGCCAAACACAGAGGCTAGCTAACGCGGTTGACACGGAGGACGAAGAGTACATGGCAGAAGAGTATGAGGCGAATGCAGTGAACCAAAGGTTTGCTCCAAGAGGCCCCATCTGTGGGGGTTGTGCATCCCTGACGCACTGGGATGAAGCATGAGTTTGCATGGCAAGAGGAAAATGGTGTAACAAGTGTGGGTGCCTGAACCATTACTCCAGAGTATGCCGGTCTCCAGCACCGTGGGGCCCGCCAAGTGAGCCAGCCTGTCTGCCAACAATGACCATTCATTCGGTAAGCCCCGACCTCAGTGGTTATTTGTACAGCATGGTTGAATTAGATGGAGTAACTATACCACTTCTGCTCGACACGGTGGCGGTGCCGTCGACGTTAAACTGGGAAACGGTGAAAAAGTTTTTCCCCAACCAAAAAGTCAAGAAGAACCCAATGCCGCTGTACGGATATGGTGGTCACAGACTGTGCAATGTCGGAACAGTAGAACTGACTGTTTGTTGCAAGCCCAAAATTGTGTACGACTTGACGTTCCAGATGACAGTGTGCGGTGACAACATTATGGGATGTGACCTTTTCTCCAGATTGGGTTTCGCTATTAGAGACAGCGCTGGATTCGAGTGGTCCGGGTGCGGCAGTTGGGGAACAGTGGTCCCGGATGACGACATCGTGGTGTGGGATGCGGTAATACGGAACAGCACCAACAATGCTCCATAGACCCTGTGCGCTCAGGAGGACAGGGAGCCCGTGCCCATTGAGAACAACACCGACGAGGTAATTATGAACGGCACCGACACCAAAGCGTCCACTCCACACTCTCAGGAGAGCCGCCTTGAGGGGGAACCCGAGCATGCAGAGAGCTCTGAAGCACTGCGACAGCAAACGAGAACAGACACAGCGCATGACGTGGCACAGCAGAGCACTTCAGACGCAGAGAGGAGGAACCGGACTGCTCCCGTACCCTCGCTCAACAAGCTACGGAGGTTGCGACTGAGCCGACAGGTGAAGAGTCCGCTTCAACGAGCGACACCGAAGAGGCACCGGACATCTTCTGTACCTACGCCGAGCCTCAACCAGTGACAGAGACAACAAATGAAGGGTCCGCAATGAACATGGTGACTATGGAACCACCGCAGCACGACGGAGATCCCAAGCCAAACAAGCACACAGAGCCACCGGGGGCACAACAACAACACTTAAAACCAAGTAAGGCGCCGCTCCAATTCATAGACTGGGTTTGGGTTTGCACCAGCGACTGACCGGGCCGCAGCTAGTGAAATAATGGGCACCGCTGAGGATCATGGCGACGCTTTTGGCTGACAGACAGTTCAGTTTGGCAGGCGAATCAACTACGGCAAGTCCGGGTGGCGGCTTCAGACGGCGAGGCTCCGTGGGAGTCAGCTGCTGCAGTGTGGGACCCGGGGCCCAGCGTCATGAAGATTGGCCCCAGGGGTCCGACAGCTCCAGGGAGGTGGTCGCCACAGGCCTGCCACAAAACCCCTCAGGCAAAACTGTTCCTCCCATGGAAGACTGTTTAGTTAGGACCGTGGCTGAAAAAAACAAGTGGCAGAAAACTCCACTTAGCTGTGCCATGTCTGGTGGCAGTCCACCCACGGACTCTACTGTAGTTTTAGGTTTTGTTTGTTGTTTTAAGAGAGGTTTGCTAGTTTTCCAGTATGTGACATCATCATCATCATAGCAGTCTGTCGGGGGCGACAGTAACTGTTTCATTTAGGTCTGATCAGATTCCTCCACGCAGCTCTGTCCTTCGCCTTCTGCTGCCGGAAACTCCTTACCTTGTTAACCCGGGTGACGTCCAAGCCGGTATGAGTTGCTCTCTGATTGACCATTTCATGAAACTGCTTGCAAAGTATTTGAGTACCGCTAGCTTTTGCTGGACTACCGGCACATTCTTGGCAGATAGAGGTATTATCAGTGGCAAGGACAGGCCAAGACAAACTGACTCCAGTATCTGTTGCAGTGACTGACCAGATGATAGGTTTGTTTATCTCTACTGTTTGTGTAGTGTATGTCACAATACACCAACTGGTAAAAGTCCACCACAGACCTTGCGACAGATGTGCTTACCTGCCAGGATGTCCAGTCTCACCCCGTGTAACTGGGAGTACGT
This sequence comes from Pholidichthys leucotaenia, assembly GCA_020510985.1. NCBI lineage: Eukaryota > Metazoa > Chordata > Actinopteri > Cichliformes > Pholidichthyidae > Pholidichthys > Pholidichthys leucotaenia. The sequence continues at coordinate 336,301,058 of CM035837.1, read as the reverse complement.
ATGTGAAATGGGGTTTTAATATACCAAATTGGGGAGGGTCTTAATTAGATGTGTTTTGTGTTTTGCAAAAGGGGGGAGAATGTTGTGAAGGGATTTGGTATAATATGCGGCATGATGACGCAGCTGGCTGGTGACGTCATCACACCAATATATATGGGAGAGTCCACCATTACAGGACTCTCTTGCCCAGGCGACTCTGTACTGTACAGTGTATGTGACGCCGTGTACATAGTTCACTAATAAAGCTCAGTTCCAGTGCAGCATCCTCGTCTGTCTCTTTATTGCCAGGTTTGTGGACATAACAGGATACACATCTACCATCAATTAAAATCACTCTGATTAACCCCAAATAATGTTCAGTTCTCCCAATAGGATTGTCCTGACATTCATTCAATTGTATCATTTATCAAAAGCCATGGTTCACAGAGTGCTTACAAAGCATCAAAGAGATCTCATAACTGAAAGCTATCAGTCAGGAGAAGGTACAGAAATTTCCATAGCATTACAGATACTATGGAACACAATCAAGATAGTTACAACAGTGAAATAACTGAAAACTTGACGTCCTGCCAAAATTGATTAAAAAGACCTTTTTTTGTTTATAAAGTGCCAATTAACAAAAACAGTCATTTCACTTTTAATTGTAGGGTTAAGACCCGACAATGTCAGAAAGCGATTCCAACAATCAAGGGATCCCTGATCCCTTTGCGACTGTGGAGAAGAAAAACTATGTTTTAACAGCAAGAACCCTCCAGCAGAGCCTGGCTCAGAGGGGATGCAACCATCTACTACTTCTGGTTCAGCGAGGGGAGGGGTGGGGGTGAAGAAGAAGAAGAAAGGACAGACACATACTGTATGCTGTGTTCCAAATGTTCACTCGTTCCCCGTATAGTGTACTATATAGTGAATCAGCCATTTTGTAGTGCTGTTCAAAATCTAAACTGAAAATTTCATTCACTATCCACCTTATTCCTAGCCCCCATGATGCCTTGCATGAATTATGGGTGCAACTTCCAGTACTAGTTTAGAACATGGAGTTGTCACGGAAATGGGACACTTTTCCTTGTTATAAAACAATGACTTCGGCATCAAAAATGTGGGAACATGGCCTTATGCACCTCAAAAAGAGTAATATAATCATACCACTTCCCACAACTATTGAGGGATGAGAAGATGACCTTAAAAAGTGGCCTGGTAGACAGCAGCTCCATTAGTTAACTCCGTGGCTAAGATGCTAATGCTGTAAACAAATAAAAGCTCTGAGATATATCAATATCTGCACCGCAATAAAGTCGGCTGCATTTTATTAAAAGATTTTGGACATACAGTGATCCCTCGCTACTTCGCGCTTCACCTTTCGCGCCCTCAGTGCATCGCGGATTTTTCAAAAATATTCATCAAAAATTCAAAATTGAGAAATAATGGGCGGGCGCTAGCAGAAGGCAGGGAGACTACATTAGACCATCAGGTGTCAACACGGAGAGCCGCACAACTCTCTGTTCGCTGTTCTCGTGTTGGCTCGGCTCGGAAATCTCGCAAGCTGATTGGCCGAGACGTTTCACCCACCTCCTCTCCCTGCCGAGCACCCATGAAGGGAAGGAAGACCGCATTCATTGCTTTTTATCGCTCGTGTTACTTAGTCTCGCCGCGTGGAACTTTTTGCTGTTCTCTTGTGCCATTTTGTGCGAAATAGTCTTCCCGTCGAGCCACTACGCCGCCTCCTCCAGCTCTACCGGAAGCTGCCCTCGATGATCCTGCGCCTCTAGCACCTCACGATGAGGCGTCACCTGAGGAGCAGTAAAGCTCTCATTAACCTGTGTAGTAAATCATTTTCATCTTGAGTTACGTATCTTGTTATAAGAATAAAAGAGTTCTAAAAACATATTTATGTACACTTTGTTTATATCTACGTATGTATGTACACGTACACACACACACACGTGTGTGTGTACGTGTATGAGAGAGAGAGAGTGAGAGAATGAACGTACGTATTATTTATGGATGACGTCATTAGGGGTGACGCTACTTCGCGGTTTTTCACTTTTCGCGGTCGGTTCTGGAACCCATTAACCGCGATAAGTGAGGGATCACTGTAATCAAATTTACCTCAGAGCAGACGTAGAATCTAGTCAAAGCCACAAAGAACCACAACACTGTGCTTGAGTGTTTTAATGTCAGGGTAAAACAGACAGCTGCAACTGTTCGTTTTACCCCAACATTAAAATGCTCATGCTGCTGTCATGCTATGAATGTTTATTATTTAACTTAACACATCCAGACCTTTTCTGAAAATTGTTCAAAATTGTATTGATCTACAGTGGTGTGAAAAAGTGTTTGCCCCTTCCTGATTTCTCATTTTTTTGTATGTTTGTCACACTTAAATGTTTCAGATCATCAAACAAATTTAAATATTAGACAAAGTCCTTAGGTGTGACTGTGAGAGTGAACGGTTGTCTGTCTCTCTGTGTTGGCCCTGCAATGGACTGGTGATCTGTCCAGGGTGTACCCTGCCTCTCGCCCAAAGATGCTGGGATAGGCTCCAGCCCCCCACCCCCCCCGCGACCCAAAAAGGATTAAGTGGAAGAAGATGGATGGACAAAGATAACACAAGTAAAGACAAAATGCAGTTTTTAAATGAAGGTGTTTATTATTAAGGGTAAAAAAATCCAAACCTACATGGCCCTGTGTGGAAAAAGTGATTGCAACCCCCCCCCCCCCCAAAAAAAACACAACATAATTTAACTGTGCTTTATCACATCTTTGGAAAGCTGAGTTCAATTTCTCTAGCCACACCCAGGCCTGATTACTGCCACACCTGTTCTCAATTAAGAAATCACTTAAATAGGACTTGCCTGACAAAGTGAAGTAGACCAAAAGATCCTCAAAAGCTAGACATCATCCTGCAATCCAAAGAAATACAGGAACAAATGAGAAAAGAAGTAATTGTGATCTATCAGTCTAGAAAAGGTTATAAAGTCATTTCTAAAGCTTTGGCACTCTAGCAAACCACAGTGAGAGCCATTATCTATCTATCTATTATTACATCTTCAACCTGAGCCTGAAGCTGGGGAGGGTACCACAGTTGTGGAAAACATCTTGTGTGGTACTTGTACCAAAGACTTCTCACCCCAAAGACCTGAACAGCTACAGACCAGTGGCCCTGAGGTCTCACATGATGAAGACCCTGGAAAGACTGCTCCTTGCTCACCTCCTCCCCCTGGTGGGACCAGCGATGGATCCACTCCAGTTCGCCTACCAGCATGGCATCGGGTGGAGGATGCAGTGATCTTCTTCCTTCACCATTCTCTGTCCCACCTGGAGAAACCCGAGAATGCGGTGAGGATCATGTTCTTTGACTTCTCCAGTGCTTTCAACACCATCCAACCGATGATCCTGAAGGACAAGCTGCTGTGCGCAGGGGTGGACCAGCACCTGTCATCATGGATCCTGGACTACCTCACTAACCGGCCACAGTTTGTGAGAACCCGGGATTGTGTGTCCGACACGATCATCGGTAGTATGGGGGCCCCCCAGGGAACAGTTTTGGCTCCCTTCCTGTTCACCCTTTATACTGCGGACTTCTCACACAACACAACACACTGCCATCTACAGAAGTTCTCTGATGACTCTGCGATCGTCGGCCTCATCTCCAATGGAGATGAAGCTGAGTACAGAGGACTTATCCAGGACTTCGTGGACTGGTGCCATCGGAACTGCCTCCAGATCAACGCGAGGAAAACTAAGGAGCTGGTGGTGGACTGCTGCAGACAAGGACAACCCCTCACAGCACCAGTAAACATCCAGGGAACAGACATTGAGATGGTGACATCCTACAAGTACCTGGGTGTTCATTTGAATAATAAGCTAGACTGGTCACACAATACCGATGGACTCTACAAGAAGGGACAGCGCAGGCTGTTCCTACTGAGGAGACTCAGGTCTTTTGATGTACAAGGGGTGCTGCTGAAGACATTCTACAACACGGTGGTGGCATCAGCCATCACTTTTGGAGTAGTCTGCTGGGGCTGTGGCATTACAGCAACTGATAGGAAGAGACTGAACAAACTGATCAAGAAAGCTAGCTCTGTCCTGGGGCAACGCTTTGACCCAGTGGAGGAGATAGGAGAGAGAAGGATGGTGGCTAAACTGTCATCTCTGCTGGAGTCCCACCCTATGCAGGACATATTGAACGCACTGAGGAGCTCATTTAGCAGTAGACTACATCACCAAGAGGTTTCACAGGTCCTTCCTACCTACGGCTGTCAGACTGTATAACCTAAGCAGGGCTGCTCGCAGAGATAGCAAAAAAAAACATGACGACCTAATAGTTTTGAATGCAAAAAACGCAATAGACTGACACAAATGGTCCCCTCCAGTATACAACTAGGACAATATCAGTCGCTACGGAGGGTGACAATATGTATGGGTACATATTCATACTATGTAGGATAACTAAGTAGACGGTTATGCTGTTTATTCCATCTAGCTACAATGCTCTGCACTGTGTATATATATTTACTCTATATATTTATGTGTACATATGTACTGTATATTCGCTGCTCTTGTTTTTCTTGTCTTCTTGATTGTTGCTCTGAGTGTTGCTGTCCCTGTGCTGTTGCAATCCTGGAATTTCCCCATTGTGGGACTAATAAAGGCTTATCTTATCTTATTATCCACAAATGGCAAAAACATGGAGCAGTGGTGAACCTTCCCAGGAGTGGCCGGCCAACCAAAATTACCCCAACAGCGCAGTGACAACTCATCCAAGAGGTCACAAAAGACCCCACAACAACATTCAAAGAACTGCAGGCCTCACTTGCCTTAGTTAAGGTCATTGTTCATGACTCCACCATAAGAAAGAGACTGGGCAAAAATGACCTGTATGGCAGGGTTCCAAGACGAAAACCACTGCTGAGCAAAAAGAACGTAAAGGCTCATCTCAGTTTTGCCAGAAAACATCTTGATGATCCCCAAGACTTTTGGTAAAATACTCTGTGGATTGACAAGACAAAAGTTGAACTTTTTGGAAGGTGTGTGTCCCATTACATCCGGCGTAAAAGTAACACAGCATTTCAGAAAAGGAACATCATACCAACAGTAAAATATGGTGGTGGTAGTGTGATGATCTGGGGCTGTTTTGCTGCTTCAGAATCTGGAAGACTTGCTGTGGAAAATGGAACCATGAATTCTGCTGTCTACCAAAAAATCCTGAAGGAGGATGTCCAGCCATCTGTTCGTGACCTCAAGCTGAAGCGCACTTGGGTTCTGCAGCAGGATAATGATCCAAAGCACACCAGTAAGTCCACCTCTGAAGGGCTTAAGAAAAACAAAATGAACACATTGGAGTGGCCTAGTCAAAGCCCTGACCTGAATCCAATTGAGATGCTGTGGCATGACCTTGAAAAGGCGGTTCATGCTCGAAAACCCTCCAATGTGGCTGTATTACAACAAAGATGAGTGGACCAAAATTCCTCCACAGCTCTGTAAGAGACTCATTGCCAGTTGTTGCAAACGCTTGATTGCAGTTGTTGCTGCTAAGGGTGGCTCAACCATTTATTAGGTTTAGGGGGCAATCACTTTTTCACACAGGGCCATGTAGGTTTGGATTTTTTTTACAAAAAAATTAGAAATCAGGAAGGGGGCAAACACTTTTTCACCCCACTGTATATTTTGTGATAATTTAAAAATTAATGCATGCTGAAGCTGCTAATATAGAGTCCAAATCGTTCCAATGTAGTGCAACAAATGCCAAAAAAACAACAACTATTTGATATTTTTCTGAAATTGTTAAGCCTTAGGAAGCAAACTGTTACTATTTTTTTATTATTATTATTTTACTTCATCCAGCCTTGCATTTGGTGACATATATAACACTCAAACGTCAGATCTGTGACATTCATACAAGTGAAAACATACCTGGTGCTCTTGTCTCTACCACCGATCACACGAACAATCCTTTTTAGTTTTTGGTGCATGACCTACTCATTGCTGTTGAAGCCACAGATTTAGCTGTGCCTTTTTGTGAGGAGCCTCACACCACGAACAGCAACAAGTACCAGAACTATGCAAAAACATTCAAAAATACTAAAAACTACAAGTGCCGAAATTAGCTGCCGCTTGATGGCAAAACAGGTATGTGGACTATATATTAAAACAAATTTGAAACACTTTTAAAAACGCTATTTTAAATGCCCCACTATGCCACTCTTGCTGACTGATTTAACACTATTTCAGCCAAAACTGGAAGTTGCCCCTATAATCATTTCTACAGCTGCGCCCTCAGGAATAAGGTGGATATACGTAGTACACTCAGAATACCCTGCAATGCATTTTGAAAAGTAGTGTACAACAGATGGTCACTCATTAGCCAATCTATCCCATAATGCAATGTGCAGCCAACGGAGCAGTGTGAAGAGAGCTTCACATCACAACACAAACTACTTTAAGGCATTTATATTTATTAATTCAGCAAAAACGATTTGATTTAATACATGTTTATTACAAATTACGTGCAGGTATTCATTTTTTTTTTTTTTTTACCACCGTTAGTCTGTTACGTTTTACTATCTCACCATGATGATGTCATTAACCATGCTGCAAAAACAAGCCCAGTAGCATCTGAAAGCTGTTAATTTTATTGTTATACTGAGTTTACTATGTAGTCCACTATATCTAAATTCACTATATAGCGAGTACGGAGGGAGGGAGTGAACATTCCGAACACAGCAATAGAGAATCTCTGAGAGAAAGCAGACAAATGTTAATGAACAGTGAAAATCTTAATTTTCAGTTTAATTCAATTCAATTCAATTCAATTAAGCCTATTCTTAATAACAGAGGTCAAGTCTGTCTTCTGAACCAGAAATGGCAGGTGGTTCTACAGGAGAGGATCCTGACAAGTACAAGGTATTGTGAGTAATCCTGCATTTTGGGAGCACAGTTCTCTATGTGATCTTTAAGATAGCAATAAATACAAAAGTGATGATTAATATACATAGCAAAACTGGTTAGGAAGACTGCCGAGAGGCCTCCAGCAACATTGAAGGAACTCCAGGGATTTCTGGAAAGTACTAGTTTTGTACTACATGTGACAACAATTTCCTTTAGTTTCTCCATCTGTCTGGAAGTCTTTTCTTTTCAAAAAAAAGAAAAAACCTCCAACTCTGGCAAATTTTGCAAAAAGGTACCTCAATTCTCTCTAAAACCATGTGGTAAAAATGTGTTATGATCTGATGAAAACAAGGATGAACTTTTTGGCTACAATTCCAAAAGGCATGTTTGACACAAAAATAACACTGTGCATCAACAAGATAGATACTGTATATAAATTATAAGGGAGAGGTAAAAAAAAAAAAAAGGTGGTTTACAAGTTTTTGAAGCCTCCACCGAAATGAACACCACCCCCCCAATGAAGCATGATGACAGCATCATGCTTTGGGGTAGCTTTTCTTCTGCTAGTCAATGTGGAGGGAAGTAAGAAAAGTCCCAAATACCAGTCAATTTTGCCCAAGCACCTTCAAGTTTCTTAAAGCTGAAGATCATTCAGCACAACAATGACCCCAAGCATACTTCCAAATCAACAAAAGAATGGCTTTACCAGGAGAATATCAGTTTTGGAATCGCTCAGCCAGAGCTGAGACCTAAATTCAATTGAAAATCTGCAGGAGGGTTTGTGCTGGATTTTTTTTTTATTTTTTCAGTAAATGTCCCTTTGATCTGGTGAATAAGGAAAAAGTTGCAGTCCCAAAGATGCATGTTTAGCATTTATTTTAGACAAAAGGAAAGACACGTAATGCTACAACATCACAGGGAAGATCTTCAGTCTCAGGGAGAGTAACAGCAGAGTTTATACACTGAGCCAGCATAGATAAGCATGGAATACTGAGCGGAGCCTAGCTGTCTGTCCCTGGGTGCGAGACAGTGCCCAGGAGAAAGACATGATATGTATTGTCTAGGGATATCAGGAACAAAGTGTAATTTTAAAATATGCAATAAATAAATCTTGTACAGGTTGTGCACAAAAGAAGTTTACACAATCTGATAGATTTGGAGCACTTTTTCAAGAAATATTTCAAGATGAGGCATTTTGACAGACTCGTACCCAAAGAGAGTGAATGCTGCAATTAAATTAAAAGGTTCTCGAGAAAGTATTAGTTCAAGGGTGTGCACATTTATGTAACCAACTCATTGTTGCTTTTATTTTATTTTTTCAATATATTTTCCCCACACATCTGATCATTCATCAATTGAAATGAACAGGTCGAAGGTCACATTAAAAGGGAAAATTTAGGAATTATTTATCAAAGTCTCCTTTTTTTTTACATCACAAAATCTGGCATTTTAACAGGGGGGTGTACTCTTTTATTCACTGTCTCAAAGTATACTTCATCAATATTGAATGTAATGTAATGTCTTGCTTTATTTGCACATGCAAACTGATATTCATTAATGGTGGTCGCAGTCCTCCAGAAATGTTGCCAGTTTTTTCTAAGGTGTGAAATACCGCCTTTGCATTTTATGGACTGGATTTTGTTTAAAGGAAGAAAAACAAAACAAATAAAGCATGGCAGTATTCAACATCAGAATAACTAATCTGACTGTTTTGTGTCAGAACAGTTTTTGTGTTACACAAGTCAATCCCCTGACACTAATAACAAAATAATTGCTAGAATAAAAGCTCTAATGGGTGCAGCTGCTCAGCCCATTAGCAGCTTGCTCCTGTTTTATTGTGTAATTGTTTTCGCTCCCATAAGTGTCAGCCAAAATCTGGCATTGTACTAAAAGGCTGTTTGAACTGGAGCACAAAGAAATATTGGGAATTTTAAAGAACATTTAACCAAAAATCATTGTGAAATAAGTTTTAACGAGGAGGAACCCACAAACAGAATGAAAACAAAAAGACACAAGTAAATATAAGATGAGAATAACAGACCTGACAACTGGTAAGACACTGGTCACAAAATGAGAGGAAAGCCTAAACCCAGAAACCACATTTTAGTCCCACAAATGCTTGCTGTGAAAAAAAGATCTAAGTGTGAGAACTGAAGGGGAGTAGTCAACTATGTTGTGTCCTACAATGAACATCTTTCACCCTCAGTCATTCCTGTCATACCAGTGACTGAGAATCTGTTAAGGTTGCTTTATCAGACTGAATGTTGCCATGACGTTGAATGTCTACCACGTGCTGGAGGCTGCCTTGGAGCAAATGGATGATATTCTTGCCGGTAAGAGCTGAACTTCATTATAGCAGTTTGGAAAGATTTTGACATTGTCTGCACCTCTCAAGTCAACACTAGCTACACCATGTTAATTAATCTATGATGAAGGATGCAATAGAAATATATGGTGATATAGCCTATTTAAAGGTGATCTAGACAGTGTTTTAATGAAAACAAATATTTAAAAAATATACTGTAGATATCTACTACTAATATAACTACTGCTCCTAATGGGGGACTTCAGTGTGCACGTGGGCAATGGACAGTAAAAACTGGAGGGGTGTGATTGGGAGGAACGGCCTGCCCGATCTAAACCAGAGTGGTGTTCAGTTATTGGACTTCTGTGCTAACCCACTGTGTCCACAACAAACACCATCTTCATCTGGGGGCAGCTGTGGCGCAGGTGTAGTGTGGCTGACTACTAATCAGCGGATCAGCGGTTCGATTCCCACTCTCTCTACAGTCTGCATGTTGAAGCATCCTTGAGCAAGACACGGAACCCCTAGCTGCTCCTGGTGAGTCAGGCCAGTGCCTTGCATGGCGGCTCCATCACCATCAGTGTGTGAATATATGTGTGAATGGGTGGATAACAGGATCTGTAAAGCGCTTTGGTCATCCAGAGATGAGAAAAAAGTGCTATATAAGTGAACGTCATTTACCATTCAAGCATAAAGATGTACACATGGCACCAGGAAATCTTAGGTAGCAGGTCAATGATTGGTTGTGTCATTACACCTGTGACCATATGTCTTGGACACTCAGGTGAAGAGAGGTGCAGAGTTGCCAACTGATCACAACCTGGTGGTGAGCTGTATCCGATTTGTGCGGATGCCATTTAAACCCGGCAGACCAAAAGGTATAGTGAAGGTGTGCTGGAATGTCTGGCTGAGGCCCCGGTCCAAGTGTTCTTCAACCCACCTATGGAACAACTTCGTCTACATCCCAAGGGAGACTGGAGACATGGAATCTGAATGGGCCATGTTCTGCAATCAATCAATACTTTACTTATATAGCACTTTTCATACAAAAATTTGTAGCACTAACTGTTTTACAAATGAAAAAGATAACACAGTTACACCCCTTTCTCATCCCACCCCAGACAGGCACACACACACACACACACACACACACACACACATCAATGTGAGACATGGCTGAGCGCCGAGGATCCAGGTGTAGAAGCACCATCTTAGAAAGCCATCAAAAGGAGGAAAGTGCCAAGTCCGCAGCTTCGTCATATATTGTTCGTCATATATCAGTTTTGATTTTCATTTCACATAGCAGACTCCTTTGTTTAATATGTATAAATTAAGGACTACTTGCTAGGCCATAAGTCATCATATTGCTGTTTTTTTTTTTTCCTTTCCTTTTCCTCAGCCTTTAATTCTTCTGCTCTACTTTTGTTGGGTGTATTTTAGGAATTTTCCATGAACAGTAAGAGGTCAAGAGGGCAGTGTGGAGCAATTTTGGTTTGTAGGCGTGGCAGCTCAGCAGGCAGAGGTTTCATTAGGCAGCTCATTTGAGCAGCTGGGACTTGTTTGCTCAGTGTTGCAGGGTTTCTTGATGCATGGGTGACCACAGAGACAGAACTGGTGAGATTTATGTTTATGTTTTATCTTATTTAAGATAATTTAGACATTACTAATGTAACGTGAGGGAAAGTGTGCAATTTGAGTTTATATAATGCTATATTTACAGGTTACAGGTGTTTAAGTACTTTTATTGGTGGTGGGTTGAATCAATTATGTAACTTTGTGTAGCAAATTGATTCCAATTAAGGAGGAAAGGTTCTTCATTTGGCATTTAATGGTGACAGAATGGTGAAATTGAGTTTGTGCAGTGCTTAATTTAGTGACTTAATTTAATAATATGGAAAATTTCTTATCTGGATGAGTAGGTTAGAATGGTTTGCAGCAAATGCATATGTATCGTGGCCCACAACTCGGACACAGTCCAAGGATGGATAATTTTTTCACACATAAGGAGTTGTTAAGAATTCCTTATACAAAGATATAGAGTGATAATAATCAAGTCAGTGGCGGTAATCCACCTGTAAGCTGGTTGCCAACCGCCAGTTAAATCAAAAAGAAGAAGAAGAACATGGCAAATAAGTACATTTATTTAATTTTATTTGACTTAATAGATTTGGCAAAAATAAAAGATTGAATTAGGGTACTTAAGTTTAATTCTTATCCGAGTTTGTTGACTTGATATGTTCTTTTTTCCCCTCTCCTTTTGAAGGTTATCAACCTGCTACTATGTTTGTCATTCCATGAATTTGTTAAATAAATGAAGGAAAATGATGAGTAGAGTTGTCCAGCATTCTCTGTTGGTTGCCATGCCAAGTCAAGTTTAGGCAGGCGTCAAGGGTAAGACCCAAATAACTCAACAGTTGAGAACCAAGGTGATAACCACACCTCTTAACCACCCTGTGTGCAGTGTGGATGTGGTCAGGAAGATAAAAGGCTTCAAAGATCCAATAAAGAGATACAAACGCAATGGTGTAGAGCTGGTCAAGTCCTTCAGTCCAAGATGGCAGAAGATGTGCTGGGAAAGACTGTTAAGCAGCTCAAGAAGGAGAGGACTACAGCCAAAAGCAATTTCACCAGGCAGGCCAACTTCCTCAGTAAGGAGGCAGACAACATGGTTGAAATTGAGCTGCAAGAAGAGTTCAGCACACTCACCAGTTACTTCAGGAAAGTCCTCGAAGCAAATGAGGATTACAGGACGGGACTCTTGGCTGAGGCTACAAAAGAAGAAGAGGAAGAAGTTGCAATTCTCAGAGAGGCACTAGAGAATGACACTGAGAAGACTGCAACTAAGGCTGAAGCAAGATTCAAAGAATTGAGAGATGCAGTCCAAGTGAACCTGTGGTCAAGATACAGTCAGTACAAACTCACCACTGCAATCCTAGAAGCAGAAAAAACTAGTGATGAAGCAGCTAACATACCCATTGGAAGTACTCACCTGCAGGGGTATGAGGTGCATCTGGTTCTCCTGGAGAAGAGAGCACAGGAGGCCATTAGACTCATGTCAGCCTGGGAGCGATGGATACCGCTGCAAGAAAGAAGGGATGTCGAGGACAGAGTTAAAGGCCTGAAAGTAACCAACAGCAGACTAGAGTTAAGAAAAGTTGAATTTGTCACTGCATGTAGCGTTGCAGAGGAAGCATGAACTCCAGGAGCATCTGAGACGGACAGAGCACCATCTTCACCTGTAGTACCTGTTGTGAAGATTAAGCCAACAGCTCTTCCCATCTTCAATGGAAATAAGAGAGAATTTCACAGATGGAAGAAAGAATGGGAGAGTCTACAAAGGTAGGGAGAGCCATCTGGATCAGCGGAAGTAAAGAAAATTCAACTCCTGAGTAGTGTTGATGAGAAAATATTAAAGGATCTCAGGCTATCAACATACAGCACTGCTGCAGAAATCCTCAGTCTTGGAGAACAGGTATGGGAACAAAACAACCATCACTCTCGAAGTACTCAAGGACCTCAAAACTCCCTCCTGCCAAAAGCAATCAGCCAAGAAGAGTCATCGATCTCATACAGTCGGTAGAAAACACCCTGGCAGATCTCTCAGAATTGGGAAACTCTGGTGCAATGAAGAACCCACTGGTGATTAGAGCAACGCAGAGCAAATTACCTGACTTTATTAAGAGACTGGTTAAACTTCATGGTTGAACCCAACAATAATGTAACTTCAGACAACCACTTTGATGCACTACTGAGGTTCCTGAAAAATCAAGAGGAGATTCTGGAGAGACTTGAGCAACTTAAAGTTGTGGAGAAGGCAGAGAAACTAGACTTTCATCCTGCAAAGAAATCTGAGGAAATGTATGCCTCTACAAAATCCACAAAGAAAATGCCTGATGATGTCTGTGTTGTGTGTAGTGATGGGAGACGCACTGATAAGATATTCTTCTGCAAAAAATTCAAAGGATTGAACCTCCATGAAAAAAATGCTGTTGTAAAAAAGCTGGGAGTTTGCAGATGGTGCCTTGGTTGCCATGATGAGGATGGTTACTGCAGAGACTCCTTCTTATACAGGGATAAAGACTGTAAAAAAGAAGGCACCTCAAATCACCATTACTTTCTCAGCCCAAGAGGAGGTTGTAAAAGGAGCAATGTGGAAGAAAGCAGAAAAGTCACCAAAAGCAATCTGACAGGTGAGCAGGAGGATTTCTTGTCTGAGCTTTCACCCCAGATGGCAGAGAGATGTAAAAAAGCCTTCACCAACAATTCTGCAAGAACAACCAAGACCAATAAGAACCAAGCTGATCTTCAGGAGAGAAATGGAGTGTGTGAACTTCATGTTATCATGATGCTAATGGAGGTTACTGCTAATGCAGGTCAAAAGATTGGAACTTTAGTGGATCTTGCATCTGATACCAACTACATCACCCACAAGACTGCTGACAGGCTGAGGTTGCAAAGAGAGAAAGTGACCTTAGTTGTACATGGTGTTGGTGGGATGACCATGAAGGTGAACACAGAAAGGTACTTCCTTAGAGTCAGGATCAAGACATCCAAAGGCAAAGAAATTTCCCATGAGGTCATCTGTTATGGTCTGGATGAGATCACCAAAGTAAACAGAAATGTCAGTCCTGAAAAGTTAAAGAAATTTTTCCCGGAGGTTAAGTTAGAAGAATTGAGGAGGCCAAAAGAAATTGAGCTTCTGAGCCACAGAGAGTGAAGACTTGCTCCACAAAGGGTGAGAGTTGTTGGAGATCTCATCCTTTGGGAAAGCCCACTGGGGAAATTGGTCAGCGGAGCACATCTTGATCTGTTTGAGGAAGTGGCGATGACAACACACAGATCAAAAACCCACTTTGCCTGCTCCATGAGGGCAGCTGCTGTCAAGTATGAGGAGATTGTCAGTCACCCGAAGATTGAGAGTGCCACACTGCAAAGGGGAAATATAGTCGGTGCAAAGTTCACAACCACATCAAACCATGAGTTTCTTGAATGGTGGAGGTGGGAAAGCATAGGAACAGCTTGCAAACCAAGATGTGGAGGATGCCGACGTGGGAACTGCCAGCCTAGCGGGAAAGAAATGACCCTAGCAGAGGAGAAAGAACTGGAAATCATAAAGGCAGGACTTACCTATGTCAGCAAGGATGCTCACATAAATTCACCACACTGGGATGCAAAGTATCCATGGACAGAAGATCTTTCCTCACTCCCAAACAACAAAAGTGCAGTGTAAGGCACATGCCGAAGAACAGAGAGACAGCTGGAAAGACAGCCAGAATGGAAAGCTGCATATACAGCCCAGGTTCATGAAATGGTTCAGCGAGAAGCAGCCATAGAGCTCACTGATGAAATCAAGAAATGTTGGAAAGGGCCTGTGTGGTATGTAAGTCACCTGGTTCAGGTTCAGGTTACTTTATTTGTACCCGTAGGTAGATTTGTTTTGCAGTCTGGTGACATCCTTATTTACAAGCCATAATTACATTCAACATAGACACAAACACAGGCACACATGAAGCTGACTATAATCATGATAAAAGTACTCAAGGCTCCATCAATCAGGGTATAAAGACAAAGAGATGAGAGAAAAACCAGAGGTAAGAGATAAGGGTCATATTAAAAAGTTAAAAACTAGTCAGAGGTTAAAAACTCAAAGGTCTCAAACCCAATAAAATATTTAGAACCCAAATAATATCCTACAAAATTAAGTAAATATAAAATGGAGTTAATAAATAGGCACTTAAATTATGTGCAATATATTGTTACAACTTGTTCAACTCTTTGACAGCAGCAGGAACAAAGCTGTTTTTGTAGCGCTGGGTTTTACTTTTTGGGACAGCAAACCTCCGTCTTGAGGGAAGAAGCTGAAAGTTGCAGTGCAAAGGGTGGGAGTCATCATTTAAAATGGAGGTAGCAATCCTCTGTACTTGTCTGGTGTACAGGGATGTCAGGCTCAGCTGTGACTCACCAAGCAAACGACTGGACCATCTAACTACCTGATCCAAGGATTTCCTCTGTTTCAGTTTTATCTGACCAAATATGACACTAATGAAAAGGATAAAACAGATTCAATAAAAGCCCGATAAAACATTGTCATCATGGTTCGGTCAATTTGGAAGCGTGCAAGTTTTCTCAAACAATGCAAATGTTGCTGACCCTTTTTGCACACCCTTTCACAGTTCTCTTCAAAGTTTAAATTACTATCAATAATCGTCCCAAAATATTTGTAGGATTGTACACATTCGGTGGTCTGGCCTTTTAGTACGGTGACTTTGTGCCTGGGAGTTTTCCTCCTAAAGTCAATAATCATGTCTTTAGTTTTTGTCGTATTTAGCTGCAGGTAGGAATCCTCACACCAGTGAACAAAATCATCAACTACTGGGCCGTGGCCACTCTCACCATCCTGGAGGAGACTGACAATAACTGAGTCATCAGCATACTTTATAATGTGTCTGTTGTCATGTCTGCTCCGACACATGTTTGTGTACAGGATGAAGAGTAGTGGTGACAACACACACCCCTGAGGAGAGCCAGTAGAAGAACACTTTAGGTCAGACAATGTACCATTGACCCTTACTCTCTGTGTCCTGTTGGTTAAGAAATCCAGAATCCAACCCACCAGATCATTGCTCAAATCAAATTGTTGCAGGAGCCTTTCAACTAAAATATGAGGTGGGATTGTATTAAAGGCAGAGGAAAAGTCCACAAATAAAAGCCTGGCGTGTGTCCCATTAACCCCTTGCACTCCGGTTAATTTTCCTAAAAACACCAAAAAATAATGTGCCCAAAGTAAATCGAAAGCTGTTCTTCAATCCTTTGCAGCATCTTCATGGGGTTGGTCTCATTTAAAAGAAAACACTTTGAATTTTTTGGCAAAACAGTCATAATCTCTCTAAGTGCCACTGAGTTACAGTCATCTAAACATACTGAACTTGAAGAAAATAAATTTGGCCTGGGTGTTTTTTTTGATACAAATGCTTGCAAATAACACACAGCTTCAGATCCGGGCTGGAAAATGCAACAGAAATGTAGAACCAAGTGTTATCCAGCTGAGGTCCAAATTTTGTAACAATACCACAAAAAATGAATATATTACACAGCTTTGTTTTCAGGTAGTTTGTTTCAGGTAGTAACTTTTGAATGACTCAATGTAGAAGCTTCATTTTGGGCAACATCTTTGGACAACATCTACTAAACATATGTCCATATTACTATAAATGCACGGTGGCGCAGTGGTTAGCACTGTGGCAGCACAGTTTACCCTTGGCCGGGGGATTGTGGGGATCGTGGGATCGTGGGTTCGATCCCAGCCCCCGACCAACAGTGATCTGTGTGGAGTTTGCATGTTCTCCCCGTGTTGCGTGGGTTTACTCCGGGGTTTCTCCGGTTTCCTCCCACATGCCAAAAAACATGCATGTTAGGTTAATTGGCTGTTCTAAATTGTCCCTAGATATCTGTTTCCTATAGGCCCTTAGAATAGAGGGTTAGTATTAATGAAAGCGCTTTGAGTGGTCTTTGTGACTTGAAAAGCGCTATATAAGTGCAGGTTAGTTAGTTAGTTAGATATATAGACACACAGTGCAGAGCATTATGGTTGGTTGGTGAATGTGCAGCAGAAAGTCTAAGCTCTCTCTCCGCGGATGCAGCGGGCCAGCTGGAAGTCTTTGGGCATGATGATGACCCCCTTAGCAAAGAAGAGACCACCAGGTAGGCCTCGCTGGTCTCCTGCAGAGCCATGACGGCGAAGCTCAGGAAACGCGGAACGGTCTTGAAGTCCTGAGCGATCTCCCTCACCAGGCGCTGGACAGGCAGCTTACGGATGAGCAGCTCCGTGGATTTCTGGTAGCGACGGATCTCTCTCAGAGCCACAGGCCTGTGACGGCGAGGCCTCTTCACTCTGCCGGTGGCCGGAGCGCCTCTCCGAGCAGCCCTGGTGGCTAGCTGCATCCTGGGGGGCTTCTTCCTCCAGTAGATTTTACGGGCGGTCTGCTTGGTTCTTGCCATCGCTCTTTATTATTCTGTCTTATATTTCTTGCACGCCGCCTAAACTCCAGCCCGGCACCCGCGTCGTTTTCGCTACAGCTCCCGGTATGTCGAGTTTCCCATTAGCACCGGGCGGCGGCCAAGTGCTAGCTAGCACTAGCTCCTCCCCGCTGTAGCGTCTCCCGCTGCAAACCGTGGCTCCGTCCGCCAACCCGGGAGACCCCCGGGGTGATCCGTGCGTCCGTGATATATATATACAGAGTGAAAGGTGTAGAAAGAAGAAGGAAGATAAAAAAAAAAAAAAAGGCTGTTGCAACAGGCAGCCTACTCATGTGGCGCCACCGGTCCAGCGGA
Source organism: Pholidichthys leucotaenia (assembly GCA_020510985.1). Classification (NCBI taxonomy): domain Eukaryota; kingdom Metazoa; phylum Chordata; class Actinopteri; order Cichliformes; family Pholidichthyidae; genus Pholidichthys; species Pholidichthys leucotaenia. Next base: position 336,283,531 of record CM035837.1, on the reverse strand, counting down.
ACCGGAACCGGTTTGGGCATTAATTTGGGCATTAATAATATAACGTGAGGGAAAGTGTGCAATTTGAGTTTATATGATGCTATATTTGCAGGTTACAGGTGTTAGGTTAATTGGCATCAAACTGGGGATTCTAAATTGTCCTTAGGTATGACTGTGAGAGTGAATGGTTGTCTGTCTCTCTGTGTTGGCCCTGCGATGGACTGGCGATCTGTCCAGGGTGTACCCTGCCTCTCGCCCAAAGATGCTGGGATAGGCTCCAGCCCCCCCGCAACCCGAAAAGGATTAAGCGGAAGAAAATGAATGAATGAATGAAGGTGTTTAAGTACTTTTGTTGGTGGTGGGTTGAATCGTTTATGTAACTTTGTGTAGCAAATTGATTCCAATTAAGGAGGAAAGGTTCTTCATTTGGCATTTAATGATGAAAGAATGGTGAAATTGAGTTTGTGCAGTGCTTAATTTAGTGACTTACTTTAATAATATGGAAAATTTCCTATCTGGATGAGTACTGCAGGTCAGAATGGTTTGTAACAAATTAGATAAACATGGCAAATAAGTACATTTATTTAATTTTATTTGACTTAATAGGTTTGGCAAAAATAAAAGATTGAATTAGGGTACTTAAGTTTAATTCTTATGAGTTTGTTGACTTTGTTCTTTTTTTTTCCCCCCTTTCTTTCGAAGGTGATCACCCTGCTACTATGCTTGCCATTCCATGAATTTGTTAAATAAATGAAGGAAAATGAGTAGAGTTGTCCAGCATTCTCTATTGGTTGCCATGCCGAGTCAAGTTTAGGCAGACATCAAGGCTAAGACCCAAATAACTCGACACTTCTCATGAATAAACTGATTACTGACCAAGTGTTTATTTTATTAACACAAGAACAGTCAAGATGGTCTGATGGAGACTCTGGGGTTTTATGTGAATAACTTTGTTTTAACAAAATCTACAGGTCCCCCAGTCCATGACCTCTCATAAATACTGTATGTGCATTTTATCTTTACTGAAGTCTGGACCATAATAAAATTAAACGCACATGATTTCACTTATTCCAAGGACAGCCACAGCAGAGACTGCTGTCACTGAGTTACTACGATGTTGCAGTCTCGGGGGACGCTATGGATCTGTGCTTTTTTTTTGTCCACTCCAGGTAGGAAGGGCTATTCTATTTTATGAATATGAATTTATTGTTCAGGAAAGCTTTTTCATTTTATTTATTTGACCTTTATTTTACCAGGTAAAATTGATACGATGTCCTGGTGCGTCATCGTATGTACTTAAAGTTTGTTTTTGCCCCAAGATGTAAAGTGCGTTATAAATGAAATCAATTATTATTATTATTATTAGGCTATGTATATAAATAAATGAAATTTTAAAAAAATCCTCTGCCAGCTGATGACCAGTTCAACACAACACTGATCTCTGTGAAATCGTTTCTGTTCATATTAATCTGTTCTGTAATGCCAAATCAAGTCACATGCAGGGAGAAGCTTCTCTCTCTGGCCACACACCCTCGGTTCTCGCTGGTGTCTCAGCACCGGTGATCACTGTCATCAGGCACAAATGAATTAAGACAAGCTTTTTTTGGACATTAAATCCTGGTGCATTTACCAGGAGATTGATAACCACAAACCTTTATAAACCACCTTGAGCCAGTCATTTAAATACTCCCCTCCCTCAAATTTGTGAGTTGACATGACAACTCCCACAAATACATATGTAATGAGACCAGATGCAAAATTAACATAGTCCACACCTTTCCACCTCTATCTTTGCCCTGCACCCTTTAGTAAATCTCAACAGTAGTTTTTTTAAGGCCAAAACAGGGTTTTGCGATGGTGCAGCGCATTCGCAAATCTGCCCCATAATTTGTTAATAAAAAGATAATCATAAACACACACCCCCATTTAAACTCAGTTTAAAATGTAATAGTATTTAATAACAAAGTGAATAGTTATAACAAGAAGAAAATAAAACAAGTTTAAAATCAGAAAATTAAAATGGGAAACTAATCAAAAGTAAGGTTAAAATAGTAGGCCTTGAGCCTGCTTTTAAAAACATGAACATTCTTGGCAGCCTTAGCCTCCATTGCTGAAGTGGCTGCTCAGAGCTGAGGTTGCATGGTTGTCAGTGCTTCTCATGGTGGCAACCGCTGAACCAAATAGTGGGCGTTAGTGGTGGGGGAAACCATCAAGCTGCAGAAGGAGTCCTACCAAGCTTGGTTGGCTTGTGAGACTCCTGAAGCATCTCAGTTGTACTGGCAGGCCAAGCAGAATGCAGCTCAAGCAGTTGCTGAGGCTAAACTCAGGTGTGGGAGAAGTTCAGTGAGGACATGTAGCAACACTTTCAGTTGGTCTTGAAGAGATTCTGCCAAACTGGCGACTCAGAAGGGGGAAGCGGTTCCCTGTCCACACTGTGTGTAGTGCAGCTGGAGAGCTGATAACTTCGACTGGGGGTATTCTCGGACAGTGGAAGGAATACTTCGAGGACCTCTTCAATCCCAATGACACACTTTCCATAGTGGAAGCAGACCCTGAGGATGAGGGGGTGACTCGCCCATCATAGGACAGTACCTTTGGCATGGCAAACTGGGGTGGTGGTTTAAGGGGTGGACCAGAGGATGTGTTCTAGTTTTAGAAGGATCACTCTCCTCAGCCTCCCTTGGAAGGTCTATGCCAAGGTACTGGAGAGGAGCGTCTGGCCATTGGTCAACCTCAGATTCAGGAGGAGCAATGTGGTTTTCATCCTGGTCATGGCACATCGGACCAACTCTTCATGCTCTCAAGGACCCTTGAGGGTTTGTGGGAGTTTGCCCAATCAGTCTACATGAGTTTTGTGGACTTGGAGAAAGTATTCAACCACATCCCTCATGGTTTCTTGTAGGGCTGTGGGATATGATATATATCAGTGACGCGATAAAAAAAAAAGTCTACCATTTCATATAAAACTGTATCGTTTCTGTCGGGATTTAAAAGAGACAAACCAGTTTCTTTTTGTCACCACCCTGCCTCTCCCCTGCAGTGCAGCAGGCATGCCACAGCAGCTAACTGCAAGCTAATGTTTTGCTGCTACTTCTGTGGAGCCTGCCAACCAGGATGTTGGACTTTTTCCCACCATGCTGTGTCAGAGGATAGTCCTCTAACCTTGTTTTAATTGGAAGTAAGTAACATTAACATCTCTCTAATTATAAGAAGGCAAATGCTAAATAACGATGCTCACTTGTCACTAATAGGAAACATAGTGTATCAGACCATCGTTCTGGTTTAAATCACTGCCGAGTTTCTTAATTTTGTCTGAAAAAGTATTACTAATGCTGCAAAAGTGTGTGACAGGGGCTGCATACACACTAAATAAATAAATTTAAACGTGTTAGAGGAACAAACTGGCTCTGATGAATAGATACATCCATGGATGCACCGGGACACATCATCTGTGATGTTTCCTGATGTCATCGGGTGTTTCGGGTCTCACAACATCAGATACCCTCAATCAGGCGACCCAGCCAGGGTTGATCAGACCCTGACTTATGTCCCAGCAGCATTAGCCCACGATTCAGACCTCTTAATCCATAGCCACCGAGAGGCTCTTTCTGCAGCCTCGGTGGCAGATTTGATGGCCTTCCTTTTAGCAGCTCCTTTGACGCCAAGGAGAATGTAAATTTTGCACAGGGACCGGGCAGCAAAGCCTCAACATCCCACCTCTATGGGCTCACAGTATGCTCTCCAACCATTCCTCTGGCACTGTTCTACCAGTTCTTGGTATTTGAGCCATTTGCGTTCATTGGCCTCTTCCATGCGCTCCTCCCAGGGAACTGTGAGCTCCACTAACAGGACCTGCCTGGAAGAGGAAGATGTAAGTACCACATCTGGCCTAAGAGATGTTGGTGTTACATAGTCGGGGAACTTAAGCTGCTTTCCCAAGTCAGTTCGCAGGTCCCAGTCTGAAGCTGAAGAGACCAGGCTGGCTGACAGTCTAAGCTGTGGTTGGAGTCTCTCTCCAGCTTTAACAAATGTGATTTTCCTTTGACCACCAACCTGCTTATTGTTTGCCACGGCACTGGAGATGGTCTCCGCTACATACTTTAGCACTTGGTCATGGCGCCAGCAATATCGGCCCTCGCCAAGAGCTGTTGGGCAGCTGCTGAGGATGTCTTCAAGCGTGCCCTTTCCTGAGCAGAGAGGACATGTTGGCAGCTCATTTTTGCCCCAGGTATGCAGGTTTGCCGGACTGGGTAGCACATCATATACTGCTTGGAGCATAAATTGGATGCGCTGAGGTTCTGCATGCCAGATGTCATTCCAGGTCAGCTTCTTATCCACTGCTCCCTGCCATTTTGTCCATGCCCCCTGCTACCGCATGCCTACCATCCTGCTAGTCCTCGCTTCTTCAACACCTGCTCTCACCTCCTGCAGGATTAACTGGCATTTGTCCTTTCCCTGGACTTTATCATAGCGCGGCTGTGGGATGGAGCCCAGCCCTGCATGTACTATTGCCACTGTGCCCACCAGAGCTTTGTGTCTCAACCAAGATTCTGCAAGCTCCAACCCCTCTTGAGCTCTCCACTTCCAACCTGTCCTCACCACAATGCCTGCTGCTGCCACTCTCGAGTCTCTAGAGTCACAATAGGCTAGTGCCTCTCTTGTGCGGGAGACCTTGAACTCCTCTTCCAAACTGCTAATAGGAAGCTGGAGTTTGTTGCTCCTGCCATAAAGCGTCGCACTACTGAAACTATGTGGTAAACCCAACCATCTTCGAAGGTAGGAGCTGATCTTCCTTTCCAGGGTCTCCAATGTAGACAGAGGCACCTCGTACACCAGCAGAGGCCAGAGGATACTGGGCAAAATGCCATGTTGGTACACCCAAGTCTTGAACCTGCTGGGAATGCCAGACTTATCCACCATCAACAGCCATGTTTCCAGTTTCCTGATGGTAGTTTGGATAGATGCTGTGTCCCTGAGACTACAGTCAAAGACCTTCCCTAGGCTTGTGACTGGTTTCTCTGTGATAGATGGTATCACAACGCCATCCAGGAGGAAACGGAACTTATCCACCACTTTCCCTCTTTTCAGAACCATGGATCTAGACTTTGAAGGCTTAAAGTTCATTCTTGCCCAGGAAATAAGTTTTTCCAGGCCTTGGAGAATCAATCTACTGCCAGGCACTGATGTAGTAGTGACTGTCAGGTCATCCATGAAAGCTCTAATGGGGGGCTGCCGGATTCCTGACCTTGAGAGGGGTCATCTACACTTAACCAGCATGTTCATGGACAGGGTAAAAAGGATAACAAAAATGGTACAACCTGTTATAATCCCTTTCTCCAACTGGTGCCAATCTGAGGTCAAACTGCCAGAGGTGACTGAGTCTGAATTGAACATAATAGTTCAGAATGAGAGCCCTGATCTTACTGGGTATGTGGTGTTGGTCCAGTGTGATATCGACCAGCTTATGGAGGATTGACCCATAAGCATTGGCGAGGTCCAGCCAAAGCATAACTAGATCTCCATTTCCCTCCGTGCCTCTCTGATCAGCTGAGTGACCACACCAGTGTGTTCCAAACACCCTGGTACACCTGGGATTTCACCCTTCTGTACTGATGTATCGATGCAATTGTTCTTCAGAAGGAAGTGCGTCATTCTCCTAGACAGAACACTGAAGAAGATCTTGCCTTCCACGCTGAGGAGTGAGATAGACCTGAACTGCTCCAGTTTAGATGACCTCTCTTCCTTGGGAATCCACACTCCCTCTGCCCATCTCTACTGCTCCGCTACAGTTCCTTTTCGCAAGATCACTCTCAGTATCTTCCATAGGATTCTCAGGAGCTCTGGGCAGTGCTTGTATACTTTATAAGGTACTCCACTGGGGCCCGGAGCAGAGCTGGCTCTCGCCTCTGCCACTGCTTCCTGAACTTCCTTCCAGGTGGGTTCTGAGGTGTTGAACTCCACCAGAGGGGCTGGAATGTCCAAAAGAGCTCTCTGAGGTCCCAGATCATGCTGTCTAAAGGGATCATTTAGGGTGTTGTGCAAGAAATGGTCAATTTCCTCCTTAGAGTACTCCAGTCTCTCACTGCGCTTCTGCCCTAGCATCTTCCTCATAAAGCCAAATGGATCTGCCAAGAATGCAGTTCGTCTCCTGGCTCTCTCAATCCTCCTCCTCCGGTGCCATTTAGCTCTACGCAGGGTCATAAGCTTCTTCCTGATGGCATGTTGAAGCTCAGCAAGTGGCGGCTTCTCCTCTTCTGCTGCTGCTTGAAACTGTCTCGTCAGTATCCTTAGCTCTTTCCGCAGCTGATGAATCTTGCCAGCTAGACGGTTCTTAGTGTAGGTAGACCTGCCAGTTCTGTGTTCCATAATGCCAAACCTCTCTACCCCAAAACTCGTAATGACGGTTGTCATGCTTTGAAGTTGACCATCCACATCTCCCTTTGCTAATGTTCTGATGATCTCTGCTGTATCTTCATCAAACTGTTGCCACAATTGGTGCTGCTTTGCTGCAGGCCACTTGATCCAGTGTTGCTTGACTACTGTGCTTGGAACTGGGGCACTGGACACTTGGAGGTTCTGGGCACTGTGGGGTGACTCTGGGCCGGGCTCCTCCTGCATCTCACCAGGTGTAATTCCTGTGCATTGTGCCACACCCCCCTGAACCAAGCATTTCATCCGGGCCTGATGGATTTTAAGGCCTCGTTCGTTTTTACAAACTTTGCCGCAGATGCATCTACTTGCCATTATCGATAGTCCATTTTCCGAGATCATCATCCTAAAGTCCGTCCTAGTGGGGTGCTCACCCCCCCCCCCCGGGCACCCCTTGGGGTATGTCTCTGTGGGTTGATCTGTAGCTTGGATGGGTTCTTCTTCACAGAAGATGCAGGTTGGGCTGCCAACCCTCCCTGCCCCGGTTGCCGTCTCTCCATGCTGTCCACTGTCTCTCCAGTTGTCACCAATCTATACTTGGTTGTCACCCAACCTGTTCTTGGGAGTCACTGACTAAGCCAGATGCAAAGATGAATAGATACATCAATGGATGCGCCGGGACACATCATCTGTGACGTTTCCTGATGTCAGCGGGTGTTTCGGGTCTCACAACATCAGACACCCTCAATCAGGCGACCCAGCCAGGGTTGATCAGACCCTGACTTGTGTCCCAGCAGCATAGGCCCACTCTAAATGTAACTTGATGTCATGATCCTGAGCACGGATGGGTGCCATGCTCAGCCTCAGTTCTAGTTTAGTCTTTTTCTGTTTGTTTCTTTGTTTATTATGGTCTACTGTATGGAATAAGGTTTGCGCCAGAAGGAACTGAATTTTAATTTTAATTATTTGAATAACTGAATTTGAACCTGAATTAATCAGTTTGAATAATTGCTTTTAAAATTTGAATCTAAATTGCCTAATTTGAAATTGAATCTATTGGTTTGAATTTGTACTGCAATAAAACTGAAACTGTATTTCATTTACTGGAAAAATTCATCTCCCTAATTCATTATCAGAGTTCAATTTGACTTGTCATACAAATTCAGTTTTTTATTTCAAGTTTTTGTGCCACACATCTGGGACCTAGCCTCAGTCAAAACTAGTCAAGCACATATAGAAAGAACTCTGTTTTACACCCGCAACTCTCACTTTACGTGCTGTTTACCTGTTAACACCTGTATGTACTTGAGTGGTTAATTCAAAGTGATGTCCAGCAGCCACACACCAGGTTTTTAAAAATAATAATAATGATGTCATGTATGTGTTTATCAGTATGTCTCCTGCCCAACCAGGTGAAAAAAGACATTGGACCTGTGCTATGGATCCATTGAGAGGGCCTATAAAAAATCACTCCCCCTTCCTCCTTTAGGATCCTCAGATCACAACTGTGTACATTTGCTGCCCACATATAAAACTGCTCTCAGAAGAGGCAAGGTGAAGATGAGAGACATAGATGTGTGGACAGAGGATTCAGTGCACTGCCTCCAGGAATGCTTTAACTGTACGGAATGGGAGGTTTTCACACTGTCCTGCGGGGAGGATTTGGACTCTTCGGTGGACGTCACATGCTCATACATGGCTTTCTGTAAAAATATGATCGTTCCACGTAAACGTGTCAAAATATATCAACAAGCCATGGGTTACAAAATCAATTAAATCCTGCTTACAGAGGAAAGCACTTGTCTTTAAACAGGGGTCTGTTTCTGAGCTACAGGTTGCCACAAAAGAGCTGAAGTCTGAAATTTTAAGAGCAAAACAGAATTATAAACCAGAATTTGAAAGTAAGATGGCAACAAAGAAACTTGGTTCAGCCTGGGCCAGTATGAAAACTATTGCAGGCCTTCAGAGCACAGAGCGCAGTAGTCGTGTGTTTTTAGATGGTTTTAATTCAGACACAGAGCTGGCTAGTGCTCTTAATTGTTTTTATGGTCGTTTTGACTTCTTTGATTTTAGCACAGAAACCCAAGATTTGAAACAGAAACTCAAAGACAATTGGCACTTTAATATTGAGGTGCAGGATATTAAAAGGGAGTTCTGCGCTGTAAAAGTGAACAAAGGTCAGGGCCCTGATAATATATGTGGGCGCTTGGTAAAGTCCTGTGCACATGAACTGAGTCCTATATTTCATTACATTTTCAATAAGTCCTTATAGACACAACATGTGCCCAAGATCTGGAAAGATGCCGTGGTTGTTCCCGTTCCAAAATCCAGCTGTCCTAAAACGGTAAACGACTTTAGACCAGTTGCTTTGACTTCAATTTTAATGAAAATTTTTGAAAAACTGGTCAGATGTGAGGTCCTAAAGCAGACTGAACATGCATTGGATCCTTTGAAGTTTGCATATAGGCCTCACAAAGGAGTGGAAGACGCCACTGTCACGCTGTTTAACATGCTTTTTAAACATCTGGATTTTAATGGGACACAGGCCAGGCTTTTATTTGTGGACTTTTCCTCCACCTTTAATACAATCCAACCTCATATTTTAGTTGAAAGGCTCCTGCAACAATTTGATTTGAGCAATAATCTGGTGGGTTGGATTCTGGATTTCTTAACCAACAGGACGCAGAGAGTAAGGGTCAATGGTACATTGTCTGACCTAAAGTGCTCTTCTACTGGCTCTCCTCAGGGGTGTGTGTTGTCACCACTACTCTTCATCCTGTACACAAACATGTGTCGGAGCAGACATGACAACAGACACATTATAAAGTATGCTGATGATTCAGTTATTGTCATTCTCCTCCAGGATGGTGAGAGTGGCCATGGCCCAGTAGCTGATGATTTTGTTCACTGGTGTGAGGATTCCTACCTGCAGCTGAATACGACAAAAACTAAAGATATGATTATTGACTTTAGGAGGGAAACTCCCAGGCACAAAGTCACCATACTAAAAGGCCAGACCACTGAATGTATATAACCCTACAAATATCTTGGGACGATTATTGATAGTAATTTAAACTTTGAAGAGAACTGTGAAAGGGTATGCAAAAAGGGTCAGCAACATTTGCATTGTTTGAGGAAACTTGCATGCTTCCAAACTGACCGAACCATAATGACAATGTTTTATCGGGCTTTTATTGAATCTGTTTTATCCTTTTCTTTAGTGTCATGGTTTGGTCAGATAAAACTGAAAGAGGAAATCCTTGGATCAGGTAGTTAGATGGTCCAGTCATTTGCTTGGTGAGTCACAGCTGAGCCTGACATCCTTGTACACCAGACAGGTACAGAGGATTGCTACCTCCATTTTAAATGACTCCCACCCTTTGCACTGCAACTTTCAGCTTCTTCCCTCAAGACGGAGGTTTGCTGTCCCAAAAAAGTAAAACCCAGCGCTACAAAAACAGCTTTGTTCCTGCTGCTGTCAAAGAGTTGAACAAGGTGTAACAATATATTGCACCGTGGAGCGTGTAAATAATGAGGCTGATTTGGTTCAGGCGGTTTATTACACGACTCACACAAGGAGCATAGACAGAATGGCATACAAGTAGGAACTCTTCCCTTAAATAACATGACATCCTTCTAGACTCTTCTCACACACAAAAGATAATCCCCTTCTAGACTCTTCTCCCACACAAAAGATAATCCCCCGTCCGACTGCAGTCAGTCCATTCATCCTTGACACCTCCCTGTTATCTTACTAGGGCATCTAGAAACTTCTCACACACAAAAGGTTGACTTTGCATCCTTTGTTCCTGTCTAAGGTGGTAAACTATTATGCACTCCCCAGGTTGCCACACACACCCTCCCCCCCCAGCAACTTAGATAGGACACGAGAGTAACAGTCCACATGCTGTGATAAAACCATTAACATCAGTCCACATGCTGTAGAACAATCAACATCAGTCCGCATGCTGCTTGGGCTTCAGTCTTCTGCCGCATCTGCTGTAGCCAGGATTCGCTGCCTCCGTGGCGCTGCCATGCTGGGGGGCTGATGTCTGGGGGTGAAAACTTTTTGACTGTCCGTGTGGGTGCTCTGGAGAATCTTTTCTCTGGGAAGCGCCCCGTAGGGGTCTTCCACACCAAGGGGCCCTCGCCAACAGCACTTGCTCGTCAGCCACAACGAAAGCAGGTTTGAGTCTGTCTATGCCAATTTTCTCCCTCCTACCCCCCAAATCTAGCAAAAAATGCTTATCCCCTGTTTCCAGCACTCTAAACGGTCCATCATAAGGTGGGCGCAGTGGGGGGTGGTGGGCGTCGTGTCTGACAAACACAAACTCTGCGTTTTTCAAAGCTTTAGGCACAAAAACGCGTGGAAAACTGTGGTGGGCAGGTCCCGGCAGCGTGCTTGAGTCTATGCAACGCTGCAGCAGCTGAGACGGGGAGGTGCCCGGCGCAGGATTATCTGGCAGAAACTCCCCAGGCAGCCGGAGTGGTTGTGCAAAAACGAGTTCTGCCGGGGAAGCTTCCAGATCCTCTTTAGGCGCAGAATGTAACCCCAATAAAACCCATGGTAGCCTGTCTACCCAATTTGCATCCGTCAGTGAAGCCCTCAGAGCCGCTTTTAACGACCTATGAAAACGTTCACATAATCCATTAGCCTGCGGGTTGTACGCGGTTGTGCGGTGAATTGAGACACCTAGGCTGCGGGCCATGGTTGACCAGAGTTCAGAAACAAATTGAGAGCCTCTGTCGGACCTAATGTCCGACGGAACTCCAAAACGCGCCACCCATGCTGTTAAAAACGCGCGCGCCACCTCCTCGGCCGTGGTTGCCGCCAGCGGAACCGCTTCTGGCCAGCGCGTGGTGCGGTCCACCATTGTCAAGAGATGCGTGTACCCCTGTGATGGCGGAAGGGGGCCTACGAGGTCCACGTTGACATGGTCGAACCTCTTAGCAGGGATGCGAAATGGCTCCAAAGGAGCCTTCGTGTGTCTGTGAACCTTGGCTCGTTGGCACGCCACGCAGGCTGCCGCCCACTCTTTCACTTGTTTGCGAAGGCCCGGCCACACATATTTCTCTCCTACCATTTTGACCGACGCGCGCACCCCTGGGTGTGCCAAAGAGTGAACAGACTCAAACACGCGGCGGCGCCACGCGGCCGGAACCACAGGCCGTGGGTGACCCGTGGAGATGTCGCAGATTAAGGGGGGAATGCCCTTAAGCAGCGTCCTCTTCTCCAGCCTTAACCCTGTTGGTCCAGACTGGAGCACGCGCACGTCTGCGTCACTAGCCTGCTCCGCGGCCATGGCTGCGTAATCCAACCCTACACAGACCGGGGCCACAACGGCGCGCGAGAGGCAGTCTGCCACTACATTCAGTTTGCCCGACACATGCTGAATATCGGTAGTAAACTCTGAGATCGCAGCCAGCTGCCTCTGCTGCTGGCCCGACCAAGGTTCTGAAACTTTGGCCATCGCGAATGTTAGTGGCTTATGGTCAACGAACGCAGTAAAATTGCGCCCTTCCAGCCAGAACTGGAAATGGCGAATGGCCAGGTGGAGAGCCAGCAACTCTCTGTCGAACGCGCTGTATTTACGCTAATTGTCGCGCAAGGTTCTGCTGAAAAAGGCAAGCGGCTGCCAAGCCCTGGCGACGCGCTGCTCCACGACAGCCCCTATGGCCACATCTGAGGCGTCAGTGGTGAGGGCTATGAGGGCCGTTGGGTCTGGATGTGCCAACAATGCGGCGTTTGCCAAGGCTGCTTTAACTTCCGAGAACGCCTGCTCTCGTTCCAGGGTCCATTCGACCCTATTCGCGGGTTTCTGTTTTATGAGCGCAGAGTACAATGGCTGCATGAGCTGCGCTGCGCGGGGAAGGAAACGGTTATAAAAGTTCACCATTACCAAAAATTCTTGTAGCGCCCTGACCGTTTGTGGTCGGGGAAAATCTGTCACTGCGCGCACTTTGTCAGGCAGCGGAACCGCTCCTTCGGGAGAGACGCAGTGCCCTACAAAATCAATCCCCATCACCCCGAACTGACATTTCGCTGGGTTGATTATTAAACCGTGCTCTTCCAACCTACAGAAAACTGTCGTGAGGTGGGTTTCGTGTTTGTCTTCGGACGCACTGGCTACCAAGATATCGTCCAGGTAGACGAACACGAAAGGGAGATCGCACAGCACTGCATCCATCATGCGTTGGAACGTCTGTGCTGCCCCTTTAAGCCCAAACGGCATGCGCAAGAACTCAAATAAACCAAACGGAGTTATTACTGCTGTTTTGGGTATGTCCTCAGCGCGTACTGGGACTTGGTGGTAACCACGGACCAAATCTATCTTACAAAAATTGCGCGCTCCTGCGAGGTGAGCGTAAAAATCCTGAATGTGGGGAATTGGGTAGCGGTCATGCGCTGTAGCGTTGTTTAACCTGCGGAAATCGCCGCAAGGTCGCCACGAACCTTCAGCTTTAGGGACCATGTGTAGCGGGGAAGCCCATGGGCTGTTTGAGCGCCTGATGATGCCTAACCTCTCTAGGTTAGCGAACTCCTCGCGCGCTATGGCCAGTTTAGCTGCGTCCAAATGCCGAGGTCTTGCAAAAACGGGCGCCCCGGTGGTGGTGATAAAATGCTCCACCCCATGTTTAGCGATAGCTGCTGAAAACGTCGGGACTGTGAGTGCTGGGAACTGAGCGAGCAGTGTGTGGAACTTACCACATGCTGCTGTGACGTTGGCTTGTGCTGTTGGCCGGGTCACTCGAGCTATACAGGGGAGAGAGTCAAAAGACAGTGCATTAACCAGGCGCCTGTTAGTGACATCTACCAACAACCCATGTGCACATAGAAAATCAGCCCCCAGTATATGGTAATCCAATGTTGCTACAACAAAAGTCCACTCATATGTACGACCGTGTAGAGACAAGAGCAGAGTCCTCTCACCAATGGTCTTAATGTCTTAGCCGTTTGCTGCTGCCATCTCGGGGCCGCTGGTTCCTGCCAGCTGTTCAGCATAGGTTGGCCTGTTGAAACTCCTCTGTGCGCCGGTGTCCACGAGGAAATGCCTCCCCGAGCGTGCGTCCATCAAATAGAGCAGCTTGTTCTCCTCCCCGTGGGTCGCGGCTGCTACCGACCCCCGGTCTTGGCGTTTCCCGAGCGCTTGAACTGGCACGGTGGTATACATTTGCGTGCCCTCTCTGCAAAGCGGCGATGGTAGAAGCAAAACATGTCACCTCCACGTTCCTTGGCCCCCGCTGCTGCTGCCGTCGGTGGTTCTGCTGCTGCCGTCGGCGGCTCCTCGTGTCGACGTGCCGGGCTCCATCGCTGCCGCAATGGTCACGAAAGCCTTGGTGGCGACAATGATCCAGTCTGCCTCTCGGGCTAGCGAATGATAGTCCCGTTTGGCCAGCAATGACGAATTGGCCAGGGCCGCTCTCGCCGCTGTCGGAAGGTTCCTGAGGAAAATGTGGGTGAAGATGAAGTGGTCGTCGTCCGTGCCCTTTAACCTCAGCATCTTCTCCATCATGTCCACGGCCGAACCATCTCCCAACTCGGTCCGCGTCAGAAGCCTCTCTGCTCTCTCACCATCCGAGAGCGTGTAGTGCTGGATGAGGGCAGCCTTCAGCGCGTCATATTTGCCGTCGGCTGGTGGCTGATTGAGCAGGCTCTCGATGTCCTCCCTGTTATCTTACTAGGGCATCTAGAAACTTCTCACACACAAAAGGTTGACTTTGCATCCTTTGTTCCTGTCTAAGGTGGTAAACTATTATGCACTCCCCAGGTTGCCACAGCACATAATTTAGGTACCTATTTATTAACTCCATTTTATATTTACTTATTTTTGTATGATTTTATTTGGGTACTAAATCTTTTATTGGGTTTTAGACCTTTGAGTTTTTAACCTCTTTGACTAGTCTTTAACTTTTTAATATGACCCTTCTCTCTTATCTCTGTTTTTTCTCTCATCTCTTTGTCTTTATATCCTGATTGATGGAGCCTTGAGTATTTTTATCATGTTTATAGTCAGCTTCATGTGTGCCTGTGTTTGTGTTTATGTTGAATGTAATTGTGGCTTGTAAATATGAATGTCACCAGACTGCAAAACAAATCTACCTACAGGTACAAATAAAGTAACCTGAATGTATGAGAAGAGGTGTCATGTATGCAACAGATTGGCAGAGATTAACAGCAGAGCCTCCATTCAGGTGTTGGAGGTGTGGCAGCCCAGGAGGTGGTGACTGTGCTGTCAGGACACTGCTCTTCCAAAAAACAGAGGCTTTCTGTGAGATGTTTCTTCTACACAAAGTTCAAAAAGTCAAAAAGTGGACAAAGGTCAGTAACTTGTGCTAATATTGGCTATTTAGCATCACAGACATAAGTATGAATGAATGAATGAATGAATGAATGAATTTCGGATAATACAGTACAGGTTGAAGAAACTGTATAATATAACAACAAGGTCAAATTAGACAAAGACTCCTTCTACTAAACATAAGTATGAAATGATAATAAGAATGAAGCATTCTGCCCTCTCTGAGTTACTAGGAGGATGCAGACTGTAGTTACAGTGGTTGTCTGTTCTTTAAAATTAGGTTTCAAACTAGTAAAGGTGTTAGTAGGTTGGCAAGTAAATTAAGTGTTGTTAGCTTGATAACTAGCCGCAGGTCAGCTGGTAAGATGCTAACGTCAGAAATCAGCACTTAAAAATGACTTTAGATATAATCTATAGATTATCCATCAAAACTGCCGCACTTTAGATTTGTAACAGCCTAAGATTACATTTAATGTATTGATAAAAACCACTGTCATAAAACATTGTCATATTTGCCATGTGACAGCAGATGATCAATAACTGTCCAGTTTTGTTTGTTTCATTATTAACTACGCAGAGCTCATCCACAATATTAGTGCAATATTGTTTGCATGATAATTTATAATCTGTAACATATCACATGATGTACAGACCCAGGATTGTATTAACATGACGAGCATACTTAGAGCTTAATCAAAATAAGCTCACACACACACACTGCCAAAAGTATCAAAACCTGGTTTAATGATCATGACATCACTGTGTTTGATTGGCCATCAAACTCTCCTGATCTAAACCCCATAGAGAATCTATGGAGTATTGCCAAGAGGAAGATGAGAGACACCAGACCCAACAATGCAGACGAGCTGAAGGTCACTATCAAAGCAACCTGGACCTTCATAACACCTCAGCAGTTCCACAGGCTGATCACCTCCATGCCACACCACATTGATACAGTAATTAATGCAAAAGGAGCCCCGACCAAGTATTGAGTGTGTATGCCACCATCAGTGTGTGAATGTGTGTGTGAATGAGTGGATAGCAGGATCTGTAAAGCGCTTTGGTCATCAAGAGATGAGAATAAAAACGCTATATAAGTGAATGCCATTTACCATTTTACCATTTACATGGACATACTTTTCAGTCGGTCAACATTTCTATTAAAAAAAAATTAATTACTTTTATGTAATATTCTAATTTTTTGAGAAACTGAATTTGGGGTTTTCATGGGCTGTAAGGCATAATCATCAAAATTAAAATAAATAAACACTTGAAATATATCACTGTGTGATGACTCTATATAATATAGAAGTTTAATTTTTTTGAATTGAATTACCTAAATAAATCAACTATTTGTTTACAATCTAATTTATTGAGGTGCACCTGTACATTGATAGTATCACAGAAACTGGCTCAGACTTTTTTTTGGTAAACTGCTGTGAGGGACTTTATGCATGGGAGAACAATGCCCAGGGAGTTCCTGGGGATAGAGCAGGAAGGAATCAGGGACTAGGGGGGTGAAGGCAATGTAATGTAAATGTCATGCTGTGTGATGAGAAAATGCCATGTAAATGTGTGAAGAGGGAGTTGGGTAAAGAGGAGAGATCGTGCTGAAATGATTCGGTCTTTTCTGTGCTTGAGAGATGTGAGTGTGTAATAAATCCGTCTGTCCATAAACCTGCCTCTTTATTCACACACTCCACAGTATGTGTATTAAAAGACCACAAACACTATGCTGGCCATGGCTTGATTCAGCCCTCGGTTGTGTTGTGCTAGGAATTTAGGCGTCAGGATGTTTTGTCCGTAGGTGTCTCCACATACAGTTGTGAAAAAATTAGGATACCCTGTATAAGCCTGTGTGGGTTTTCTTTTTTTTTTTATTACATATTTGGATATATTGTGGCGACATGGAATAATAAGCGGCGAACTGAGGAGTTTAAAGTGCCTTTATTAAATCACATCGCCAACACAAGCTCACTCTGGTGCTGTGCAGAGCGGCCCAGAGTGAGCCCTGAGGGCTCTCAGTAGTGTGGAGACAAATGCAGTCAGTTGAGCAGTAGCAGAGAGAGAGTGAGTTACATGATAGGTGCGGTATTTATGCCGGTTACAGACAAAGCATGAAAGAGCATGTGCATTTGCATATGAGAGAGACATACATATCAAATAGGCAGGTTGCCAGCCCCTGCTCCAGCTTGCAGGACAAAGAGGTGACAAGTCACACCTACATATTGATCTGTCTCTAGGTCACAGTGAGGACAGGACGTGTGAACACAAAGCATGAATGGCACATTAACTTCACACTAGCGCTGCGGAAAATAACCAGGAGTAGCGAGCTGTCTGTCCTTAGTCTGTGGGGGTTGTCCCACACTGCTCCCCCCCAGAGGGCTCGGCTGGGGGCCGAGACCTCGATAGTGCAGCATGGCAGCGAGCAGGGAAGGCTCTGTGCCGGTGAAGGTGGAGGGGGGTGGGGGTTGCCGGGGACGGTGAAATCGTCCAGGCCGCGCAAAAATTGCTTGTTGATCCGCGATGTCGAGGGGCTGTCCCGTTGAGCGTGCGGAGATAACAAGAAGAAAAATTAGTCTCTGGCTCCTCTCATGGCCATGAAGAAAAGCAGGGGCGGCTGTGAGGGAAAGAACAAAAGCAGAGGGACGTTGCGTGTTACTTTAGGTGCGGGCGCAGCCCTAAAGTCTTCGGGAATCGCAAAACAGCTGAATTCCCTATGTGTGCCGTGGCTGAGACCATTAACAAATCCTTCGAGCATGCTGCATGCATGCCTCAGGTGAGCGAGCAACCCTGAAGGGCAGCGGCGAAGGAGGAAGGCAGTCTGTGGAGCTGTATGTGTCCCGTGCGTGGTGCGCCGTCCCCGTGACTCCCCGGTGCGTGTGCCGGGGTCCCGTGCGTGGGTGGGCTGCTGGAGAGGAGAACCAGGGTCAGGGAGCTTGCTGGAGATCATCCCTGTTGTCTGTTGCGTCGTTCGGTCGTGGTGCGTTGGAGCGGTGCGAGGAAGTAGACGATCTCTGTCCCTCAGGCTCGTGGAGATGCGTTGGAGCGGTGCGAGGCAGTAGACGATCTTTGTGCCCCGGGCTCGTGCAGCTGCGTTGGAGCGGTGAGAGGGAGGAGACGATCGTTGTCGCTCGTGCGGCCATGGTGCGTTCAGGTCCACGTGCTGCGCTCTCCGTCGGCCCTGGAGGTTGCCGTCGTGGAGAGAGGACGAGGTGCGTGCGCTCTCGTGTGGAGGAGCTGTGAGAGCAGCCGGTCCAGCATGGATGTGCAGATCTCAGGCGTGCAGATCTCACCGTGAAGCGTGAAGCGGTCGCCAGTGTCGCGGTCCAGACCAGAACGTTGCTTTGCACAAAACGTGTGCATGTTCGGGGTCACCAGTGTGGCGACATGGAATAATAAGCGGCGAACTGAGGAGTTTAAAGTGCCTTTATTAAATCACATCGCCAACACGAGCTCACTCTGGTGCTGTGCAGAGCGGCCCAGAGTGAGCCCTGAGGGCTCTCAGTAGCGTGGAGACAAATGCAGTCAGTTGAGCAGTAGCAGAGAGAGAGTGAGTTACATGATACGTGCGGTATTTATACCGGTTACAGACAATGCATGAAAGAGCATGGGCATTTGCATATGAGAGAGACATACATATCAAATAGGCAGATTGCCAGCCCCTGCTCCAGCTTGCAGGACAAAGAGGTGACAAGTCACACCTACATATTGATCTGTCTCTAGGTCACAGTGAGGACAGGACGCGTGAACACAAAGCATGAATGGCACATTAACATCACACTAGCGCTGCGGAAAATAACCAGGAGTAGCGAGCTGTCTGTCCTTAGTCTGTGGGGGTTGTCCCACAATATGGATATTTAATATCAGTGTTTAAAATAATGGGAGATTCATGTAATATGACTATTCAATTAAAAATGAATTAAAGTCTTTTTTTTTAATTTTCTGTAAAAAATAGTGAGGAATAAGTGAGGATACCCCCCATCTTTTTAGGACACCCCCACATTCATTCCCACTTAAAATGGCTAAAATGTTGGACTTCCGGGAAGATGGCGGAGAGACATAACACTTAAACAAAGAGCTCTCCCTAGCCGGATTAAAAATCATCGGTAAATGGCCAACTCGACATAAACGGATCAATAAACTAAGGGATGAAAACACGAAGGAACCGGGCACAAGGACAAAAACAGGGTAAAATTGAAGAATTCCTCTCCAACAACGCAGGAAAAACCGCTGTACGCAAAGCCCAAAAAAACGAGATGTCCACAGCAGAGAAAATGGAGGACACCAGACTCGACAACATGACCACTGGCATCGCCAGTTTGGGTGAAGAGTTAAGAGAATTCAAGCGACAGCTACAACAGGATTTAGCGGCTCTTAAGGAGGAACTGAAAAAAGAAATTAAGGAGGAAATCATGGACCTCCGAAGAGAAATGGAGCGTAAATTAACGGAAAACATGGAGGAACTGCGCTCCCAGCGGGCGTGTATGACAGAAGCGCAGACCCGAATTTCGGAACTAGAAGATTGGAAAAGCGAGGCAAACGAACAACTACAGACCCTGACGACGCAAACGCAGAGGATGCAGGAGAAAATAAACGACTTGGAGAGCAGATCCAGACGAAGCAATATGCGCATCTTTGGAATTCCGGAGGGCATTGAAGGCAACTCGATGACAAAATTCATGGATCAGTTCTTAAAAAAAGAACTGGAAATACCCGGAGAAACGGATCTACAGATTCAACGGGCGCACAGAACACCGGCACAGAACCCGAAAACAAACACTACACCCAGGTCAGTTGTGGTAAACTTTGTGAAATATGACATAAAGGAAAGAATCCTGACGCAAGCATGGAAAAAAAAGATACGAATCGGCGACAAACAGGTATTTTTTGACCATGACTACCCGACAGAAATCGTGCAGCAGCGGAAGAAATATGCCAACATTAAAAAAACGCTGAAAGAGAAAAAAATTAGATTCCAAACGCCGCTAACGAAAATGAGGATTCATTGGGAGGAAGGCACAAGAACCTACAACACGGCCGAAGAGGCAGCGCGGGATATGATGGAGCGGGGCCTTGAGGTGAGCGTGCCGAAGGAGACGGCTGGAGCAGCGGCGGCCCTGAACGCACCACGACAGACGGAGTGGAGACGAGTGAACGGCGGAAGAAGGGGGAGAGACGTAGAGCAGCGGGCCCAGGACAGCTACAAGGCTTTCAACTGAAAGCCTAGATCATAACAAAGATTAAGAAAGGCACAGAAGAAATGAAGGCCAAGAAGACAAGGTAAAAGAGAAACAGACGGCTAGGAGAGGTTTAAGTGATATTTGTTGGACATTTCTAGACTTATGACTATTACTTTGATAGTAATTAGAAGTCTAGGGAGGGCCCTTCACTCTGTGAAGACAAACCCCCCACCCACCAACAGGGACCAGTGGGCAGAAGAAAGGCCCAAAGTACGGAGGTCGAGATTTTTTAATGTGTTTTTATATAAATATGTGTTATTTTTGTTGTTAAAGGGGCTAGGAGCACAAGTTAAAAAAATGGAAAAACATGAATATGGGTAAAAATCTTAAGATAATGACACTAAACGTGAATGGTCTGAACTCACCTGTTAAAAGGGAAAGAATAATAAGAAAATTCAAGAAGGAAAAAGCTGAAATTATATTTATGCAAGAGACACATTTGAGCAAGGCAGAACATGTGAAACTAAAGAGATTTGGCTAGAAGAACTCCTACTACAGTTCATTTAAGGGAGGAGCAAAAAGGGGGGTTATGATACTAATCTCAAACAAAATACAATTTGAAAGTGAACAGGAAATCCAGGATAAAGAAGGCAGGTATGTAATAATAAAGGGAAGAATAGATGGTATGCAGATTACATTAGTGAACATCTATGCCCCACCAGAAAGTGACAAGGGTTTTTTTCAACATCTGTTTGATCTCATAGCAACACACAGTGAAGGAGTCCTAATTTGTGGAGGAGACTTAAATGCTGTCATGGATCATGAAGTTGACACAACAAGTGTTAAGAAGACAAAAAAACATGTAACAAAGTTCATAAGAACCTCACTGGCAGAAATGGGTATGGTAGACATATGGAGGGACCTGCACCCACTCGAAAAAGACTATACACATTATTCAGCAGCCCATAAAGTACACTCTAGAATAGATTACTTCCTTATGAATGAAGGTGACAGACACAGGGTGAGAAATTGTTGGATTGGAGGGGCAGAAATATCAGATCATAATCCTATATACATGGAAATATATTTAAACAATAGAAAACGACAAACAACATGGAAACTTAACGTAGGACTGTTAAATGATGAGAAAATGAAAGAAAGAATAAAAATAAACATAAACGAATATATCCAAGAGAATGACAATGAAGAAGTGGACCCAACAATACTATGGGACGCACTAAAAGCCGTGTTAAGGGGTAAATTAATTGTTGAAACAGGAAAAGCAAATAAGACTAAACTGGAAGCGTATGAACAAAGATGTGAGAGACTGAGGGAATTAGAACGTAAACATCAAAGCACAAATGATCCAAAAATATATCAAGAAATTAAAGAAGAAAAAACAAAGATAAAAGAAACACAAATGGATGAAATTGAAAGGAAAAATAGATATCTAAAGCAAAAATATTATGAAACGGGGCCAAAAGCCACAAAACTGCTGGCAAAACGGTTAAGAAAACAACAAACAATGAATAATGTATACAAGATTAAAGACCCCACCACAAATAAAACCACAGTTAACCCAGAAAACATCGAAGAAATTTTCCATAATTTCTACCAAGAACTATACTCGCAACCTGAAGAAACAAATACTAAAGATATCAAAAAATTTCTAGACACATTTGGACTTGCCATCAATAGGAAATCAACAAAATGAAAAACTAACAGCAGAAATAACAACACAAGAGATCAGAGATGTGATTAAGTCACTTAAAAACGGTAAATCACCAGGTAGTGATGGATACCCTTCTGAGTTTTATAAACTGTTTATAGAAGAACTCACGCCACAACTCCTAAAGTCATTTAATTGGACGCTGAACAACAACAAAATACCTCCATCATGGAACGAAGCAATCATTTCAGTTATTTTAAAACCAGGGAAAGATAAAGAACAATGCGGAAACTATAGACCAATCTCTTTATTAAATGTAGATTATAAAATATACACAACAATTATATGTAAACGAATAAAGACATTCTTGACGGAATTGATAGAAGATGATCAAACTGGATTCATAGAGGGACGCCAAACACATGACAATATCAGGAGAACAATACATATAATTAACCAAATACATAAAGAAAAGAAAAGCGCAGTAATAATGAGTTTAGACGCAGAAAAAGCATTTGACAGGGTTAACTGGAAATTCCTATATAGTGTACTGGAGCGCTTTGGATTTAACGAAAAATCAGTACAATGCATAAGGACGCTATATCAAGAACCTGTGGCAAGAATCAAGATAAACGGTAGCTTAACAGACAAAGTAAATATACAAAGATCAACTAGGCAGGGATGCTGCTTATCGCCCACCTTGTTTGCTCTGTTCATAGAACCATTGGCTCAAGCGATACGACAAAATAAGAAATTAAAAGGTGTAACAATAAAGGGGGCGGAACACAAGATTGGGCTATTTGCAGACGATATTATAGTTTACCTTGAACAACCAGATAAATCAATAATGGAAATGATGAACTTGATAGAAAATTTTGGAAAATTATCAGGATACAAGATAAACATAACAAAAACACAAATACTGACATTCCACTATAACCCTCTAAACCAGATAACTGATAAGATCAAACTAAACTGAAACCAAAAAGAAATAAAATACCTTGGAGTGAACATACCTAAAGACCTAAGCAAAATATATAAAGCAAACTATGATAGGTTGGAACAAGAAATAAAAAAAGATATTGATAGATGGTCAATCTTAAATATGGATCTGAATTCAAAAATTGAGACAGTCAAAATCAGCATACAACCTAGATTACTTTACCTCTTCCAGGCTATACCAACAGAGATTCCAGATGCCCAATTCTCAAAGTGGGACAGGATGATATCGAGATTTGTTTGGGGAGGTAAAAAACCAAGAGTGAAATATAAAACCCTCCCATTACCAAAAGAGAAAGGAGGCATGGGCCTACCGAGTCTAAAGGAATATTACTACTCAGCACAAATAAGATATATCATATGTTGGTGCGACGAGGGATATGAGGCGAAATGGAAAAGGAAATTGAGGGACTCCCAGTACAAAGCATAATAGGGGATAAAGATGCATATAAGCAAATCAAACAAATAGACCCAATCACTAAATTTACTTTAGAACTGTGGTATAAAATAGTACAAAAATATAATATAAGGGAAGACATAAAACTATTGAAATGGGTAGCATTTGACAGTCAGTTTGAACCGGCAAAACAAGATAGGGGATACAAAAATCTGGTGAACAAGGGAATCACAGCATGGGGCAATATCGGAAAAAAAGATCTCGGGAGCTTTGTAAATATCAGGAGAAAATTTAAATTAGAAAGATCAGAATTTTTCAGATATCTGCAGATGAGAGATTACTATATGAAGAAGATTAGGCATAACCTCCAAACAGATGTGAACGAGATTATACAACTTATTTTAAGCTCATATGCAGGAAATAAAATAAGAATTATTTCAAAACTATATCAGAAACTTATGACAAACAATCATACAAGTAACTATATAAAGGAGAAATGGGAGAAAGAGCTCAATTTAAACATAACAGAAGAAAGCTGGCAGGAAATATGGAAAACACAACACACATCAACAAATTCAAGGACATGGAGGGAATTTGGATGGAAAAACCTGATTCACTTTTTCATTACACCACAGATTCAAGGAAAATATACAAATACCCAATCTTTATGCTGGAGGGGATGTGGGGCTCAAAATGCAGACCACTCACATATGTTTTGGAAATGCTACAAAATATCATCATTTTGGAAATCTATGCATGTGACAATACAGAGGATATTAGGATATAATATACCAATGAACTGTAACCTGATGTACTTATGTGATCTTAAAAAAGACAATGTTATACAGGCTGAGGACAGATATCTAGTTAAAATCTTGTTGATTGCATGTAAAAAAACTATCACAAAAAAATGGCGATCAGAAGTTCTTCCTGACCAAGAACAATGGACTGACATTGTTGAGGACATACGTATGATGGAAAAACTAACATATCGACGAAGAATGCAAGAAGGAATATGGGAGAAAAAATGGCGGAAATGGACACACTACAAAGTGCAACAACGAGGCAGAAATTGAAAGAATAACCAAAGACACTGAAAAAACCAGAAGAATTAAGAGATGGAAACTAAAAACTTGATGCTCCAACATTTGTCCCCCCCCCCTTTTATTTTTAATTTTTTTTATTTTTTATTTTATTTTTTTTTTTCTTTTACCCTACCCTAACCCCTTTGTTTTTTAAATGTAGAATGTGATCTGAATGCATTATATATGATGAAAAATGAATAAAAACCTAAGTTACCAAAAAAAAATGGCTAAAATGTTAAAAAATGCAAATAAAAACAAAAACAAGATTAGACATTGATATGTGAACATTTTTTAATAAAGAATTGAATATTTAATGGGGTATTCTAATTTTTTCACATGACTGTAGTTGTATTATTACAAAATGCAAGATGCTGCATACAATGCGTACACTTAACTTTTTTTCCCTCAGGAAGGTCAAAGTGATCCCAGACATCTGACCTGGGATGCTTTCTTCCCCCATCCATTTCCAAATAGTTTTAAATCCAAAAGTACGCTCAGTACAAGACACTCAGCGAGGCAAGACTTCGCAAACAAACTGCACTTTAGAGGAGCTTTTAAATGCTTTAAAGCATGTGGGGTGATGAATCAGCAGCCAGTCAGGCAAGGACAGGAGAAATTAATATTTTACATATAAAGTATTTATATAATACATATATTGTGCATAGAATAGGCATTTTCATATTGTGCAATGGTAGTGTTTTATTTATTATTCCATTTTAGAAACGGGATAACAAAATCACCGCATAAAACAGCGGTGACGTTTCAAAACAGTCGGTGACGTAATGCAACGCGACATGGAACAGTCACATGACATCCTCTTTCTGATACAGACCTCGGAACAGTGGTTCGATTCAGAAGTTCCACCTAGGTTTCGGTACCTACTAAACTTTGCCATCACTACTTGTACGTCTTTCAGTTAATAAATGTTCAAACTCGGTCTGCATGTGGCGTCTTCAGTCAGCCCCTAGAAAGGGCGATTTATGACACTTGATTTCTAATAATTTTTAATTAGTCCAGTAGGTATAAAGAATAGAGCTGAAGTCATCTCAAACGCGCATTAAAAAACAATTTTATAACAGTGCAAAATTAAAAGGGAAAAGGTGCATAAAATTAATGACCGATGAATTTGTACAATTGATTTTTTTCCAGTATGTAATTTAAAATGTAGGAAAAGTGCTTTTTTATTGGTTATGATATATAAACTATAGACTTTACAGAAAAATATATATTGTGATATGTATCATTATTGACAAATAAGATTATTTGTATCGTGATATGAAATTTTGGTCATATCGCACAGCCCTAGTTCCTTGTGGGGGGTGCTTTGGGAATATGGAGTGTCAGGCTCATTACTATGAGCTACTGTATGTGGTCTCTATATATGACTGTTGCAAGGGTTTGGTTTGTACTGCCAACAATCAGTCGAACTTGTTCCCAATGAGAGTTGGACTCTTCCAGGGCTTCCTGTTGTCACCCATGGTCAGGATTTCTAGGCAAGGAATGGAGGATGTCATGTTTGGTGACCACTGAATTTCTGCTGTTTGCAGATGATGCTGTCCAGTTGGCTTCATTGTGCAATGACTCAGGTCTTACTGGGATGGTTTGCTACTGCGTGTGTGAAGCGGCCGGGTTGAAAATTATTGCCTCCAAGTCCGAGTCCATGGTGCTCAGCTGGAAAAGGGTGGATTGTCCTCTCTGGATTGGGGACAGGGTCCTGCCCCAAGTGGAGGAGTTCAAATATCTCAGGGTCTTATGACAAATGATGGGAAAATGGAGCAAGACATTGACAGCCTAATTGGAGCAGCATCTGCTGTGATGTGGACGCTGTACCAGGGTTTCCTCTGGTAACATTTCCCAGTGGCGGACCGCAATGCTTGAAAATATCCCACTCTGAGGAAATATAAATTTGAGAAAAAATTATGAAGGAATGACGGTCTCTAAGCGTGCACATGAACAACGCGCGTGACCGTCATCTGCACTGCATTCAGAAGCGCCCCACCCACGTGACTGCTCCAGTCGTCAGGCAGAGTGTCTCGCTACAAGTGTCGCTGTCCAAGAGAAACAAGCTTATTAAAGTACTTTAAACATGGAAAAAAGCAGAAGAGGTACAGTATGTAAACACTGGAGGCATTTATCATGGTTTTAACCCGCTGGTAACGGGAGCAGAAGAGTCGCTTAGCTAACAGGTGTGGTTGAGAGCTTGAGTTGGTTCATTTTGTCTTCTTTTTAGCTATATGACATAGTTCAATGACCCAGTGACGACACACAGACTCCGAATCGATACAATCAAGTTTATTAACAACCAGATAGTGAAAGTGTGGTGTGAATGTTGTCTGGAACTGCCGGGAACTGAGCGAGACACCGTACAGCCTGGCAAGCCTGAGGACACACAAGGAGAGGGGATTACTGGGTGTCACTACTGGAGTTTAACAGTTACTCTGAACTTACTGTGGGAACAGATGGTAGCTAGCTCCAGTTCAGCGTGACAGCTGTGGCCAGAAAGACAGTGCTCTTCAGGTGGTGGAGTGACTCCGGCAGGTGAGCAGACGTGCTGGTGGTGGTGAGTTGATATGATGAATGGTCCGCCGCCTGGGGGGAGGAGGCTGGGAATCCACCGCCGAGGACGCCGCCTGTGTACCGGGGAACTCATTCACAAGGTGAGTAGAAATGAGCGCTTACATGGCAGGCTGGATGGCTCCTTGGACGAAGCAGAAGACGAGCGCTGGCTGTAGCGTAGCAAGAAGGCAGGGAACGGTGATGAAGCTCTCCTGGAGTGCAGTGAGACATCTCTGCACCAACCCAAAGGTCAGAGCGGTAGATATAGGCGGCGCCTGATGAGGACCAGGTGTGAGCGCAGCTGACAGTGATGAGCAGAGCGGACCATGACAGTACTCCCCCCTAACGAGTGCCTCTTGGCAGTTGCTCCAGTCTCCCTGGATGCATCTGATGAAACTCCCTGATGAGGTCCTTATTGACGACGAAGTCAGGACGCACCCAGGACCTGGCCTCCAGGCCATAGCCTTCCCAGTCCACCAGGTATTGCAATCCACGGCCCCGATGACGGACATCCACAATAGCAGTCATGGTCCAGGCCGGGCTGCCGTCGATCATCTGCGGAGGCGGTGGTGGCCTGGGGTGGGGGGGACACAGGGGACTGGAAGACACAGGCTTGATCTGCGAGACATGGAACGTAGGACATATGCGGAGGGAGGGGGGAAGATCAAGTCGAACAGAAACAGGGTCGATAATGTGGGATACAGTGAAGGGTCCAATGAACCGCTGCTGCATCTTCTTGCACTCAGCCTTCAGATTAATGTTTGGTAGAGAGCCATACCTGCTGGCCTACCTGGTATGCTGGGGCTGGGGTCCTGCGGCGGTTGGCCACTGCGGTGTTGCGTTTCGCCGTGTGCTGTAGTGCGGCCCGGGTCACCCTCCACAGACGTCGACAGCGCTTCAAATGTGCCCGGACTGATGGAACAGCGATGTCACCCTCCTCTTCTGGAAACAAGGGGGGAGAATACCCGAGAGAGGCTTGGAAAGGGGACATACCTATAGCCGAGGACACAGTCGAGTTGTGTGCGTACTCGATCCAAGGTAGGAAGGAGCTCCATGCTGTCGAGTTGGTAGCCGCCACACAGCGCAGTGCCGCCTCCAGGTCCTGGTTGGCTCGTTCACACTGGCCATTAGATTGTGGATGGTATCCCGATGACAGGCTCACCATAGCCCCAAGGGCGCTGCAAAACGACCTCCATACCTGTGAAATAAATTGGGGCCCCCGATCTGAGACGATGTCCAGGGGGAATCCCATGAAGCCTCACCACATGTTGAACCAGAAGATTGGCAGTCTCCTTGGCCGAGGGTAGACCCGGAAGGGGGACGAAGTGGGCTGCTTTGGAGAATCTGTCAACTAGGGTGAGGACCACGGTATGGTTGTTGGAGGCTCCATACCTTGGAGGTATGGCTGGTGATGAAATCCAATGCCACATGGGACCAGGGCCTGCCGGGGATTGGGAGGGGATGAAGCAATCCAGCCAGTGGAGACGATGGGGTCTTGCTGGTAGCACATTGGGGACAGGCCCAGATATACTCCCAGACGTCCCTTTGGAGGGAGGGCCACCAGAATAAGCATTGCAGCAGTTCCTCCGTACGTCGTCTCCCCGGGTGGCAGGCGAACTTGGAGGAGTGAGCCCATTGGATGATGTCACCCCGGATGGATGAAGGAACGAACAGTTTCCCTGCTGCCCCCCGCCCCCCCTGCCCGGGTCCCTCTCTGTCTCCTGGGCCTTCAGAACCTTCTCCTTGATCCCCCACGAGACGACGCCCAAGACACAAGAGGCAGGGAGAACAGGGTGGTCTTCGGGCTCCGGCACGTCCATGGCGAATTGCCTGGAGAGGGCGTCTGGCTTGGTGTTTTTTGACCCAGGGCGATATGTGATGGTAAAATTAAACCGGACAAAAAACAGGGACCAACGGGCCTAACGGGCATTCAGACACTTAGCCGTCCTGAGGTACTCCAGGTTGCGATGATCTGTCCAAACCACGAACGGCTGCGAGGACCCCTTCAACCAGTGACGGCACTCCTCCAGGGCCAGTTTCACAGCCAGCAATTCCCTATCGCCAATGCTGTAATTGCGCTCAGCCGGTGACAGTCGACGGGAGAAGAGAGTGCATGGACGGACCTTGCCATCTGTCGGAACGCTGAGAAAGGACAGCCCCCACCCCTGAATCCGAGGCGTCCACCTCCACGAGGCACTGAAGATCCGGATCCACCTGAGCCAGAATAGGGGACTTGGAGAACTGCTTCTTGAGATCCAAAAAGGCCGCAGCCGCCTCCTCCGACTACCGAAAAGGGACCTTAGAGGAGGTGAGGCACGTCAGAGGAAGAGCCAGGCAGCTGTAGTTCTTAATAAACCAGTGGTAGAATTTGGCGAACCCCAGGAACTGCTGGAGCTGTTTCCTGGAGGCTGGAACCAGCCACTCCACCACCGCCTTGATCTTGCCCGGGTCCGGGAGGATCTCCTTGTGTGAGATGATAATGCCCAAGAGGGATGTCTTGGAGGTGTGAAACTCACATTTCTCAGCTTTAACAAACAATTGATTCTCCAACAGTCGCTGCAGAACATGTCTGACGTGTATTCGGTACTCATCTAGGGAACGGGAGAAGATTAGAATGTCATCCAGATAAACAAACACGAACACACTCAGAAAGTCTCTCAGGACATCGTTAAGCCTCTGGAAGACAGCAGGCGCATTGGTCAACCCAAATGGCATCACAAGGTACTCAAAGTGACCACTAGGGGTCCGGAAACCTGTCTTCCATTCGTCCCCCTCACGGATCCGCACCAGATGGTAGGCGTTGTGCAGATCCAATTTCGTGAAGAAGGACGCCCCCTGGAGAGAGTCAAAGGCAGAGTTGAGTAGTGGGAGGGTGTATTTGTCTTTGACAGTGATATTGTTCAACTCCCTGAAGTTGATGCATGGTCTCAGAGACCCGTCCTTCTTCCCCACAAAGAAGAAATCCGCCCCCACCACCGAAGAGGATGGGCGGATAATGCCCGAAGCCCCCGGACGAAGATTTATGGCACAATCGTATGGTCGGTCGGGGGCGGGGGGGCTGGGACTTGCTGAACACGGCTCCAAGGTCATGATACTCAGGGGGCACTTCAGACAGGTCGGGATGGGGAGCGGTAGGAACCCCAGGGTCACAGAAGGGGAACATGCTGCTGACTGAAGGCATGCACTGAGACAAAATGAGTTCCAAGACTTAATACTCCCTGAACTCCAGTCAATAGTGGGATTGTAGACACAAAGCCAAGGGTAGCCCAGGATGACCGGAGATGACGAGATGGGCAAAACCAGGAAGGACAGTTCCTCACGATGATTACTGGAGATAATAACAGACACCGGGGCAGTCTTCAGGGAGACAGTAGCCATAGGAGCGTTGGACAGCGCGATTAATTGTAATGGAGACTGAAGGGGTTGGCAGTGGAGGCCCAACCGGGTTGCCAGGTCTTTGGAAACAAAGCCCCGGAATCCACTAAAGCCTGAGTGGGGAATTTCAGTGTGCTTATGAATGAATCTAATGGGTAACATTAACCGAGATAGGGGATTAGGCCGGGATGAGTCTGTGAGACCCCCTACTGTGACGCACGGGCTCCCCCTTTTGGCCGAAGCTGACAGGACTCAACCCCGTTCGAGTAATTTGCCTTAGCCATTACCACATATGCCCAAGCTAGCGCCCTCCCCTCCAGCAGGTTAATGACGTAACTGATCTTACTATGGTCGGACGGAAAGTCATCTGGCACCCGCTGGAAAACCACCTCACATTGCATAATAAACCCCCGGGCTTCGCCCAACTTACCACTAAAACAGACGGGAGTCAGAACAGGAGTGAGACGAGCCGGGGAAGCCTGCTTGAGCTGGTTACCCAGGAAGCTAGCGGGAGCTGAGGAGCTGCTGGGAGGCGGTAAGGCCTGGGAAAACAGCTGAGAGTTAGCTAATTGGTCTAATCGATCAGTAACACGGGTTAATTGGCTCATAATGACCTGCTGCTGATAAACCAATTGATCGATTCAGATCTCCATATGGTTGACATGGCGCACCAAAGCGCTGTCAGCTGGGTCGCTCTGGCAGAGATGTACTGACACAGTTCAATGACCCAGTGACGACACACAGACTCCGAATCGATACAATCAAGTTTATTAACAACCAGGTAGTGAAAGTGTGGTGTGAATGTTGTCTGGAACTGAGCGAGACACCGTACAGCCCGGCAACCCTGAGGACACACAAGGAGAGAGGATTACTGGGCATCACTACTGGAGTTTAACAGTTACACTGAACTTACTGTGGGAACAGATGGTAGCTAGCTCCAGTTCAGCGTGACAGCTGTGGCCAGGAAGACAATGCTCTTCAGGTGGTGGAGTGACTCTGGCAGGTGAGCAGACGTGCTGGTGGTGGTGAGTAGATATGATGAATGGTCCGCCGCCTGGGGGTAGGAGGCTGGGAATCCGCCGCCGAGGATGCCGCCCGTGCACAGGGGAACTGATTCACAAGGTGAGTAGAAATGAGCGCTTACGTGGCAGGCTGGATGGCTCCTTGGACGAAGCAGAAGACGAGCGCTGGCTGTAGCGTAGCAAGAAGGCAGGGAACAGTGATAAAGCTCTCCTGGAGCGCAGTGAGACATCTCCGCACTAACCCAAAGGTCAGAGCGGTAGATATAGGCGGCACCTGATGAGGACCAGGTGTGAGCGTAGCTGATGGTGATGAGCGGAGCAGACCATGACTCTATTAGCTTTTTGTTTTTCTTATTTCAGACAAGAATGAAAAGGAACTGTTTTTACCTTTACCTTAGCTAATATTAACTAATCAATGTTCATTATTATGTACCTGGCAAATTAAGATGACCGAAATTCACAAAGTCAGTGACTTTAATCCGTCAGCATCCTTCAAACTAAACTGCCAACATTTGGCTGTCAAAATAAGGGAGTTTTTTCCTGCTGTCTAGGTGGTGAGATTTCTAAAAATACTATAAATATATAGAAATATAACAGAAATAACTGCATCTTTGGTCATTTAAGTTAATTTATTTCATTAAATACAACTTTACTAATATTTTTTTCTTTGAAATCAGAGTTAAATTATTATTCTGTTCTGGCTCTGTAAAATTATGGTCAAAATGTAAATTGCTATAAGGAAAAAGTAAAAAAAAAAAAAAATACCACAGTCAGTTTCAAATTTATTAAAAAAACAGTAATTTTATTTTAAAAAGACAAAAAAATTAGCCATAAAATAATCCCCAAACTTATAATAAAGTCTCAAATGTACAAGAAAAGAAAGTTTTACAAGAGGAAATTACAAATTTGAGGAAAATGTTTTCAAATTCCCATAAATTGACAGAGAAAAATAGAAAACTATAAGAAAATTGTTTTAAATTTTGGAGAAAAACCTCAAACCTTCAAGACTGAGGTCATTGCTCAAGTTTTTTTTAAGTGGGTGCTCTTTGTACCCTTGTACTGTCTGAATGGAAAAAAGAGAAACTACAAAAAAAACACATTTTTTTGTCATTTATCTAAACCGTGACAAAAAAATCATGCAGGACAAAACATGACACTTGATATT
This sequence comes from Pholidichthys leucotaenia, assembly GCA_020510985.1. Lineage (NCBI taxonomy): Eukaryota > Metazoa > Chordata > Actinopteri > Cichliformes > Pholidichthyidae > Pholidichthys > Pholidichthys leucotaenia. Next base: position 336,251,432 of record CM035837.1, on the reverse strand, counting down.
TTCTAACCTGTTTGTATACAACCATAGACAGAGAGAGAACCTGAATTAGACAGAGCTCAGAGAGGACAGGATGGGACAGAAGACAGGAGCCAAGCAGAGGAAAATGTTCAGGCAGAGGGTCCAGGAGAAGTGAGAGCAGAGGAACGAGAGAAAGATGAACCAGTAAAAAGTCCAAACACACGACGTCTGGGTGGGACTCCAACTGGCCCAACATTCCAACATTCAAGCCTCGGGTGTACAATACTTCAAATGGTAAGTTCCATATGCAAAGTTACTGTGTAAAATTAATTTTATACTGTTTATTTATTTTAACATATTTCGGTTACGATAGTGTCATGCGTTTTCTGCCCTCCCCCCGGGGGAAAAATATGTTGCCACCGCGCCAAAGTCTTTAAGCTAAGGAAACACTGCTGTACCATACTGTACTGTTGATTTATGGCTCCTGGATGCCTCCTACTTACGAAAGGTGTCCCAGGCACGTCCCACTGGGAAGAGACTTTGGGGCAGACCCATGACACGCTGGAGAGATTATGTCTCCTGGCTAGTCTGAGTACCCCTTGGTGTCCTTTTTGAAGAGCTGGTGGAGGTGGCTGGAGATAGGGAAGTCTGGACTTCTCTGCTTGGACTACTGCCTCCATGACCTAGATCCCTGAAAAAGCGGTAGAAAATGATGGATGGAATAAATCAACAAAATGTTTTAAAAAGGTGCTGAATTAAAGTCTTTATATTCTTCAAAAAATAGACAGAAAATACTTTTACAGGCAATAATCCTAATATTTACATTATATAGATCTACACTACTGTTCAAAAGTTTGGGGTCACCCAGACAATTGTTTTGTGTTTTCCATGAAAAGTCACACTTATTTACCACCATGAGTTGTGAAATGAATAGAAAATATAGTCAAGACATTGACAAGGTTAGAAATAATGATTTGTATTTGAAATAATTTTTTCCTTCAAACTTTGCTTTCGTCAAAGAATCCTCCATTTGCAGCAATTACAGCATTGCAGACCTAACATGATTGCACAAGGGTTTTCTAATCATCCATTAGCCTTCTGACGCAATGAGCAAACACATTGTACCATTAGAACACTGGAGTGATAGTTGCTGGAAATGGGCCTCTATACACCTATGTAGATATTGCACCAAAAACCAGACATTTGCAGCTAGAATAGTCATTTACCACATTAGCAATGTATAGAGTGTATTTCTGATTAGTTTAGTTATCTTCATTGAAAAAAGTGCTTTTCTTTCAAAAATAAGGAAATTTCTAAGTGACCCCAAACTTTTGAACGGTAGTGTATATAAATACTAGCTAGGACATGGCTAACATTTTCATGGCAAACTTGAGGCACCGTACTCTGTAGGTAATTATAATGATCGACAGCACCTGCAGCATTGTGATAAGATACACAATTATTCTTTGTATGTACTGTAATCATATAAGTAAGCTTTGTATATATACAGTATATTGGAATCACTACAATATTTACCGTAACCAGCCCAGTGGCTAGCCATGTTCTAGCTAGTGTTTATTTATATATATATATATATATATATATATATATATAGGGCTGGCAAGGATGTCACAGGCAGTCACAGCCAATAGCATAACTGGGTTGACATCACATTTATTTACCAAGTAGTTGGGGCAAGAGAGAGGAGGTCAGAATGGTGTCTCTATCACTTTAAAACATCATTAATGCGATTCAGTCGATTAAAAAATTAAAAGGCATTTACAGAAAATGAGCAGAGGTGGTAGAGTAGCTCAAAAGTTTACTTTTAATTTAAAACTGTACCATAACATTAGCATATGATATTAAGTAGCACCTACTAAAACAGTCAATTGAGTTCTGAGTAACTTTACTTTTGCCAGTTGGTCAGTTTTCCCCACATAATTGGGGATGGCGCCGTATTGTGGCTGCTTCATCCATCTAGGTGGTGGATGACCCTTAATTTCTGTAAAGGGTCTTTGAGTGTCTATGATAAAGCGCTATCTAAATCTGATGTATTGATTTATTGATTGATTATTTCTGTAATTTTACTAGTAAATTTATAACTTTCCTGGTATATTTACAGCTTTTTAATATACCTTTGAATCCTTTACTTAGATATTGCCAAATTTCCCTCTTTTTTGAGAAATTGTGACTATTTTCTTGTATGTGACTTTTTATTCTAATAAATTTGTTTTTCCTTATGAATCAAAGACATTTTTCTTGTAAATTTGTGTTCTTTTTAATTTACTGCTTCCATATGAATTTGCAGCTTTATTCAATTTTTTTTTCTTGCCAGTTTGTGAAGATTGTATATTCAAATACAAGCTATTCCGGTGGTGGCCTAGATGAGAGATCATCTGCCCCACAACCGGGAAGTTGAGGATTCAAGTCCTGGATGGGGTCATACCAAAGACCATATAAAAATGGTACTTCCTGCCCTCTAGCTTGGTGCTCAGCATAATAGAATGGGGGAAGGAGAAGTTGTTTGTGGCAGCGCCTTGCATGGCAGTGACCCCTCTGATTCTACATGTGATTAACATTGTAGATAGGAGAAACGTAATTTTGTTCTACTGTACATGATTGGCTTTATAGACTGAATGACAGCAGAGATGGCTTCTTCTTCCATATATACCCCGTTATTTAATCCAATTCGTATAGAAAAAAAAAACTAAACAGTAATAACTTAAATATCTCCTGAGCCAAGATAAAAAAAAACCCAAAGAGTTTAATTAAATAAAAAACGATGGTGTGAAAAATGGGGGGGGGGGGGTGAATACACAGTTTTAAACGGTGAAATCTAGTTGGAGAAATATTTCTCTTAATAGTTCTGCGAGGAACCTTGGAGTTACTTTTGATCAAGATCTGTTTAATTCACATATTAAACTTGTTTATAAGAATGCCTTCTATCATTTGCGTAATATTGCCAAGATTAGGAGCAGCTTGTCTTAGTGTTGCTGTGAAACTGATCCACGCTTTTTAGCTCTAGATAGATTATTGTAACACTTTATCAGGTTGTCCTAAAACATCTTTAAAAAGTCTTCAGCTGATCCAAAATACTGCAAGAGTTTTAATAGGTACTAGAAAGAGAGATCATATCTCTCTGGTTTCGGCCTCCCTTCACTGGCTTCCCATAGAGTTTTGAATTAAGTTTAAAATCCTTCTTCTCACTTACAAAGCTCTAAATAATCAGACCCATTTTTATTTAAAAGATCTAATACTACCCTATTATCCTAACAGAGCACTAAAATGCAGGATTACTTGTAATACCTAGAATCCCCAAAAGTACAATGGGAGGCAGAGCCTTCAGTTATCAAGCTCCTCTCCTGTGGAACCAGCTGCCAATCTGGATTTGGGAGTCAGACTTGATCTCTGTTTTCAAGAACAGGGTTAAAACCTTCCTTTTTGATATAGCCTATAATTAGGGAGGGATCATGTGCCCCTGAACCCTCCCTTAGTTATGCTGCTAATAGGTTTAGACAGCCGGGGGACCTCCAATAATGCACTGGGCTTCACTCCTTTCTTCACTCTCAATGAAATATTTTTGCTGGTCATTGTCTGTTCTCTCCCATAGATTGAGTTCCCATCGTGCTGTTTGCTCTCTACATGTCTGTTCTTTTCTTCTTCTCTATCCCCTCACCCCCCAGCCAGTCGCAGCAGATGACTGCCCCTCCCCTAGCCTGGTTCTGCTGGAACCTGTTAAAAGGGAGTTTTTCCTCTCCACCATCGCCAAGTGCATGCTCACAGGGGATCGCCTGATTGCTGGGGTCTTTCTGCAATTGTGGGGGTTTCCCCTACTGTTGAAAGTGCTATGAGATGACTGTTGTTGTGAAATGGCGCTATATAAATGAAGTTGAATTGAACTGAAAAAGTAACTTGGAGTATGAACAAATCCCCCACACGGTCATCCCCCACAAACTCACCTACAAACTGTCTTCACTTGGCCTGCACCCCACCCTCTGTGACTGTCTACTGGACTTTGACTGGTAGGCCTCAGTCTGTCAGGATGGGTAACAGGACCTCAGCCAGCATCATCACGAACACAGGTGTCCCACAGGATTGTGTTCTCAGCCCCATCCTCCACAGCCTCTTCACCCATGACTGTGTTGCCTCCCACAAGGACAATATCATCTTAAAGTTCACGGATGACACAGCAGTGATAGGACGCATCACTGGTGGTGATGAAGCATCCTACAGAAGGGAAGTGGCCAGCATGGTGTGGACAACAACCTTACCCTCAATACGGACAACACAAAAGAGATGATAGTGGACTTGAGGAAGGGGAGGAGACCTCATCGGCCGCTGTTCATCCGGGAGCTTAAGGTGGAGAGGGTGAGAAGCTTTAAATACCTGGGCATCCACATCAGCAAGGACCTCATGAGGGCACTTAACACCACAGAACCGGTTAAGAGAGCTCAACAGCTTGAGTTGAGCTTGAGCTTCAGTTTGGCATGTTCCCCAAGATCCTCAACAACTTCTACAGCTGCATCATCGAGAGTATCTTGACCAACTGCATCACTGCATGGTACGGCAGCACTACTACTCTGGACCGCAAACGCCTGCAGAGAGTGGTAAAGACAGCGGAGAAGATCATCAGGACTCCACTCCCCTCTCTGCAGAGCATCTACCACTGCAGAGTCTAAAGAAGAGCTGCCTCCATTCTCCAGGACCCCACCCACCCCCCAGCACAGAATGTTCACACTTCTACCCTCTGGCCGGAGGTACAGAAGTGTGAAATGCAGGACAACCAGACTAAGAAACTCCTTTCCCACTGCCATCAGACTCCTGAAAAAATAAAACTCCGGACACAGCTTTGCAAATAGGAATTCACACACTGGATGCTAAATTTGCACATTGCTCACCTGCACACTGTACATAGTTTCACCCCGTCTCACGTTCATATTACCTCTGCTGCTAAAATTTCATTGTACAGTCTACTGGGTATTATCATGGCACACAGCTTTACACAGAGGAATTCTCACACTGGTTGCTAATTTGTACATTGCTCATTTGCCCATAGTCTCATGCCATGTCAGGTTCATATCATCTCTGTACAATAGTAATTTTAGTATCAGTCTATTGGGTATTATCAGAGGCAAGTCATACTCATTCAGTGAATTTTCACTTACCCAGGGTCATGTTATCGTCATCCAGTGAATTTCCAATTTTCATCCTTCTTGTTTCCTCTAGTTTTAACTGCTTCAACTGTCCTAATTGCTTTTAATGTGTATTTATTAGTATTTAGTATTAAGGTGTGTTTATTACCTTGGCATTCGTTCGGAGAGCAGAGTAAGAATTTCATTGCTCATGAAATGTTGCATTTCTTAACTGCACATAAAGCCTTTGAATCTTGAATCAAATGTATTTGAGTAACATTTCGTTCATGAAAGTACTAAAAAACAATGCAATAAAGCACAATTTTGTGAAAAAAACTTTGTTCTTGACCAAATAATGTTTTTAAAATTTTTAATAAAAAGTTTGCTTTATTTTTTCCTCAAGTTTTGGGTTCCTTTTTTAATTAAACTCTAAACTTCTCCGATACGTTCTAGCAGAGGTGACCCATTTAGTTGCTGTCCTTATTTGCAACCACAGTGGGTTGTTCCGTAGGGTCAAAACAAAGTCCTTTTAATAGCGGTGACAGGGTAAAACCATTAGCATCCTTAAGAGAGAAACTTTTCCACAGACAACTGCTAATTATCACACGTTAGCAGTAAAAAGTTATCACTAGGTCACAAAATACATATTTATTCAGATGTGTACATTATGTCCTGTAGTATTACGGCACCTTTTCATGTAACCTTAAATAGCATGTATGAAAGGTATTTTCTACAACATATTGATTACAGTAACTACTACAAGCTGGATCTCCAATTTTTGTGGATTTTAGAAGCCACAGTGAAGGCATGATGCACTAAAGTATGTTGGAGCATAATGTTTCCATCTACAGGCCATTTCTACAACTACTATAACATTCCAGTCACTGTCTGCCACAGTATTACCGATATCCTCTTTTTTCCCCCCAGGTAAAATGAGTAAAGCTGTTCAGTGCTCTTATGAACTTAGGTGACAAAGACGATCAATCTTCAGGGTGTGCTCTGCAGCTGACCCTTCCTTCACCCATGGACCCTGGCCTCAAGGCTCTTGAGCTGACTGAGGCCCTTGGGGCATTGCTGGAGGGCTTCACAAACAATGAGGAGCTCAATACTCTCAGGAAACAAGTCTCCAATGGCACAGCTAGTGCTATACTGAAATGGTTGGAAAGAGATGGGATGAGTTCTGATTCACTCGCATCTGAAATGCTTCTGCACTTACATGAGGATGTAAACAAAATCATTAAAATAGCAAGTATGTAAACTAACCATCCAATACAAAATGTAAAGTCCCATTTATTGCCATTTCACATCCTCACTGACATAGGTGCACTTTTAAAAACCAAAAATAACTGTTTTACTGCTCATTAAAACAGTTCTGTGTCTCCAATTTACTGCCTGCTCATTAACATTCATGAACCCCCTATCAGAGTGGGCAAAGATTTTTTTTTCCAGGTGAATTACTGTAAAGGCCAATCAAACATAATGACAACCAGCTACACTGGCAAGAACAATTTTCAAGCACCTTTAATTACTGGTAGGGCATTTATATGCATGTCTGTGTGTATGTTTGTCCATGCAACAAAATAGAAATGGCTGAAGATGCAATCGCCAAACTTAGACAGGTAGACCTAGATACACTCTGGAAACCCATTGCTTTTGAGGTTAAAAAGTCTAAGGCAAGGTCACAATGTAAAAAAAAAAATTTCTCAAAAAGCACATTTTTATCCAGCTTTACTGACATACAAAAATGTGTTTTCACACTTTTTCTTGCTTGTGTAAGTGTAAGCTAAATCCATTATACTTGGCCTATCTCACCACAACTGGATTTGTACAAAAATCAATTAGAGCAGCAGACTGGTAGTGCTCAGAGACTCCATTGGCGTGGATTGGCAGCCATGTTTCTGTCAGTCTGCCCCAGGGCAGCTGTGGCTACAGCAGTAGCTTACCACTGTCCGTCTGTGGAGTGCATGAATGAGCACTTTACTCATTGTAAAGTGCTTTGGGTATCATGAAAGACGCTATATAAATGCATTTCATTATTATTAAATCCAGCAATAAAAAAAGCACTAGCAATACAAGCATAGCATATTCATCTCTTATTTCAACAGCATATCAATGCAAGGCTAACAGTAGCAACAGCTTCTGGCTCTACAGCCTCCCCAATAAAATATTTAAATGATTTTCTTAAGGGTTGTAGGTCTGAAGCATGACTCAATGTGGAAACGGTCAGATCTCTTACTGTAGAAGTAGCTTCACAGCAAAACTCGTAAACTTTGATTTATTGAAGCCACTGACACTGCTGTTAGCTATGATGCTAACAGGCCTGGATAATCCCTAGTGCTGAGTGAAGGCTCTCCAGCCTGCTGAGATAGCATGGGAGGAGAAGTGATGATCGTGGTGGTGGAATGGGAACCTCTTTGGTGTTAGGTTATCAGTTAATGTTAGACAATCAGGTCCATAACCACTGTGTGTATCAGTAAGTAAGTAAATAACTCTACAGAGGTGGATACAGTATAGTACTGTATAGTGTTTTCTTTAATTTTGTCAGTGTTGTTGCTATTGTTAGCTCAGATGCACTCCGGTGGATATAAATCCACTATAAAAACAAATCCACATCGTCTAAAATGGCATCTTGTGTCCTAAACAAAACATTTCATTGCCTTGCAGCTTAATGTAAAAATCTTCACATTTCCTCCTCCTTCAAATGCCAGGTTCTGTGACTAGGCCCACCCATATATCACAAGGCTACTCGTGGCTAGTGCTACATTGATAGATGCTTAAGTGCAGACCTTTTTATCTGCCAAGGGAGTTTTCTGTAATGTTCACTGTAGTACGTATGTCCATCCTCGGGCTAATGCTAAGACAGCCATGAGCAAACTGCATGATGCCATCTACAAACTTCTTAACAGGCTACCAGAGTGTTTTTGTTGTGGCAGGAGATTTTAATGACTAACCTCAAGACTGTTTTACCCAGATTTCACAAAAATGTGGACATTAAAACAAGGAAAAATAAAACTTTGGACCAGGTGTACACGAACATTCCTGGAGCATACAAATTCATTCATCTCCCCACTTAGGACACTCTGACCACCTGTTTAACACCAGCCTATAACCCCCTCATTTGCAAAGTAAAACCACAATATAGGACTGTGTGGTGTTGGATTGAGGAGGCTTCATCATCCTTACAGGACTGCTTTGAGGACAGAGTGGGAGATTTTTGAACATCCAGATATTCAATATTATACCACTACAATACTATCTTAAATTAAAATTTGTACAGATAATGTAACCACAGAAAAACAGCTTAAAACATACCAACAAAAAACCATGGTTCAACAACAACGTGAGAAAGTTGCTTAAGGCCAGAGATGCAGCATTCAGATTGGGGGCCAAGGAGACCTACAAGGATGCAAGAGCAGACCTGAAGAGGGGCATCAAAGCAGCAAAAATGAAATATAAACGGCTCATTGAGGATAATTTCAGAGAAAATAACCCACGAGCTATGTGGCAAGGTATCAAGACTATTACTGATTACAAGCAAAACTACAGTACTCGCATCAACATCCATCCATCTTCTTCCGCTTAATCCTTTTCAGGTCACGGGGGGGGGGGGGGGTGCTGGAGCCTATCCCAGCATCTTTGGGGGAGAGGCAGGGTACACCCTGGACAGATTGCCATTCCATCGCAGGGCCAACACAGAGAGACAGACAACCATTCACTCTCACATCCATACCTAAGAACAATTTAGAATCCCCAGTTTGATGCCAATTATCCTAACTTGCATGTTTTTGGCATGTGGGAGGAAACCGGAGAAATCCCGGAGTAAACCCACACAGACACGGGGAGAACATGCTCCCGTCAACGTCTCCCTCTTAAATGATCTTAATGCATTTTTTGCTTGATTTGAGGAGAATCATAGGCAAGAATCAGATATGACTGTAACGTTGTGACTGAGGCGATGTGAGATTTCAGTTTCCAATTTCTTTATTTTCAATACTCCAGTCTCAGGTAAATAAACGACACCGACATCAATAATCCAAATGAATACGATCGTCAATGATTCACACTGAACATCTATCTCTCAACCATCACCTGTTGTATACTAACAGGTGATGAGATAACTAACATTAAGACCATACCAAATCCCAGGTAAAACAATAACATTTTCCTTACACATACCCATTAATATCTAAAAGTCCATAATATTTTCCCCAGCTATAAACAGAATAAATATAAACACCACAATAAATAACACCATAAATAATTCAAATAATTTAACCCCTATTTACAAATTTAAATCTCCCCTATAACTCACCATAACATGCATCTTTCCTGCTGGTGTCCTTTAAGAGGCATTAACCCTCTGACAGAATCTTTTGCCCGGACACCCACAAGAAGCATGTTGGCAAAGGTATGTGAATTAATTATCAATTGTTTACCCAAAATAATTAACCGTACAATATCTCACAAAGGCATTCAATTAGTCACAGACAGATACAATAATGTGCACTTTAGAAACAATCAAATTAACATTTACAATATTACAAATAATACCATTACACATACAAGCAATCATAACAGTGGTGACACCTTGTCATATCCTCCCCCCTTTCGAGAGTGCAGTACTCTACGAGTCATGTACTCTTGAGAGGCTGTCTGCCACAAGGTTGGTCTTCCCTGCCACATACCGAACAGTAAAATCATACGGTTGAAGGGACACATACCACCCTGTGAGACGACTATTTACGTCCTTCATCCTGTCCAGCCACTGTAAGGCCCGATGATCTGTCTCCAACACAAAATGACGCCCCAATAAATAATCTCAGAGACCCTATTGCCCATTTCATGGCAAGACATTCTTTTTCTATTGTAGAATATCTTGTCTCCCAGTCCAACAATTTATGGCTCAAGAACAGTACTGGGTGTCTCTCTCCCCTCTCCTCCTGGAGAAGTACTGCTCCAATGCCAACTCCTGACACATCTGTCTGCAAAATAAATGGACGAGCAAAATCTGGACTGTAGAGAACCTTTTCTCCAGAAATAGCCCTCTTCAGATCCTCAAACGCTCTGTCACATTCCTCTGTCCATTTTACCTTATTAGGTGCTGAAGCCTTGGTGAGGTCAGTCAACACTGCTGCTCTTTCAGCAAAGTGGGGAATAAACTTGCTGTACCATCCTACCATTCCCATAAATGATCGTACCTTTTTCTTAGTGGTGGGTACAGGATAGGTCTGGATGGCATCCACTTTACCTACTCGTGGTCTAATGACCCCCTGACCAACCACATGTCCCAAATACTCCACCTGCTGCTGTCCAAATGCACATTTGCGTGGATTGATTGTCAGTCCTGCCCTCTTAATTAATTGAAGGACCTGCCCAAGGTGTACCAAATGTTCTTCTCAGGTCTGACTATAGATGACCATGTCATCCAGATAGGCAGCTGCAAAGTTTGGTACCTTTCTTAACACTTGGTCCATAAGCCGCTGAAAAGTTGCAGGTGCCCCCTGAAGGCCAAATGGCATGACCCTAAACTGGAGACTGCCATAAGGTGTTTTAAAGGCTGCAAGTTCCTTTGTTTCCGGTGCCAATGCCACCTGCCAATACCCCTTGCATAGGTCCAGTGTGGAAATAAACCTAGCCCTGCCTACTTTCTCTAACAGTTCATCAATCCAGGGCATGGCTCAAACTTGGACACTGAATTGAGATATCTGAAATAAACAAAATCTCAAAGAGCCGTCCTTTTTGGGTACCAGCACAATCGGGCTACACCACTCACTGACTCCTCGATCACTCCCAGCTGCAACATCAGATCAATCTCCTGCTTCATCTTTGGAGCTAATCGCTCCGGGATCCTATAAGATTTCCTACGTGGAACAGCTTCTTTCAAATAAACTTTTTGATGTACCAATGTGGTGAAACCAGGTCTCTCCTGAAACAATTCTCGATCTAATAGTGCCTCTAACTCTCTGTTGGTCCACCTGCAAATGACACTTGAAACACGTAAGGCTCTGACATTTGTGGGAAAAGTCTGTTCTCTCTCCTCATCCACTTCCGTCGCACAAATGAGGAGCTGTGGTGTCTCCTGAAAAACAGGTTGCTGCTGCTGATGACCAGGCTGCTGAAACTCTTTCAAGTTAATGTGGAAGGTTTGACATTTTACCTTCCTGTCAGGCATATATAGTTCATATGTCACTGAGCTTAGTTTCTTAGAAATTTCATATGGCCCCTGCCATTGAGCCAACAGCTTACTGTCACACGAGGGCAGCAATAACAAAACCTGTTGTCCTGGGTGAAAAACCCTTTTTCTGGCCTTCTTGTCATACAAAGTTTTGTTTGGCCTGTGCCGTCCTCATGTGTTCCTGAGCCAAAGCAGTCATTCGATCTAATTTCTCTCATCTTAACATAAGTGACCACATTGTCCTGATCACTTGGTGGACTCTCCCAGTGCTTCTTTAATAAGTCCAATGGGCCCCTCACCTGATGGCCATACAGCAGTTCAAAAGGTGAGAACCCTGTTGAAGCCTGGGGCACCTCCCGATAAGCAAACAGTAAATAAGGTACCCATTGGTCCCAATCCGAGCCCGTTTCAGAAACAAATTTCCACAGCATGTTTTTGAGAGTCTGATTAAATTGCTCCACAAGTCCAGTCTGAGGGTGATATGGGGTGGTCTTAATACCCAACAGCTTATATACTTGCTGCAACAGTTTTGATAAGAAATTTGTTCCACAGTCTGTCAAAATTTCTCTGGGTATGCCTACCCTTGAAAACAACTGGATAAGGCAGTTGGCAACCTGCCTAGCCTTGATAGATTTCAGGGGGAAGGCTTCTGGGTACCGAGTAGCATAATCACAAATTACCAGAATATATTACCAGCAGAACTTCTCTAGGGGGCCAACTATATCCATCCCCATTCTATCGAATGGTGTTCCAATGATTGGTAATGGGTGTAGTTGGGCACGGGCTACTCCCCTAGGTGATGTAATCTGACATATTGGGCACGAAGTGCAGAAGTCCTTTACCTGGATATACATTCCCGGCCACACAAACCTAGCAATTCTCTATAGAGTTTTTTTGGAATGCTAGATGATCTGCCCAAGGAATAACATGTCCCAGTTCCATAATTTTTGGTGTGAGGTCCTGTGGCAAAGCTATGGCCATAACTTCACCTTGTTGCTGGTATAAAATGTCCTTTTTAATGACATACGTGGCCTCAGCCAAACAATCAGTTCTACCCTGTTTCACACCCTCAATCTCCGAAACTTTATTAAACCATGGTCTAAGTGTTGGGTCAGCTTTCTGTAATACAGCTATGTCAGGAGGGATGTCAAACTGACTTAATTGTGGCATTTCTTCACCCAAGTTCTTTACAGAAACTAACACCATCTCTTCTCCTTTGTGCCTTGGATTTAGGTTGTTTAATAGGGTCTGCCTCTATCTCAGAATCATAAAAAGGCAGCTCCTGAAGAACATTGGCAGCCCTCTGTGCCCTGGTTGTCACCATATTACAAGTTTTCCCAGCAGGTGCATCAAGCCTCTGCTCAATAGCACCACCTGCCTGTCCCTCAGTTTGTTCATCTCTGACCTGTTGTATGATGTCCAGCAAAGTTGGAACATAATTACCAAGAATGATTGGATAAGGTAAATCAGGCACAAGAGCTACAGGAAGGAGATAAGTTTGCCCCCCCACTGTCAAATAGACCTCAGCGGTCGGGTACAACTTCTAATCCCCATGGATACAACTAATATTCCCTGTAGTCTCACTCCATGAAGCTCTAGGGACTAAGCTGGGTGAAATAACAGTCTGAAAACAACCAGAGTCTAACAAGGCCTCTTCACACTAACCATTAAGCAAAACGGTAGTTTTATACATTTCATTATGAATTGGTGCTGCCAGAGTAGGTCTTGGAACTGAACACAATGACGGTTTCTCATTTTTTATGGCAGGACAAGAATACTGGGTGTGACCTATTTTATTACACTGGTAACAACATATATCTTTGTTTGAAACAACACGTGACTTCTTGCTGCTATCATATTTGTTATTTGTGATCTGACTGGGCCTGGAATACAACCATTTCGAGCTGGACCACCCCTTTCACCCTCATTAAACTCATTCCGTTTGGTGAAAGATCTGTCATGGCCAAGAGTAGGTCTCCTGCTCCCAGACCTGGCTGACAGAAAAACCTCCGCCAGACGCACAGCGTCCTCTGCAGTCTTCAGGTCCCGCTCTTGTATCCAGACTCCCAGTTCCGGGTTCACCATGTGCAAAAACTGTTCCAAAATCAATTGTTCCATAATGTCCTTTATAGTTGAGGTCTCTGGTTTAACCCATTTACCTAACAGGTCTTTCAAAAGTACATATAATTCCCAAGGGGTTTCGTCCTGATAAACATCAAGGGACCGAAACCTCCTATATATGTCGGGCGTTCTCTCATATTTATTAAGGATTGCTTTCTTCACTTTTCCATAGTTGTCCGTGTCAACAATATCCATCAATACAAATGCACTCCGTGCTTTACCTGTAAGCAGAGGAGCTAGCTGGATAGCCCACTCTTCTTCACGCCAGCGGCAGACTGTAGCGATCCTCTCGAACGTCGCCAGGTAGTGCTCGATGTCATCCTCGGGAGAGAGAGGATTCAGCCTGGGCTCGTGGTGCGTTCGTGGCCTCCTTGGCTGCACCTGCAGCGGCAAATCATCCTCCTGCGGGCCGACCCGACTGGCCGTCACCCTGGGATCCTCCCTCAAAGCGCCGTCGTCACCACTACGCTCAGCCCGGCTCCCATACTCCTTTCTCAGCTCCGCAACCTGCGACTCCATCCGATGAATGTCTGCCACTTTTGCTCCTGACGAGCGGCTTCTTCCTCCAGCTGGCGATCCCTGAGAGTCAGCGAACGCACCAAAGATTTCACCAGGCACGTAAGCTCCTCGAGCTCGCCCAGTCCGCTGACTCCTGGGTCCTCAGCCGCCATACCTGCGTGCAGGTCAGACTGCTCCTCTTGCCTCGCTTTCCTTCTCGCCGTAAGTCCTTCCATCCACCTTCTGTCCACCAAACGTTACGACGTCCTGGGAACGGCCCACCGCTGCCACCAAATGTAACGTTGTGACTGCGAGGCGATGCGAGATTTCAGTTTCCAATTTCTTTATTTTCAATACTCCAGTCTCTCAGGTAAATAAACGACACCGACATCAATAATCCAAATGAATACGATCTTCAGTGATTCACACTGAACATCTCTCCGTCTTAACATCAATCTCTCAATCAACCATCACCTGTTATATACTCTCAGAGATAATTAACATTAATTAAGACAATACCAAATCCCAGGTAAAACAATAACATTTTCCTTTTTCCTTACACATACCCATTAATATCTAAAAGTCCATAATATTTTCCCCAGCTATAAACAGAATAAATATAAATAACACCATAAATAATTCAATAAATAATTTAACCGCTATTTACAAATTTAAATCTCCCCTATAACTCACCATAACATGCATCCTTCCTGCTGGTGTCCTTTAAAAGGCATTAACCCTCTGACAGAATCTTTTGCCCGGACACCCACAAGAAGCATGTTGGCAAAGGTATGTGAATAATTAATTATCAATTGTTTACCCAAAATAATTAACCGTACAATATCTCACAAGGGCATTCAATTAGTCACAGACAGATACAATAATGTGCACTTTAGAAACAATCAAATTAACATTTATAATATTACACAAATAATACCATTACACATACAAGCAATCATAACAGTGGTGACACCTCGTCGTCACAGACTGACAGCATCTGAGAGCGAACAGCCACTCATTTTTCAGTCATATCAAGTCCAGTGGGTCCTGCATAATATCGACACCAGGAAGGCACCAGGACCAGGTGGAGTTACAGGTTGGGTACTAAAAACATGTGCTAGTCAGCTAGCCACACTATTTACAGCTATTTTTAACCGATCACCTCAACAAGCCACAATTCCCACTTGCCTCAAAACCGCCACCATTATTTCTGTGCCCAAAACTTCAGCTGTCACAGGTTTAAATGATTATTGGTCCATTGCTCTCACACCAGTAATCATGAAATGCATGGAAAGACTGGTGCTGCAGCACATCAAATCTTGCATTCCCTTGGACCTGGATCAACATCAATTTGCTTACAGGCCAAACAGATTAACAGATGATGCTATCTCAATAGCACTACACACAGCTCTTGCCCATCTCGAAAATCCAAACACTATGTTCGGATGCTGTTTATTGACTTCAGCTCTGCCTTCAATTCCATCAGCCCCAACAGACTGGTCAGCAAACTGCAATCACTACAGCTTGGAGCATCCCTTTGTCAATGGATTAAAGATTTTCTCTCAAACTGACCCCAGCATGTTAAGCTGGGTAGTCTTACCTCCTCCACTGTCACTCTCAGTACTGGTGTACCCCAGGGCAGTGTCCTCAGTCCAATCTTGTACTCCCTGTATACTCATGACTGCGCCCCCACCCACAGCTCTAACGCAATAATTAAGTTTGCGGATGATACGACCATAGTGGGTTTGGTGGCAAACAATGATGAATCATCCTATAGGGAGGCGATCCAGACATTGCTGGCATGGTGCAGAGACAATAACCTGTGCTTAGACACAAAGAAGACTAAAGAAATAATTATAGACTTCAGGAAATCAAAAGCACAGCATGCAGGATTGAGCATTGAAGGGGAGGAGGTGGAGCAGGTTGCTGACTTCAAATTCTTGGGTGTGTATATATCCAGAGACCTAAGTTGGAGTGCGAACACAACATCAATAAAGCCCAGCAACGACTTTTTTTCTCAGAACCCTGAAGCACAACAAACTTCCTCCAGCTCTGCTTAACAACTTCTATCGCTGCATAGTAAAGAGTGTCCTGACGTATGGCTGCACTGTCTGGTACTCCAGCTGTACAGAGGCAGAAAAGAAGGTGCTGCAACGGGTCATAAAGACAGCCCAGTGGATTGTGGGCTCCCCACTCCCGAGCATGGAGGACATTTACTCCACACACCTCCTTAGAAGAGCTAAAAACATCAAGAATGACCCAACACACCCTGCTTTCCACCCTTCCCTCAGGTAGGCTCAGAGTCATCAAAACCCGGACCAGCAGAATGAAAGAGCTTTTTTCCAAGAGCAGTAGACAGACTGTTGCACTCATAATCCTTTAGCAGGTATGCACACAGTCATATGTACGTGGAGTGCATTAGTATTTTATCTATTTATTATTATTACTAAGATGATTGTATTTTAAGCTGCTAAGAGACTGCTGGACAGAGTTTCGTTGTATTTTGTGTACAATGACAATAAAGATTCTATTCTATTCTATTAAACAGTATAAATCCTGTGATAAAAAGACTTACCAGTTGAAGGACATGCCTGGTCCTTAAAAGCAGTTATAATGATAAAGTCCATCTTAAGTTGGGCCAAGTTTTCAAAGCAGCTGCCCAAAAATGCTAACTGGCCTGGGGGCTAACTTCACTTAGGCCAGAGAGTCCTGACTGACTCAACACTATGGATGTGCTAGTGCTGTACAAAGTTAAGTCACAAAAAAATCCTTGCCTTTTTTCAGGGGGCGGGGCTTAGGTGATACTTTAAAGCAAAAAAAGAGACATGAGACATGAGTGATTTTGGTCTTGATATGTCTAGTAAGTCACGTTTTTGTTTACATGTTACAAACATGTTAAGAAAAAAAATTTGATTTTTGGCAGTGTCACTTTAAGACAGGTTTCGGTGACTTGGGGAGCGATACTAGCTTTTCACAAAGTGCTAAGTTAATTCTCTTCCATAGAATGTGGGACACCATATGGTGTACAACGGCAGCACCTATCTCTGTTTCTATGACCCTAGGGCACACAGCTACTGTAAGCAGTGAAAGCTAGAGTGGGGGAATCAGTCCTCTAGCAGCTCTGTGCGTTAACTTTCCCCATTTTGTTATGCTGAGCACTAAGCTAGAAGGTGGAAAGTAGGCCTACTATTTTTATGGCCTTTGATATGACCTGGCTGGGACATGAACCCACAACCTCCCAGCTGTGGGGTGGATGCCATACCACTAGGCCACCATTCCGGTCTTGACAAAGTCTATAAATATAAAAATTAATATTTTTAAGAGTGGTACATATTTTTTTTTAATGTATAAGATTTTAGTCCAAGAATGGAGCTCCTACATTTGCTGCAGTGAAAATCTACAAAGTCTATGGAATTTATTAGGTGTAGTATATGGGGGTGTTTGATCCTGGTCATCAGCATCTGGAGGATGTTTCCTGTCTGCTTAGAAGTCAGAGCAGGATCTTTTGCAAATGCACATTTAATGAGATCCAGAGCTTCTATTTCAAGTACAGTTGCACCCTCTTATTTACTGTTATATTCTTGATTTCATTCATTTCCTTTTCTGCAGTTTGATATTAATTTGTTAATATGACTGATCCAAGTTAAGTGACACAGTATTTGACTTATTCTATCTTGCTTTCAGTGCTACTTCATTTTTAAAAAAAATTGTTAAACTTTTTTATAAGCTTTACGCTCAGGTTCCTCTTCACTTTTGTTCCCTGCCTCCTCCTCCCCTTCTTTTTCTACACCACATCTGATGAGCATGTGCTGCAGAAAGTTTCCACTCCCCCTGTTCCCCCTTAGGAAGCCCCGCAAAATTAGATTGACTTAGGAATACTTAAGACTGTGCAGGAGAGGGGGGGGTTCAGACAGGCAGAGAAAAGGACAGGAGAGAGAAAGGTAGCGAGAAGGCAAGAGAGATGATGCATGATATAAACATTGAAGCAATTAAACTATACATAAGGGAGGAAAGGGAGAAATAAAAACAGAGGCAGCTAAAAAGAAGTTTAAAAAAGGGAAGAGAAGAAGGAAGGGGAGCTCAGCCAACTGGCATAGTTTGACTTATTCAGCTTAGCTTTAAAAGTTTCAGGCTGCCCAGACTCCAAACCACACAGGCTGAGAATCCTCTCTGCACACTCTGCAACTGCAACATGGGGACTGTTTAAAACTAGAGAATCCTGAAGTAATTTTGTTTTGAACTGCAGTGGGTTTTGCTCTGTTCTGTTTAAATATAGAATCACATCTGCATTATAATGGGCCTGCAGAATGGAGTATGATATTGATTTCTACAAACATTTTGCCTGGCTTAGAAAGGTAAGACGTTCCCCTCTTGCATGCCCCTTTTATCTCTTTCTGCCTTTATGATGCACCAAATTTGCAGTCTTGTTTATTTTCTTGCAGTGTTGTTGCTGTTCCAGCATAATTATAGTTGCCATTTTGGGAATACCTTTTTTATGGTGAAGAAGTGTGCTGCTGCACATGCAAAACTTGCCCTCTATACACAGGCATGTTGTGGAGTAGAAAACGAAGCGGTTTCTTTAAAAAAAAAAAAATACCTACAAATATATACAATTTGAGCTTTAAATTTATTAAATTATCCAGTTCCAAACTTTCGTGGACACAATGTACTTGTGTTTTGTGTCTTTGGAAAAAAAAACAGTATGACTTATCAAGGACAGGCATTTTTCAAAGTCAGTATAAATTGTTACTAATATTACCTACAGAATGTTGAATGGGTGCACAACCTTGTGTCATTTCATCTGATTAGAACATTTAGAGAAAGCTCAGCTCCCATATTTATATACACACTACTCACAAAAAGTTAGGGATATTTGGCTTTCAGGTGAAATTTATGGAAAACGTAAAAAGTTCATGCTACAGTGATATTATATCATGAAAGTAGAGCATTTAGCTAGAAGCATGCAATGGTGATTTCCTCATTTAAGAATTTAGTGAAACAAAAGCCAACAACAGTGGTGGGTATACCACAACAAAAAATGTCAATGTCTCATTAACTTGTCATGTGCCTTTGAGCATCAATTACAGCTTGACAATGATGTCTCGTGCTCTTCACAAGTTGTTATTGTCTGCTGAGGCATGGCATTCCACTTCATGAAGGGCAGCCTTCAGGTCACTGAGGTTGCTGGGTGCAAGCTTACGAGCCTCTAGACGGCGACTCAGCCAATCCCATAGGTTTTCTGTGGGATTCAGGTCTGGAGAAAGCGCAGGCCACTCCATTTGAGGTACCCAGCCTCCAGCAGCTGTTCGCTAATGATGCGACCTTGATGGGCTGGAGCATTGTCATCCATGAAGATGAAATTAGGTCTGTGTTGTTCATGCAGGGGCACAATAACTGGATTCATGATGTTATTCGGGTAGTGTCGGCTTGTCACTGTACCATTCACAACGTGTAGGACAGTTCTGTATGGACTAGACACACCTGCCCAGACTGTAACACCACCACCACCAAAGGCTCATCTGGTGACAACAGTGGCTGATGCATAGTGCTCTACATGACATCTCCAACATTGTTGGTGGCCATCATTTCTGCTCAACGTGAATCGACTTTCATCAGAGAACAGCACTGAGGCCCACTGGTCCCTTGTCCAGCGTAAATGCTCCTTGACCCATGCAAAATCATGATGCCTTTGCCTGATGGTGTGGTCAGGTACCCTTGCAGGTCATCTAGCAAGCAGACCACGCTGATGTAAATGGTTTCAAATGGTCTGACGGGACACTTGGGTGCCTCTCACCTCCCTTAAATATGCCTGGAGTTGAGTGACATTCATCATCTGGTTTCACAGGGCACTGTTCACAATGGAGTGGTTATCAGCGTAGGATGTGGCCAAAGGATGTCCACTTCTGTGCCTTTCTGTGACTCTTCCAGTCTCTTTGTATCTCTGTTGCAACCTGCTGGTGACACTCTGTGATACTCTAAGCTCAGTGGCCACTTCCCTCTGAGAACATTCTGTTTGAAGCCTCGTCATGGCGAGGTACTGTTGATCAATTGTGAGGTGTTGTCATGGTCTCAGGATGTCAAAGTGTGAACAGCATGACGAAGAGGACTGTTTAAATACCAATTCTAATTGAACCAAAAAATGTATTGGTCAATTCATGGATCAAACACCCATTGTGAATTCTGCCATTAAGCACCTTGTTAGAGAAAAACAGCAAGTTATGCAAAAAGTACTGAGACATTGAAAAGTTGGAAATGTGCATTCAAAAGGTTCAAGAAGGTCAAATTAAATTCACCTGTAAAGGTTATAGTGCATTTTAGGTGCATCCGGAATTTCACCAGAAAGCTGAATATCCCTAACTTTTTGTGAGTAGTGTTTGTATGTATATATATATTCACACAGTGGGGAAAATAAATATTGAACACGTCAGTATTTTTCTCATTAAACATATTTCTGATGGAGCCATTGACCTGAGATTTTCACCAGATACCAGTAACAACCCAAGTAATCCATACATACAAAGGAATCAAGGCAACTGTGTTCACAAAACAAGTTATATTTAATAATGTGGAATGACACAGGGAATAAGTATTGAACACATGAAGAAAAAGCAGTGCAAAAAGGCATAGAAAACGAAGAAACCAGCTGAAATCCATCGGAATTTAGGAAGCCACCCCATCCCCCATCAGTGCAAATTGATGCCACCGTGGGCTGCACGGTGGCGCAGTGTTTTAGCACTGTGGCACCACAGTTTTACCCTCGGCCGGGGGATCGCGGGGATCATGAGATCGTGGGTTCGATCCCAGCCCCCGACCAACAGTGATCTGTGTGGAGTTTGCATGTTCTCCCCGTGTTGCGTGGGTTTACTCCGGGATTTCTCCGGTTTCCTCCCGCACACCAAAAACATGTAGGTTTAGGGCGCTCGCGCACGCAGCGACCAGCAGCCGGTGGCTTGTCACCAGATTGCAAACCAAGTCTACCTACGGGTACAAATAAGTAAAAAAAAAAAAAAAAAAATTCAGCTGGTTAAGTCCTGACTGATAGCCTTTAAAAAGGTCTGTGAATATCAGATTGTCACACCACAAAGAACTCATGATGGGTAGAAGCAAAGAGCTCTCTCTAGACCTTCGCAACCTTGTTGTTGCAAAACACAACGGTGGTATTGGTTACAGGTGCATTTCTCAACTGCTGAATGTTCCGGTGAGCACTATTGGAGCCATCATTGGGAAGTGGAAAGAACATAATTTGACCATAAACCGGCGATGACCAGGAGCTCCTTGCAAGATTTCTGACAGAGGAGTCAAAAGAATTATCAGAAGAGCTATCCAAAAACCAAAGATCACTCATGGAGAGCGCCAGAAAGATCTGGAGTTAGAAGGTACTGCTTTTTCAAAGAAAACAATAAGTATTGCCCCCAGCCTGATTGCTGGGGTCTTTCTGCAACTGTGGGTACAGTTGATAGTGCTATGAGATGACTGTTGTTGTGAAATGGCACTATATAAATAAAGTTGAATTGAATTGAAGTAATGCACTCAACTGACATGGGCTCTATGCCTGCTCACCTCGCAAGACTGCACTGCTGAAGAAAAAGCATGTTGAAGCTCATTTAAAGTTTGCTGCACAACATTTGGGCAAGCCAGTAAAATACTGGGAGAATACAGTCTGGTCAGATGAGACCAAAATTGAACTTTTTGGATGCCACAACACGCTGCATGTTTGGAAGAAAAATGGCACTGCACATCAGCCCAAAAACACCATACCAACAGTAAAGTTTGGAGGTGAGAGCATCATGGTGTGGGGGTGTTTTTCAACACATGGTACAGGCAGACTTCATATAACTGAAGGAAAGATGAATGGACAAATATACAGAGACATCCTTGATAAGAACCTGTTGCCGTCTGCCAAGATGCTGAAGATGAAACGAGGGTGAACATTTCAGTAAGATAGTGATCCCAAACACACAGCCAAAGAAATGCTCAGCTGGCTCCAGAGAAGGAAAATAAAGCTGCTAGAATGACCCAGTCAGTTACATGACCAGAATCCAATTGAAAATCTGTGGAACTGAAGATAAGAGTTCATAAGACACCCATGGAACCTTCAAGATTTGAAGACAGTTTGTGTGGAAGAATGGGCTAAAAACACTCCTGAGCAATGCCTGCACCTAGTTTCTCCATACAGGAGACATCTGGAAGCTGTTATTGTGTTGTACTGTGTACTTAATGAAATATATAATAAAAGGGACCTCGAGAGCGGAGCGGAGGTTCACTTCATTTATTTGTAGAAACTCTCAATGCGCATGCGCGCATGATACATTCACTGACCATTCTGTATCACTACATCTCCCCCTTTTAAACCAATGTTTCCCAGCTGTTTACAAAAATCAAATCCTCAAAATAAACTTTGAATTTACACCTTCTGCATCTCATTATTCATCTCATTCTTGTCCCCTCCTTTTTTTTTTTCTTTTTTTTTTTCTAACACAATACTGCAACATTCAAACTCGTAACACATAAGAATTTAACTGAGAGGCAGGGTGGACTACCTGATCCTCTCTGTTGTGGTATGGAGGTTTATTCTGCTCCATGTATACACACAACACTATACTACAAATTCAGTCTTTTGACTGGCTTGACCGCTCTGCCCACTCTGGTGCGTATACCCGGATCTGGGGTGGTCGATGGTGAAGGCACAACTCTCAAATGAGAGCGGTTTCTTCTGAGATAGCCTTTCGAAATGTCAACAACGTAGGACCTCGGTGTCCCAGCTGATCCGGAAACTACTCCAGTGCGTGGTTCGTTCTTGATCCAGACTCTCTGGCCTGGCTGGAGCGGTTTCTTCTCCTGTGCTCTGTGCCGTGTGTTATATCCCTCAGCCTGTTTTCTTTTAAGCTCTTCATCTTTCCTCTCAAAAGCTCTCAAGTCCGGCCAAGCTGGTGTGAGGGTGCTTGTACATACTGGGAGAGGTGTCTGGATGTTACGCCCCATTAGGAGCTGCGCGGGGGATGCCCCATGAGCGAGAGGGGTCGCTCTGTATGCCATCAGTGCTTTGTGAGGGTCCTCATTCTTCTGCAACAGGGCCTTCACGGTTCTAACAGCGCGTTCTGCTTCTCCGTTGCTTTGAGGGTAACGGGGGCTACTGGTGAGATGCTGGAATTTATAATCTGCAGCAAACTCTGCAAACTCTGCTGCTGCAAACTGTGGGCCGTTGTCGGTGATGAGTGTGTCAGGCACTCCATGACGGCTGAAGATGGCTTTCATTTTAATAATCACAGCTGACGCTAGAGTGCTTGTGACGTTGGCAACCTCAATGAATCGGGAGTAGTAGTCAATGACCACCAAGTAATGACCTTTCTTCCATTCAAACAGGTCGGCGGCTAGCTTTTGCCATGGGCGTAATGGCAAGGGTGTGGTCAGGAGAGGTTCTGGTGCATTGTGACATTCCTTAGCACAAACTTCACACTGGCGTACCTTTTCTTTTATCTGACGTGTCAGACCTGGCCACCATACTGCTTCATAAGCCCTCGCCATACACTTCACCATTCCCTGGTGGCCCTGATGAAGCGTTTCCAAAATGTTTGGTTGCATGCTTGCTGGAATCACTATTCTTTTCCCTTTCATCAGAAGACCATCAGCCATCAACAAGTCATTTCGGTACTGCCAATAGGACTTCAGCTGCGGAGCTGAACTCTGTCTGTCCCAACCTGTGCGGATCAGAGAAGACAGCCGTGCACACACTGGATCCTCTTCCTGAGCTTGCCTAATCTGCATCAGTTTCTCTTGCGATGCAGGCAGTTGCTGAATGACTTCATTGATGTGAGCTCTCACGTCACTCTGGAGCACGAGATCCTCCTCTGTAGTTGCACCTTGAAGGGGAGCTCTTGAAAGAGCATCTGCTGCTATGAGATTTTTTCCCGGAACATGCACAATGGTGTATGTGAACCGCAGGAGTCTCAATCTGAATCGCAACACACGAGGGGGAATGTCATCAAGTGCTCTTGTGCTGAGGAGACTTATCAAGGGTTTGTGGTCTGTTCTAACCTCAAAGTGCAGGCCCAGGAGGTAAGTTTGGAACCGTTCACACGCCCACGTGATGGCCAAGGCCTCTTTTTCAATTTGGGCGTATCTACGCTCCGTTTCTGTCATACTGCGGGAAATAAAGGCCACTGGCCTCCACTCTCCTGAAGGTTGAAGTTGTGACAAAACACCCCCCAGTCCGTAGGAGGATGCATCTGCTGACACCCTAGTCGGCCTGTCAGTGCAGTATGGGGCAAGTACAGCCGATGAGCTGAGCTCTTCTTTCACCTTTGCGAAGGCTGTCTGTTGAGCTGGCCCCCATGTCCACATGTTATCAGCTTTCAGGAGGTCCCTGATCGGTCCTGTGATCTCTGCAATGTTTGGGGAAAACTTTCCCAAGTAATTCACCATCCCCATGAATCTTTTGACGTCTGCCACGTCCTTGGGTGGTGGCATGGCCGCAATGGCCCTGATCTTGTCGGGATCTGGCCGTATTCCCTCTCCGCTGACAATATGCCCGAGGAATTTCACCTCAGTCACTGCAAACTGGCACTTGTCATTCAGGGTGAGGCCTCGCTGCTGTAGGCGTTGCAGCACTCGATGCAGCCTTTCATCATGTTCCTGTGGTGTGGCTCCAAACACCAAGATGTCATCTGCATGACAGACCGTTCCTTCCAGGCCATCCAGCATTTGTGTCAAGCGCTTCTGGAAATGCTCTGGTGCTGAGGATATTCCAAAAGGAAGTCGGTTGAAACAAAAACGTCCAAATGGCGTGATGAAGGTGGTGAGTGGGGACGATTCCTTATGCAAAGGAATTTGCCAAAAACCTGCAGTGGCATCTAGCTTTGAAAAAATTCTAGCTCCAGCTAGTTTAGCAAGCGTCTCATCGACTGCAGGGAGGATGTGTCTTTCTCTGCACACGTTGTCATTTAGGTGGGTGAGGTCGACACATATACGGATTTTTCCGTTTGGCTTTGGTACTACGACCATTCCGGAGCACCACTCAGTTGCATCTTCTATGGGTGAAATAACAGGTTCAGGTTCAGGTTACTTTATTTGTACCCGTAGGTAGATTTGTTTTGCAGTTGGTGACATCCATATTTACAAGCCACTAATTACATTCAACATAGACACAAACACAGGCACACATCTTACAAAATAGGTAAATATAAAATATGTACAATATAATTTTTATAGCTTGTTCAACTCTTTGACAGCAGCAGGGACAAAGCTGTTTTTGTAGCGCTGGGTTCTACTTTTTGGGACAGCAAACCTCCGTCTGGAGGGAAGAAGCTGAAAGTTGCAGTGCAAAGGGTGGGAGTCATCATTTAAAATCGAGTCGGCCATCCTCTGTACTTGTCTGGTGTACAGGGATGTCAGGCTCAGCTGTGACTCACCAAGCAAACGACTGGACCATCTGACTACCTGATCCAAGGATTTCCTCTGTTTCAGTTTTATCTGACCAAACCATGACATTAAAGAAAAGGATAAAACAGATTCAATAAAAGCCCGATAGAACATAGTCATTATGGTTCGGTCAATTTGGAAGCGTGCAAGTTTCCTCAAACAATGCAAATTTTGCTGACCCTTTTTGCACACCCTTTCACAGTTCACCTCAAAGTTCAATCCACTATCAATAATTGTCCCAAGATATTTGTACGATTGTACACATTCGGTGGTCTGGCCTTTTAGTATGGTGACTTTGTGCCTGGGAGTTTTCCTCCTAACTCCCATTGCCTCCATCCTATTCAGCTCCTCTTGAACTTTCCCTCTTAATGGCAGAGGCAAGCGGCGTGGCACCGCTAGGGCAAATGGAGTGGCATTCTCTTTCAGTTTAATCCTATATTCACCCTCTAGCTTCCCTAAACCAGTAAACACTCTGGGATATTGCTTCACATAAGCATTCTCTGTTGCAATGGCATCTACTTGACTAAGCAAGCTGAGGTCTTGTATGGCTGGCAAGCCAAGTAGTGGAGTAGCTAACCCTGGGACAACATACACCTGCTGCTTCACAACAGAGCCCTTGTAGCTCATGTCGGCGGTAAAGCATCCCTGTACTGCGATAGGAACATTGCTTGGTCCACACAGTTTTTTGCTTGGTGGTGAAAGTTTCCCGTGTAGCTTTTCAGAGTACATGTGTTTTGGGATGGCTGTCACTGCAGCGCCGGTGTCAAGCTTGAACACTACCTGCTGGCCATTTACTCCAATCGACCTCTTCCACGCAGAATTAGGTGGAGGTGCCGTAGTCATTGTGCCCAAAAACAAAGTCTCCAAACTTTCACACATGTCCTTCTGCTGAAGTTCCTCCACTCTCATTTTTGTTTTGCACAAAGCAGCAAAATGCCCCTTTTTCTGACATTTCTTGCAGTCTGCATTGCGAGCAGGACATTCTTTAAATGAATTTGCATGTGCTTTTCCACACCTGCCACATCTGTCTTTTGCATTTGTCTGACCTGGTCTGTGATTTGTTTTGTTTCCTTGTTGACCCGATTTTTGTTTGTGCTTGAACCTAACTGCATCCATATTAGCTCCTTCAACACCATCCGTGCTAGTCTGTCTCAGTGTAGTTTGTTGCTTTTTAATTTCCTCGTTTTGGCGAATCTTCGTCATTGCTTTCGTTAAAGTCAGCTTTGAGTCGAGCTGTAACTTCTCTGAAAGCGTGTGGTCTTTAATACCCACGACTAAGCGATCTCTTATCATCTCCTCTTTGAGGATTCCATACTGACAATACTCAGCTAGCTTGTGGACGGCTGTGATGAACGCCTCGGCTGATTCACCAGGCTCCTGGCAGCGTTTGTTAAACTTGGCCCTCTCATATATCACGTTATGTTCACAGATGAAATGTTTTTCAAATGCGTCTCTTACTTTCTCATAGTCTTTCTCCGTCTCATAGTCTTTGTCCGCTTCAACCAGTGCTAAAGTGTTAAGCACATCATCTGCCGAGTCTCCCATAGTGTATATTAGCGAGTTCACTTGATACTCTTGACTCTTCTGGTCGAGTCTGGCAGCCATGCGGAATCTTTCAAAACGTCTGACCCAATTTGGCCAACTAGCGACATCCCTGAAGTCAAATGCCTCGGGCGGGCTTATGGAAAATAACGTATCCATTACCTTCCGACGTCTTCGTCACGTTGTGGCTAGCTTGGAATGTTTGCTAGTTCAGCTCGTGAACTTGAAAACTTTTTTTTTTTCCCTCTGTACAGCCCAACTGGAAGGAAACTTCACTTACATGCTTTTTAAAGCTTCTGTCTTCATATTAGAGACGGGTCGCCGACTTCTGACACCATGTGTTGTACTGTGTACTTAATGAAATATATAATAAAAGGGACCTCGAGAGCGGAGCGGAGGTTCACTTCATTTATTTGTAGAAACTCTCAATGCGCATGCGCGCATGATACATTCACTGACCATTCTGTATCACTACAGTTATTACCAACAAAGGCTTTTCTACTAGATGTTAAATGAATTTCACCAAGTGTGTAATACTTATTCTCAGCGTCACTTTATTAAATATAACTTGTTTTGTGAACATAGTTGCTTTGATTTGTTTGTATGTATGGATTACTTGGGTTGTTACTGATACCTGGTGAAAATCTCGTCAGTGGCTCCATCAGAAATATGTTTAATGAGAAAAATGTTGATGTGTTCAATACTTATTTTCCCCACTCTGTGTGTTTGTGTGTGTGCGCGCGCGCACACACACACACACGCACACACACACACACACATATATATACAGTGGGGCAAAAAAGTATTTAGTCAGCCACCAATTGTGCACGTTCTCCCACTTCAAAGATGAGAGAGGTCTCCAATTTTCATCATAGGTATACCTCAACGATGAGAGACAAAATAAGAAAAAAAATCCAGAAAATCACATTGTCTGATTTTTAAAGAATTTATTTCAGAATCAGAATAAAATTTATTGCCATTGTTCATGTAATACACAAACTAGGAATTTGTCCCGGTGCAATGCTGCAACATTAGACATAAATTAACACAAGAGATAAAAAAAAAAATAGAAAACTATACATGGAATAAAAATAGAATAAAAATAAATACTATTCTATATGATTTTTAAATATATTAAAAAACAACAGATATTGTGGAGTCCCACGTAGTACAGTTCGGCAGTGAAAAAAAGAATGATAATTGTACATGAGTCCAGTTGAGTTGCTGTACCTGGTGCACAAAAGTCTAATAAGTCATTTAGAGTTCAGCAGTCTGATTGCAGAGGGGGAAAAACTGTTCATGTAACGAGAAGTTTTAGTCCGAATGGACCGTAGTCTCCTACCTGAGGGGAGGGGAGCAAACAGTGTGTATCCAGGGTGTGAAGGGTCGGCTGTGATCCGACCTGCACGCCTCCGGGTCCTGGAGATGTACAGGTCCTGGAGGGATGGAAGCTTACAGTCGATCACCTTCTCAGCAGTGCGCACAATGCGCTGCAGTCTTAGTCTGTCCCTGACAGTGGCTCCCGCGTACCACACGGTGATGAGGTAGTGAGGATGGACTCGATGATGGCCGTATAAAACTGCACCGACATCTTGGTGGGGATCTTGAGCTTCCTCAGCTGCCGCAAAAAGAACATCCTCTGCTGGGCCTTTTTGATAAGGGAGCTGATGGTCGGCTCCCACTTGAGATCCCGGGTGATGGTGGTACCCAGGAAACGGAAGGAATCCACAGTGGTGATAGGAGAATCTGTAAGGACAAGGGGAGGTAGAGGGGCTGTGACTTTCCTAAAGTCCACAATCATCTCCACTGTCTTCTGAGCGTTCAGCTGCAGGTTATTGTAGCTGCACCAAGACGTCAGCCGGGCCACCTCCCTCCTATAGACGGACTCATCGCCGTTGGAGATGAGCCCGATGAGGGTGGTGTCGTCTGCAAACTTAATCAGCTTGACAGACTGATGGCTAGAGGTGCAGCAGTTGGTGTACAGGGAGAAGAGCAGGGGAGAAAGTACACAGCCCTGAGGTGATCCGGTGCTGATGCTAACAGAGTCCGAAACAGTCTTTCCCAGCTGCACATGCTGCCTTCGGTCCGTCAGGAAGTCAGTGATCCACCTGCAGAGAGGGTCAGGCACGTTGAGCTGGATCAGCTTGTCCTGGAGCAGAGCTCCAAATTATGGTGGAAAATAAGTATTAGGTCACCTACAAACAAGCAAGATTTCTGGCTCTCACAGACCTGTAACTTCTTTAAGAGGCTCCTCTGTCCTCCACTCGTTACCTGTATTAATGGCACCTGTTTGAACTCATTATCAGTATAAAAGACACCTGTCCACAACCTCAAACAGTCAGACTCCAAACTCCACTATGGCCAAGACCAAAGAGCTGTCAAAGGACACCAGAAACAAAATTGTAGACCTGCACCAGGCTGGGAAGACTGAATCTGCAATAGGTAAGCAGCTTGGTGTGAAAAAAAATCAACTGTGGGAGCAATTATTAGAAAATGGAAGACATACAAGACCACTGATAATCTCCCTCGATCTGGGGCTCCACGCAAGATCTCACCCCGTGGGGTCAAAATGATCATGAGAACGGTGAGCAAAAATCCCAGAACCACACGGGGGGACCTAGTGAATGACCTGCAGAGAGCTGGGACCAAAGTAACAAAGGGTACCATCAGTAACACACTACGCCACCAAAGACTCAAATCCTGCAGTGCCAGACGTGTCCTCTGCTTAAGCCAGTACATGTCCAGGCCCAGCTGAAGTTTGCTAGAGAGCATTTGGATGATCCAGAAGAGGGTTGGGAGAATGTCATATGGTCAGATGAAACCAAAATAGAACTTTTTGGTAAAAACTCAACTTGTCTTGTTTGGAGGAGAAAGAGCACCATACCTACTGTGAAGCATGGGGGTGGAAACATTGTGCTTTGGGGCTGTTTTTCTGCAAAGGGACCAGGACGACTGATCCGTGTAAAGGAAAAAATGAATGGGGCCATGTATCGTGAGATTTTGAGTGAAAACCTCCTTCCACCAGCAAGGGCATTGAAGATGAAACGTGGCTGGGTCTTTCAGCATGACAATGATCCCAAACATACCGCCCGGGCAACGGAGTGGCTTCGTAAGAAGCATTTCAAGGTCCTGGAGTGGCCTAGCCAGTCTCCAGATCTCAACCCCATAGAAAATCTTTGGAGGGAGTTGAAAGTCCATGTTGCCCAGCGACAGCCCCAAAACATCACTGCTCTAGAGGAGATCTGCATGGAGGAATGGGCCAAAATACCAGCAACAGTATGTGAAAACCTTGTGAAAACTTACAGAAAACGTTTGACCTCTGTTATTGCCAACAAAGGGTATATAACAAAGTATTGAGATGAACTTTTGTTATTGACCAAATACTTATTTTTCACCATAATTTGCAAATAAATTCTTTAAAAATCAAACAATGTGATTTTTCTGGATTTTTTTTCCCCTCATTTTGTCTCTCATAGTTGATGTATATCTATGATGAAAATTGGAGACCTCTCATCTTTTAAGTGGGAGAACGTGCACAATTGGTAGCTGACTAAATACATTTTTACCCCACTGTATATATCTTCTTTTTCTTTTGGCTGCTTCCTTTAGGGGTCACCACAGCGGATCATCTGTCTCCATCTCACCCTATCTGTTGCATCTTCCTCTGTAACACCAGTCCTCTCCGTGTCCTCCTTCACTATATCCATGAGTCTTCTCTGTGGGCTTCCTCTTTTCCTCCTGCCTGGGAGCTCCAGCTTCAACATCCTTTGTCCAATATAACCATCATCCCTCCTCTGCACATGTCCAAACCATCTCAGCCTTGCCTCTCTTACTTTGTCTCCAAACCGCACAACCTGAGCTGTCCCTCTGATATACTCATTTCTAATCTTGTCCCTCCTAGTCACTCCCAATGAAAATCTAAGCATCTTAAACTCTGCCATCTCCAGCGCCATCTCCTGTCTTTTTGTCAGCGCCACCATCTCCAAACCATACATCGTAACAGGTCTCACTACCATCTTGTAAATCTTCCCTTTCACTCTAGCTGCTATCCTTCTGTCACAAATCACCCCTGGCACTCGTCTCCACCTACTCCACCCTGCCGGCACTCTCTTCTTCACCTCTCTTGTGCATTTTCCATTGCTTTGGATGGTTGACCCCAGGTATTTAAACTCATCTACTTTCACTATCTCTACTCCTTCCATCTTCACCGTTACACCTGCCTCCCTCTCATTCACACTCATGTATTCTGTCTTGCTTCTACTGACTTTCATTCCTCTTCTCTTCAGAGCATACCTCCACTTCTCCAGGTTCTCTTCCAACTGCTCCCTACTCTCACTACAGATCACAATATCGTCTGCAAACATGGTCCACGGAGAGTCCTGCCTGACCTCGTCTGTCAGCCTGTCTACCACCATGGCAAACAAGAAGGGGCTCAGAGCTGATCCCTGATGTAATCCCACCCCCACTTTGAATCCATCCGTCACTCCTACAGTGCACCTTACCACCATCTCACTGTCTTCATACATGTCCTGCACCACCCTTACATACTTCTCTGCCACTCTTGACTTCCTCATTCAGTACAGTACCACACTTTCTCTCTTGGCACCCTATCACATGCTTTCTCCGGAGACACAAATACACAGTGCAACTCCTTCTGACCTCTCTATACTTCTCCATCAACACCCTTCGAGCAAACATTGCATCTGTAGTACTCTTTCTTGGCATGAAACCGTACTGCTGCTCACTGATTGTCACCTCTCCTCTTTACCTTGCTTCAACAACTCTTTCCCATGTCTTCATCGTGTGACTGATCCACTTTGTCTCTGTAGTTACTACAGCTCTGAGCATGACCTTTGTTCTTGAAAAATGGTATCAAAACACTTCTTCTCCACTCCTTGGGCATTCTCTCACTCTCCAAGATTGTTTTAGACAATCTGGTTAAAAAGTCCACTGCCATCTCTCAAAAACATCTCCATACCTCCACAGGTATGTCATCTGGACCAACCGCCTTTCCATTCTTCATACTCTTCACAGCTGCTCTCATTTCCACCTTGCTAATCCTCGGGACTTCCTTGTTCACCATCTTTCCTTCATCCATCCTCCTCTCTCTCTCATTTTCTTTATTCATCAGCTCTTCAGAGTACTCCTTTCATCTTCTCAACACTCGTCATTTGTTAGTACATTACCATTTCTGTCCTTAATCAACCTACCCTGCTGCACATCCTTTCCAGCTCAATCTCTCTATCTAGCCAGTTGATACATACATATAAACACTACATCAATGGGTACAACAGGTATCTACAATTGCAAAACAAGTGCTGCTATTGAAATACACATAAATTAGACAGAATGCTCTGCTGGCAGCAATATCTTTATTCAGCTTCAGGTATTTATTGGCATTTGGTAACCTCAGTCACAGAAAAAAAAATGTATTTTTTGCACTTGTATTTGAATAAATATTTATAAAAAGATATTTGCACTTTTAACTGGAGTTGTGGCCTAGTGGTAGTGCATCTGTCCCAACAGCTGGGAGGTTTTGGGTTCAGTCCCCAGCTGGGTCATACCAAAGACTGCAAAACAATGTTACTTTCTGCCTTCTAGCTTTGTGCTCAGCATAATAGGAAAAATGATCTTCTTTTTAGATTGTAATGCCAAATAGAGTTAAGCCTTAAAGATAAATCATCCCAGAAGTTTAGCTGAATTATTGGTAAACCATTTGTAGTCCGTTTTTCCATGCACATGTAACCATTACTTAAGATTCTGGACGTAAAAATGGATATAATAATGAAATGATTGTTTGTTGTTTCATGGAGGATCTTTCAAGTGTGCTGGGGTATACTGTATGTTGATCACGAGAAGGTTAAGAAAAGGGGTATGTAAGGATAAGGACCTACTTGTGTGTTTTATTAAGATCCCCATTAGCACTTGCATAAAACATTGGCTGTACTTACATAAGATAAGCCTTTATTAGTCCCACATTGGGGAAATTCCAGTATTACAGCAGCAAAGTGATAGCAGCACTCAGGGCAATAGTAAATAAGATAATAAGAACTGATTTGCCAGAGCAGTAGATGAATATACATATGTATACAGATAAATACACAGTGCAGGAGCATTGCAGCTAGATGGAATAACAGCATTATGGTTTGTTAAGTTACCCTGCAGAATATGAATATGTACCCAGACAGTATATTTCACATTTGAATCACAGTATTGTTGCCACCCTCAGTAATGATTGTTATTGTCCTAGTTGTGTATTGGAGCAGACGATTTCTACTGTGCAAGGTTGTTATGTTTAATACATTCAATAAGACCTCTACAAGCAGCCCTGGTTAGGTTATAAAGTCTTCCTGGTAGGAAGGACCTGTGGAACCTCTCCATTGTGCACCTAGGATGGCACAGCCTACCGCTAAATGAGCTCCTCAGTGCGTTCAGCGTGTCCTGCATGGGGTGGAACTCGGACTCCAGCAGAGATGACAGCTTAGCCACCATCCTCCTCTCTCCTATCTCCTCCATTGGGTCAAGGTGTCGCCCCAGAACAGAGCTACCTTTTTTGATCAGTCTGTTCAGTCTCTTCCTGTCAGCTGCCGTGATGCCGCTGCCCCAGCAGACCACTCCAAATGTGATGGCTGATGCCACCACTGAATTGTAGAAGGTCTTCAGTAGTGCCCCTTGCACTACAAAAGACCTGAGTCTCCTCAGGAGGAACAGCCTGCGCTGCCCCTTCTTGTAGAGCACGCTGGTGTTGTGTGACCAGTCAATTTTTTTGTTCAGGTGAACACCCAGGTACTTGTAAGATGTCACCATCTCAATGTCTGTTCCCTGGATGTTTACTGGTGCTGTGGGGGGTTGTCCTCACCTGTGGCAGTCCACCATCAGTTCCTTAGTTTTCCTCGCATTGATCTGGAGGCAATTCCATAGGCACCAGTTAATGAAGTCCTGGATAAGTCCTTTGCACTCCGCATCATCCCCATTAGAGATGAGGCTGACGATCGCAGAGTCATCAGAGAACTTCTGTAGATGGCAGTGTGGTGTGTTGTGTGAAAAGTCAGCAGTGTAGAGGGTGAACAGGAAGGGAGCCAGAACTGTTCCCTGGTGGGCCCCCGTACTGTAGATGATGGTGTCAATCACACAGTCCTGGGTTTTCACAAACTGTGGTCGGTTTGTGACATGGTCCATGATCCACAGGATCAATGGATCCTCAGGATCACTGGTTGGATGGTGTTGAAAGCACTGGAGAAATCAAAGAACGTGATCCTCACAGTGCTCCCAGGCTTCTCCAGGTGGGACAGGGAACGATTTAGGAGGAAGATGACTGCATCCTCCACCCTGATGCCATGCTGGTAGGCAAACTGAAGTAGATTCATCGCTGGTCCCATGGGGGTCGGAGGTGGGCGAGGAGCAGCCTCTCCAGGGTCTTCATTAGGCGTGATGTGAGGGCCACTGGTCTGTAGCTGTTCAGGTCCTTGGGGTGAGGGGTCTTCGGTATGGGTACCACACAGGATGTTTTCCACAGCTGTGGTACCCTCCCCAGCTTCAGGCTCAGGCTGAAGATGTGCTCCACAATCCCACACAGCTGGTCTGCGCAGGACTTGAGGAGCCTCGAGCTGATGCCATCCGGACCTGCAGCCTTCCTCGCCTTGATCTTCCTCAGCTCAGCTCTCACCTGTGTCTTAGTGAATGTCAGTTTGGGGTAGGGGGGCTGTGTGCTGGGAGGGTGGTGTTGTACAGAGGCCGTGGACAGTGGGACTAGATCACAGGTGTCAAACTCATTCCATGGAGGGCCAAGACCCTGCAGGTTTTACCTCCACCCAGTGTCTTCAACAGGTGATTTCACTGAATTTCTTCCCACTGATTGCTGATCAGTGAAAACACCTGCTGAGGACACTGGGTTGAAGTAAAACATGCAGGGTCTTGGCTCTCCACGGAATGAGTTTGACATCCCTGGACTAGATGAAGGTGGAGGCAGCAGTATTTGGTGCCAGGCGGAGAAGAGGGCAGTTTGTCAAACCTGTTAAAAAACAGGTTCAGGTTGTTCAACCATTCCCTACCCCTCGTGGCCTGAGAGGAGGTATTCTGATGGAACTTCCTGCTGCCCAGCTTGCTGCTGAGCAATAATGGAACGGAGGAGGGAAATTTGTGGTGGCGCCTTGCATGGCAGCGACCCCTCTGATCCTAGATGTGATTACCATTGTAGATAAGAGATCTAGGGACAATTTAGAATCACCAATTAACCTATCATGCATCTCCTTGGACTGTGCGAGGAAACCCACGGAGCACAGGGAGAACATGCAAACTCCACACAGAAAGTTTCCTACCCCTGCCAGCCTGGGGATTCAACCCTGGAACCTTCTAGCTGTTAAGCAACAGTGCTAACCACTGCACCATCGTGCTGCCCAGTATGTAAAGGTACAGTTATGGTGCATATTTAAGACACATATATTGCATGCTTGTATGGTACACTCTCTCCCCCCACATGCTTCCAGTAGGCATGTTGGTGCAGACCCTGCAGATCAAACGTCCATAAGAACAATGCCCCAGCAGGGACCTCGGCTAGGAGGTGGGTGCTGGAGGAAGACGGAGGTGGAAGACAATGTCCCAGCATGAGCCCCGAGGTGGAGAGGAGAACAGGAGCGCCAGCAAGTCTCGGGGACTGTAGTTCATGTGTTTACCAAACTTAGGTGGGGTGAAGGTGTGAGATACGTGATGTGGGGGTTTTGTATCTCTGGGATATAAAAGCTGTGAGGAAAGTGGGATCTGTCTATTTTTCTGCTGAGAACTTTGATGTTAGAAGATGTGACTTCCAATAAAGCTTTCCTGAGAAAATACACTCAGTCTGGTTTGTAAGGCATCTTCTACACTGGTGACCTACGACTACCTATGGCCGGTGACGGCGAGATTTCCGCACCGGACTCTTCAGGAGCCAACTGGGTTAACGTGGCTAGCACGCTACAGCTGCCCGACTTCTGGCAGCATAACCCGCGCTCCTGGTTTACCACTGTGGAGGCGCAATTCCACCTTCGGGGAATCTCAGCGGATGCAACGAGGTTCTACCATGTCGTCGCGAAGCTGGACAGCCTCACAGTGCAACGGGTGGAGAGCCTAACCAACCATCCACCCCAAGACAACAAGTATAGCACATTGAAAGATGCCCTCATCCGAGCCTTCACTCCCTCGCTGGAAGAGCGGGCAGAGAAGCTCCTGGCGCTGACAGAGGGAGAAGCAGACAGGCCAGCGGATCTGATGGTGAAGATGATGAGCCTGAGAGGTGAGGACGACGACAGTTTTATCTTCGCCCACCTCTTCCTCAGAACGCTCCCGCCAGCAGTGAGAGTCACCCTGGCCAGCTCGCAGCCGCTCGTCAACCGTAACTACCACGAGCTGGGACAGGTGGCGCAACGGCTCGTCGACTCCCATAAACGGCGCGCAGCCACGACGGCAGCAGCAGAGATGACCGCCCCTTTGCGAGAAGGAGGGAGACCAGAGGCTGCAGCACCGGACCCACTGACGGCAGCAGCGGCGGAGACCAGGAGAAGCGGAGCTGACAACGCCCTCTGCTTCTACCATCGACGTTTCGCCGAGAAAGCCCACAGATGCGTTCCACCGTGCCGGTACCAGCGCCAGGGAAACGCCAAGACCGGGAGCCGGTAGCAGCCGCGACTCTCGGCACGAAGAATAGGCTGCTTTTCGTGACGGACGCGAGTTCTGGGAAAGAATTCCTGGTGGACACGGGCTCCCAGCTGAGTTTTGTCAAGCCTACCTACGCGGACACACTGGCGCCGGCCAGCGGCCCCCTGGTGTTAGCGGCGAACGGCTCCACGATCAAAACCTATGGGGAGAAGACGCTCCTCCTGTCCCTCCACGGGCGCAACTTCGAGTGGACTTTCGTTGTCGCCGCAGTTAATAACAACATGCTAGGTGCTGACTTTTTGTGCTCAAACAGTTTGTTAGTTGATCTTACTAATAGACGTATTGTAAATGCACTGTCTTTCTATTCTATCTCCTGCACAGCTCGGGTGGCCCTGCCTTCTGCACATTCCAATGTCACAGCTGCGGATGGTAAGTTTCATGCATTACTCAACCAGTTTCCAGCACTCACGGTCCCTACATTTTCAGCGTCAGTTGCCAAACACGGGGTCGAACATTTCATAAGTACTTCGGGCCCCCCTGTTTTTGCAAAAGCTCGGCGGTTGGACCCAGCTAAACTGGCCATCGCGCGCGAGGAATTTGCCAACTTAGAAAAGCTGGGCATAGTCCGGCGTTCGAACAGCGCCTGGTCGTCACCCCTGCACATGGTACCCAAAGCTGACGGCTCGTGGCGCCCTTGCAGCGATTTCCGCAGATTAAATAATGCTTCAGCCTACGACCGCTATCCGATTCCGCACATCCAGGATTTTTTGGCGCATTTAGCGGGGGCGCGCATCTTTTCCAAAATAGATTTGGTGCGTGGTTATCACCAAGTTCCAGTCCATGCGCAGGACATACCCAAAACGGCAGTTATAACCCCTTTCGGGCTTTTCGAGTTTTTGCGCATGCCTTTCGGCCTCAAGGGCGCCGCGCAGACGTTCCAACGCATGATGGATGCAGTGCTGCGCGACCTCCCTTTCGTGTTCGCTTATTTGGATGATATTTTGGTAGCCAGCGCGTTCGAAGCCGAGCACGAAAGCCATCTCACAGCCGTTTTTCAGAGGCTCACAGACCACGGACTAATCATTAACCCAGCGAAGTGCCAATTCGGGGTAGCGAAAATCGATTTTTTGGGACACCGCGTGTCGCCAGAAGGCGCGGTCCCGCTGCCGGATAAAGTGCGCGCGATAACTGATTTCCCCCAACCGCAGACGGTTAAGGCGCTGCAAGAATTTTTGGGGATGGTCAGTTTTTATAACCGTTTCCTCCCAAACGCCGCACGGCTCATGCACCCATTGTACGCGGCATTAAAGAAGCAAAAACCTGCATCTAAGGTTGAGTGGTCCCCGGATCGGGAGCGCGCTTTTTCACAAGTCAAATCAGCCCTCGCGAACGCTGCGTTATTGGCACACCCGGTGCCGGCAGCTCGCATGGCGCTAACCACAGACGCCTCCGACGTGGCAGTGGGAGCGGTTGTCGAGCAACTGGTGGCAGGATGCTGGCAACCACTTGCGTTTTTCAGCAAAACATTGCACGATAGCGAGCGTAAATATAGCGCGTTTGACAGGGAGCTTTTGGCCCTACATTTGGCCATCCGCCACTTCCAGTTCTGGTTGGAAGGGCGCCGTTTTACCGCATTCGTGGACCATAAACCCTTAACTTTTGCAATGGCTAAGGTTTCAGAGCCTTGGTCGGGCCGACAACAGAGGCAGCTGGCTGCAATTTCGGAGTTTACCACTGACATTCAACACGTAGCGGGTAAACACAATGTAGTGGCAGATTGCCTCTCGCGTGCAGTTGCAGCGACAGGCCCCCAGGGGGCAGATTCGGCGGCGGCAGACCTAGGCCAGGCTTGCGGCGCGGAAGCGCTCACAGCTCCGGTCTGCGTCGGGTTGGATTATGCAGCCATGGCCGTTGAACAGGTTGGCGATGCGGACGTGCGCGCGCTCCAGTCTGGGCCAACAGGGCTAAGGCTGGAGCACAGGGTGCTTCATAGAGGCATGCCCTCCCTAATCTGCGATACCTCCACGGGGCGTCCCCGTCCCGTAGTCCCGGCTGCGTGGCGTCGCCGTGTTTTTGACTTAATACATTCACTGGCACACCCGGGCGTCCGCGCGTCTATCAAAATGGTAGGAGAGAAGTTTGTTTGGCCGGGGCTGCGTAAACAAGTCAAAGAGTGGGCTGCAGCCTGCGCTGCGTGTCAAAGAGCAAAGGTACACAAACACACACGAGCCCCTCTAGAACCTTTTCACATCCCAGCCAAACGTTTTGATCATGTGCATATCGACTTAGTAGGACCTCTTCCGCTGTCCCAGGGTTTCACACACCTTTTAACCATGGTAGACCGCACCACGCGCTGGCCAGAGGCGGTCCCTTTGGCGGCAACCACAGCGGCAGATGTCGCTCGTGCCTTTTTAACAGCTTGGGTCGCACGTTTTGGTATCCCGTCAGACATAACGTCTGACAGAGGACCCCAGTTTGTTTCCGAGCTCTGGTCGTCCATGGCACTCAGCCTGGGGGTGAAAATTCATCGCACGACCGCTTATAACCCCCAGGCCAACGGTTTGTGCGAGCGCTTCCATCGGTCATTGAAAGCAGCCCTCAGAGCGGCTCTCACAAATTGGGTTGATAAACTCCCATGGGTTTTATTAGGGTTGCGTTCAGCACCTAAAGAGGATTTGCAAGCCTCTCCGGCAGAACTCGTCTTCGCACAACCCCTCCGGTTACCGGGAGATTTCCTCCCTGAGAACCCTGCTCCGGAGCACCTCCCCGCTCGGCTGCTGCAGAGCGAAACGGGGTCACACACCCTCCCCGGTCCCGTTCATCACAGTTTTCCACGTGTTTTTGTGCCCAAAGCCTTAAAAAATGCAGAGTTTGTCTTCGTTAGACACGACGCGCAGAGGTTAGGTTTAAGGCCACCTTACGATGGACCGTTCAGAGTGTTAGAAACCGGGGAAAAGCATTTTTTGCTTGATTTGGGAGACAGGAGGGACTTAGTCTGCATTAACAGACTCAAACCCGCTTTTGTGTTAGCTGACGACCCAGTCCAGTTGGCCAGAGCCCCCCGCCGTGGCAGGCCACCCGGGAGACGCTCTGCTAAGCTTTCACGACGATGTGTTAATGATTCTACTTCACAGATGCAGCAGACAGCCACAGGCAGAGCGAGACCTGCTCACAGCAGATATGGCAGAGAGCTGAAGCCCAAGCAGTGGGATATGTGATCTGTTGTGCCAAGTTTTTTTCTCTCTTTTGTTCTGTGCTGGGTGTCATGATTCTATGCATTTGAAATGTAACTTGTCCTTATTTGAACGCTTGGGGGGGTTATATGGTGCATATTTAAGGCACATATATGGCATGCTTGTATGGTACGCTCTCTCCCCCCACATGCTTCCAGTAGGCATGTCGGTGCAGACCCTGCAGATCAAACGTCCATAAGAACAATGCCCCAGCAGGGACCTCGGCTAGGAGGTGGGTGCTGGAGGGGAGGTGGAAGACAATGTCCCAGCATGAGCCCCGAGGTGGAGAGGAGAACAGGAGCGCCAGCAAGTCTCGGGGACTGTGGTTCATGTGTTTACCAAACTTAGGTGGGGTGAAGGTGTGAGATACGTGATGTGGGGGTTTTGTATCTCTGGGATATAAAAGCTGTGAGGAAAGTGGGATCTGTCTCTTTTTCTGCTGAGAACTTTGATGTTAGAAGATGTGACTTCCAATAAAGCTTTCCTGAGAAAATACACTCAGTCTGGTTTGTAAGGCATCTTCTACACAGTGAGTATTCAACACACATTTACGTATGAAGAAACATTAGCTTTCTTCTATAATTTAATGCCAGGAAAAATATAAAACTTTAATGGTGTGTATAAATTATTGCTAACCCCATAAGGTGGTTGGCTTAAAATGATGGATGCAGGCCTGCATAATGTTTCCATGGTTGTGGTTAAAGGCCTGAATCTGGGAGAAATTTGAACTTTCAAAGCACTGGCTTTCAGGTATCCCAAACTGCACAGTGAGCACTGAACTCAGCCAACACTTCACCTTCTCATCAGCTGGTATAAAATGCTGAACACCAGTTTTAATACTGGATTAGGACCTGTAAATCTTACAAACTGGAAACCTGAGAATTGTGACTCATTGGGCAAAACTGTTGACCTATTTTGAAGGTAAACCTCCATTCAAACAGCAGCAGTGAGTCCTACCAGGAGCGCTTATCCCGGCTTGAAGGGGACAAAGAGTCATTAATTCTGCAGGTGAGACTGAACCCTTGCATGTTTAATACAACGTAATGTAATCTTCTTGCTGTATATGACTCAGCTTAAACAGAACACTGAATCATATATGACACCACTGGGGAATGCATACCAGGGTTGGAAGAAGCAGGTGGGAAACGAAAGGTGAAGGGGCAAAAGGTCGTCTGCATATTGTGTTGTAAACGTTACACAATCATCTGACTTCCTGGGTGAAGCAACAGTTACAAAGTGGGCTTGGTGCAGTTTCAACACCTGAATATCTTGTTTTGTTTGATTTGGCTGTATATATGTAGGTGTGTGTGGCAGCCAAGACTGCTAAGCAAGTGCCTCCCTGACAGGTTGAGGCTAGCACCATAATGTGCTGTAGGTGTGTGTGTGTGTGAGTAAGAGCAAGAGAGAGAGAGAA
The DNA here is from genome assembly GCA_020510985.1 of Pholidichthys leucotaenia. Taxonomy (NCBI): domain Eukaryota; kingdom Metazoa; phylum Chordata; class Actinopteri; order Cichliformes; family Pholidichthyidae; genus Pholidichthys; species Pholidichthys leucotaenia. The sequence goes on along the minus strand of CM035837.1, from coordinate 336,210,311 downwards.
CAGGTGCCCTGTTTGTTTCTTCGGGCCTCATATAAGACATTCCTTTAGAAAATCCATTCCGTTTGGCAATTTGGACCAGGCTTTTTTCATGTGATTAGCTGTTATGAGGGCCTTAATAGTTTCAGTGCTGATTTATGTATATTTTATATTTTAGCTTTTTGTTGCTGATGTAGTAACTCAAATCACTCAAGTAAGTGTGCAGGCTACTGCAGCACAAAGGATCATTCATGTCTGAAAGAAAAGGTTTGCACTGCTTGATCTGGCACAGACGTAGAATATTCAGCAAAATGAGCAGCAGCAATTAGATGAAAACTGCTGATATTGATGAATGGTGCAGTGTGGAAAACTGAAGTGAAAGTCTAGATTGCAAAGAAATTGGCTAGGCTAGCAATTAGGAGATCCATCCATCCATCCATCCGTTAATCTTCTACTGCTTATATGGGGTCTGGGTCGTGGGGGCAGCAGTCAACATAGCACCATGAGCCCCATGACGCTTCCTGCAGGTGTTGAGCCCACTGGAGGGTGGACCCACGTGGCTCGTTTGGGTGCACTGTAACTTTTTTTCATGAAGATCCACTTTACCACTCTTGGTCTGGCCCTTCACCCAGGACCAGCTTGACTTGGGAGACCCCGCCAGGTGCAAGTTGCCCCCAACAACATGCTAGGGTCATTAGGGTATGCAAACCCCTCCACCATGATAAGGTGGCGATCCACCGAGGGGAGTTAGGAGAGACACTGTGCAATAAATGATAAACACTTTTATTAACAAAAAAAAAAAAACTATGGTCATATCTGAAATATTTTTTTCTTATTCAACAAATATACATAGGTGAGTGTGCTGACAGACCAGGTGGAAGCTCAGGGGGTGAAGATCAGTGACCTGGAGAGTTCTTTGGTGGAGCATCAGCTCAAGCTCAACTCCACAGAAGAGATGCTGCAGCAGGTACTCGGCTTTGACCACGCGTCACACCCTGTAGACCACAGTCCATAGCTGCTGTTGTTTGCTTTTTTTAAATAGCAGCGAGACTTGTAGAACACCTGCTAAGTCAAGGCTTTAAGCAACAGGCATCCAGGACTGTTATATCATCATTTCCCCATTTAATTAACCGTGTGAGGGCCCCTCACTCTGACTCTTATGTTTTTCTCATAAATGTTCAGTGAGCTCAGTTCCCTTAAAAGAAATACCATGCTAAGATTCCTATGAATCTGGCTGCAAGCTGCCCTGGCAACCAAAATATTTAGAGCGCTCAGCCTCTTTCTGGGACATTGTCTGGGGGGGGGGGGGGGATGTCTGGTTTTCACGCGGGCTGCACCAGCGCGTCTGGCCAGGTGATCGCAGCGGCCGCGGCCCCGCCCCGGCTGCTCCAAGGCAGAGGGAGGGAAGGGCAAAGGTGCACACGATAAAAGGGTGGAACAGCTGAAAAAAAGGTGGAGAAGAATGGGGCGGTGTTTCTTTAAGAGCTGCAAATGTGTGCTGTTTACTCGCGACTTCACTTTTTAGACTTTGTTAAATAGCGCGAAGGGCACTGGATGGCATGGGCGCGCGCAGCTTCACTGGAGCTCCGGCGCAGATGAGGGACACGCACTAACCTTTCATTTGCTTCAGGTCAACACTGGAAGATAAACCAGGTATTGCTTTTTTTCCCCCCCCATTCTTATAACGCTTCTTGAGCCCCCCTCCTCCTCTCAACTGCTTGAGCGTGTCCTGACAAAGTTCGCGGGTGCCGTGGATGTGTCTTAGCCTAACTCGGCGGGTTCCGGACCTGGTTTTAACGTCTACCTCGCTGCGGCTTGCTGCGTGCGCGCTGGGTATCAAAGGGCAGCCAGCACGGCTTTCTTGGAGACACGGTCATTATGAGGCTTTGGACCCGAGCCCCAAATCTCTTCCTGGTGACAAAGCTCTAATATTTTCCATGTGCACACTGGAAGCTGGGGTATTTTCCAGAGTTGGGAGTTTTAAGTGGCTGTATCCATGTGTGCTGTCCTCCCCTGCCTCTCATGCTCTCTCTCTCTTTTTTAATGATTTAGTGCCTGCTTGGCATCAGCTAAACTAGTAATACATCTGCCTGCATAGCCTGGCTTAACATTCGGGCCTGATGGACGTTTTTGGTGGATAATCACAAAACTATTTTGCCATGCCCATACCCTCAGTAGCAGGGTTGATTGGCAGCTGTTCGTGGGACGGTGGGTGGGGGGGCACCTGTCATACCCATTTGGAGTTATTTTGATGTTCCGTCCATGAATGTTTTGCATGCTTTAGGTACTTCTCTCTCTCTCTCTCTCTCTCTTTGCTGTCCTTTGAGTGGGCTGTGAAATGGGCATTATAAATAGTGGTCATGGGTCGTGTATATTTAGCCACTCAAACGGCTTCGGAAAGGGGTTCAGAGGGGTTTGTCAATGCCGAGCTGGTAACTTGCTGTGCCTCCTATTTAACGTCGCCTTTGTCCTGTAGGTATTGTGTGGCATTCAGGAGATGATGGTGTTCGTTCCTTTTATTTTGTGCTTGTTTGTGCTTCACGCTCTCGCTGTTGTGTTGTTGGTGACAGGAGCTCCTGCATAGATCGTCACTGGAGAGCCAGAAGCTGAGTCTTATGGGGGAGGTGTCCTACCTCAAGCTCAAGCTGGCAGACATGGAGGGCAAACAGGGCCACGGTGCTGACAGGCAGCACAAAGCCGAGGTAGGGCTTCGCAAGGAGGCAAATATTTTGTTCAGAAAAGTTTGACATGCATAGGATATGCTGTACTTTGTAAATGATGTAGAAACCCAAGACTGATTTTGTTTCTTGTGCTTTTATTAAATCAGTGTCACTGTTTCTCAGTTTTATTTTACTCTCACGCTTCATATCTTATGAATTTTTAAGTCTTGTGACCAACTGACCTTAAAGTCTGAAGAAGATTTACTTAGAAGAATGACATGACTTCAATTCTTAGAAAATCAAATGTAATTTTGACACAAATGAGGAGGATATGCACAAAAAAAAAATCAGCTTTGTATTTGAAGTCAGCTGCTGATTTTATGGATGACCATAAACACTTCCTGGATGGATGAAGGGAAACATTTAACCAAAGTCTGGCTCTGTTGTTCCTGGGCAAAGTCTCCAGGAAAAAAAAAAGTCCCAAGAGGTTTCAGTATTATTTTGTCAGTCTAAACTGAATATGTGTTTGCTTTAGACTGATGTGTTAGGTTACTAGCTGACTTTCTGGGCATTCATTGACTATTTTAAAAAAGAAAGTAGGGGAAGCAAAATTATTACTAGACAGGATGCTATAATGGATGTAGTTACTGTCTAAACACTGCTGGTCAAAGAGTCTTTGTGTCCTTAGGTTAAAAGAGTTCAGGCGTAGAGGAGCTGGCATGATGGATGACAGGCCAAATATGAGCGTCTGTAGGCTTCAGCCCACTGAATTTTGCTCTTAGTGGTGGGTAAAGCAGAGAAGATGAAAACCATGGCCTTGGCTGTAAATGAAGGTGTTTTAACAAACTATTGGGTTGAATTTTATGGAGACTTTCTAAGTAGGAAGGAATGCCATGGATGTAGTTTAGTTTAGACTGCAGTTTTTAAAGCAATTCCCAATTGGACTGACAATAAGTCTTCAGTGCAGAATCAGCAATTTTGAAGAAATTTTGGCCCAAAAAAATAGCAACACCAATGGTCCAGTAGGTAATCTGTTCTAGATGCCTTTACAGCCAAGTTTTTTGAAATCCTCTTCATATTTTGACAGCTATCAATAAGTAAAGTGGTCTGAAAAAAGTCAGTCTTTTTCATTTGGACTGAATGAAATGACTGGATGAGTGACCTTTCCACCCACATACCTGCGTGCACTCTGGCTGTGCATATGTCCACTTGATCCATGGTTTCCCCACTACCCATTCACTGTCTGTGTAGGTAATAACATATCCTGTGAGTGTTGGGGTGGGATTCTTTCAATGCATTTAACAATCTGTTGATGCCAATCAGCATTTAAACAGCTTGTTCTTCATCTCAAACTTTTTGAAAAAGACATTTTTCCTAAGATATCAGAGACAGTTTACTGCTGAGTTGCCATGTTGGAGAATTCAGAAATTCTTGAACAGCTTGTGCCTGATTTAATGTGTCATCCAGTCAGGACCTCTGGTTGGATGATGCACGAATCCAACATGGCTGCCTACAACTGAGGTAGTCACATGACCTTAGCTGTGGGCAGATATTTGTTGTTTTGTGAATGGATTACTACTGGGATTTAAGGTGAAGGTAAAACAGCGAAGTATAAATATGCCCATCAACATTAGTAGTAGAGCGGCCAAGTTCCGCCCTATCTTTTCTGGTCCATAAGACCTATCTTCTAAAAAAATATATAACAGAAGGCAACAGACAAAAAATAATTTTCTGATCTCTTTTGAATTGTGAAATGAATTTCACATAACTCTATTTTTGCAAATTAAGAGAGTGCCGTTTTATGTGAGACTGCAAACAATAAATTAGGTTTTGTGTGAAACCGCTCTGTGAACTACATCTGTTATTGCGAACAATGTACATCATCAGCATGGAACATGGCAGTCTCCCTAAGCAGCTTTACGGCCTTCTTCCAAAACGAGGGGCAAAGCATTAAGGGGGGAATCACACATCAGGACATAACCAGAGCTGCTTCTACTCTGAGGGAGAATTAGTCTGCTCTGTATGCATAACAGGAAAGCAGACAGGGGTGTAAGTGGAGGGAATAGGGTGGTGACACGCATCATTTGTAGTCTTTCTAATTATGTATATTTCATAGCCTTCTTAACTATTTTGCAATAAACAGGGATGCTCTTGACATGTGAAATATATTTTTAATTGGAAAGCATCATATAAAGCACATGTCAACTGGGTTCATATTTTTTATGATAAGTCCCATGGTGGTCGACCAGAAGAGACGGGACACTAGTGCTCTATAAGGAGGACTTTTCATGTAAAAATTAGAAAAATAAATAAATCTGCAGCTTTTCCAAGCTGTTTTCTTTACAATTTACAACAGTTTTTCTCATAAGCGTGGCTTTGTTCTTAAAAGTTGGTAATTTTTTTTTCTCAAAGGCAAAGAAAAATATAGGCAGAAAGAAGGAAAAATGTTTTTGTTCACATACTGTCCCTAATACACAAGCATATCTACACACAAAGAAGTCTCCACATACTCATGTTTGGGCACACACACGCATGCCTCACTGCTACACAGCTAGCAAGCTCATGGTTAAATTTAGCCTTAGAGCCACTCAATATCATCTGCCATATCCGCTGCCCCGGACCCCGAGTGAGACTTCCTCTGTCCACAATCCGATCATAACTCTGCTGCTGTTTATACTCTTTCTGAAGGAACATGGCCAGGAATAATCTCTGAATGTTGGCAAGATGAAAATTTATTGACCTGTTTGCTACAAACACAAACTGTCAAAGAAACTGCAAACATTAATTCAACATGTGGTTGAAAGACAAATCTATCAGTCCCTCCAGGATTTCGCCGGATGTTTTCATGATTATTGCAGCCCAAAAAGCCTGAATTTGCGGGCGCTTTTTAAAAAAAGTTGTGATGCTTTGCGAGGGTTTTTTGCAGTAAAAGTTGTGGGAAGAACTACAAATTTTAAAGTTTTTTTTTTTTTTCCCGTAGTTTACTGCAGTGATATTCTATAACACCACAAGAAAAGCACAGGATTGTCAAAAATTTCCTATTAAACAATGATTTGTAAATTAATAAGAAACTTCTGCTATACAGAGACTCTTGTGAACAGCAAATACAGACTTTAACACAATATCTATTACAACAGCTAAATTGCATTGAATGCATGTTAAAGAGTATATTCAATTCAACTTTATTTATATAGCGCCATATCACAACAAGTCATCTCATAGCACTTTCAAATGTAGGAGAAACCCCACAATTGCAGAAAGACCCCAGCAATCAGGCGATCCCCTGTGAGCAAGCACTTGGCGACGGTGGAGAGGGAAAAACTCCCTTTTAACAGGAAGAAACCTCTAGCAGAACCAGGCTCAGGGAGGGGCAGTCATCTGCTGTGACTGGCTGGGGGGTGAGGGGATAGAGAAGATGAAAAGAACAGACAGAAAGAGAGCAAACATTAACAGAGAGAAGCCAAGTACATTATTGGAGGTCACCTGGCAGTCTAAATCTATTAACAGCAAAACAAAGGGAGGGTCGGTGGTCGGTGCATCTCGTGGTGGCAACCCCCGAACCAAGTGGTGGACACCAGTGGTGAGGGGGGCCATTAAGCTGAAGAAGGAGTCCTATCAAGCTTGGTTGGCTTGTGGGACTCCCGAAGCAGCTGAGGTGTACCGGCAGGCCAAGCGGAGTGCAGCTCGGGTGGTTGCTGAAGCAAAAACCCGGGTATGGGAGGAGTTCGGTGAGGCCATGGAACAAGACTTTCGGTCGGCTTCAAAGAGATTCTGGCAAACTGTTCGGCGGCTCAGGAGGGGAAAGCAGCTCCCCGTCCACACTGTGTATGGTGCGGATGGGACACTGTTGACTTCAACTGGGGATATCGTCGGGCGGTGGAAGGAATACTTCGAGGATCTCCTCAATCCCACTGATACGCCTTCCACAGAGGAAGCAGGGTTTGGGGACGAGGGGGATGACTCGCCTATCACAGGGGCTGAGGTCGCCAAGGTGGTTAAAAATCTCCTTGGTGGCCGGGCCCCGGGGGTGGACGAGATTCGCCCCGAGTACCTCAAGGCCCTGGATGTTGTTGGGTTGTCATGGTTGACACGCCTCTGCAACATTGCGTGGAGGTCGGGGGCAGTGCCTTTGGCATGGCAAACCGGGGTGGTGGTTCCTCTCTTCAAAAAAGGGGACCGGAGGGTGTGCTCCAACTTTAGAGGGATCACACTCCTCAGCCTCCCTGGGAAGGTCTATGCCAAGGTACTGGAGAGGAGAGTCCGGCCGTTGGTCGAACCTCGGATTCAGGAGGAGCAATGTGGTTTTCGTCCTGGCCGTGGCACATCGGACCAGCTCTTTACCCTCTCGAGAATTCTTGAGGGTTCGTGGGAGTTTGCCCAACCAGTTTACATGTGTTTTGTGGACTTGGAGAAGGCATTTGACCGCGTCCCTCGTGGATTTTTGTGGGGGGTGCTTCGGGAGTATGGGGTATCGGGCTTGTTGTTACGAGCTATTCGGTCTCTGTACGACCGTTGTGAGAGTTTAGTTCGCATTGCCAACACTCGGTCGGAGTCATTCCCAGTGAGAGTTGGACTCCGCCAGGGCTGCCCTTTGTCACCGGTCCTGTTCATAATTTTTATGGACAGGATTTCTAGGCGCAGCCAGGGAATGGAGGGTGTCATGCTTGGTGACTACAGGATCTCATCTCTGTTGTTTGCAGATGATGTTGTCCTGTTGGCTTCATCCAGCAATGACCTACAGCTCTTGCTGGGACGGTTTGCCGCTGAGTGTGAAGCGGCTGGGATGAGAATCAGCACCTCCAAGTCCGAGTCCATGGTCCTCAGCCGGAAAAAGGTGGATTGTCCTCTCCGGGTTGGGGACAGGCTCCTGCCCCAAGTGGAGGAGTTTAAGTATCTTGGGGTCTTGTTCACGAGTGAGGGGAAAATGGAGCGAGAGATCGACAGACGGATTGGAGCAGCATCTGCAGTGATGCGGACGTTGTACCGGTCTGTTGTGGTGAAGAGGGAGCTTAGTTCTAAGGCAAAGCTGTCGATTTACCAGTCAATCTACGTTCCTACTCTCACCTATGGTCACGAGCTTTGGGTAATGACCGAAAGAACGAGATCGCGGATACAAGCGGCTGAAATGAGCTTTCTCCGTAGGATTGCTGGACTCACCCTCAGAGATAGGGTGAGGAGCTCAGTCATCCGGGAGAGGCTCAGAGTAGAACCGCTGCTCCTCCACATTGAAAGGAGTCAGTTGAGGTGGTATGGGCATCTGATTAGGATGCCTCCTGGACGCCTCCCACTTGAGGTGTTTCAGGCACGTCCCACTGGGAGGAGACCCCGGGGCAGACCCAGGACTCGGTGGAGAGACTATGTCTCCCAGCTAGTCTGGGAACGCCTTGGTATCCCCTCTGAAGAGCTGGAGCAGGTGGCTGGGGAGAGGGAAGTCTGGGCTTCTCTGCTTGAACTGCTGCCTCCGCGACCCGGACCTCCGGAAAAGCGGTAGAAGATGGATGGATGGATGGACAAAGGGAGGGTTAAGAGACACAAGGTCCCTCCCTAATGGTAGGCTATATTGAAGAGGAAGGTTTTTAACTCTATTCTTAAAAAACAGATCAAGTCTGACTCCCGAACCCAGATTGGTAACTGGTTCCACAGGAAAGGAGCTTGATAGCAGAAGGCTCTGCCTCCCATTGTACTTTTGGAGATTCTAGGTATTGCAAGTAATCCTGCATTTTGGGAGCATAGTGCTCTGTTAGGATGATGGGGTAAGATCAGATCTTTTATATAAAAGGGGGCCTGATTATTAAGAGCTTTGTAAGTAGAAGAATGATTTTAAACTTAATTCTAAACTCTATGGGAAGCCAATGAAGGGAGGCCAGAACCGAAGCGATATAATTTCTTTCTAGTACCTGTTAAAACTCTTGCAGCAGCATTTTGGATCAACTGAAGACTTTTTAAAAAATAGTTTAGGACAACCTGATAATAACAAGCTACAATAATCTAATCTAGAGCTAACAAAAGCGTGGATCAGTGTCTCAGCATCACTCAGAGGCAAGATGCTCCTAATCTTGGCAGTATTGAGCAGATGATAGAAGGCAGTCTTAAAAACAAATTTAATATGTGAATTAAAAAACGGATCTTGATCAAAAATAACTCAAAGGCTCCTCACAGAACTATTCAGAGTAAGAGTAGCCACTTCCAAATTAAGAGTTTGATTTGGAAAAGTATATCTAAGGTTTTTTGGACCAACAAGAATGACTTGAGTCTTATCTGGGTTTAATAGCAGAACAATACAAGTCATCCAAGCTTTGATTTCCTTAAGACAGGCATCTAACTTGGCTAACTGATTACAATCATCGGGCTTCATTGACAGGTATAATTGTGTGTCATCTGCGTAACAATGAAAATGTATACAGCGCTTTCTAATGATGCCTAACGGAAGCATATATAAACTAAAGAGTAGGGCCTAACACAGATCCCTGTGGAACTCCATGACTGAGCTTTGAGTTGGAAGAAAACTCATTGATATGAACAAACTGAAGTCTATCGGACAAATGAGATCTAAACCACTGCAGCGAAGTTCCATTTAGTCCAACATAGTGTTCTAATCTATCAAGTAGAATATCATGGTTGATGGTATCAAAGGCTGCACTAAGATCTAAAAGGACAAGTACAGAAATGAGTCCATTATCAGCTGCGATAAGGAGGTCATTTGTGAACTTCACTAAGGCTGTTTCAGTACTATGATGAATTCTGAACCCAGATTGAAACTCTTCAAATAAACCATTTCCCTGCAAGTGGTCAAGTAATTGCGTAGCAACAACTTTTTGTAAGATTTTTGAAATGAAAGGCAGATTAGAGATTGGTCGATAGTTAGCTAAAACTCCTGGATCGAGCGTTGGCTTTTTGAGTAAGGGTTTAATTACAGCAATTTTAAAAGCCTGCGGTACATGACCTAAGGTTAAAGAAGAATTGATTATTTGAAGAATACGGCTACCAATAAATGGGAAGACTTTTTTTTAAATAACCTGGTAGGAATAGGGTCTAAAAGACAAGTTGAAGGCTTGGATGAGGAGATTATTTTATCTAACTCTAAAAGGTCAATTGGAGTAAACTTATCCAAACAGATATCAGTTGAAGGAGTTGTAGTAGTTGCTGTACTTAAGTTTACGGTGGGAAGAATCTGACTGATTTTATCTCTAATAGATCAAATTTTATGATTGAAAAAGTTCAAAAAGTCCTGACTAGTAAGCTCTAGGGGGATGCGAGGATTGATAGAGTCCTGACTCTTTGTCAGCCTGGCTACAGTGTTGAAAAGAAACCTGGGATTATTCTTATTCTCTTTTATTAATGCAGAGTAATAACTTGTTCTGGCTTTTCTAAGGGATTTTTTTTTTATAAATTAGGAGATGATTTCTCCACGCTAAATGGAATTCATCTAAATTAGTGGAACGCCATTTTCTTTCTGACGAGTCTTCTGTTTTAAGCTGCGAGTTTCTGTGTTAAACCAAGGGGTAAGAAATCTCTGATTAGACTTTTTTTCTTTTTTAAAGGGGCCACCAAGTCTAGAGTCCGATGTGAGAGGCTGTAACACTATCTACTATGCTATCAATTACGGAAGGAGCAAGCTCTCCATCTTTTATGTGTGACGCGTGACGCCGTTCATTCAGTAACTGGCAGGCTGATGACAGAACACCCTGATGCTCTCCTCCTCATCTCCGGTGATTTCAACCATATTTCACTGTCCCCCATTCTGCCCACATTCACCCAGTATGTCACATGCCACATTAGAGACAATAAAACACTGGACTTATTCTATGCAAACACTAAGGAGGCGTACACCTCATCACCACTCCCCCCACTCGGGAGATCAGATCTCAACTTGGTTCATCTCCTGCCAGTATACAAACCCCTAGTACACAGACAACCTCCGGTCATGCGCACGGTGAAGATATGGTCTGAGGAGGCAATGGATGCGCAAAAGGACTGTTTTGAAGTCACTGCCTGGGAGCAGCTCTGCGATCCACATGGTGAGGACATTGATGGCCTCACTCATACCATCACGGACTACATCAACTTCTGTGTGGACGACACCGTATCCATCAAGACCATATGGTGTTGCTCGAACAGCAAACCCTGGATCAACCCTACGACTAAAACACTTCTGAGAGAGAAGAGGATCTTCAGGTCGGGGAACAGGGAGATGCTGAAGTCCATACAGAGGTAGCTGAGGAGGAAGATCAGAGAAGGCAAGGACAGCTTCAGGAAGAAGATGGAGGACAAGCTGCAACGGAGCGACATCGGCGGGGTCTGGAGAAACCTCAAAACCATCTCTGGGCTTCAGAATACCTCCTCCCAGGCCACGGGGGGGCAGGGAGTGGGTGAACAATCTGAACCTTTTTTTTTTTTTTTTTTTTTTTTTTTTAATAGGTTTGACCAGCCGCCCTCCCTCCCCGCCTTCACACCAACCACTGCCACCTCTAAAGTCATCGAGACCTGCTGTCCACACCCCACTCCACCAACACCCACCCACTCCCAGCACACAGCCCCCCAACCTGACCCTCATTAAGACCCAGGTGAGGACGGAGCTGAGGAAGATCAAGGCGAGGAAGGCCTCGGGATGGCATCAGCGTGAAGTTCCTCAAGTCCTGCGCAGACCAGCTGTGTGGGATTGTGGAGCACATCTTCAACCTGAGCCTGAAGCTGGGGAGGGTACCACAGTTGTGGAAAACATCTTGTGTGGTACCCGTACCAAAGACTTCCCACCCCAGAGACCTGAACAGCTACAGACCAGTGGCCCTGACGTCTCACATGATGAAGACCCTGGAGAGACTGCTCCTTGCTCACCTCCGCCCCCTGGTGGGACCAGCGATGGATCCACTCCAGTTCGCCTACCAGCATGGCATCGGGTGGAGGATGCAGTGATCTTCCTCCTTCACCGTTCCCTGTACCACCTGGAGAAGCCTGGGAACGCGCTGAGGATCATGTTCTTTGACTTCTCCAGTGCTTTCAACACCATCCAACCGATGATCCTGAAGGACAAGCTGCTGTGCGCAGGGGTGGACCAGCACCTGTCATCATGGATCCTGGACTACCTCACAAACCGGCCACAGTTTGTGAGAACCCGGGATTGTGTGTCCGATACGATCATTGGCAGCACGGGGGCCCCCCAGGGAACGGTTTTAGCTCCCTTCCTGTTCACCCTTTATACTGCAGACTTCTCACACAACACAACACACTGCCATCTACAGAAGTTCTCTGACGACTCTGCGATCGTCGGCCTCATTTCCAACGGAGATGAAGCTGAGGACTTATCCAGGACTTCGTGGACTGGTGCCATCGGAACTGCCTCCAGATCAATGCGAGAAAAACTAAGGAGCTAGTGGTGGACTGCTGCAGGCAAGGACAACCCCTCACAGCACCAGTAAACATCCAGAGAACAGATATTGAGATGGTGACATCCTACAAGTACCTGGGTGTTCATCTGAACAATAAACTAGACTGGTCACACAATACCAACGCACTCTACAAGAAGGGACAGCACAGGCTGTTCCTACTGAGGAGGCTCAGGTCTTTTGATGTACAAGAGGTGCTCCTGAAGACATTCTACGACACGGTGGTGGGATCAGCAATCACTTTTGGAGTGGTCTGGTGGGGCAGTGGCATTACAGCAGCCAATAGGTAGAGACTGAACAAACTGATCAAGAAAGCTAGCTCTGTCCTGGGGCAGCACCTTGACCCAGTGGAGGAGATAGGAGAGTGGCTAAACTGTCATCTCTGCTGGAGTCCGAGTTCCGCCCTATGCAGGACATACTGAAAGCACTGAGGAGCTCATTTAGCAGTAGACTACATCATCCTAGGTGCGCGACCAAGAGGTTTTGCAGGTCCTTCCTACCTACGGCTGTCAGACTTTATAACCTAAGCAGGGCTTCTTGCAGAGATAGCAAAAAAATGTGACGACCTAATCGTATTGAATGCAAAAGATGCAACAGACTTACACAAATGGTCCCCTCCAGTATACAACTAGGACAATATCAGTCGCTACGGAGGGTGACAATATGTATGGGTACATACTATGTAGGATAACTAAATAGACGGTTATGCTGTTTATTCCATCTAGCTACAATGCTCCGCACTATATATATATATATATATATATATATATATATATATATATATATATATATATGTGTGTGTGTGTATATATATATATATATATATATATATATATATATATATATATATATATATATATATATATGTGTGTGTGTGTATGTGTGTACATATGTATATTCACTGCTCTTATTTTCTTATCTCCTAAATTATTGCTCTGAGTGTTGCTATCCCTGTGCTGTTGCAATCCTGGAATTTCCCCATTTTGGGACTAATAAAGGCTTATCTTATCTTACCTTCTTTCTGTTGTGTTGACACATGGTATAGAGGAGACAATCTCAAATTTGGTAACATCATCTGAAAGACATCTGCTGTAGTAATATTTTTCTTTAGGAGTCAAATAATCAGAAATGATGAAATCAAAGGTTAACAGTCAGTGGTCTGACAGTGCAGGATTATGAGGAGACACTACCAGATTTTCTGTTTCTATACCATAAGTCAGAATAAGGTCCAATGTGTGGTGGAGATAATGGGTAGAATTTTCTACTTTCTGGGAAATCCCCGTTGAGTCTAATATTGAATTGAATGCCTTATTAATATTGAATTGAATGCCTTATTAAGACAGTCACTATCTACATCAACATGTATATTAAAATTCCCTACTATAATTATTCTATCTGATTTTAGCATTAAATCAGCTAAAAATTCAGCAAATTTGGATTAAAAACTCTGAGTAGGCTGATGGAGGACTGTAGACTATGGCAAAGAAAATTGGGTTTAAGCTAAGATTGCTAACATGCCCCACACTGAGGACCAGGCCCTCAAAGGAATTAAAACATGATTTTTGCTTTACATTAACTAGCAATTTAGAATGGTAAATTGCCGCTACTCCACCTCCATGACCAGAACTTCTCGGATTATGATAGTTTAGATAACCAGAGGGAGTTGATTCATTTAAACCAACCTAATCATCTTGCCCTAGCCAAGTCTCTATAAGGGATATTAAATCAATCTGATGATCAATTAATAGATTATGAACTAGTAGAGACTTGAGAGTTAGAGACCTAATAACAAACCGCATTTAAGTTTTAACTTATGAGGAGGAAGAGAGGCCAAATCATTAAATTTAGAGACTTGATGTTTAATTTGAGTTTTACCAACTTTTTGTTTAATCATTTTGGGATGTTTATACATTATATTTTTTTTATTGACTTTGGGGGGAGTAGACAAAGGTTCTCTGAGGGGGAAGACCGGGGCTAAGTTGAGGGGTGGCGGATGAGGAGGAGCTGCAGAAAGGTGTGTATTTATCAAGTTATGTTGTATTTGTCTTGGGTTATAATATTTTGGATAACGGGAGACAGACACAATCTCTATGGGATTATAAATTGAAGACTGATCTAAACAGTGAGGATTATTTGGATTAATAGGACTAATATGAGAAGTGGAAACAAAAAAGGCTGGTTGGCAGACCCAGGAACTTCGGGGTGAGTTAACGCACCAAATTTCAGTCACTATACTAAAAAAAATGCTGAATGGAATAAACCAGATTGTCCCTTTAAAATACGTGCACCAAGTCTTATTTGGATGGATGCCATCTGGCCTCATAAATGATGGGCGGTTCCAAAACAAGTTGAAATTGTCTACAAAACCAATGTTAAAAGTAGGACATGTAAAACACAACCAGGTGTTAAGGCTGAGAGTTCTGCTAAAATAATTGCAACCTCGTCTGAAAGGTGCCAATGGCCCAGAAATAAACACACGTCTGCCACAGTTCATAAGAGTGGACAGAAGGCTCTTGAAGTCACTCTTTAAGATCTCCGACGCTTCATCTGGGATGTTGTTGCATCCAACATGTACAATGACAGTTATAGCGTGGGGGAATTCATTTAATAGGTCAGGGGTAAGAGCCTCAATGTCTGACACTTTAGCCCCAGGAAAAAATTTAGTGACAGAGTACCTGCTTCTGACATTCCTCATAATCGAATCACCAATTACCAACGTCATCTGGGGAGGCCTTGCCGGTGGTTTCTGAAATGGTGGATAATTTTGCCAATGTTGTTGTTGTGATGGCGTGGTGATGCGCGGTCTTCTTTTTGGAGCTGGTGTATAGTTTGGCACACCTAAAGTAGTTTTATCCGGGGCTTGTGGATTTGGGCCGCTGCTGAAGGAGGAGGAGGGGCGGCCATGGGAGGATGATTGACGTCCAGGTGGGGAAAATCTTACAGGGAAAGGATGTCGAATCTGTTTTCCAGTAGCAGGGGAAGAGAGGAGGCGCGGCCAAGTCTGGTCAATTGCCGATGTTTGCTAGTTGGCCCAACCAAGGTCCAGGGCATGCATTGAGGATGAGAAAAACCACCCAGGGCTTTGGGTTTAGCTCCGAGCTGAAGCCAGTGTTTATTGCTGGGGTCTTGGACAGCTGAGGAGACCGGAGCAAGGGTGGAAGTGGATGGCGATGTGCTAAATTCACCCAGGTAAGTAGCCGTCTCTGCTAGCTGTGAGTCGGTTGCTGGGGTCGATGTTCGCCCGAGGATTATAGTGTCTAGATGGTCTTCAGCCTCCTGAATCTTAGAGGTTGGAGAGTCTCACTTCCAACTCAGAAACCTTCTTAAGGAGGGACACACAGCTGACACACATCGGAGATGGAGTCATGATGTTCCAGGCGAGAAGTGGCTAGCTAGCTAGCTAAAAACAGGTTAGCCTAGCCTGGTGAAACAGCCCTGCCTGGGGTCTGATTCACCTGTGTGCCTGATCGGGCTTTCTGCTAGGCCAACATTAAACTAACACTATAAGTAAAAAACTAATATCAGTAAAAAAAAAAAAAAAAAAGAAAAAATTAAAAACGAAGTTAATAAAAACAGACAAAAGCAGACAAGATAACGCTTTGTGACGTTTACAGACGCCGACACATGCGCACAGTATAGATTTGGAAATTATTGGTAGCACCTTTTATTTGAAAAATAACTGAATATTCTCTCTCTTTCCGTGCCTGACTTCTACCTGTCTATCTGCTGTGCATCTTGACACACACACCGGGAGTCGTACCGGGAGGAGGAGCTCTCCTTGGGGGTTTGCAGGGGGTGCACGTTGGTCCATGTCCAGACTGGAGATTCAGTTTTAAAGCTCACTGACAAGATGTAGTAATGATTTTACCTCTAAAGATGTATAGAATGTTCAAACACTGGCTATTGTGGTAGTTTTGCTCACTTGTTTGTGGTTTTATGGTGTCTTTCCTCACACATGCTCCCGTGACAGGGTGCTTTCAGGTAGGTGGACTTTTTTTCAACACAAACCCAGCACTTCATACAGGCGGTCAGGAGGGAGATGCAAGGAGACATCCACCGGTGGGCCGGGTGTAACTGAGGAAGGGACAGTGTGGGAAAACTGCCGGATTAGTGTTTTTTTTTAAATCTGTTTTTTACTGATGTGTTCCATTAATACTCACTGTACAAACGGAAGTGAGCGCGGTACAATGACACATTTAATTGGTTAGACTGAGCTTTTGAGCGCTACTCGGGAACAAATTTGATTGGCGAAATTGGCAGAAGTTCACGAGGATTGGCCAAAATTGTGGGAAAGTTGCAGTGATTGGACAAAGTTGCAAGGTTGTGCAAAAGATGTGGCCAATCGCTGATTTCATGTGAATTGGTGCGATCACAACATCAGGAAATCCTGGAGGGACCGATCTATGGTAGCTTGTGTTGAGCTACTAAACAAAGTGTGTTTGCCTAAGTCAGATATGGCTTACTTTGCATTTAGCATAGTGGGAAGGTGAAACTACACTTTCTTGGGATTTAAAATACACAATTAAGCAGTCATGATTTAAAGCAGCATTATATAACTTTTTTTTTTTTTTGTTCCTATAGGAACACTAGAAAGACTACAACTATGGCTATTATGACCTCAGTTCCAACAGCCAATCACAGGGTTCTTAGTTGTTGGTGGTGAAAATTGTGCCCTGTCATTATTTGTTGGGACTGAGGTCATAATTGCCATAGCTGTAGTCCTTTCAGTGTCCCTACAAAGAGCAGAGCTGTTGTAGGCAATGCAGGCCCACTCAGGCTATGGGGGACGTGACAAGTTGATGTACCATCAACATTTTTGTGGGGAAATGTTATTTTAAGGTGAAAATATTACATAGTGTTGCTTTAAAGGAGGTCAGTAGGATATAAAAGATCACTATCATAATGATGTATTCACACACAACCACGTCTTTTCCATGATGTTTCCTCCACTGCTTCTAAAGATTTCTCTCATTTCTTTCTCCCCCACTGCATCTACCAGACTGTTGTGAATTTCATTAGCGAGCTGCAGGAACAAATGTGTCAGTTTCAGAAGGAGATCAATAGCAAGATCCGGGAGAAAAAGGCCTTGGAGATCCCGGCCGACAGCAGCCTTCCAACAGTGTGCCCCGCTAAGGCCACAGAGTCCACTCTCGCCTCAAACCTGAGGGTGTCTTGTGACAGAACCTCAGCAGTGAAGCACAAACCAGAAGACTCATGCAGCTTGGAGGAGGATAGCTCAGATGCAGTGCGGCAGTGCCTCTGTGGAGGAAAAAGTGTAGGCCCACTTTGGCTGCATGTATGGGTTGCTTGGCTTTCATGGGTGTGAACCTCTGTTTTAGGCACAAATAAAAGTTTACATACAAATGAACACTCACCAAATATCCTATGCTGTGTGCTCTCTCTGCTCATGTTTACCATTCACAGATCAGTGTGTGAAAACTTGGGCTTTATATGGTTTAGTGGGTGAAAACAGAGTCTACAGATCTGATATCGTCAACTGAATAACTGAAACTGGCTTTCTCACACGTTTTGTTTCAGGGCTTAATGAAGGAACTCCGGATTCTCAAGGAGAAGGTGGAGCAACTTGAGGAGCAGAAGATACAGTATGAGAAGAAACTCAAAGCAACAAAGGTAGAAGAGAGTTCAGACTTGTGTGTGCTGTGCAGACTTTGCAAAACACCGTCAGTGCATAAATTCCACTGCTAACTGTCCGCTCAACTTTCCTAAACGCTGTCCAATCGATGTTCCAGCCAGTATAGTGAGTCATTCTCTTCTGCACACGTTTTCTATTCTCAGACACCTTTGCTTTCTTGGTCTGGGAGCTACTTCACCCACTATTTTAAAGTGAGATAGAAAGTGAGATAGAAATAAATTTAATAATAGCTTTTTAATGAACTACTTTCATAGTTTGTGTGGGCCCACAACATTAAATCATTAGACTTTTTCTTTTTCTAGTGGCTTACAAGTTATTCTTATTAAAATAAAATGGCTTTCAGCCTTATTTTTCATCGTATTTCTCCTGTTTATTACTGCAGTCTGTATGACAGTGTATCATCGTAATGTATTTTACCTGCCCTTTCACTATAATCATGAAAACGGTCACAACACATTAACTGTTCAAAGTGTTACCCAGTCAGCTACGTAGTTATAACATGATTAGCTTCAGAATTTTTTCAGTGGAAGTTAAGGGAAACAAATGCTGCATTTTTACAGAAGCAATCATTTGTTTTTCTCTTTCTGGAGCTGTGGTAAATAGTTTCCAATCAAATCATGACAGTGGAACTGGAGGTGTGGATATTGGACGTGTCTACAGATGTCAAATTCATAAACATATAAAGTGACTGTGTGTGTCTTATTTTACATTTTAACTACTAATGAGAAAGTGAACCAGAAATATAATAGAGCATAGTATATAAGAGTAAGGTGTTCTTTTCATCTTTCACTTTCTGCACTAAAAAATGCAGACCGAACACACTGGTAAATAATTAGCCTGAATTTAAGTTTATTACTATGTGTTCTTCTGTGACTTATTTCAAAACAAACAATAAATGCCAGACAGCAATGACCTAACGTTTGGGACCCTAAAATATAAATAAGTCTTCTGTATGCTCTTTTCTTCCTTTTCTTCTTTGTTGTTTTCTGTGCTTTGTTGTGGGTTAATTATTTGGAAAACATTGTCTTAAAGGGATTGTAGAAGTTGTTTTGGTATATAAAAACATTATGCATCAATTTCTGTTTTAATTAATTCTTGCAAAGGTGTCGGTCTACTTTTCCATGAGATTCCCTATTCCTCCTAGCGGCTAGGAGGAATAGGGAATCTCCTAGCCGCTCCAGGCCATGGACCTAGCCCATGGCCTGGATGGTCACTAACCTCACACACAATGATCCTCAGGTGGGTCTGTATCCAGGTTGTGCTCACTGTCGAGGTCAAAGGTCACAAGCTTTGAGAATGTGACACTTTAACTTTCAAGGGGTCTAGGCTATGCATGTGCATTCATAATATGAAATTTAATTTAATTCCAAAAGTAAAATTTCATTTATATTTCTTACAAGGGAACGACTATATCAAACCTTTTTTGTTTTAATTTTTATTATTACTTTGATTTATGAAAATCAGAAATCTGGTATCTTGTTTATTTAGAATATTTCATTACAAGTTTAATTACTGTTTAAACGGTATAAATACTGTGATCTTCGTGACTGGTTCAGTACACACAATTACAATCATGGGAAAGACTAATGACTTGACAGTTGTCCAGAAGACAATCACTGACACACTCCACAAGGAGGGGAAGCCACAGAAAGACTGTGATAATAAAAAGGCTGACTGTTCAGAGTGCTCTTGGAAACTGGATGGAAGAAAAAGTGTGGTAGAAAAAGGTGCACAATCAACAGGAATGAACATAGCCTTGAGAAGATTATTAAGACAAGTCAATTTAAGAAGCTGG
This sequence comes from Pholidichthys leucotaenia, assembly GCA_020510985.1. Lineage (NCBI taxonomy): Eukaryota > Metazoa > Chordata > Actinopteri > Cichliformes > Pholidichthyidae > Pholidichthys > Pholidichthys leucotaenia. The sequence goes on along the minus strand of CM035837.1, from coordinate 336,190,844 downwards.
GGAAGTTTCAGACAGAGTTGACCAAGTCTGGTGTCAGGGCATCAAAAGCTGCCACACACAAACATCTTCAGGAAAGGGGCTACAGCTGTCATGTTCCTAATACTGAGCCACTCCTGAACCAGACATCAGAAGCATCTTAACTGGGGTAAAGAGAAAAACAACTAGACTGTTGCTCGGTGTTCCTTTTTTAAACTGGTGAAAGCAAATTCTGCATTTCAGTTGGAATGCAAGGTCCTGAAGTTTGGAGGAAGAGTGGTGAAGCACTGAATCTAAGGTGGCTCAGTATGAAGTGTCTACAGTCTGTGATGATTTGGGGTGCCATGTCATTTTTTGTTGGTCCACTTTGTTTTAATCAAGTCTAAAGTCAACACTGCTGTCCACCAGGAAATTTTTAGAGCACTTCATGCTTCCATCTGCGGAAAGGCTTCATAAAGACATCGGTTTCCTTTTTCAGTGGGACTCAACAGTCTACAATACCCCAAACTACAACTAAATGGTTTGCAAACCATGAGATTACTGCAGTGGATATAAAAACTAACTAAAAAATCTTTTTCCCACAAAAAAACTTTCATTGTCTTACAGTTGCTTGTAAAAATGTTTGCCCCTTTTCTCCTCCTTCTGTTCTATTCTAATAATGAGATACTGCATTTTTGATTTTCATACACTATAAACCGCAATCATCTAAACTGAAATTAGGCTTGAAATATTTTCCTGTACTTTTAAGGAATATAAAATACATAAATATATGTATATAAGTTTACTATTGGAATTACATTACGAAAAATAAGATTTTTTTTTTTTAATTATACTCTTTTTTTTTTTTTTTTTTTTTACATGCACATGTAGCATACAGTATATGCAGATTTATAAAGGGAGAGAATCGAAGACTCTTGGTGACCTCAGGGTGTGTTATTCTGTCACTGATGGTCTGGTTTTTAAATGTGGAAGTGCTTGAATGTACTATGAGTGTTTAAAGGGACATTCTGTATGTTTGTGCAGAGCTACTACATGTGTATTTTCTACTAAATTACCTAATCGTATGTCACCCACAGGCAGAGATCAGTACCCTCCAGCAGCTTCTGCTCACTAAGAATGCTGAAATTGAGAGCTTGCACTCTCAGCTACTGGCCAGACCCTCTTTCACCACTGAGAGCTCTGAGAGAGGTAAGCAAAGCACACAGCTTCAATCCCTGGACCGACTCTGCCAACAAAAGCCTCTCAGTCTGACAGTTTACCAAACTCATTATCTTGGAGTAGCTGTAGTAACTATGGCAAAAGTCTGTCCTGACCCTTAATAAACCTGTCTCCTGGGTTTGTGTCTGTGTCTCTCTCAGAGGAGATGTACAGGAAGAGGCTAAACACCAAATGTAAGCCTGAGCAGTACCCAGTGGAAATCATTTTAAATCAGGGGGGCCATGTCTGCCTTTGATCTTTCATTTATCCCCTTTCTACAGACATGTCTCTTTATTTCATTATCTTCTTATTTCCTTCTCCTCTGTGGGGAGGCTTTGACAATCGCGAGCTGATTTCTTATATTACCTGATGCATCTCTCCTCCCTTTGGCTTCCTTGTCATCTATATGGATTCCTGAAGAAATTATGTCTTGTGCGTTTTTCATTATGTCTGTCATAGTTAAAAATCCTTCTCTGGGGTGCCTGCTAAGTAGCACTATTGTCACTCACCAACAATGCATCCTGTGGGCTTGTAGCTGTTACAGGTTTCTTTGGGTTATGGAATGAAATACAGTGTATAAAAGGTGAAAATGAAAGCTGTCACTGCTGAAAAAGAAATTCTGTGGTTTATTTTTTTTTTCCCAATGTGAACTAAATCTATAACATGTTGGTACAGACACGTTCGTGAGTGACTTTACACGTCAGATGCACAACAACTTAGGTTGGCAAAATACTGACCAGTCGTCTCAGTTGTTCTGTCACTGGAGCAGGATCACTACTGAAATTATAGACAGACTAATTATTGTATTAAATCTCTCACAGACAACTTGCCAACAAGCTGTTTCCTCCAGGGTGGCACACAATGTCTTAGCAAAGATTTACATCCATTTCCAACATTTTGCTACAGGCAGTGGCCCCTGAAGGGTTCCATTTCAATAGTAATCATGCCATCTCCCAAACTACCACCACAACCACATAAACCAGAGTGACTGAGATGCTATGCAGAGATGCTAAACTGTTGTAATGCGAGGTGCGTGATCACTTTTGGTGCCATTCAGCTACTCTAACCCAGGATTTACACTGACTCTGGATGCAGTCCGTTGCAGATGCAGTGCGGATGGCCCCTTGTGTTCATCCCTACCAGCTCCATTTGTTTTGCAGCGGCAACAAAGTTCGAAATACAAGATTGCACGAGAATTATACAAAAACAACGCGAGATCTCAAGAAAAACCCAAGAGTAGCCGAGATGGGCTGATTGTAACTTTTCAATCACACTAATTTCTCAACACATACAATACAATATAACAAAATAGGTTGGTCTGTGCAATTCTAAGTCAAACAGGCTTTTTTTTCACGCGAATATCCAACATTTTCATGCGTGCCACGTCACCAATTGCGTCAGTGGCTGGAAAACCCCGCTGCCATTTAGTCACATCATCGGGAGAACACAGTGCTTGGCTGCTCATTGTACACACAGGATGGAAGTGGTTGAAAACATCGATGATGGTTCCAGCACATGTAGTCTGGAATTGGTTTGTGTTGTCCAATCTTCCGACGGTTATAGTTCCGAAGAATAGGATGATAATGAAGAATCTGGGGTCATTAGACCGTATAGGTTTGAGCTGTGCCAAGCGGGCATCGTGCCTAGTGAGTCACACTCAGAGAGTGACGGTGGAGATGGACACATTCCCGCTGCTGCAGCAGCGACAAACACACGGCAGGGGAACACCAGTGTTATTCTTTTGTTACAGATATTGCAACAAATTATTTGTTCATAAATATAATTTATTTAAACCCAATTTTTCAATAAAATCATAGCAGTGTATTCTCTGTGGCTCAGGTATCGGGTTTATTATGGATTATATTTTGAGTTCTTGTTGTTTTTGTTTTGTACATGTGTTTTATGTGCGTTTTGAGCCACTTTCAGGTGGGCACTGTCCAAGATTCGCCAGTCCGAACACATGTGCCCTCTCTCTTTGACAGTCAGCTGTTCATGTTTTGTGTGCGTCATCTAGCATGTTGTCAGCCAGCCAATATTGCCAACACTATCAGGACGTGTTAGCCACTCCACACAGCCATGGTTCTGTTGCGCCCCTTGAAGCGATGTCGGCCCTGGGGCGCAACCGTGGTTAACATGTCTCCTCTCCATGTTCGCTGGGTGATGTCAGCCCCGAACGCCAACTGTAAGTGTTTCTGTTTATTTTTGTAAGTCTTCACCTTTTTGGGAACTGTTGTCATCAGTCTTATGTTCAATACATGTGCTGTGGTGAATTCTGCCCGCAAATCCATTCATCATGACCCTCCGTGCGCTCTCACGCAGGGCCAACATCGCTTCAAGGACGCACAAGAACCACGAACATGAAGTGACTAACACATCGTGAGAGTGCTCAAAATACTGGCAGACAAACAGCACAGATGACTGGGAAACAGCTGCGAAGTACATGCACTGCTGGTGATGGTGTGATGAGAAACACCTGGGCGAGGACCGGGAAACCTGATCAGCGGGAGGGGAATCAGCTGTTGATAATGAGAGGGGGGACGTGCCCGGACTGGCGTGCGATCAGAGAAAGTAGGTCAAAGCTGCGCGTAAATCCATTAATCCTTCCCCTCCTCGTGCGCTCCTCCTGCATAAAAGCGCATGAGGAGGCTTATGACAGTTGGAGCTGAAGCGTATGACGTGGTCTTTCATTGCCTGCTGTTTATCTAAGCCTGCGACACAACGCGATGGCATAGCTGTAAAATTAAAACAAGAAACCAGAGAAACTGTGAGCTACAAAGCTGCTGTCATTCTAGTTAACAACACCAGTCCGTTCTGTTGATTACGTCATTGGGGTGCCGCCTTAATTTGGTGGGCGGCACCACAGTCCAGTCAGCGGCTGCGGTTTTTTGATGATAACTATTTTATACAGGCACTGTTGTAAATATTATATTGATCATAGACAATGACTTTTGGGTTTACACAACATGCTAAAAAATGTCAAAAACGTGTCATCAGCCCTTTAAATCATTTTTAATGATCAAACGACTATTAAATACTGCAAGATACAGCAGCATTTTCTCGTGGACTGTTTCCGGCATCCGTCAAAAATAGACTTGTTGCATTTCATTAGCAAACCAAATTTGATGAGCCACATTTGTTCCGCAGTGGTCTGGACCAGGTGGGGATTAGAAAATTGACGAGAATGGGGAACTATTTGCTGCGGAGGCCGGATCACAGCCGTAACATACTGCAGCCGGAGTCGGTGTAAATCCAGGGTAACACCCCTAACAGCACATTTAGGTTGTGCCACTGCCGGTCCGACATATCAAGTTACATCTTAGGCTAGAGACACACTTGGCTAACATCTCAGACAAAACCAGATGAACAACATCCTGCTGCATCCCCTTCTTTTTGAGTTTATTGGAGGAAAATAAATTAAACTTCCACGCACTGGAAAAACTACAGCCATCAGCAAACAAGCATGTTCTGTGCCTGCGCTTACTTATTCTACATGTTCAACAGCTAATCAGAGGGCTCTCTTTCACCGATAAGTCAGACAATTCAACATGTTCATTTGGTAAAAAAAAAAAAATGCAGATGAAGTTTGTTTTGTGCCAAAGGTGCTGGATACACCAGACTAGGCTCAGCGACAACTCACACTTGCCAGATGGCCGATAGTCAGCTTGTTGTGTCTCTAGCTTTACAGAGGTCATCTGCTAATTGGTAAGACCTCACTCGGATGTTGGCGACAACCATCAGAAGATATTTTAAAAAAACATATCAAATCTATAGCGACTAAAGCCACTCTGCAGTTAAATGTTAATCACAACCTTGATTTTTTTTTTTTTTTTTAAGTGGGATCTTTAAGACTGAAACTATAACTATAGTCCAAGGTGAAAAACACTACTATTAAATTATGATTAGGGCTGCCTAAACACAGGCACGCACACACAGTACTTAATTGGCTTCATCCTGCTAACTCATCAACATTGTACAACACCTCCATAAAACATTTCCAACACAATAACAGACTGCAGACTTCCAAACTAATTTCCAAACACTTATGTTATAATGGAGATAACCCAGAGAAACTACACTCAAGGTTGCATTAAACAGGCAGCCTATAAACGCAGCAACTAGAAGAGCACTCAGAGAGCGCATACCATCACCAAGGCTCCTTCCGTCCCTCATGAATCACCTCCAAAACGTAATGGGTTCATGTGTAGGCCACGAGCCAGTTCTGGTGAAAACTGCATCAAAGTCTATGCAGTAGTTTTGGAGGATTCTTGCTAACACACTGTGAGAAGATAAGAGCCTTGGCGGAGGTATGCATTCTCAGATCATCACCAAAATGTAATAAGTTTCTCTGTAGCCCAAGGACCACCTCTGGTGAAAATTTCATCCAAATCCATCCAGTAGTTTTTGTGTAATCCTGCTGCACAAATACAAACAAGGTCCTGGGTGGAGGTGTTTTTTTTTTTTTTTTTTGTTATTTGTACCCGTAGGTAGATTTGGTTGGTTGGTTGGTGTGCACTCTCAGTTCATGACCAAAATTTAATGGGGTCATCCTTGGCCCAAGGACCACCTCTGGTGAAAATTTCATGAAAATCCGTACAGTAGCTTTTGCGTAATCCTGCTAACAGACAGACGGACAGGCGAACCACCCTGATTACATTACCTCCTTGGCGAGGTTACAAAAGTTTAAACGGCTAAAGGAGGCTCAAGTGCAGTTCCATCATCATCAGGAAAATCTTTAGAGTTCATGTTTTTGCAGAAGTGTGTAGACTGTTTCATAAGCTGGCAGGTGTCTCAAAGGTACCCATGTCTTTGTGGCTCACAGCAGCTTAAGCAAAAAAATTCTGATATATACACACTTGTTTATCATGTATAAATCTAATTGGGTCACCGTCAGCCTGTGGATTTGATGCTGCATACTTTGGGCTGGTGCTGAGCTTCTCAATGTACCTTGCCATCACAGTTTCATTCAAATTCATGGGCTATTCTGAGGACTGCACTGTCTTCTATATTGGGTCCACTAACTTCTGCTCTTTTTGTGCCAACCTTTCTACTGCACATGCACAGACAATGAGAAAACAAGTTTGTCTGTATCTTTTTGATTACTTTTTTGTGACAGTTAAAAGTTTCAAGTTGAATTTCAATTCAACTTTAAATAACTTTCACTTACCATTAACTTTTCCCTCTTGTAGACCAAGAACTGCAAAAGCTTAGGAATGGAATGAAATCATTGTTAGCAGCCAACGATGACAAGGTGAGTTAATAGTGACCTCTAATCCTGACTTTCCCATTTCAGTGTAAAACATGCATTTGTGGTTATGCAGTATAGTTCAGTGTCATTATATTTTCCCTCCTGGCGTGTATACGGAAATGCTATCATCACTTCTGTTTAAAAGATTCAGATGTTTTTAGCTGTTGTCAGAGGCACCACCCTCCAACCATTTATAGTACAGAGGGGCTTTTGTATTCTCCCTCCCAGAGTATCTCGGATTTTAAAGACTTACAGGCACAGGGCTACTTGTGGCACACCAGTGAGAACACACACGTACACACACCCCAAGGCGAACCATTTCAAGCAAAGCCACACTTAAGCGGGCCTCATTCTGCCAGGCCTAATTTTGGAGTGAGCTACATTAAGAGAACCATAGCAAAACCAGGCACGGGCACCACTTCAAAAAACACACACTCAGCACAGCTGGTTACCACAACTAAGACTCCCAGCCAGGCCTGTGTCGATCCCCGCCTTTAACTGTTGCTTTGATGTAAAGGCCATATGGTAGAGAAGTGCACCACAATGCTCGGTAGCTAAGTGAAGCAGGTTGTCCATATACAATAAATCAAACTAAATTGAGTTTTGTTGGCCCCTTACCCTGTTTTCTGCAGGACCGACGCATTGAAGAACTCACTCTGCTTCTAAATCAGTGCAGACAGTTCAGAGAGGTCACTCATATCACAAGGCAAGGTAGTCGGCTCTTTCCCTTCAACATTTGAGCATAATGAATCCCACTAGACTCCTTTCTTCAAAATAAATGTGCTCTACAGCTTGACTAGCAAAAAAACATTTCTCCTTGTTGCTGTAGCTCCATCTGCTGTTCGTTCACTGTCAAATGGAAGAACTCCATCTAGCAGTAGTGAGGAAGAAGAAAGACTGTCGAAAAACACTGATTCTGCTAGTGCAAAGTCTGAAGACATAAAATCTGAGGTAGGTGCAAAAAAAGAAGACAATCACCTGATCTTCTGCTAGTTAGGTCATTCTTAATGTCATTTATGTTGTGCTAAATTACTTTTTGTTAACCCATCACAGGCTTCGACAAAAAGTTCTTCTTCTCAGCAGACCTCTGGTTTGTCTGCCCACAAAGACATTGATTCCAGGTAGTACAGCAGCAGCTTTTCTCTCAGTGGATTACTTCAACATTTGATACATTTTATGGGTCCCATGCATGCAACGCCCCGCTCATGTGACTTTGTTTATGCCGCCATATTGGGCATCACGCTACAGGAGTTACCTGGCTACTTTGTTTATCCTGCGTGTCCATTGAGTGCATAAAACGCTCTAAACCTGTTTTCCTGAGGCACTTCACAGGTGCTCTTTAAAAAGGTCTCCACTCTGTATCCTAGCAACGACATGACCTGCCACTCAAAGCTTGGCATCAGAGTTTCACAGCTTGCCCTGAAGCTCTCTACTAACTGCACTAAACCGCATCAAACAGGTAGGAAAACGTGCATCACTCCAAGCTTTTGCTGTTAAATATTGATCATGGTATCCTTTCAGTCTGATTCTGATTGGCTAATTAGAGAGGTATGAAGCTGGTGAGTGCTGTGGCGCTCCAAAAGTTACTGCTGGATTACATGGAAAGTGAACAGAAAATAGACAGAGTGGGGGGAAAAAAGTACTTGGTGGACATGCATCCATACACTGTGAAGGGGACAAAGCTTTCCATCTAACCCAGGGGTGTCCAATCATGTGCCATGGAGGGCCAAGACCCTGCAGGTTTTCTCTTCTACCCAGTCTCTTCAGCAGGTGTTTTCACTGATCAGCAATCAGTGGGAAGAAGTTCAGTGAAATGTGCTGTTGAAGACACTGGTTGGAGGTAAAGCCTGCAGGTTCTTGGCCCTCCATGGCACATGATTGGACACTCCTGATCTAAACTATATAAGCTTAAATGAGTGCATTTACCAGATATGAAATGCTATGAATTCTTGAATGCTTAGTAGGTATGTAGTTCTCACGTCAGACAGCAGTGATCCATAGCGTTCTCCTGTCAACATCCTTGGGAAAGCGATAAAATCAAATTCCCTTGGTGATGGCATGATTAGAGCAACAAGAAGACATGATAATAACATAAAAATGGTGCAAAAAAATCATGAATTGGCGTAGTTCAGCATTGTTAATCACATGCACGGCTTATTGCGCGATACCCAAAATGGCGGCAACTACACCATGACCTTTGACCGGGGGTGTTGTTGCACATGGTCTGTTGACTTGATTGTCATTTTATTTTCTCAGAACAGAAGCACAGGTGTTATCAAGTAGCATGAATGACCTGACAAATGGACATTCACCCAAGGTACTTCTGAAATTGTGTTTTAATTCATATTCATAGTAGATCTTCTATAGTTCTACAAAGAAAGGGCTATTTTTTTTACACAGTGAATATATACATTGACATAATTGTGCATACAGTTAATTTTAACACTTTCATTTTCATGTGTGCTTCTGTCCAGAGTGATGCAGTCGGTGATGCAAGAAGTCAGACGCTGCCTGTGAAATCCTCTTTGCCTGAACAAAATGGGGTTGGAGACAACAGCAATGAAGCAGAGAGTCTAAGGTCTCCAGATGTGAGTGAAGACGGAGACTCTGGCCAAAGTAAATCCAAGCATATTAAGTCAAGCTTTGCTATTAATGGTTGCTTATGATATGGTGGATGGTGTGCTGCCATGGTATTCTGTAGAATCACTCTGGCGTCTCTGGGGAATAGGGTATAGCCTTGTAATTCCCATGAGTAAAAGCAGTGTACAGATTTGGAGCAAACCACTGCCTTTGACCAGACGACCACTATACACTTGATCACAGCTAATTGCAGAGGCTTCTGACAGAGCAGCTGGGTCATGGTATAGATTTTGTAACCCCACACACCATCCCCGTTGCTCTGATTGACCACATTCTTCCCAGCTCCACCCGTCCTCTGTGTGACTGGCCAAATTTAACTTGAGCCCCACCCTGATTTCTCCTTGCTGTGATCTACTGGAGATTGCCTGTAGCCTCAGTCATAATAAAAATCAAAAGACTTTGTAAAATGCAGTTTAATCCTCTTTTTCATGAGGCATTAATGAGCTATTTTCTGAACTCAGTGGTTTGTAAGCCGTGCTTCTCTACTGAATAGAGAATTGTAAAAAGGCAGACTGCCACGCAGACACTGGTTTGCCGCCAACAATCTCTGCGGTATGCAAAGTACCATACATATGAATTATAAAAAACTAAGATTTGTATAGATTTTTTTTTCTGTTACCACCATTATCATGTTTCCTCATTTACAGGAATTGCTTTCACTAATCAAATATGTTTCAAGTGGCAAGACTGCTGCTTATTATCCGAGCCATTTTCAGCAAATCTAATGCATCTGTAAAACATTTTATAACCTAAAGGACACTCATCTAAAACACTGAATGTAGCTACAAATTCCACTGACTTTCTTTTTTTTTTTTTTTAAATCTATTGAAGCAGAATCTGAGAAAGTTGGTAGCAGCACTCCCAGTGATAATTCCCCAGTTGATTCTGGTGCCAGCTCCCCACCTGACCAGCGAACTGTGGGCTCACCTGAATATATGAAGAATAACCGGAGCTTCAAAAGACTCTGGGGAAGGTGAGTGTGAGAAACTGACAGCTTGACAAAATGAGGTCATGTTTAATTCTGCACTTTAACATGCAGTGCTAATGTGACCTCATGGCTCAAAGGTTTCTGCCACAAATCCAGTAGTTGACCAAGGCCTCCGTGTGCCTGTGTGGGTTTTCTGTGAGTGCTCTGGTTTCCCGCCACAGGATGAAGACGTGCTGGTGAAGCAACTGGTGATTCAAAATTGTCATAGGTGTGGATGTGAGAGTGTGTGGTTGTCTGTCTCTTTGAGGGATTGGAGATCGGCCCACAATACTGTATATTTACCTCTCACCCAAAGACACTGGAGAAACTCACCCTAACTTAGAGTGGAGCGGTCAAGAAAATTGATAGATGGTTTTCCCCCTAAGAAATGCATCAAATTTTCTAATATAATTAGAAATATCGAGTGCTGCAAATGGCAACTGAGGATTAATGGAATTATTCCTTGTTTATGTGATGAATAATTCAACTTGAATATCCGAGTAGGTGTGTGGAAGGTTATTTCTATTGTATACACATGAAAGATATTTGAAATGTTCATTCTTGGAGTATAATAATAATAATAACTAGAAAGCACTCAAAAAGCACAAACGTCCCTCATATTTAAATTTCTTTGAGACTGATAGTGGGTACAGATCACCCCTAAAATCTAATTGACTGGTCCTTGGTCCATTTTTTTTTAACCTTTCGTGAAGATTCAACCAAACATAATGCTGCCCATTCACTCCATTTCTGATGATTCTGCCCTACAGACCTTGAAATTGCTCTTTTTTGGATTTCATTCTGAGACTGTAATTAAACCTAAAGTGACTGCAAAACACTAAACTGGCCGCATTTAGTTCCCCTCTGAGAATTTTTCACATTTTTTTGCAAGATAAGCTTGCTTTTAAGTTGCACAATGTGCCACTGGAATGCAGGTCAGACTAAAATAGGCATGCCTACAAGGATCTTTATATCCATTAATATTATAATTTGTGCATGATTAATGGTTACACACTAATCATCATAAACACTTGTGGTTAAGATCATGATATTAGATGCAAAATAAAACCATATATAGTGGTGTGGAAAAAGTGTTTGCTCCCTTCCTGATTTCTCATTTTTTTTGTTTGTCACACTTGCATGTTTCAGATCATCAAACAAATTTAAATATTAGACAAAGATAACACAAGTAAACACAAAATGCAGTTTTTAAATCAAGGTGTTTATTATTAAGTGGAAAAAAAATCCAAACCTACATGGCCCTGTGTGAAAAAGTGATTGCCCCTAAACCTAATAACTGGTTGGGCCACCCTTAGCAGCAACAGCTGCAATCAAGCATTTGTGATAACTGGTAATGAGTCTTCTACAGCGCTGTGGAGGAATTTTGGCCCACTCATCTTTGCAGAATTGTTGTAATTCAGCCACATTGGAGGGTTTTCGAGCATGAACCGCCTTTTTAAGGTCATGCCACAGCATCTCAATCAGATTCAGGTCAGGACTTTGACTAGGTCACTCCAAAGTCTTCATTTTGTTTTTCTTAAGCCATTCAGAGGTGGACTTGCTGGTGTGTTTTGGATCATTGTCCTGCTGCAGAACCCAAGTGTGCTTCAGCTTGAGGTCATCAACAGATGGCCGGACATTCTCCTTCAGGATTTTTTGGTAGACAGCACAATTCATGGTTCCATTTACCACAGCAAGTCTTCCAGGTCCTGAAGCAGCAAAACAGCCCTAGACCATCACACTACCACCACCATATTTTATTGCTGGTATGATGTTCCTTTTCTGAAATGCTGTTACTTTTACGTTAGATGTAATGGGACACACACCTTCCAAAAAATTCAACTTTTGTCTCGTCAGTCCACAGAGTATTTTCCCAAAAGTCTTGGGGATCATCAAGATGTTTTCTGGCAAACTTGAGATGAGCCTTTATGTTCTTTTTGCTCAGCAGTGGTTTTCGTCTTGGAACTCTGCCATGCAGGCCATTTTTGCCCAGTCTCTTTCTTATGGTGGAGTTATGAACACTGACCTTAACTGGTCGGCCGGCCACACCTGGAAAAGTTGACCACTGTTCCATGTTTTTGCCATTTGTGGATAATGGCTCTCACTGTGGTTCGCTGGAGTCCCAAAGCTTTAGAAATGGCTTTATAACCTTTTCCAGACTGATAGATCTCAGTTACTTTGTTTCTCATTTGTTCCTGAATTTCTTTGGATTGCAGCATGATGTCTAGCTTTTGAGGATCTGTTGATCTACTTCACTTTGTAAGGCAGGTCCTGTTCAAGTGATTTCTTGATTGAGAACAGGTGTGGCAGTAATCAGGCCTGGGTGTGGCTGGAGAAATTGAACTCAGCTTTCCAAAGATGTAATAAACCACAGTTAATTTATGTTTTCACAGGGGGAGCAATCACTTTTTCACACAGGGCCATGTAGGTTTGGATTTTTTTTCCCCCTTAATAATAAACACCTTCATTTAAAAACTGCATTTTGTGTTTACTTGTATTATCTTTGTCTAATATTTAAATTTGTTTGCTCTGAAACATTTAAGTGTGACCAAAAAAAAAAAGAAATCAGGAAGGGGGCAAACACCTTTTCACACCACTCTGTGTGTGTGTGTGTGTGTGTGTGTGTGTGTGTGTGTGTGTGTAATATAAGGAATCTTTATTGTCATTCAAATCTATATAGCCGCCACAAATTTCCCTCCATTCCATTATTGCTGAGCACCAAGCTGGACGGCAGGAAGTTCCGCTTTTATATGGTCTTCGGCATGACCCGGCCGGGATTTGAACCCCGGCTTCCCAGGTGTATTTCGATTTATTAATTCAGCAAAAACGATTTGATTTAATACATATTTACTACAAATTACATGTAGGTATTCAACCACCGTGAGTCGGTTATGTTTCTTTGTCTCCCCATGATGATGTCATTAAGCGCGCCACAAAAACAAGCCCAGTCGTGTTCAAAAGCTGTTAATGTTATTGTTATATTGAGTTTACTATATAGTCCACTATATCTAAATTCACTGTATAGGGAGTAGGGAAGGAGGGAGTGAACATTCTGAACGCAGCCTTAGTCTTGCCCAAACTGGTTGGTAGAGACATGAACCTGAGTTATGCTGTTGTCTGTGACGTCATTACCAGCCACCGTAGTCTTGTCATCCAACTGCTTAGATATAAATTTTATGATTCTTTTGGACCCTTAATTTAAAAAAAGTATTTTTCATCAACCTATATTTTTTTTTAAAAAAAGAGCGTTAATTCTGCACCTTCCTTGATACTTTACTGTTTTAATATTTAAAAAGAAATTGTTTTTGTGAAAATACTATCTAGTACACCTTTATCCATCCATCCATCTTCTTCCGCTTAATCCTTTTCGGGTCGCGGGGGGGCTGGAGCCTATCCCAGCAACTTTGGGTGAGAGGTAGGGCACACCCTGGACAGATTGCCAGTCCATCGCAGGACCAACACAGAGAGACAGACAACCATTCACTCTCACATCCATACCTAAGGACAATTTAGAATCCCCAGTTTGATGCCAATTAACCTAACTTGCATGTTTTTGGCATGTGGGAGGAAACCGGAGAAATCCCGGAGTAAACCCACGCAGACACGGGGAGAACATGCAAACTCCACACAGATCACTGTTGGTCGGGGGCTGGGATTGATCCCAGTGCACCTTTAATTTAGAGTAATTCCCATGAACTATTTTCAACTTCTTATTTACCTTATTTATGAAAGAAAATAATAAACTGGACATCTGTATTTTTCATATCGTAATGCAGCATTTTAATCCAGAAATATTCTCATCTGTGCAGACTTCGAAGAACACAGTCTGGAGGCCTTCCAGCAGGAGATTCAGAGTCTGGTCCATTTACTCGAGGTGGACTTCGTGCAACAGCAGGACCCAGACTGACTCGAAATCCTGACTCTTATAACGCTGCACGGTAAAACTCATTGTTATCTCACCTTGTTTTGCAGTGGTCCTACTTGATGATTTTGTATCAGGTGCTTTAAACACTCTGTGGTTCTTCACCACCTTTTTCTAAATGTCAAATTCTAAAGAAGCACTAGGAAATCGGAAATCTGTATTGCTGCAAATCACTGTTTTAATTCTGTTTGAATATATTAGTTTTATTGAAAATATTACAAAATGTGACAGTTTTTAATGCTTCCAAAAATCCACCAGTTTAAAAAGACTAATTTCATTTGTCCTTGTGTTGTCAGAGACATGAGTATTCCTTTCAGTCAGTGGACCAAGGAGCAGGTGTGTGGCTGGCTAGAGGACTATGGACTGGGCCAGTACGTCAGTCTCGCCAGACAGTGGGTTGAAAATGGACAGATGCTTCTGTCTGCCACACCTCAGGATTTTGAGAAGGTCAGAGGCTGAAATTGGTACACACTCCTAATTTTAATCTGCACACAAATTTGAAAGACTATTTTACAGGGGACAGAGTATGTCCTTTTTCCACATGATTCACAGAATCGTTATTGAAATATCTGTGAAATCTGATCTCAGGGTTTAAATACTCCAGCACCATTTTCCACCCAGATTCTTCACGATGACCATTTTCACTATGGCTTTACTATCACTGTGGTGACGTCTTCTGCAAATGAGTCACCGCAGTTACAGTGGTGTGAAAAAGTGTTTGCCTCCTTCCTGATTTCTCATTTTTTTTGTATGTTTGTCACACTTAAATGTTTCACATCATCAAACAAATTTAAATATTAGACAAAGATAACACAAGTAAACACAAAATGCAGTTTTTAAATGAAGGTGTTTAAGGATAAAAAAAAATCCAAACCTTCATGGCTCTGTGTGAAAAAGTGATTGTCCCTTCCCCATTAAAACATAAATTAACTGTGGTTTATCACATCTTTGGAAAGCTGAGTTCAATTTCTCTAGCCACACCCAGACCCGATTACTGCCACACCTGTTCTCAATCAAGAAATCACTTAAATAGGACCTGCCTGACAAAGTGAGGTAGACCAAAAGATCCTCAAAAGCTAGACACCAATGCTGTGACCCATAGAAATTCAGGAACAAATGAGAAACAAAGCAACTGAAATGTATCAGTCTGGAAAAGGTTGTAAAGCCATTTCTAAAGCTTTGGGACTCCAGTGAACCACAGTGAGAGCCATTATCTGCAAATGGCAAAAACATGGAACAGTGGTGAACCTTCTCAGGAGTGGCCAGCCGACCAAAATTACCCCAAGAGCGCAGCGACGACTCATCCAAGAGGTCACAAAAGACCCCACAACAACATCCAAAGAACTGCAGGCCTCACTTGCCTCAGTTAAGGTCAGTGTTCACGACTCCACCATAAGAAAGAGACTGGGTAAAAATGGTCTGCATGGCAGAGTTCCAAGACGAAAACCACTGCTGAGCAAAAAGAACATAAAGGCTCATCTCAGTTTTGCCAGAAAACATCTTGATGATCCCCAAGACTTTTGGGAAAATACTCTGTGGACTGACGAGACAAAAGTTGACCTATTTGGAAGGTGTGTGTCCCATTACATCCGGCGTAAAAGTAACACAGCATTTCAGAAAAGGAACATCATACCAACAGTAAAATATGGTGGTGGTAGTGTGATGGTCTGGGGCTGTTTTGCTGCTTCAGGACCTGAAAGACTTGCTGTGGTAAATGGAACCATGAATTCTGCTGTCTACCAAAAAATCCTGAAGGAGAATGTCCGGCCATCTGTTTGTGACCTCAAGCTGAAGCACACTTGGGTTCTGCAGCAGGACAATGATCCAGAACACACCAGCAAGTCCACCTCTGAATAGCTTAAGAAAAACAAAATGAAGACTTTGGAGTGACCTAGTCAAAGTCCTGACCTGAATCCTATTGAGATGCTGCGGCATAACCTTAAAAAGGCGGTTAATGCTTGAAAACCCTCCAGTGTGGCTGAATTACAACAATTCTGCAAAGATGAGTGGGCCAAAATTCCTCCACAGCGCTGTAAAAGACTCATTGCCAGTTATCACAAACGCTTGATTGCAGTTGTTGCTGCTAAGGGTGGCCCAACCAGTTATTAGGTTTAGGGGGCAATCACTTTTTCACACAGGGCAATGTAGGTTTGGATTTTTTCCCCTTAATAATAAACACCTTCATTTAAAAACTGCATTTTGTGTTTACTTGTGTAATCTTTGTCCATCCATCCATCATCTTCTGCTTAATCCTTTTCGGGTTGCGGGGGGCGGGCTGGGGCTTATCCCTGCATCTTTGGGCGAGGGATGGGGTACACCCTGGACAGATCACCAGTCCATCGCGGGGCCAACACAGGGAGACAGACAACTATTCACTCTCACATTCATACCGAAGGACAATTTAGAATCCCCAGTTTGATGCCAATTAACCTAACTTGCATGTTTTTTTGGCATGTGGGAGGAAACCGGAGAAATCCCACGCAGACATGGGGAGAACATGCAAACTCCACACAGATCACTGTTAGTTGGGGGCTGGGATCGAACCCAGGATCCCCTGGCCAAGGGTGAGTTGCTGTGCTGCCGCAGTGCTAACCACTCCTCCACCGCGCACCGCAGTGTTATCTTTGTCTAATATTTAAATTTGTTTGATGATCTGAAATATTTAAGTGTGACAAACATACAACAAAATGAGAAATCAGGACAGGAGCAAACACTTTTTCACACCACTGTATATATTACCCTTGAGTCTAATATTACTTAATCCTTTAATGAGAGTTACTGGGACAAAGGTGGACCCTAAAAAAGTGACAGGATTGTGTTTTGTTTTTTTTTGTTTTATTGGTAGTTACTTCAGAAACCCAAATTCATACTCAAAAGCATTGAAAGTGACATTTTGATCATTTGTCCCAGTTAATTTTAGATCTCAGTGTACTAAATATTATGAACAAAAGATCAAATTTGACCCATTATTCACCAGCCTCCTTGTTTGATATTGTGATTATATTCTTATGGTCTTTACCCTTTGAATCTTAAAAGTGGGTGCTTAAAACAACCTGAAATGACAAGCTGATTTAGTTTGGTCCAAATCTGGACTTCGCTAAAAATACAAAGTGTAACCAGATTACTGTCACCACATTACTGCTGTGCACATCAACTAAAATTGGCAGAGGTGTATGTAAAGCTCCCATTAGCACAATGCTAAACCTTAAGCTATGCGCTAAAATAAAGTCAACATAATCTACCTACACAGCCTAATCAACCACTACAGCAGGTAGCTGCTCACCTGGTCCGTAGAATCGCAACACTTTCAATTACAGACTGGCTGACAGCACCCCAGGTTTGCACGGCATATAAATATGTTCATATTAGATGGCCTCTCTGCTGCCCCCTCTTTCAGGTCACCAGATATAAATATTGGAAAGGGTATTCAGGTCAAATTGCTACCCTTAAAAATGTACAACCACAACCTTTAAAGAAAAGCTTTCTTCTTCAGCAGATATTTCTGCAGCCAGAAGGTGGAGCTGCTTTACAACAGTCTGAAATGTGACTTCATTATTTGAAATTTGGGCCACATTCAGTGTAACCATCCACCACTTTAACCATGTGAGAGAAAAAGGTTTCAAGTCTGTTTTACAAAGGTAATGAGTAATTACCTTTTACTGAGTAATAAGTATAATAATAAATAATTTGTAGCAAGAAATTTGGTAAGTCCATCCATCCATCCATCTTCTACCGCTTTTCCGGAGGTCCGGGTCGCGGAGGCAGCAGTTCAAGCAGAGAAGCCCAGACTTCCCTCTCCCCAGCCACCTGCTCCAGCTCTTCAGAGGGGATACCAAGGCGTTCCCAGACCAGCTGGGAGACATAGTCTCTCCACCGAGTCCTGGGTCTGCCTCGGGGTCTCCTCCCAGTGGGACGTGCCTGAAACACCTCAAGTGGAAGGCGTCCAGGAGGCATCCTAATCAGATGCCCATACCACCTCAACTGACTCCTTTCAATGTGGAGGAGCAGCGGTTCTACTCTGAGCCTCTCCCGGATGACTGAGCTCCTCACCCTATCTCTGAGGGTGAGTCCAGCAATCCTACGGAGAAAGCTCATTTCAGCCGCTTGTATCCGCGATCTCGTTCTTTCGGTCATTACCCAAAGCTCGTGACCATAGGTGAGAGTAGGAACGTAGATTGACTGGTAAATCGACAGCTTTGCCTTAGAACTAAGCTCCCTCTTCACCACAACAGACCGGTACAACGTCCGCATCACTGCAGATGCTGCTCCAATCCGTCTGTCGATCTCTCGCTCCATTTTCCCCTCACTCGTGAACAAAACCCCAAGATACTTAAACTCCTCCACTTGGGGCAGGAGCCTGTCCCCAACCCGGAGAGGACAATCCACCTTTTTCCGGCTGAGGACCATGGACTCGGACTTGGAGGTGCTGATTCTCATCCCAGCCGCTTCACACTCAGCGGCAAACCGTCCCAGCAAGAGCTGTAGGTCATTGCTGGATGAAGCCAACAGGACAACATCATCTGCAAACAACAGGGATGAGATCCTGTGGTCACCAAGCATGACACCCTCCATTCCCTGGCTGCGCCTAGAAATCCTGTCCATAAAAATTATGAACAGGATCGGTGACAAAGGGCAGCCCTGGCGGAGTCCAACTCTCACTGGGAATGACTCCGACCGAGTGTTGGCAATACGAACCAAACTCTCACAACGGTCGTACAGAGACCGAATAGCTCGTAACAACAAGCCCGATACCCCATACTCCCGAAGCACCCCCCACAAAAATCCACGAGGGACGCGGTCAAATGCCTTCTCCAAGTCCACAAAACACATGTAAACTGGTTGGGCAAACTCCCACGAACCCTCAAGAATTCTCGAGAGGGTAAAGAGCTGGTCCGATGTGCCACGGCCAGGACGAAAACCACATTGCTCCTCCTGAATCCGAGGTTCGACCAACGGCCGGACTCTCCTCTCCAGTACCTTGGCATAGACCTTCCCAGGGAGGCTGAGGAGTGTGATCCCTCTATAGTTGGAGCACACCCTCCGGTCCCCTTTTTTGAAGAGAGGAACCACCACCCCGGTTTGCCATGCCAAAGGCACTGCCCCCGACCTCCACGCAATGTTGCAGAGGCGTGTCAACCATGACAACCCAACAACATCCAGGGCCTTGAGGTACTCAGGGCGAATCTCGTCCACCCCCGGGGCCCGGCCACCAAGGAGATTTTTAACCACCTTGGCGACCTCAGCCCCTGTGATAGGCGAGTCATCCCCCTCGTCCCCAAACCCTGCTTCCTCTGTGGAAGGCATATCAGTGGGATTGAGGAGATCCTCAAAGTATTCCTTCCACCGCCCGACGATATCCCCAGTTGAAGTCAACAGTGTCCCATCCGCACCATACACAGTGTGGACGGGGACGATCCATGAGGGAGAGCATACTCGAGAGCATACTTGTTCACGAGTGAGGGGAAATTTGGTAAGTAATAAATAATTTAATATAATAGTAATTTATAATAAGTAACAACTTAAATGTCTAATTTAAACTGCCAATATACATATAAATAATCATTAGAATCTGTAATTTGTATTACAGTTTGTACAAAGTCTACAGTTGCTTATAAATAAACAGCCAGTTGTACAGTAATCTTAGTTTGAGACTTAATTGTGTTTCTGTGACCCTCAGGAGATGGGTATGAAGAATCCACTGCACAGGAAGAAGCTACAGCTCGCTCTGAGAGCGTTCACAACTAAAGTTATAGAAAAATCTTCAGAGCTGGACCACATCTGGGTCACCCGTAAGATTATCTGCTTTTGGTTTCAGAATTTAAAAAAAGACTGTATCTTAATCAGATGTACAAATTAACATTATTTCTCTACATAACCAAAGAAACGGTGAATTGGTTTATATATGTAAATAAATTTTAAAAATGCTAACATAACCAGCTCACAGAATAGAAAATGTAATACAGTTTGACATCTAAGAGATTAAAGTTAAATATTTAATGAATGTAGTTTATTTGTGTGCATTTTTCGTTAATTTAGGCTGGCTGGATGATATTGGATTGCCTCAGTATAAAGACCAGTTTCATGAAGCTCGAATAGATGGCCGAATGATACAATATCTCACAGTGGTAAGACTTACATGCCTTGCTCTGTTATTATGCTTAAGAGTTTAGATTTGGTTTCAAACATAATTTAAAAACATAAATTCTACTTTACTTTTCATAGTGTTCAAAAATTTTCTATTTCCCCAGAATGATCTCTTGACTCTGAAGGTTACCAGCCAGCTTCATCATCTCAGTATTAAATGTGCCATCCATGTGCTTCATGCAAATAAGTTCAACCCCAACTGTCTTCGACGTAGGCCGGGGGAGGAGGTAGGTCATGAAGATGAGCTCACCTGGCTGTCATTATACCGGTTTCCCACAAGATGGCACCAGATAAATATTTTCAGATGGCCTGTGTTTTCATGCAACAGTTTCCAGTATCTGTTAAAGGCCTTTATTTATGTTTCATTTTATGTTTTCAGAAGGAGCCTTCTCCCTCAGAGGTAGTGCAGTGGTCAAACCACCGTGTGATGGAGTGGCTGAGAGCTGTAGATCTGGCAGAGTATGCTCCTAATTTACGGGGCAGCGGTGTTCACGGCGGCCTTATAGTTAGTATGACACAATTCAAGCAATGCCTGCAAGCTTTGTACATCCCTTAGACATTATATACATTAAATGTTAGCATGTGTTCTGTTCATTAAAGACTTCCCCTGACTCATTTCCCATGGACTGAGAGGAATGATACTTGGCACAGTTATTAGTCTTTCTCTACACAGGTACCACCAAGGGTCACACACTTCTCCCCTCGCTTTGTGCAGTTGTCGAGACCTTTCCTCTAGAAGTCTGCAGGTTGTATCAGAAGCTATGATTTGACCTCAGAAATCAGTGATTCATCTTCTTGTAAGTGCTTGTCCTTCAAAAATGACTTCATGGTTGGAAAGAGGTGGAAGTCAGATGGTGCAAGGTTGGGAGAGGAAGGAAGAGCGTGAGAAGGATTTCATAGCCGCAGGACCATGCTTCCAGGGTGTTGTCTTGCAGGAGGAAGACACTGTTGGTCAGCATGCCACACCTCTTAGTTTTGATGGCCTTCTACAATTTCTGCAGCAGTGAAGTGTATGAGTCCTGGTAATTGTGGTACCCTTTTTCAGCAACTCCATCATCAATAGTCCTGTTAACCCCTCACAAACAGTCTTTAATATATTAGAAATAACTGAAAATGAAGTCTCAAATATCATCAGCTCATTGAATAGCTCAAAAACAATAGATGAACATGGTCTTAACACCAAATTTTTTAAAAGAAAATAGAGTCTCTCATTTGTCCAATTACTCATTTAATCAATCTGTCAATCAAACATGTTGTTGTCCCAACTGCTTGGAAGGTAGGAGTGGTCAGACCAGTTTTCAAAACGGGGAGTAAAACTGATATAAACAACTACAGACCAATCAGCATCTTACCTGTCATCTCCAAAATAATTGAAAAATGGGTGGTCACACTATTATGTGAACATCTGAATTACGGAAACACCCCCCTGCATCATGCAGTTTGGGTTCCATGCCCACCACTCAGTCTGCAATAAGCTTGTTCCTAGAGAAACCTAAATCTTTCTTAGATAAGTGCAGTTGTGTAGGTGCTGTGCTTTTAGATCTGAAGAAGGCATTTGACACCGTTGACCACAACATCCTTTTAACCAAACTTACCCAGTTTAACTTTTCAGAACATGCTATCAAATGGATGAAATCCTATTTAACCGACAGACAGCAATGTGTAATGGTCAGCAGTGTTAAATCACCATATTTGAAATGTCAAATGGGTGTCCCACAAGGCTCCATACTTGGACCAATATTATTCTCCCTGTACATAAATGATCTACCAAATGCATGCAGAAACATTCATATACAAATGTATGGAGATGACACGGTAATAGTCACACCTGCAAAAAACACACAAGAAGCCGCCTGTATTCTTACTAACAGTGATGACCCAAATCCATGACTGGCTGAATAATTCATGTCTCCTACTAAACATTAAAAAACTGTTTGCATGATGTTCACCAAACAACGATTGAATATTACAAACTCAAACATTTTCTTAAAAGGGGAAGAGCTGCAACTAGTCGAGGAATTTAAGTACCTTAGCATGATTTTAGACTCCTCATTAACCTTTAAAAAACACCAAAAAAAAATCTCAAACATAATCAAATTCAATTAAGAAATTTTAAACAAATTAGACCATCGCTGGGAGTTGGTGCGGCCAAAATGTTTCTGCATGCAGTGATCTTCTCACACATCGATTACTGTTTTACTAACTGGTCGCTCACTGGTGTAACCATAATCAGACCCATTGAATCTTTATACAAAAAAGCCATAAAAATCCTTGACAAGAAAGATCCCACATATCATTGCAGTCACATTTACAAGAAAACACATTCTTCTGTCTTTTGAAAATCATAAAACTCTCAAATTTGCCTGTTCATCTATAAAATATTAAATGGCTGCCCCCCCCCCCCCCCCGCTTTCCTGGGAGAATATGTTAAACTGAGAAATGTCACTGGTACAATCACCAGAGCAGACTGTGAGGTCCCCCACAGATGCACCACATTTGCTCAATCTGTGCTATCAGTGAGGGGCACTAAGAGCTGGAATAACATACCACCTGCAATCGGAGAACGTACCACACTAAACATTTTAAAGACTCATTGTAAAAATTGGCTTTTAAACAACCAGAGCTGTACCCATAACTAGTGGTTGCTCTGTGGCATGCACATATACAGTGGGGAAAAAAGTATTTAGTCAGCCACCAATTGTGCAAGTTCTCCCACTTAAAAGATGAGAAGGGTCTCCAATTTTCATCATAGGTATACCTCAACTATGAGAGACGAAATGAGGAAAAAAAAAATCCAGAAAATCACATTGAAGGATTTTTAATGAATTAATTGGTAAATTCCTCGGTAAAATAAGTATTTGGTCACCTACAAACAAGCAAGATTTCTGGCTCTCACAGACCTGTAACTTCTTCTTTAAGAGGCTCCTCTGTCCTCCACTCATTACCTGTATTAATGGCACCTGTTTGAACTCTTTATCAGTATAAAAGACACCTGTTCACAACCTCAAACAGTCAGACTCCAAACTCCACTATGGCCAAGACCAAAGAGCTGTCAAAGGACATCAGAAACAAAATTGTAGACCTTCACCAGGCTGGGAAGACTGAATCTGCAATAGGTAAGCAGCTTGGTGTGAAGAAATCAACTGTGGGAGCAATTATTAGAAAATGGAAGACATACAAGACCACTGATAATGTCCCTCAATCTGGGGCTCCATGCAAGATCTCACCCCGTGGGGTCAAAATGATCACGAGAACAGTGAGCAAAAATCCCAGAACCACATGGGGGGACCTAGTGAATGACCTGCAGAGAGCTGGGACCAAAGTAACAAAGGCTACCATCGGTAACACACTACGCCGCCAGGGTCTCAAATCCTGCAGTGCCAGACGTGTCCTCTGCTTAGGCCAGTACATGTCCAGGCCCGTCTGAAGTTTGCTAGAGAGCATTTGGATGATCCAGAAGAGGATTGGCAGAATGTCATATGGTCAGATGAAACCAAAATAGAACTTTATTGTAAAAACTCCACTTGTCGTGTTTGGAGGAGAAAGAACACCATACCTACTGTGAAGCATGGGGGTGGAAACATCATGCTTTGGGGCTGTTTTTCTGCAAAGGGACCAGGACAACTGATCCGTGTAAAGGAAAGAATGAATGGGGCCATGTATCGTGAGATTTTGAGTGAAAACCGCCTTCCATCAGCAAGGGCGTTGATGATGAAACGTGGTTGGGTCTTTCAGCATGACAATGATCCCAAACACACCGCCCGGGCAACGAAGGAGTGGCTTCGTAAGAAGCATTTCAAGGTCCTGGAGTGACCTAGCCAGTCTCCAGATCTCAACCCCATAGAAAATCTTTGGAGGGAGTTGAAAGTCCGTGTTGCCCAGCGACAGCCCCAAAACATCACTGCTCTAGAGGAGATCTGCATGGAGGAATGCGCCAAAATACCAGCAACAGTGTGTGAAAACCTTGTGAAGACTTACAGAAAACGTTTGACCTCTGTCATTGCCAACAAAGGGTATATAACAAAGTATTGAGATGAACTTTTGTTATTGACCAAATACTTATTTTACCAAAGAATTTACCAATTAATTCATTAAAAATCCTTCAGTGTGATTTTCTGGATTTTTTTTTTCCTCATTTTGTCTCTCATAGTTGAGGTATACCTCTGATGAAAATTGGAGACCTCTCATCTTTTAAGTAGGAGAACTTGCACAATTGGTGGCTGACTAAATACTTTTTTGCCCCACTGTATACTGTATATGTGCCCGTGTGTCACACACAAATGCCCTGCCTCTTGTTTGTTGCTGTCTGTTGTTGCTGTGAGGTGCTTGGGTGCATACGCAGCACTTCACACATGTGACATTTGAATATTTTGTTTTGTAACAACTTAACTCTTGCACTTTGTACAGTTTCATTGCAGTTGTTCTGCTTGTGTGTGATTGTGTGTTTTTGTGACCCACCGGGGGACTACAGATGCAAATTAGTAGTATTGCTTAATCTGGCATACTTACATTTGTATTAATGTTCATTAGTATGTAATGTCCCTTTCAAATAAACATTAAACTTAAACTTAAGCAATACCCCATGCTGGTCCCAAAAGACCATGAACATGACTGCCTGCTGAGAGTTGGACAGGTGCCTTCTTATGAGGTGGTAAGTCATAATGCTTCCATTGTTTCAACTGGGCTTTAGTTTCTGGATCATAGTGAGCCATGTTTCATCTTGTGTGATTAGTCTGTCGAAGAAGTCCTCCTGTTTTTTTTTTGGCACATGGCCAAAAAAGCCTGAGTGTACATGACTCATTCCCACTTTTAGAAATGTGTGTGCAACCAGGGAATCCATCATGCAGACAGCTTCCGCATGTTCAAATTGTCATGGATGAGCTTGACATCTTGAGCTAGTTAGCAAACGGTTATGCGATGATCCTCCAAAATGGTGGCCTCCACTTGCCAGATGGTGTCTTCATCAGTGGCACACTGGGTTGCCTGGGCATGAGTGCCTTTTCCACCAATGTCCAACCACACTTGGAACTGTCGATGCTAGTGCTTGATTGGGGCGTCCTCCCCATAATAAGTCTTTTATCAAATACCTCTCAAGTACAGGAACCTGCATTTAACTGGCTCCATTATCACACTTTACTCCACCTTAGCACTTGTAAAAGAGAAACTTTTAGGAGTTCAGAGCTGCAAATTACCGTATGACATATTGAAATACGTATTATTATACATGTGCAATTTCAGCCTCCTACAAGAAGTGTGTCAGGGGAAATCTTTAATAAGCCGCACTGATATTTAGTGCCCATGTTACTAAATGTGCTGCTTTAATCCTCTGCCTGTATGCCTTTCTATAGATCCTGGAGCCTCGCTTTAACTCAGAGACTTTGGCCCTACTCTTAAATATTCCTCCACAAAAGACTTTGCTTCGCCGTCACCTTGCTACAGCCTTCTCTGCCCTGGTTGGACTTCAGGCCATACAAGAGAAACGAGAGTATGGCAACGCCACTGGGCATGTGCCCCTCACTACCACTGCTAAAGTAAAGGTCAGGGCACGGTTTCAAGTCACTGAAAATATTAATTTGTTCTTGCAACATACAATAAAAAGTAAATAAATTTTGCATGGGCCTTCTTGTATTTTCAGCCAAAAAAGCTCGGCTTCACTCAGTTCAGTCACCTCAGAAAAAGGAAACCTGATGAATCTGCGGACTATATTTGCCCAATAGACAGTGGAACTCTTACAGTTAACGGAGTTTCTCACTTGCCACTGAAACCACGAAGAAGCCTCAGCCCCAGTTTGGACAGACAGGCTGAGAGGCGGGAACAGGTGGGGACAAAAGCTCAAACTAACTGCCTTAAACAGTAATGCTATGACTGAATGAATGAATGAAAAATTCTATACTCACTTGTTTTTAAACATGAGTGGGAATTCTAATGTAGATGTCAGGGTGGGATAGGCTGCAAAATGCTGTATAAGTAAAATCCCTATGCTGTGTAAATATGATTTTATTTTTTTTTAATCAGTGTTCATCTTAGAATGGTGATGATTTCTGAGTGAATTATTTCATTGAAGCTGCTCTCTGCATTCCCATAAGAGTTGGATTCCAAAGGCGATACTTTTAACTGTCTCTTTTGTACCAAAATTACTTCAGATTTTAAGATACTGAACTTTTCTTGTATATAAGGTTTGTCTGTACAGTATATTAACTGGCACAGTTTTCCTTAAGAATGAATGTTTGCCATTTTTTTTTGACAGTAAATGGTAACTGTTTTGATTTGTTGCAGTTCCCTCACTGATTTGTGCCTTCAAATGAGGCTTGGAGTGGCATGTAAGATTGTTACTTACATGTCCCCTTGTTTCAAAAGATTAATGTGCAATTATCAAAAGGCTATCGTATATAGTAATGGTAATTATTAAAAATATATATCATGTCACTAGTCACAAAAGCTAATGAAATGTGGTAATTCAGAGTAGAAAAGTCACATTACAGTTTTTTGCCTCCTGGTGTGAAGACTTTAGGCCCAACGCCCATTTAGGTCTCAATGTCCATCACACCCATTCCTACATAGTCGGCAAATGCTTTTGGCTGTCCCAATGTCAAATTTTCAAGCTTCTCAGTCATGCACTTCTCACAAGTCTCGATTTCCGCTGACTTTTCCTAAGCTTAGCACCTTGTACTATGAACATTGGATAATGAAGTTATCACATAGCATTGGATGATTTGGACAAAAGGTGTTTATTTCTTTTTTCATTTTCTTTCTTGACATAAGTGAAGAAAACAGTTATAGCTGCAATAAAAATGTGTCCATATGAAATTGGAGTATATGCAGTATTTGTTTTATTCAAGAACTGTTGCCTTTTTTTTAAATTCTTGATGAGGTTTTGGTAAAACCAATTAAATTATGTATTTCAGTGAATTCTTGCACCCAGTCTATAAGGTAAGATCCAGGATATATCTTGCCATTAATAACAAGAGAGCACTCAGAGTGCATACCTCTGCCAAGGCTCTGTCCGTCCGTCCCTTCATTCAGCCCGTTGTCTGTCCGTACCGCCGTGGTGGAGGTATGTGCTTGTGGATCACCTCCAAAATGTAATGGGTTCATCCTTAGCCCAAGGGCCACCTCTAGTGAAAATTTCATCAAAATCCATCCAGTAACTTTCCCCCACAGCACAAGCCATAATTTAGACATTGTGTTTTGGTTATATCAGGCCCATCAGTCCAAGCTTCAATTTAGCCCACAAATAGATGCTGAAAATTGGGTTGTGTTAAGTCCATCTACCACAGACTCGTATTTAGTCAAGAAAAAAAGTTGTTGGAAACTGGGCAAAAAATAGTCCAATAATTGTGCCATTTAGTCCACAGGATTGGACCCAAATTTATCTTCAAAACAGTTTTTGGCATTTGGTGATGGTGGTGGGGGTCTGTCTCTCAAAAGTCAAATATGCTTTTACAACCACTGGGACTCTTTGCTAAAAGTGCTTTATAAAAATGCATATTTTTAACAGCTTTTTTAAAAGTTTGACATTCGGCATAATGCTTGTTACATATTATCTGAAACCAGTGCTAGTGCTATTGTGCCATGCACTTAAAAAGCACTATTTGAATATGAGTACATTCTACAAATTTCTCTCTATGTTGTGTTTTTTTATGGATGTACTGTATATACCTTGGGTTCTGGGTGTCCCCAGACACCCCTGGTCTTGTCTGATCTTGAAAGCTGAGCAGGGTCTATGTTGGTCCTAGTACTTGGATGGGAGACTGCATGGGAACACCGGGTGCTGTGATGGACTGGTGACCTGTCCAGGATGTACTCTGCCTCTTGGCCAGAGATGCTGGTGTAGGTGCCCTACCACACACAGCTCAAAAAAGAATCAGGATGTTGGTGGCTATATTCTTTAAAAAAACAAAAAAAACAAAACTCAAGGCAGCTTTTCATCTTCATTTTTCAACCAAATTGAGACCACACAGGGACGTCTATATGAAGACGCCTTTTTGTCTTTCACTCTTCAACCAAATCCATACTTTTTTTTTTTTTTTTTTAAGACTGTTTGCAAAGCTCTTCATTTTTTCAACCAATTTGTGCTGGAAGGGTTTGTTTAATCCTTCTGCACAAAAGCAAATTAAGGGCCTTGGCACAGATATGCACTCTCAGAACACCTCCAAAATCTAATGGATTCATCCTTAGGCCAAGGGCCACCTCTGGTGAAAATTTCATCCAAATCGGTCCAGTAGTGTTTGTGTAATCCTGCTTATAGGCCAACAGGCATATGCTGGCACAAATATTACACCTCCTTGGCAGAGGTGTGATTATGATGAAAGACAATAACTTAAAGCATGTTTTGCTACACGGTTACATTTGTTTAGTCATACAGTTTTGGGACCTTATGAATTCAAAGATTTATCCTTTTTAACCCCTTAGCATTACAGCACATTTTTCTATAATTAACTGAAATTAATTACTGAAAGGAATCAGTAACTTTTAATCACATTTTCATGCACTGAACATGCTGTACTTGTGACCCTCATATTCAACATAAATACTGCTAGAGCAACATAAAAGAATCATAAATGTATATCAATTTAAAAAATACAATCTATGACAGCCATTTGTAAAATCCTTTTTCATTATAAAGAGGAAGTCAATTTCGCTGCAGAGCTACCATTTTTATATTATCATATTTCTTTTATTTTGAAACGGTCAAAGAGGAAGTCAGGGCTTCTACTTAAGGTAACTTTCCCATTTATCAATCAATCGGCGGAGCTGCACGTCGCCTAGCAGTCCAGTCTTACCGGTGTAGCATACAGGCGGCGGCCTCGCCAGTGTTGGCGGCCCAGTGTCTCCCTTCATTGTCCCCACAAACGATGTTTATGGCCGTCCTGGGCGGTAAAAGCCATGCGTCAGTTCCCGGAGGACCCGGTGGCCTGCTGGGAGCTCCAGCTCCCGGTGGCGGCGGCACTGCCCCGCGAGGCCAAGCCTTCGCCAAGCCACCTTGTCTGATATTCTGGGAAGGTGCCCATAGAGATCTTCACTGGCGACGTGGCTCCAAAAGCGCCTGAAAGGTGTGATATATCTCTTTGCTTTGTCTTAATATTTGAACAATATCAAAATACGCCAAGAGAACCTTTAAAAATGTGGAAGAATGGCACTCGCTGTTAGCGTCTGCATGGGAGCATGGCAAACGAGCAGCAGTCAGGAGCCCCTTTTGACCCCCCTGCCGCCCCGTACAAGCAAACAACAAGAATTAGACCAAACATAATAATTGGGGAAAACTTTTACTTTTGCATATCATTAGTCCTGTAACAGAGAACATCCCAATCAATAATTACAAATGACAGGTTCATAAATAAATTAATTCTGCTGACAAGTACGTAACAACAACAATTGATCCAGCACAGTTTACCCTTGGCCGGGGGATTGTGGGGATTGTGGATCGTGGGTTCGATCCCAGCCCCCCGACCAACAGTGATCTGTGTGGAGTTTGCATGTCTCCCCGTGTTGCGTGGGTTTACTCCGGGATTTCTCCGGTTTCCTCCCACATGCCAAAAACATGCATGTTAGGTTAATTGGCTGTTCTAAATTGTCCCTAGATATCTGTTTCCTATAGGCCCTTAGAATAGAGGGTTAGTATTAATGAAAGCGCTTTGAGTGGTCTTTGTGACTAGAAAAGCGCTATATAAGTGCAGGTTAGTTAGTTAGTTAGTTAATGGAAATTAGAGGAAGGAGAGGGTGGGGCGCTCTGGATATGAGAGCCTGAATTACACAGTAATGGTGACGATTTCTTAATAACTGCTGTTGCATGAGTAATACATAAGTGACCCTATGAAAATGTAGTTAGTGCAAACATACTGTCAAAGTTGTTATTATTTTGCCATTCATACGTGGGACAGTCTAATTTTCAATGTACACCAGCAGATGTCAGTGTTGCCTGTGTATAATGCCAGTGGCATGCTCTTGAAACTATTTGACTAATTCTTTTAAATTCATAACTGAGAAGTCAAACAGTGAAAATGCTAAAAGGTTTGGTTTTCTTTCAGTTTTACACTTTTTTTTTAACTTTAGTTCATTACTGCCCAACTGAATGATTATCACTGACTAAAAGTTTAAAAGTTGGACTTGGTGTCGCTATGATCCAGATGAAGGTATTGCAGTGATGGTACCATTTTTACACCAAATCAACTAAGCAGAGAACTCAAACGTGTGACATATATAAGTTAAAGAGTGCACCACCTTTTATATCACTGCACATTTTGTAAAAATGCATCTACATATAGTTTTTACCATATTTCTCTGTGCGTGCATGCATGTGATTGAACCTGTGAGTATGCATGCATGTGCAAAGTGAATATAGCATTGTTGTTTCTAATCGTGCATCTTAGGCTAATTTCAGTAATGTGATCCAGCCTGCACCAGCTGACAGTTTAATAGCCATTATTTGTGTCACCCTCTCTCATAATGTGTTTGCAGTAAATTGCTACGTGCAGGTGACTGACATCCTACCTTGCAATATGATATCTATTGTTTTAATTAAGTGAAAGTGCTTGTGACATTTATTGGTTTCCAAGTTAGTTGATAATGGAGGCGCTAGGGGGGTGGGGGAGGAAGTAAATTATCATAGTTTACATTACATAAATAATTTGCAATCCCTTTGCTAATGATTACACATTATTCTCCCACTGTGACTGTCAGTTCATTTGAACACATCACAAATAACACTGCAGTGATGATGCAATGATGCTCTCTTGGCAATGCCTCTCTCCGTCTCTCAGAAAAAAAGCAGACAGAAGACACAGCGAGTGTGAGGGAGAGAATGTTTATTTAGCTTTGTTTTGTTAGATTTTCCCACTGAAATTATATAGCAGCAAATTTTTATTGTGTCGCCAATGATCCCGTTACATCGAGGCCAGTAGAGGCAGTACGTGAATGTTTTAAATCATCGCCCTGTCTGGTTGATCAATGGACTCCCTTAAATGTCTTCAGAGAAACATAATCATGTTTTTATATGATGTCAATGGTTGTTCCTGTCATTAACTTGCCACCAGCTTGCCAGTTTGGGGAACATATTCGATGTTGGGGCGGCACATGTGTTGCATACTTGCCGTCCGACCGCTAAAGCTGTATCTGTCTCCGGCACACCAGTTTGTTCTGACAGGCCTGCCACAATGATGACTGCATCACCCAAACATGGAAGAGCAGCTGGCGAGCCAACCATGACACGCCGTCAAAAGGAGCAGCCAGCCGTCTGCATGAGCCATCTTCTGCCCCATCAAACCTCAGAGCCAATCTCATCCTGCACAGCCAGCCACCATTAACCAGGCTGTTTCTCTCCGTTTGCTTTCCATGCTGAGCACTTCCTATGTTTAAAAAAAAAAAGAAGCCCTATGTGGCTTGGATTTTGATAATAGCAACTCCTAAAAATTCAGTGGCTATAAATCTCATTGAATTATCTGCAGACAATTTGAACTAGCCACAAAGAAACTGTGACAGCCGATCCAATATAACCGTGATGGGATGTGATCACGGGAACTGAATAAGAAGAGCTTAGTTATGAGCAGCCCCCTTGGCGCCAGAGGGGCCTTTTTATTTGTAGCCAAGGCAACTCGCTGTCATACTTGGTGAGTGGACTGTCTTTTTCATTGCCTGAAAAATGTGGTTAACTCACTGAGAGAAAGGAGGAAAAAGGTCTGTGACAATGGGATAGAACAATTATAAGGATATTAAAGGCGGTAGCATTGCCAGAAATTTTTTTGTGTTTTTGGGCCTCATTGCCAACAGCCATCTGTGGCAACAGGGCCCCCTCCCCCATGAATCACCCTAACTTAACTCCTTACAGTAGTCCTGATCCCAGGAACCTACTGACAAGACTGTGACCATTCAGGTCATTTAAGCTACAAGTTCTTTTTGATGAAGGAAATCCTTTAAAGGGAGATATTTTTCAATGGGCCCCATGCATAATTCTTATTAAGGACAGGCATACCATGTCCTTTGTGCTTAGATAACATTCAAAACAATTATATATATGGAAGAAGACAAAAAGATGTGGGAGTTACCAAAACAATATATTGGTTTGTAGGCAAAATATTATATTTGTGTATTATACAACAGTTAGCTCTGACTGAGCAATTTAATTGGACAATGGGGATTCCAGGAGTTACTATATTTGATGATAATTACACTCCAACGTGTCACTGGATATGTATCACTCCACTTCAAACATTTTCTAGTAACCATAAATTATTAACCATTATTTACTCTCTAGTCTATCCATTCAGTGGCTTATAGATGAGAATTGTAATACTGTGTTGGGTACCTTAATGTCCACAGTGAGGCACTGTTTGAAAAGAAATCATCTCTGTAACCCAGAAGCCCTACCCTTTTTAAACAAACAAACTTTATTTAGTTTATAAAGTAATCATCTGCAAGCTATTTCATGTCTATTTAAAAAAGTGTAAGCTAGAGTTGGATTTATTGTCTTGATTAGCAAACCACAGTACCTTTGTGGTGATGGATTCTTTATTTCATCTGAAAATGCAGAGAAAAAGCAGGCAAAGTGTGCTGAAGCCAAATCATTAGCATGCTAACTAGCCATCTGTATGATCTCATGTTGACCACAAACCAACTCAACAGGTGACTGGTGTGGATTATAAATATTGAGTTTTGCACTGGATAATAGTTCATTTGTTTATATGTGTGTGAAATGACAATAGACCAATCCCTTTCAGGTGCATCTCAATAAATTAATATGTCATTGAAAAGTTGGTTTATTTCAGTAATTCATTTCAAAAAAATGAAACTTCTGTATTATATAGATTCATTTCACAGAGAGTGATATGTTTCAAGTGTTCAAGGAAATTTTTTAGAGCACTTCATTCTTCCCTCTGTTGACAACCTTTATGGAAATGCTGGTTTCATTTTTCCAGCAGGACTTGACACCTGCCCACACTGCCAAAAGTACCAGAACCTGGTTTAATGACCATGCAGCTGGAAAGTATTCACAGCGCTTCACTTTTTTCCACATTTTATGTTACAGCCTTATTCTAAAATGGAATAAATTCATTTTTTCCTCAAAATTCTACACACAACACCCCATAATGACAATGTGAAAAAGGATTTCTTGAGATTTTTGCAAATTTATTACAAATAAAAAACTAAGAAATCACATTTACATAAGTATTCCAGCCTTTGTGCAATACTTGTGATGCACCTTTGGCAGCAATTACAGCCTCAGTCTTTTTGAATATGATGCCACAAGCTTGGCACATCTATCTTTGGGCAGTTTCACCCATTCCTCTTTGCAGCACCTCTCAAGCTCCATCAGGTTGGATGGGAAGCGTCGGTGCACAGCCATTTTCAAATCTCTCCAGAGATGTTCAATTGGATTCAAGTCTGGGCTCTGGATGGGCCACTCAAGGACATTCACAGAGTTGTCCTGAAGCCACTCCTTTGATATTCTGGCTGTGTGCTTAGGGTCGTTGTCCTGCTGAAAGATGAGCTGTCACCCCAGCCTGAGGTCAAGAGTGCTCTGGAGCAGGTTTTTATCCAGGATGTCTCTGTACATTGCTGCATTCATCTTTTCCTCTATCCTGACTAGTCTCCCAGTTCCTCCCACTGAAAAACATCCCACGGCATGATGCTGCCACCACCATGCTTTACTGTAGGGATGGTATTGACCTGGTGATGAGCTGGTTTCCTCCAAACCTGACGCCCTGGCATTCACACCAAAGAGTTTCAATTCTTTGTCTCCATCCGACCAGAGAATTTCTCATGGTCTGAGAGTCCTTCAGGTGCCTTTTGGCAAACTCCAGGCGGGCTGCCATGTGCCTTTTTCTAAGGAGTGGCTTCCATCTGGCCACTCTACCCATACAGGCCTGATTGGTGGATTGCTGCAGAGATGGTTGTCCTTCTGAAGGTTCTTCTGTCACCACAGGGAACGCTGGAGCTCTGACAGAGTGCTGATCGGGTTCTTGGTCACCTCCCTGACTAGACCCTTCTCCCCTGATCGCTCAGTTTAGATAGCCAGCCAGCTCTAGGAAGAGTCCTGGTGGTTCTGAGCTTCTTCCATTTATAGATGATGGAGGCCACTGTGCTCATTGGGACCTTCAAAGCAGCAGAAATTTTTCTGTACCCTTCCCCAGATTTGTGCCTCGGACAATCTTGTGTCGGACGTCTATCAGACAATTCCTTTTGACTTAATGCTTGGTTTGTGCTCTGACATGCACTGTCAACTGTGGGAGCTTATATAGACCTTTTCAAATCATGTCCAATCAACTGAATTTACCGCAGGTGGACTTCATTAAAGCTTGCAGAAACATCTCAAGGATGATCAGTGGAAACAGGATGCACCTGAGCTCATTTTGACCTTCATGACAAAGGCTGTGAATACTTATGTACATGGTGTATTTCTTAGCTTTTTCATTTTTAATAATTTCCAAGTCTCAAAACTTTTTTCATGTTGTCATTAAGGGTTATTGTGTGCAGAAGGTTTGAAAAAAAAAAAAGGATTTAATCCATTTTGGAATAAGGCTGTAACATGACAAAATGTGGAAAAAGTGAAGCGCTGTGAATACTCTTGGATGCACTTGTATTGTCAGAAGTTTTTTACATGTCTTGACAGGAGAAACTCTCACCCGAATTTCATCTTTCGACACAAAAGTAGGCTTGTGCCACTCCCCATTGACTTCACATGTTAAGTGGTGCTGTAGAGCCATTTTTGTGGGGGTCATTCATATTTCCTCCAAAATAATAATATTTTGCCAGCCTTGAGGTCCCTCAAAAAAAATTGTGAGTTTTTGTGCACATTGACTACCCCAAAAAAATGAAGATCTTGGATGGAGAAGAAGAAGAAGAAATGCAATAGGGCTCTTGCCCACTGATGTGGTCAGTGGTTTGGGCCCTAATTAAAGCTGCGAGGAGCGATAAACGGGCCCTCACGTCCTCGCTAGACCTCGGCCTTGCCACTCAGAGCGCGTAAACTCTCTCTCACCAACTCTCTTCCTCCCGCTCTTTGTCCATCTGTCCTTCCATAACGCCATCCGCCCATCCTTCCGCCATCCATTCGTTCATCAATCCAGTTGCTGTCCATCTGGCCATACTGCCATCCATCATCAGTCCGTCCATCTGTCCATCTGTACATTGCAAGAGAGCGCCTCGGCAGACGTACTGTATAAGCTCGTGAATTACCTCAAAAATCTGTTTATCCATAGCCTAAAGGTCACTTCTGGTGAAAATTTCACCAGGAAATTTGTTTGAATTTAGACAAGCTATGCCATCACTATAAATGCTTTTTTTTTTTTTTTTTAATTACCTAGGGGGCACTGTAGTTATATGTGGTATAGCCATAAAAATCCGTTCTGGGTGGTACTAGTACCATGTACAGTCTATCAAGTTTGGGTCCATTTGGATGATGTACGTGTGAGTTATGACAGCTTCTATCCATTGGAGGTAGGGGCGCTACTGCTACGTCTCATTGTATATTATAGAAAAGTTCTCATATTGGCTGCCTATTCAACACTCTAAAATTGGTTGACTTTGGACAAAGTATGCCAGAGTTATTAAGCTTTATTTTTCTGCTAGGGGGTGCTAGAGCTATATGTAATTGTTCATTATAGAAAGATTCAGTGTTGGTTAACCATGCACCACACAAAATTTGGTTGAATTTGGACAAAGAATGCCTGAGTTATAAAGCTTTGTTTGTTTTTTCCCTAGGGGGTGCCTATAGCTATGTTATCATCACAAAATCTTTTCTGGGTCTGACTAGTATCATAATAAAGTTTAGCAGCAATCGGACATTCTACATGTGTGTTATGGCAACTTCCAATCCATTGGCGGTGGGGGGCGCTGTCGCATGTGTCATTCTTTATTATAGAA
Organism: Pholidichthys leucotaenia; assembly: GCA_020510985.1. Lineage (NCBI taxonomy): Eukaryota > Metazoa > Chordata > Actinopteri > Cichliformes > Pholidichthyidae > Pholidichthys > Pholidichthys leucotaenia. Next base: position 336,154,895 of record CM035837.1, on the reverse strand, counting down.
ATTATCAGTATTGGCTACCTATTCAACACACAAAATTTGGTTGAAATCAGTCAATGTATGCCAGAGTTACAGACATTGGAAGCGTGATGGCAATACTGCAAACTTGGCCACGCCCCCTTCCGCCAACTGTCGGACTTTTGGAAAAGTTTCAACAGCTTTTGATGGCAGATGGGTATAGATGGATTGGTACCATTTATGGGACAATCAGACTATTTATTTTAGAGATATTGAAGAAAACCTTTGGTGTAAACCCTTCATGTCTCCAAGAGAGGGCGCTATTGCTACTCATGAATATTCATAGCTATAATTGTTCAGAGGCATACCCATATACAGCGTACCTATCTTGGTGCCAATCTGACATTCCATTCCCGAGGTATTCAAAAAACAAGATGATGCAAAACTTTCTGCTCGTATAAAAGGGTCAGTGGCCACATTGTTTTCTGCCATTTGGACGGCAAATAGCTGTAGACCCTGTGTTGAGAATAACAATAATTTCATCTAGCACCTACTCATCCGATTCAACACAGTGTTGTTCGTTATCCCTCATGACTGAATACCACCTTAAGTGAGTGAGATCTTACAGCAGGCAACCCAACACTCTACGACATCATTTGTATGTGATAAGCAAAACACAAGATGGATATGGAGGCGCGCCTGCTGCTGGCTGGCTTTTTGTCAGAGTAAAGGCAAAAAAGGAGAGCCAGAGAAGGCTACAGGCAGCGAGACAAAACTCTGGAAAAGTACTGGAGAGTTGAGGAAGCCATGGGGCAGCGGAAGACATGAGGATATGAACTAGATCACATATGAAGGTAAGCTAATGATTGCTAATGCTAGTTAAGCACTAATAAATTCTCTGTACTACATTGTAATCATGGCAAGTTATGGCTATTAGGTACTAAAATATGTATGCTGTGTGTGTGTTTCAGATGGCTCTCTTGTGGCAAAATTATTGTTTCAGTCAGTCTGGCCATTCAACCAAGCCTCTCAGTGATGGGATGTCATCCCAGCTTCATGAACCGCAGTAATTGCAGAGCTTCAGAATGTCTGTAGAAACATTTAACGTCCTATGCTACAAATTGCTCTGATCTGTGTGAAAATCATGGAGAGACTTTTGAGACATCATGGGATGTACCTGCTCCAGCCGGTGGTGTCGTGGCAAGAAGTGATCAGCTGCCAAAAATTGATTGCCAGGTGCCATATTATAGTTATGGGGTTATATTAGCTGTAAAATATATAGTTCAACAGGTAAACAGTACTGAGTTAGGTATAATAAAATATATTTAACAATTATGATGCATTTTTAACTCAAAACAAACTTCATCTAGGATTAAAAGCAATTAAAATAATAGTCACAAGGTTACATGGAAAATGCATGGATTTACTGGATATATACATGCAGATGCTGTATAAATATATATTCTATGTGTGAATAACATACCTGCCAACTACTCCGGTTTTGCCGTAATGGTTACGGTTTTCAAGACCCCATTCCGGGTTACGGCTTTATTAATCAAAATTACGGTTTTTCACTAAAAATTCAGTCAAAAATTTTAAATCGTAAGAAAACACTAAAGCAATTCCAAACACGAGATCGTTAGAAATCGTATCTAAATTTACCTGAAGCGTTTGCTAAGCTAACGCTATCGCTATAGCTAACGCCATAGCTAATGCCATAGCTAGTCGTAGCACCGAACACCGATACAAAGAAGCGACTTCGTCCCCGGTGATTGGGGCTCGCCGGAGGAACCAACCGAGGCAACAGTTGGACGGGAGCCGGATCGGAGTTCAAGTACAGCGGTGGTAGGAGACGGGGACCAGTGGAGGAGCAGCCGGGGCCCCAGCTGGATAAGTCGACTGTAGCTGGAGCCCAGCTACAGCGGCGGGGCTCGGTGGAGGAACTACTGAGGAAGACGGTGGTAGGTGGCGGGGCTCAGCGGAGGATCTACCGGGACCCCAGCTGGACAGGAGCAGGATCGGAGCTCAACTACAGCGGCAGTGGGCGGCGGGACTCGATGGAGGAGCTGCCGGTACCCCGGCTGGACAGGAGCTCAATTGCAGTGGCGATAAGCAGCAGGACTAGCAGCGGAGGGGGCTAGCTGAGGCCCAGCTGGATTCGAGGTCGGTCGGATCGGATATCGGCGACACCAGCAGAGATTGTTTTACTATCAGCAGGTCAGTAAAAATGCCACCAAAGAAGGAGGAAATGGAAGAGATCAAAAAATCTCTGAACTAAGTTCAGAGATTTTATCTTCTTGGAACATAAGTCAATATTATACAGTAATAAGTGGCATTCAGCTGTTTGTTTTATGTCATTTAAGCACAGTTCTGGTACTTAAAAATCATAAAAACCCAGGAGCTTCGGGGGGTTTTGCCCCCCTTGCCCCCCCACCAGAGCTCTGCCCCGGACCCCGCTGGGGGACTATGTCCCCCAGACCCCCTGCTAAATTTTCAGATAATTTCCCCAACCCCAAATCACATCCCTGGGTAAAGAATGACATACTGAGGCAGGCCACAAAGTTACGGGGAACGGAAGTTTACCTAAAGTCTCTTCATGAGGAATACTCCAAAGCATTTCCAGGAATTATTACTGCGGACTGTGAGCGCATATCCAGCCATGTTAGACTTCCAGCTGGCCCGCCGCATCCGCTGAGAGAGAGCTTAGACTTTCTGCTGCACATTCACCAACCAACCATAATGCCCTGCACTGTGTGTCTATATACTGTATATACATTTATAGTAATATGGACATATGTTTACTAGATGTTGTTTTTTCTTGCCTTCTGATTGTTGCTCTGAGTGTTGCTATCCCTGTGCTGTTGCAATCCTGGAATTTCCCCATTGTGGGACTAATAAAGGCTTATCTTATCTTATCTTATGTGAACAAGAACAAAACTGAGTTCAGGTCCAGTCTGTCAACTAAAGTTCTGGGCAACCTCATGACCAGGAAAATGATGATGACGGCTTCGGGTAACAAGTGCCACAGTGTGTTCCATTCAAAAGACCAACTGAAAAAAGCTAAGAGGTGCACCATAGAAAACAACAATGCTTGAGAGTTATCATAGAGTTTGTTCTTGATCTTTTCCATCAGCATATCTGCATTGACAATTTAAGGAAAATAGAAACATGATTGTTGAAGAAATATGAGGTTGTTAGCCAGATTTTAACTTGATTTAATGCTAATATTTGTTTGCTGTCGGGGGGCTTCGCCCCCCTCAACCCCCCACCAGGACTTTGTCCTGGACCTACCGGAGCCTGTGGCCCCTGGACCCCAGCTAGCTACTAGGCTTTTCAGGTTTTAAAAGTTGGCAGGTATGGAATAATGTACTATGGACTCCTTTTGTATTGCACTAGGAATTTTTACAATAAACTTTTGTGCCTTTTGCAGATATGTCTCCATTTTTGTTTGTTTTATTTTTGAAGGTTACCAAGATTTAGTGACATAAATTAAATGCTAAAAGATTGGAAAAGCTGTCTAAATAATTCAGCAGTTTGAGAAATCACTTTTGGTTTGGTGTAAGTCTGCCAACAAAATTATGAACCATAAAGTAGTTTGTGTTAAAACATGTTAAATCCCATTAAATCCTAACTCATTATTAGGAAATACAGATGGTAATGTGGCTCAGAAATCCTCCATATACTGGTACTATCACTAAAGTGTGCAGCGTCTTCTGCACTGGCACATCCAACAATACAGTCTTCAGTAAATAAAATAATTGTTTTTGGTTACTTTTTCTTAAAAATGAGCCATTATTTTCAATGTCATTGATAAATGTTTGGTTTGTACTGTTGACTCTTCCCACTGGTGTCTTAACCCCTTGCACTCTGGTCAATTTCCCTAAAAACGCCAAAAAATAACGTGCCCAAAGTAAATCAAAAGCTGTTCTTCAACCCTTTGCAGCATCTTCATGGGGTTGGTCTCATTTAAAAGAAAACACTTTGAATTTTTTGGCAAAACAGTCATAATCTCTCTAAGTGCTCCGGCCACTGAGTAACAGTCATCTAAACATACTGAACTTGAAGAAAATAAATTTCGCCTGGGTGTTTTTTTTTTATACAAATGCTTGCAAATAACACACAGCTTCAGATCCGGGCTGGAAAATGCAACAGAAATGTAGAACCAAGTGTTATCCAGCTGAGGTCAAAATTTTGTAACAATACCACAAAAATTGAATATATTACACAGCTTTGTTCTCAGGTAGTTCCCAGGCGTTTTTGAACTGTGCCAAATGGCACAGTTTGGAAAAACGTCTGTAACTTTTGAATGATTCAATATAGAAGCTTCATCTTGGGCTCTAATGAAAGGTGACACTCAGGGCTGTGTGTGTGTGTGTGGGGGGGGGTTGTTTATTCATTCATTCATGAATGAATGAACAAACAAGCCCCCACACACAAAGAAGCATGCCACGTAAAAAATGTGGCTTTTTTTTTTTTTACAAGAAAAAATAACCTACAGTGCACTAAAAATTATTCTAAAATATTTGTAATGTAGAAGATAACAACTCCCACCCCCCCACCCCCCCGCTACAGAGGACAGACATCGGCCATCGCTACATGACTGTTCCGTCATGTGGCGATGTGGCGACCGCGGCGCACAGTCCCCGCAGTCCTCTCGCCCCCCCCCCTCGCTACAGAAGAGTAGCGGGGGGGGGTGTGTGTTCACGGTCCGGACGCGGCGCACGAACCGTGTACCGTGGCGCACAGTCCCCGCGGTCCCCCCCCCCCGCCCGCTACAGAAGAGTAGCGGGGGGGGTGGCTTTCACTGTCCAGACGCGGCGCACGAACCGTGTACCGCGGCTCACAGTCCCCGCGGTCCCTGCGGGCCCCCCCCTCCTCCCCGCTACGGACGCGGCACACGAACCGTGTACCGCGGTGCATGGACTTCGGACTTCGTGCGCCACACAGTTGTAATTTACCGATCGGTCAAAAGTCATTTTTGATTACAATTTTCAGGGATAAAGAATAATTTAGCTTATAACACTTACCTGTTCACAACAGCATGTGGACGGTCTATGATGACCATGGAAGAGAATCCTAAACGTCTACTCTGCTGGGACAGCACCGCCTGTGGCTGAACAGGCCGATGCGCGAATGGCAGTCCCTGTCACACAGGTTGCACTTGTGGGTGGTCTCCGTGCTGCTGGGTCTGTGGCGGTTCTTCCTGCGGGTCCTTTTTTCATCTGCTGCAGCAGTCAGTCTCTCTTCACCCAGCCTTACACAAAACAGCTTTCGAACTTCTGTGCTTCAGTTGGCTGGCTGCATTCGCAGCCGTTGGTAGGCGGGTCCTTCTTGCTAGGTTTTCAGTCATTGGTTCTTCAAGGTTTCAGAAACCCAATTCAAGGCTCTTATTAGTCGAATGAGAGGTCAATCATATCTAATCTGTTTGCGGCTGTGTCTGTAGTGGAAGAACGGAAATGCAGCTTTTTTTTTTCAGTGCGCTCTAGGACGCAGCGCCTTCGTGCGCACTTGTGCGCCCTAGGACGCAGAGACTTGCTCGCCCACGGTACACCAGAGTGCAAGAGGTTAACAGACAAATAGAACATCATGATGCAAACACATAAGTCACTAAATTGTTTATTACAATCACCAGCAAAATCCAGATTATTTAGAATGTGCAAATTCAAACTTTAAACTGTAAAAAAAACTCAGAATGGGTCACACACACCGGCCACACACGCTGACTCCTCGCCTTCGCAAAGTGGCCCAGCACACCAAGGAACGCTTGATTGAAGGTAGCATTGTGAGCCATCTCCTGCCTTCACAAGGTAGTTTCATGGGATCCAGGTCAAGTGGACCCCTGACCAAGTGAGCACTCCCAAGTGGACCCCAGGATCCAATCTGTACATGTACAAGAACTTTCTCAATCCAGTGATTTGTGAACGAGAAGAAGGAGAACAACAACAAGAATCTGTGTAAAACTGTTTGAAAGACTTTTCCCGGTCACCAAGAAGTGTAAAAAATATATATATATATGCAAGACGACAACTAAGCTGACCCGGAGAAGATTTTGGCTCCGTTTCTGCTTTCAAAAGACTTTTCATCTCCACCACTGCTGCTCATCACCACTGGCTGCCCCCAGATGAAAATCCACAGATTCAAGATTCAAAGGCTTTATGATCATGTGCACAGTTAAGAAATGCTACATTTCCTGACATGAATAGGTATGTGGTGACACAGATTAGGTATGTGGGGACTATAAAGTTCTGAATGAGGCCTTAGTAAAGCTCTGAATCAGTTTGTAAATCACTGGATTGAAAATGTACTTTACAGATTGGACCCCAGGGTCCACTTGGGGTGCTCACATGGGGTGCTCACTTGGTCAGGGGTCCACTTGATCTGTTCACATTTCATGCTGTCTTGCCTCACTGAGAAGCATCTGGATGTGCTGCTGGTCCCAGTTCAGCAGATCTTCAGCCTGTGGTGGGACTCTAGAGTGAAAATACACGCACAACTTAAGTACATGTACAGCAAGAAAGTGCAACATGTAAAAAACTGCTTTTTAACCAGGATTAACACTAACTTATTTTGTCAGATGTTGTCGACACAAGCGCAAAATACAAGCAGAGCATGGAGTTAGCATTGATGGCTAACTAGCTAGCTCAATGTCTGCATACAGGAGACAATGGTGTTGTTTGTTCAAAGTGAGCTTTCAACCACTGGGATAAATAACGGCAAAGATGCATAATGTCACATCACTCACCATCCTCTATCACTGTTTCCAACAATGATGATGCCGTGGTCGGGTCAGCGCCACTCTGCCTCCCATCTGCCTTCGCTGGTCGGTGGCTATGAATTCTTTTCAGGTCGCGTTCGTCCACTCCCCCTGGATTTCTTTAGTCAGCTACCAAGCACAGAAAAGTCTGCACCTCGTCACTGGACCACGGTGTTGATTTGTATGTAGCCATTTATCTCGTTGATTACACTCACACTTGCTGTTGGTGATTTGACTGTTCCTTGCCGTCCAAAATGGCGCAGTAAACAAAAGACACATGACCCTTGTGACGCTGGTGCAACCCCTCTATAGGTGGCATTGTAGATTCTATGAATATTGTTCTATAGAACTGTTTGGAATTGGACTAATATCCATAATATTGAATTTGGTTGAAATCCGACAATGCATACCAGAGTTATTGCCATCAGAATGGTCATAGAATGATCATGGCGAGGCATCAAACTTTGCCACGCCCCTTCAGCCAAACTGTCAAGCTCTGCGACAAGTTTTCGGTTAAATTTAATGGCACATGGGTATAGATTGTCACCACAAATGAGCTCAGTTGGACCAAAACCCTAGGATGAGTTCGATCAAATGCGCAAGGTGGAATTCAAGTCACTGCCACTTCCTGCCAAAATGGCCGACTTTCTGTTGGGTGTTGACCATCACTTCTCTGGAGTTTTTTTGCATGTCTTGACATGATAAATATCTCATCCGATTTTCATCTTTCTTCGCGAAAGTAAGCGTGTGCCACTTCCCATTGACTTCACATGTTAGGTGGTGCTGTAGAGCCATTTTTGTGTGGTCATTCATATTTCCTCCAAAATATTAAATTTTTCGCCAGTCTTGAGGTCCCTGCAAAAAATGTTGAGTTTTCGTGCATGCTGACTGCCCCAAAAATGAGGTCTTGGATGGAAAGAAGAAAAAGAAAGAAAGATACTAACAAATACAATAGGGCTCTCAGCCACAAGGATGGATTTCACTAAAAACAGTTTGTGGGTCAAGGGACACACTCCTGAGCATAAGGGCATTTTTCTTGTGGTCTAACAAACAGCATGTGAGATACCTACTCCTATACTACACTTACCCACCCACCCATCAAATTAAAGGCAAAGAACTGACACAACAGGGGCCTAAGAATCAAATAAGTCACTGTCTACCTCAGCCCCTGAATGGTTGTTCCAGCTGCCAAAACTATCATAAAAGTGCTGAAACTGAAAAGAGTTCCTGTGTCAGAGGAATGGTATTGCAGTTTCCTTACCTCAGGCCATCATCAGGGGTGATGGAGGACTGACATGCATCACCAGAGCTTTCATGTCTGATGAAAACACCTGTCTGGCTCTGGGGGTGAAAGTGGACAGAGGAATGCCACTGCAAATAACGTTTCATATGTGCCACACTGCCTTAAACGACATGGTGGGGGTGGGGGGGCAGTGCTACAGTCAGGGGCAGAGAAAATGAAAAAAATGTCTTGGAAGTGAAACATTTTTATCAAGAGATTTTGTTTGCTAAATTATCTTAGTTTGTAATCTCTTGGGTTGATTATGTTGACACAGAAAAGGTAAATCACTGCAAGTGAAAAACAAAACAGCCACATTTTACACTTTCATGTGAAAGTTAAAACGCTAGGTTTACTCTGACTGCATCTTACAAAGTCACAGACCTTGTTGGGGACAAGGTTAAAAAAGTTGTTAAACTTTAAAACTATCTCTTTAATGGAAAATCACAGAATGCAAGGTCTGATTTTTACACAAGTCCCAATAACAGAAAACAGTTTTTTTAAAAAAAAAAGTGAAGTTATTACTATCTGCTCACCGTGTAGGGGGTCTGATGTGGGGGTTGCACATAGTTTAACAGAACTGCTTTATTGCTGTCAGTTGTAAGCTACAGAATAGGACAGACTTATCAAGCTGCCCCGGTTCTGTCCAGCATCTGTGGGTTCAGTCCAGGAGAGGGACGTTCAGCCACTGTGACCATAGCTATTCACAGCTCTTCCCTCTTCCCCCCCATCACTGGGCCTTCAGTCTGCTTCTTGGTCAGTGCCTGACAACATCAACTTCCAGAAAAGACAATTAAAATGCGCTCTTCTGGAGAGAAAACAAAGAACAATTGACTTGTTCTTAATGCCTCTGTAACATCCCTTGCGTGGTATCATTGCACACTCTAATCTAGTGTTTTCAACCAGGGCTCCCGGGGAGTGCAGGGTTCCATGGGAAATTGTATAATTTCACTTCTTAATTGGTCCAAACAATTGCTAATTTATTTGCCATTGGTGTGTATGGGTGCCTCACGGCAATAGTTTGCAAAATTTTTTGGACGAAAAACACCACATCACTCAGTTGTGCAGCTGCACTGATCTCGCTGTGTACCAGACAGTCCTCTTCCCTCTGTGCATCACATGATAGTCAGACTGATATGGAGATGTGAATGTGACATTAGGTATGGACATGTTTATAGTGGAGCAGTCGGGGCTTTGAGAATGAAACTTTTTGCTCACCAGCTACTGTGGCTAGTGATTTTCCACAGTTACTAGCCACTCAGCCTTTTCTCTAGCCACAGTTGTGTGGTTGGACAATTATGTTTAATGTGATCAAATTTGACTATCGCATGCTAAAAATTTAGTTGAATTAAATTTCCAACCTTTTTTAAATATAAATGACCTTCATAATACATAAAAAAATGCTAGAGAAACACTGTTAAGATAAGATAAGATAAGATAAGCCTTAATTAGTCCCACAACGGGGAAAATTCCAGGATTGCAACAGCACAGGGATAGCAAACACTCAGAGCAACAATCAGAATGCAAGAAAAAAAACAAGCAAGCAAGAGCAGCTAATATACATATGTACATATTACTATACAATATATATATATACACACACACACACACACAGACACACAGTGCAGAGCATTGTAGCTAGATGGAATAAATATGTAAATATAAAACACCCACAGTACGGAGCATTGCAGCTAGGTGGAATAAATATGCAGTATATAAACACACACAGTGCGGAGCAATGTAGCCTAGATGGAATAATATGTAGAGAATTAAAAACACAGTGCGGAGCATTGTAGCTAGATGGAATAAATATATAGATATATAAATATAAACACACCCAGTGCTGAGCATTGTAGCTAGATGGAATAAATATATAAATATATAAATATAAACACACCCAGTGCAGAGCATTGTAGCTAGATGGAATAAATATGTAAATATATAAACACACACAGTGCAGAGCATTGTTGCTAGGTGGGATGAAACAGCATAACCGTCTATTTAGTTATCCTACATGGTATGATTATGTGCCCATACATATTCTCACCCTCCATAGCGACCGGTATGTTCCTAGTTGTATGCCGGAGAGGACCATTGTGTAAGTCTATTGCATCTTTTGCATTCAAAAAAAAAAAACTATTAGTTTGTTACGTCTTTTTGCTATCTCTGCGAGCAGCCCTGCTTAGGTTGTACAGTCTGACAGCCGTTGGTAGGAAGGACCTACGAAACCTCTCGGTTGTGCACCTGGGATGATGTAGTCTGCTGCTAAATGAGCTCCTCAGTGCATCCAGTATGTCCTGCATAGGGTGGAACTCGGACTCCAGCAGAGATGACAGTTTAGCCACCGTCCTTCTCTCTCCTATCTCCTCCATCGGATCAAGGCGTTGCCCCAGGACAGAGCTAGCTTTCTTAATCAGTTTGTTCAGTCTCTTCCTATCGGCTGCAGTAATGCCACTGCCCCAGCAGACCACTCCAAAAGTGATGGCTGATGCCACCACCGTGTCATAGAATGACTTCAGCAGCGCCCCTTGTACACCAAAAGACCTGAGTCTCCTCAGCAGGAACAGCCTGCGCTGTCCCTTCTTGTAGAGTGCGTCAGTATTGTGTGACCAGTGACCTGTTGTGACCTGTTGAATTATTCAGTAAAAGCAGTAAATACCGTAAAACCGGAGTGGTGGCTCAGTTGGTAGAGCATCCGCCCCACACCCGGGAGGCAGAGGTTCAAATCCCGGCCAGGTCATACCAAAGACCATATAAAAATGGCACTTTCTGCCTTCTAGCGTGGTGCTCAGCATAATAGAACGGGGAAAGGAAAGTTACGCACAGAGCTACCAGAGGACTGACCCCCCACTGTAGCTTTCACTGCTTACAGTAGCTGTGTAGCCTAGGGTCAGAGAAATGGAGATAGGTGCCGGCCCATACACCAGAAATGGTGTTCCACATGCTGTGTGGAAGGGAATTAACTAACTAACTAACTGTAAAACCGTTGAGAAAATTGTTTGCAATGTGAGAGGGAAGTACAGGTACATTTGGGGTCCGTCCCAATTCTCATTTGTTCCCCTTCGCCTACCCCTTGGCCCTTGAAATCAAGGGCCCCTTGTTCTTGCCAGAAAAAAAAAAAAGAAGAAACAACTGATGAGAAAAAAGTTTCAGCTTATGGAGAATAATGTCTCAAATTTACATGAAAAATTGTAATCAGTAGAAAAAATCAGAAATTTACTTGAAAGGAAGCTGTAAATTGGGTGAACCATTTTTGGCCTGTAGGCCATATGCTTGACATCCCTGGACCAGCCAATAAAAAAATAGATATTTAGAGGATTTACTTCCATGAAATAGCTGCATATCACAACAGCATGTAAATGAATAAGATAAAATGAAATGGAAATCAAAGATAAATGAAAGTTCACGTCAGAAGAAGCTTGATTTGTTCTTAGCAACATACAAAGTGCAATCACTTTTTTCTCTGTCGTAAGAAAACTTAAATTTCAACTGCAGACATAGAGCTTTTTGCTCTAAAAATAATCATGTTTAACCACAAAGGTAGGAGCTGATGCTGGGGGCTACTCACCACTGGGATAACTGGGGATCAGGGGCAGTTATTCCAATAATCTGATCGCTGAGATTCTGCCGCTGCTCTCTGTTCGTCCACGGCAAGTTCACATTGCAGCCAGTCTGCAGCAGAATCTGGCTCTTCTCTGGCTTCGGTATGAGAAATCGCCACCCACCACGGCATTTCTTCCCACTGGGTTGTGGTTTGAACTGGGGAAGGACAGAAGACCGACCATGGCTTTTCCTTTACTGGGCTCCAGCCCGACTCTGTCCACAGTGACAGTGGACCAATGACCACATGCTGTGTGCAGATAGTGCTTATGGGAGATGCAGTTTCATAGTCTCACACTGTGATTAGGTTTATTATTTTAGATGTCATCTAAAAAAACTACAGCCTGCCAAACTGGCTAGTGGGAGTCGCTGTCTTACTGGCCACTGCTGAAATCTATCTGCCATTGGCAGGTTGGTGGGTGTTGATGTCAAGCACTGGGAGTAGTGTAGCTTAAAGTGCTGATGACACGTTTTTGACTTCCTGTAATTTTTCAACACATAATACAATATGACGAAATAGGTTGGTCTGTGCAGTTCTAAGTCAAACAGGCTTTTTTTCATGCAAATATCCAACGTTTTCATGAGCGCCACGTCACCAATTGCGTCAGTGGCTGGAAAAGCCCCGGCCATGTTGTCACGTCATCGGGAGAACACAGCGCTTGGCTGCCCTTTGTACACACAGGATGGAAGTAGTTGAAAACATCGACTATGGTTCCAGCACATGTAGTGTGGAATTGGTTTGTGTTGTCCAATCTTCAGACGATTATAGTTCCGAAGAATGGGATGACAGTGAAGAATCTGGGGGCATCAGACCGTATAGGTTTGAGCTGTGCCAGGCGGGCATTGTGCCTAGCGAGTCACACTCAGAGAGTGACGAGTGGAGAGGCACACATGCCCACCGCAGCAGCAGCAACAAACACACGGCAGGGGAACACCAGTGTTATTCTTTTGTTACAGATATTGCAACAAATTATTTGTTTATAAATATAATTTATTTAAACCCGATTTTTCAATAAAATCATAGCAGTGTATTCTCTGTGGCTCAGGCATCGAATTTATTATGGATTATATTTTGAATTGTTGTTGTTTTTGTTTTGTATATGTGTTTTATGTGCGTTTTGAGCCACTTTCAGGCGGGCACTGTCCAAGATTTCCCAGTCCGAACAGACGCGCCCTCTCTCTTTGACAGTCAGCTGTTTATGTTTTGTGTGCATCATCTGCCGTGTTGTCAGTCAGCCAATATTGCCAACACTATCACGATGTGTTAGCCACTCCACACAGCCGTGGTTCTGTTCAGGGATGGCAATTTTCCGCCGATCCGCGGATTTCCGCCGATTTATGATTTTAGCAAAAATTAATATGATTACAAAAGCGCTCGGCGCTTCCCTGAGTGACAGTCTCCCGCGATAACCCGGATGTTATGTACTCATGCTACTGCTGTAAACGGCCCTGCGATTGGATAGTTGGAAATGGTTGGACCAATCAAATGGCTCGTTGTTGCTTTGTCAAAAAGTCATGGCTGCTGGAGCAGGTGGCTGGGGAGAGGGAAGTCTGGGCTTCTCTGCTTGAACTGCTGCCTCCGCGACCCGGACCTCCGGAAAAGCGGTAGAAGATGGAAGATGGATGGTAAGGTACCTTATTGTTACCGATTTTAGCGAAAATCAACACAATACATTAGCGCTCGGCGTTTTCCCGGGTGAGTTTCCCGCGATAAACCCGGATGTTATGTGTAAACAGCCCTGCGATTGGATAGTTGCAAATTTGGACCAATGAAATGGCTCGATGTATGCTTTGTCATCGGTGTGTTGGCATTGGAATTTTGAGCTTTCGGTAATATTTTCAGCGGAATTATGAAATTTTTATCGAAGGATCAGGAATCATCAGTGGCAGAAATAGACAGAAGTGTCAAAAAGTTCCGATGGAATTGGCTTGAGAGAAAAGTGACGGTAAAAGTGAAAATTGGCTCAAAGTTTGACGAGGTAACAGAAACACTCGGACAATTTTTGAAGAAACCAGACGTGGCAGGAAAAGCTTTTTGTGTGTATTGTAAAGAGCTGATTAACTATGGATCGCGTGGATGTGTGGCGCTGTCAGACCACGCATCAAAAGTGAAAAAACATGCCCACTACCTTGTCATTCGGCGGAGCAACTATTCTTTGGGATCAGCGTTTTTGAAACAATCTTCCACAGTAGATAAAGCAGTCAAAGATGTTACACACTGGGGGACTTTGGCATAGATAAAATTAACTGATTTTGATTTGATCAAGTGTTAAAGCATGTGATGGATAATGCTTGTTGGAATATTTTAGGAATGCTATCTTCTTGGAACATAAGTCAATATTATACAGTAATAAGTGGCATTCAGCTGTTTGTTTTATGTCATTTAAGCACAGTTCTGGTACTTAAAAATCATAAAAACCCAGGAGCTTCGGGGGGCTTTGCCCCCCTTGCCCCCCCACCGGGGCTCTGCCCCGGACCCGACTGGGGGACTATGTCCCCCAGACCCCCTGCTAAATTTTCAGATAATTTCCCCAACCCCAAATCACATCACTGGTTTGTGTTGGAATTCTGAGCTTTCGGTATTGTTTTCAGCGGAATTATGAGATTTTTATCAAAGGATCAGGAGTCATCAGTGCTAGAAATAGACAAAAGTGTCAAAAATAAGTTCCAATGGAATTGGCTTGAGAGAAAAGTGACGGTAAAGGTGAAAATTGGCTCAAAGTTCGACGAGGTAACAGAAACACTCAGTTTCTGAAGAAACCAGAAAAGGAGATGAAGTTCAAAGTGCAGAGACTGACACAGCTTGCTGCCAAAAGGAAGAAAGTTTCACATTAGAAGTGACTTGGTGACCAGTGTAAATATTGTAATAAACTCTTATAGAACTGTTAAATATGTTGGACTAAAGACGGTGAGATAACATTGAAGAAAAAGTAAGTTAACTTTTCATTAAATTTAATGATTTATCTAAGTCTAGTATTTCATTTTTTTAATCATTTTTTTCAGTCTAAATTACTTATGTTTTACTGAAAACCTCCCAGCTTCAGGGGGGCTGCGCCGCTCCCCCCCGGCCCCCCATAAGTCAATCGACCAAATTAGATTTCAGCTGAAATCAGAATTTCCTGTTGCCATCCCTGTCTGTTGCGCCCCTTGAAGCGATGTCGGCCCTGGGGCGCAACCGTGGTTAACATGTCTCCTCTCCATGTTCGCTGGGTGATGTCGGCCCCGAACGCCAACTGTAAGTGTTTCTGTTTATTTTTGTAAGTCTTCACCTTTTTGGGAACTGTTGTTATCATTCTTATGTTCAGTACATGTGCTGTGGTGAATTCTGCGCCTAAATCCATTCATCATGACCCTCCGTGCGCTCTTACGCAGGGCAGGGAGAGGGAGGATGAAATAACGAGGATTTACGTACAGGGTTCACCACAGCACATTTAATACAGAAAGACAGACAATTCCCAAAAAAGTGAAGACGTACAAAAAACACAAACACGCTTACTGATGGTGTTCGGGGGCCGGCATTGCCCAGCGAACGAATGAGAGGAGACGTGTTAGCCACAGGTGCTCCCCAGAGCCGACATCGCTTCAAGGACGCACGAGAACCACGGCGAACATGGAGTGACTAGCGCGTCGTGAGAGTGCTGAAAATACTGACAGACAAACAGCACAGATGACAATACTATGGACCATCAGTGCATGACTGGCAAATGGCCGCGAAGGACTTGCACTACTGGTGATGGTGTGATGAGAAGCACCGGGGCGAGGACTGGGAAACCTGATCAGCGGGAGTTTGAATCAGCTGGTGATAATGAGAGAGGGGATGTGGTCGGACCAGCGAGATGTCAGCATGGGATCACAGAAAGTAGGTCAAAGCTGTGCGTAGATCCATTAATCCTCCCCCTCCTTGTGCGCTCCTCCTGCATAAAAGCACACAAAGAGGCTTATGACAGTTGGAGCTGAAGCGTGTGATGTGGTCTTTCACAGCTTGAAGTTTATCTGTGTTGTGACACAACACGAAGGCGCAGCCGTAAAATTAAAACAAGAAACCAGAGAAACTGTGAGCTACAAAGCTGCTGTCATTCCAGTCAACAACACAGGAGTCTGTTCTCCTGCTTACATCATGGTGGTGCCGCCCTTCATTCGGTGGGCGGCACCACAGTCCAGTCAGCGGCTGCTGTTTTTTGATAACTAGTTTATGCAGGCACGGTTGTAAATGTTATATTGATCATCAACAATGACTTTTGGGTTTACACCACATCCTAAAAAATGTCAAAATCCTGTCACCAGCTCTTTAATGAATGCCATGCACAGTCCCATAAGTCTCATGAACCATCATTTACCTGACAACTGAAAAGTTTAAAACTGTCTGTATTTATTAACAAATGCATCATATAAAGTGGGTTATAGCACCGCTTGCATGAAAACAATGAATACATTAGAGATGGAATGCATTACACTCTATGTAACACATCCTGTTTACAAAACTCAGAAACACTGAGCAAAGTTGAAACTGAAGGAGCCTCATTTGGGTGATAACATATAAAGATATGTGCAAGCAAAAAAAAAAAAAAAAAAACAAACCCCAGCAGCCATGCTTGATGAAATTACAGACAAAAAATGGTCTCTGATGAATTGGCACTTAATTACCACTTGATTAGCATAATTATGCATGTTAATAGCATCTCAAATGAATTGCAGTTGTCAGGAGGGAGGAAGCATCTGTAGTGGTGGCAGCCTGATACAGATTTTCTTCTTTCCAACAGCGTTGTCTAACTCTTCCCCTTAAGTGTTCACCATTAATCATTACACTCTCCTTCTTCTTTGGAGTGAAATTTGGCATTTTGGGATAATTGGGCTATTATGGTGTGCTTGTCACATCTGTAATAGTAGGCTAACGAGCCCCCTCGTGTGCCACCATTAGGAGATGATGGCAGAGCATTGGCACTGAGTGGCATGGCAGGTAAAGACGTGGCTCAGCAGAGACGTATGATGAAGTTGGTTTACTATATAACCAGATGACAGTCTAGAATAGATTTTTTCCACTCACACTGATGAAAACAACTGTGTGAATGTGTAATAATATTACTCTACCTGCATAGAAAAATGAAGATTGTTTCATTAGTATAAGAGACTATTAAAAATGAAACTTTATTTACCCAATACTTTAAAAAAATCACCCAGATATAATGCCTCCTCCATCAGTAGGTGCGGAAAAAAGTTTCCCTATATTCTCTTTTGTCACTAGAGCCCAATAATAAATAAACTATCCGCTATGATATTATCTGTGATGTTGTTTATTATATTAATATGTTGTATTATTGTATGATATGGGTGGTGGCTCCATCTTTCCGGCTCCGCCGCCACCCGGGGTATAAAAGGCTGATGCGGAAGAGGCACAGTCTCTTTGACCACCTCTCTGCCTAACGGGAGCTTCTCTGTATGGCTGTGTTGTTAGACATGTATATGTTGGACACTGCATATGTGATTTAACCTCACGATGAAGGAGAGCCACAGAGCTGCAGCCCCCTGCGGTGCGGAGCCGCAGAGACTGGACCCCCTGCGGAGGACAAGGGACAGAAGACTTCCTGACCGCTGAGGCTCGAGAGGAGAGAAGGGGGAGTTATGTAAATAAAAGGTTAATGAATGTGAATAAAGGGATTTGGATATAGATGTGTGATTTCCCCTGCGAGGGAAATGGTTTGATGTGAGAATGTTTAAAAGGGAGAACTTTGGTGTGTTCACCCTCTTTGTTCGCTGCTCAGGAATGAGAGCAGACAGTGGAATGGTTACTTGAAATAAACTGGAATTAAAGGCAATTCGGTTTCGTTATTCAAGTCTCCCCACATTGGTGACTGACGACGTTGAGAATGAACGAAGAAGGTCTCAGGGTCCCGGACTCACAGCGCTCAGAGCTGGCGAGCGCAGTGGCCGTTAAGCTGCCTGATTTCTGGCAGGATAACCCACGGTCATGGTTTCTGCAAGCAGAGTCGCAGTTCGCGCTCGCAGGAGTAACGGTGGATGATACTAAGTTCCACCATGTCATCGCTAAACTGGACAACAGCACAGCTCGGTGCGTGCAGAGCTTGGTGGAGCAGCCACCCGTGACCGACAGGTACGGCAAGCTGAAATCCACCCTCATCAAGTTTTTCACCCCCTCGGCCGAAGTGAGGGCGAGGAGGATCCTGTCTTTGCTAGACCAAGGAGGACACAGGCCGAGCGCCCTGATGGAGGAGATGATACAGCTGAGGGGGTTGGACAACGATGATTTCATTTTTCAGTTCATCTTCCTCTCCAACCTCCCGGCGCATGCGAGAAGCACGCTGGCCGGCAAAAAGTGTTACACCCTGGAGGAGTTCCGGGAGCTGGCCCAGGAAGCAGATGGGATCCTGGACGCCTGCGGCTTGCAAGCAACCACAGCGGCGACCCGAGACAGCGGGGAGCCAGAGGCGGCAGACCCAGACTGGCCGACGACGGCGGCAGCACGGCCGCGACGAGGTGGAGCCAATGGTCCGGCGGCAGAGGCGCGGACACGACACAGCGGAGGAGAAGATCTCTGCTTTTACCATTGGAGGTTCGCAGAGAAGGCACGCAGGTGTGTGCCGCCCTGCAACTTCAGGAGTTCGGGAAACGGCAAGACCGGGGGTCGCTAGCAGCTTCGACCCTCGGAGAACGCAGCAAGCTGCTCTACGTCACGGATGCGCGCTCCGGACGAGAGTTCCTCATCGACACCGGAGCACAAGTGAGCTTCATCACCCCAACATACGCGGACCGGGTGGCTGGACCCCACGGTAGCGGAGCTACAGCGGCAAATGGCTCGAACATCAACACCTACGGGAGAAGGACCTTGCCTTTGTGCTTACATGGCCGCATATATGAATGGACTTTTGTAATAGCGGCGGTGAGTTTCAACATGTTGGGCGCGGATTTTTTGTGTTCACACAATCTGTTAGTTGATCTTGCTAATAGATGGCTGGTAAATGCACTCTCTTTTTACTCTCTCCCCTGTTCAGCTCGAGTGTCCCCGCCACCAGTACAGACCCACGTCGCTACAGCAGGTGGTAAGTTTCACACACTCCTCACCCAATTTCCAGCGCTCACTGTGCCCACTTTTTCGGCGACCGTCGCGAAGCACGGGGTGAAACACTTTATCCCCACGTCTGGTCCTCCCGTGTTTGCAAAAGCTCGGTGCTTGGATGCAGTTAAGCTCGCCATTGCGCGCGAGGAGTTCGCCAGCCTGGAGAGGCTGGGCATCGTTCGTAGGTCGAAGAGCCCGTGGGCTTCGCCGCTGCACATGGTACCGAAAGCCGATGGCTCCTGGAGACCGTGCGGGGATTACCGCAGGCTAAACAACGCTACGGCGCACGATCGTTATCCCATCCCACACATTCAGGATTTTTCGGTGCACCTGGCGGGGGCGCGCATTTTTTTCAAAGAATTGATCTAGTTCGCGGCTATCACCAACGTCCAGCCCAACCGGAGGACTTCCTAAAAACAGCGGTAATAACCCCCCGTTCGGACCTTTTCGAATTTTTACGCATTGTCGTTTGGTCTCAAGGGGCGAGCGCAAACATTTCTGGGATGATGGAAGCCCGTGTTACGCGATCTCCCTTTCGTGTTTGTGTACCTCGACGACATTTTGGATCACGAGTACTTCAGAGGACGAACTCGAAACGCACCTCACAGCAGTTTTTAGGAGGCTGGGAGAGCACGGCTTAATAGTTACCCAGCCAAGTGCCAGTTCGGCGTCGTGCGATCGATTTTTTGGGTCACCGGCGTCTCCCCGGAGGGAGCGGTTCCGTTACCAGATAAAGTACGCGCGGTCTAGCGGATTTTCCCCCGTCCACAACGGTCAAATCACTACAGGAATTCTTGGGGATGGTGAATTTTTATAACGATTCCTGCCCCACGCAGCTCAAATCATGCAACCGTTATATGCCACGCTCAAAAAAACAAAAGCCGACCCAGGCGGTCGAATGGTCCCCGGAGCGGAGCGCGCGTTCACAGAGGTTAAAAAAGCCTTGGCTGATGCTGCGCTCCTGGCCCACCCAGGACCCTGCAGCACGTATCGCGCTGACGACAGACGCTTCAGATTTAGCCATAGGGGCCGTTATTGAGCAACAGGTAGCCGGGAGTTGGCAGCCTTTGGCTTTCTTTAGCAAATCTTTAAGCGCGGCTGAACGAAAAATACAGCGCGTTCGACAGAGAACTGTTAGCGCTGCATTTGGCTATTCGTCATTTCCAGTTCTGGCTGGAAGGACGGTGCTTCACCGCTTATGTGGACCACAAGCCGCTCACATACGCCATGGCCAAAATTTCAGATCCGTGGTCCGGCAGGCAACAGAGGCAGCTGGCCGCAATCTCGGAATTTACCACTGACATTAGGCACGTCGCGGGCAAATTCAATGTAGTAGCAGATTGTCTCTCGCGCGCATTCACGACTCCAACACGCGCAGAGGCAGAACGGGCCACCGTGACCGCGCCGCAGGAGAGCGGCACGGTGGCGCGCGCAGCCCCGGTGCACGTGGGTATAGATTACGCAGCCATGGCAGCGGACCAGGGGGCGGACGCAGACGTGCGCGCGCTCCAGTCTGGACCAACAGGGTTGAGGCTGGAGAGCAAGTGTTTACAAACCGGTATGCCCCCCCGATCTGCGACATGTCGACGGGGCGCCCGCGTCCGGTGGTTCCGGCCACGTGGCGCCGCCGTGTTTTTGACTCGGTCCACTCACTGGCGCACCCGGGGGTGCGCGCGTCGGTGAAACTAGTGGCGGAAAAGTTTGTTTGGCCGTGCCTGCGCAAGCACGTGAAGGAATGGGCAAAAACCTGCATTTCCTGTCAACGGGCCAAAATTCACAAGCACACAAGAGCCCCGTTAGAACCGTTCCGCATTCCGGCCAGAAGGTTCGACCATGTGCACGTCGACCTTGTGGGCCCCCTACCGGCATCACAGGGGTTCACGTATCTTTTGACAATGGTGGACCGCACCACACGTTGGCCGGAAGTGGTCCCACTTGCGACGACCACGGCCGCGGAGGTGGCTCGCGTTTTTTTAACGGCTTGGGTGGCGCGCTTCGGGGTTCCGTCGGACATTACGTCCGATAGAGGACTGCAATTCATATCTGAGCTGTGGTCAGCGATGGCCAACGGCTTAGGAGCCAAAATTCACTGCACTACGGCTTACCACCCTCAGGCTAATGGTTTATGCGAGCGTTTTCATAGGTCTTTGAAGGCAGCACTCAGAGCGTCGCTCACGGATGCAGATTGGGTAAATAAACTGCCATGGGTTTTATTAGGGTTGCGTTCTGCGCCTAAAGAGGACTTAGACGCCTCCCCAGCGGAGCTGGTATTCGCACAAACTCTGAGGCTGCCGGGCGAGTTTTTACCAGAGCACCCAGAGCCCCCACCTCTCTCTGCTCTGGGACCGTTAGTTGGCACGGGAGCAGACACGCTCCCGGGTCCGGTTCATCACGCTTTTCCACGAGTTTTCGTCCCCAAGGCTTTGAAAAATGCCGACTTCGTTTTTGTCAGGCGCGAAGCCCTAAAAGCACCGCTCAAACCACCTTACGAAGGGCCATTTCGAGTGCTGGAGGCAGGTGATAAGCAATTTGTGCTAGATTTTGGAGACAGAAAAGAGGCAGTCAGTATTGACAGACTAAAACCTGCTTTTGTCATGAAGGACATGTCTGTACCGGTCGCAGTGGCGCCTCGACGAGGCAGGCCCCCGCAAAGGGCAAATAATCACTCTCTTCCTCAGTCAACAGAGCCGAAGCAGGAAGGCGCCGCAGGCAAGGCGGGGCTAACTCACAGCAGATTCGGCAGACGGCTGAAGCCCAAGCGGCGCACAGACTGAATGTTGGTGTTGATTATTCAGTAGTGAGTAAGGTTCTATTAAATTTTAGGAATTAGTCTGTTCTTCATCGTTTGGGGGGGGGGGGGGTTATATGGCTGTGTTGTTAGACATGTATATGTTGGACACTGCATATGTGATTTAACCTCACGATGAAGGAGAGCCACAGAGCTGCAGCCCCCTGCGGTGCGGAGCCGCAGAGACTGGACCCCCTGCGGAGGACAAGGGACAGAAGACTTCCTGACCGCTGAGGCTCGAGAGGAGAGAAGGGGGAGTTATGTAAATAAAAGGTTAATGAATGTGAATAAAGAGATTTGGATATAGATGTGTGATTTCCCCTGTGAGGGAAATGGTTTGATGTGAGAATGTTTAAAAGGGAGAACTTTGGTGTGTTCACCCTCTTTGTTCGCTGCTCAGGAATGAGAGCAGACAGTGGAATGGTTACTTGAAATAAACTGGAATTAAAGGCAATTCGGTTTCGTTATTCAAGTCTCCCCACACTCTGTATCATTGTGAGTCATATAATAAAATCCTGTTCAGTTCACCACTCGCCTCATTATTGTGCCATGCTTTATGGACATAACATTTGGCGACAAGGATAAAGTATGGATGTGGGCGTGTCGTCTTTTTGGCCATTTTTTTTAGACTCCGGGGGAGCCTCCGGTGCCTTGGACGAGGTGGTTTGCTGCCTTTCAGAACTAGCTGGTAGCACTAAACATCAGCGAACTGAAGAAGGTACGAGCAAGGGCAAATTTGGTCCACAATTTGGGTATGGAAAGTACAACGTACCCTTTCGACTACGGGAGCTAGTGATAGCTTTGATGACGTGGTTGAGTGAATGGCGCGACATTTTTGCGCGCCTACAAACGTCATCGTCAGGAGGATCCAGTTTTGCCAGCGCCTCCAGCGGGCCGGCAAGTTGGTGCAGCACTACATTGCAGATCTACGGCAGCTGGCTGGGGACTGCCAGTTTGGGGAGTTGGAGGAAGAAATAGTCCGTGACCAGCTGGCGGAGCACATGCTGTGTTTGTCAGCTCGTTCGAGATTGCTTACACACTCGAATTGCTCACACGCGAATTAACTTTAGCCATGGCTGTGGAGATAGCCCAACAGTGTGAAGCGGCGGACAAGTTATCACATGACCTTGGTGAGAGAGCTATGCTATGCTGCCATGACTCACAATCGACGACGCAGGCTGTGGATCTGGACAGCGAAGACAGTGAGCAAGGGGAATGTGCTGCAGCTGTAAAGATGAGGTCCGCCCCGGGGTCACCCAAATGTTTGGGTTGTGGATCCACTGAGCACCGGTACAAAGCTAGAGAGTGTCCAGCAAGAGGTAAACACTGTGGCAAGTGTGGACTCCTGCATCACTTTGCCAGGGCCTGTAAGAAGTTTGAGCGAGGGGAACGACAACGCAAAGTGGATACCCCTGCTCCAACTCCCATGGTTATCCACACCGTTTCCCCGGACACCGACGGCCGTACGTTTTGTATGGTGAAACTGGACGGTGTGGAGGTACCATTATTGGTGGACACGGGCGCAGTGCGGTAGGCGTTGAGTTGGCCCACCGTGAGGAGTTTTTCTTTCATCAGTTGAGAGGTCATTTGAAACCTGTATGCGGCTATGGAGGACGGAGGCTGCCCATCGTGGGTTCAGTAGAACTGATTGCCCGTTACAAATCGTCGGTGGTCACTAGCCTAAAGTTTTTGGTGACTGGCATGGGCGAAAATGTGATGGGCTGCGATCTCTTCTATGGGCTGGGGTTTTCCATCAGCAGCAGCGTGTGTGAGAAGTGGTTGGGCTGTGGTTTGTGGAACTGACCAATCCCGGCAGTGGTGGATGATGCAATATGGGATGAAACTTGGCCTAGTAATCTGGAAAGTGAACAGGACCAACCCCATCCAGGGCCGTGGCAGGAGAGTTCCTGCGGCAGAGCCCAAGTTACTCTAGCTAAGGGAACTGGGCGGCGCCGTGGGACACCCGTAACGGTGGATGGAGCCGAGTGGCTGACTGATTCTGCTTCTGGAGTTCGGCTGGGAGGTACCAAGAAGCAGGGGGTGACAATGGCTTTGCCGGCGGCTAAAATGAAAGCGAGTGGGGCAGGACCGGCTGGCACGGTTAAATGACGGGCCACACGGGAATACTGGAAGCCGAGCAGGGCTCCTCTGGGGGTCGCTGATTTTGTTCGACCCAGAGCGGAGGACCAATTGAGAGGAGCCCACAGGAAGCAGAGGAGAAAAGAGGACCAGGGGTGGCTACAGGTGGTGGCTGTTCGGGGAGGACGGTTACCTGCAGCTGATGGATGGTACAGAGAGACACCCCAACGAGCTGCAGCGTGTTTATGAGGAAGGTGAGGCACTTCAGTACCGGCATGGATCATCCCTGGGCACCAAGAAGAGATGACGCTCTGGTCGGGACCCGCCTGACAGGTCTTCGGGGGGGGGGGGGCTCTCCATGGAGTGTGACTGATGAGTTAAAGGGATCAATGTGTTTACAATGTGTTATTATTAATTGCCCATGTGGGAAAGAAATTAGTGTTTGTGTTAGCATGTTTGGGGGTTTATTTTACTGTGTGAATTGATAAATATTAATGTGTACATTGTTCTGGTTACGTAGGCAGTATGTCAATGTGGTTAATACACAAAATTGCTCTGTGAACTGTCCATGGTCTTGAAAGACTGTTTGACGTGTTTAGCACATGGGGCTGTGGTGTGGGCTGCCCAGGTTGTGGGGCTGATGTGTATATTGACATACTATTGTAATTGAGTGGCGTATTGAATTCAAGTTTGAGGGTATAACCTGTGTGTATATATGTTTGTGGGATTATTTTTTATGTTTACAGTAGGAACACGGCAATCTTTCTTTTTCTTTCTTTTATGGACTATGATATAACAAAGACGGCAGAATAATCCATCTGGCCATGTGGGGGTGGGACAGTAGTCCACCTGTCCCCCTCTAGTTTTAGTTGTTTGTGCGTGCATGGATAGGCCTACTTATCTTGTTTATTGTTAGTGTGATTCGGACATTATATTTGGGAGGGCCTAATTAGTGTGCATGTGTTTTGGACTTTTGAAGGGGGGGGATGATGTTGTTTATTATATTAATATGTTGTATTATTGTATGATATGGGTGTAAAAGGCTGATGCAGAAGAGGCACTGTCTCTTTGACCACCTCTCTGCCTAACAGGAGCGTCTGTGTATCATTGTGAGTCCTATAATAAAGTACCGTACTGTGTAGTTCACCATTCGCCTCATTACTGTGCCACGCTTTACGGACATAACATTATCCACCGATGGTGTTCACGAGAGAGACAGAGGGGAAGCGTGTTTAAAGTGAACCAAATGATGAACAATTGCATGGTCACAGGGAAACTGATGATAATGACCAATATTGTTTTGTCAGTTGCAAAGTAGTTAAATCCTTAAAGATATCCAGGCCAGTTGCTCCTCATTAATTTCCAACTATGACTAACATACAGCAAATTCCCTTACCTCCATTTAACAAACGGCTGTGCTGCTAAACTCACAACAGGTATTTTCTTCCCGTTTCACTGATGCAAATGATGATGTACTTTGTTCTCATGAAGAATTGGTGTCGAGATATTCCTTTTGCCAGTGACAGGGAAAAACACATGATACACACGGTATAAATCTGCGGACGACACGACAGTGGTGGGCCTCATCACCAACAAGGAAGAGGCCAACTGCAGAAATGAGGTGAGCCAACTTGTCCAGTGATGTAAAGACAATAATCTCTTCCTGAACATGGGAAAAATCAATTAGATTGTGGTTGACTTCAGGAGAGGACACACACAGCATCCCCCTCTGATCATCAAAGGAGCAGCTGTGGAGGCGGTGAGCAGCATTAAAGTTCCTGGGGATGCACATCTCTGAGGACCTCTCCTGGTCTAATGACACCACATCACTGGCCAAGAAGGCTCAAACTTACCTCCATTTCCTCGGCAAACTGAGGAGAGCACAAGTACCCCCCCCCCCCATCATGTGCTCATTCTACTGGGGCACCATTGAGAGCATCCTCACCAGCTGCATCACTGTGTGGTACGAAAAATGTAGTTTCAGAAAACTGTACTGTCTGGTGCAGGATTAACATATACAGTGGTTTATTTATTTTAACATAAAGGTGATCATAAAGGTGCTTTCACACCTAAATTTGTTTAATTTGGTCCGAATCAGTTGATAAGTTTGTTACTTTGTATCATTTTCTCCTTTGTTTGGTTCCCTTTCACACAAGCAAAAATTCAAACGGCTCAAATTGTGTTACGTTGAATCCTGCGAGACTTGCATCAGAAGGTTCTCTGTTCTTATTGGTTAGATTTTTTTTGCTGCAAGAACAGGAAAGGTAAATACAGGAAGTAGGATGACTACTGTGCATTTATGCATTTCTGGGGAGAAAATAGTACAAATTGTAGCGTAATCTATGGGGAATTTTCATTGCCCTGGTTATCGTTTATTACATACGTGCACATACCAGTGTTGTCAAATTGTATAGTTTGAAAGTGAAGCGCAGCTATGGATGGAAGATAACATGTTAACTGTGGGGAGACTTGAATAACGAAACCGAATTGCCTTTAATTCCAGTTTATTTCAAGTAACCATTCCACAGTCTGCTCTCATCTTGAGCAGCGAACAAAGAGGGTGAACACACCAAAGTTCTCCCTTTTAAACATTCTCACATCAAACCATTTCTCTCGCAGGGGAAATCACACATCTATATCAAAATCTCTTTATTCACATTCATAAACCTTTTATTTACATAACTCCCCCTTCTCTCGAGCCTCAGCGGTCAGGAAGTCTTCTGTCCCCTGTCCTCCGCAGGGGGTCCAGGCTCTGTGGCTCCGCACCGCAGGGGGCTGGCTCTCCTTCATCGTGAGGTTAAATCACATATGCAGTGTCCCACATATACATGTCTAACAACACAGCCATATAACCCCCCCCAAACGATGAAGAACAGACTAATTCCTAAAATTTAATAGCACCTTACTCACTACTGAATAATCAACACCAACATTCAGTCTGTGCGCCGCTTGGGCTTCAGCCATCTGCCGAATCTGCTGTGAGTTGGCCCCGCCTTGCCTGCGGCGCTTTTCTGCTTCGGCTCTGTTGACTGAGGAAGAGAGTGATTATTTGCCCTTCGCGGGGGCCTGCCTCGTCGAGGCGCCACTGCGACCGGTACAGACACGTCCTTCATGACAAAAGCAGGTTTTAGTCTGTCAATACTGACTGTCTCTTTTCTGTCTCCAAAATCTAGCACAAATTGCTTATCACCTGCCTCCAGCACTCGAAATGGCCCTTCGTAAGGTGGTTTGAGCGGTGCTTTTAGGGCTTCGCGCCTGACAAAAACGAAGTCGGCATTTTTCAAAGCCTTGGGGATGAAAACTCGTGGAAAAGCATGATGAACCGGACCCGGGAGCGTGTCTGCTCCCGTGCCGACTAACGGTCCCAGAGCAGAGAGAGGTGGGGGCTCTGGGTGCTCTGGTAAAAACTCGCCCGGCAGCCTCAGAGTTTGTGCGAATACCAGCTCCGCTGGGGAGGCGTCTAAGTCCTCTTTAGGCGCAGAACGCAACCCTAATAAAACCCATGGCAGTTTATTTACCCAATCTGCATCCGTGAGCGACGCTCTGAGTGCTGCCTTCAAAGATCTATGAAAACGCTCGCATAAACCATTGGCCTGAGGGTGGTAAGCCGTAGTGCAGTGAATTTTGGCTCCTAAGCCGTTGGCCATCGCTGACCACAGCTCAGAGATGAATTGCGGTCCTCTATCGGACGTAATGTCCGACGGAACCCCGAAGCGCGCCACCCAAGCCGTTAAAAAAACGCGAGCCACCTCCGCGGCCGTGGTCGTCGCAAGTGGGACCACTTCCGGCCAACGTGTGGTGCGATCCACCATTGTCAAAAGATACGTGAACCCCTGTGATGCGGTAGGGGGCCCACAAGGTCGACGTGCACATGGTCGAACCTTCTGGCCGGAATGCGGAACGGTTCTAACGGGGCTCTTGTGTGCTTGTGAATTTTGGCCCGTTGACAGGAAATGCAGGTTTTTGCCCATTCCTTCACGTGCTTGCGCAGGCACGGCCAAACAAACTTTTCCGCCACTAGTTCCACCGACGCGCGCCACCCCCGGGTGCGCCAGTGAGTGGACCGAGTCAAAAACACGGCGGCGCCACGTGGCCGGAACCACCGGACGCGGGCGCCCCGTCGACATGTCGCAGATCAGGGGGGGCATACCGGTTTGTAAACACTTGCTCTCCAGCCTCAACCCTGTTGGTCCAGACTGGAGCGCGCGCACGTCTGCGTCCGCCCCCTGGTCCGCTGCCATGGCTGCGTAATCTATACCCACGTGCACCGGGGCTGCGCGCGCCACCGTGCCGCTCTCCTGCGGCGCGGTCACGGTGGCCCGTTCTGCCTCTGCGCGTGTTGGAGTCGTGAACAGTCTGCTACAACATTGAATTTGCCCGCGACGTGCCTAATGTCAGTGGTAAATTCCGAGATTGCGGCCAGCTGCCTCTGCTGCCTGCCGGACCACGGATCTGAAATTTTGGCCATGGCGTATGTGAGCGGCTTGTGGTCCACATAAGCGGTGAAGCACCGTCCTTCCAGCCAGAACTGGAAATGACGAATAGCCAAATGCAGCGCCAACAGTTCTCTGTTGAACGCGCTGTATTTTCGTTCAGCCGCGCTTAAAGATTTGCTAAAGAAAGCCAAAGGCTGCCAAACTCCGGCTACCTGTTGCTCAATAACGGCCCCTATGGCTAAATCTGAAGCGTCTGTCGTCAGCGCGATACGTGCTGCAGGGTCTGGGTGGGCCAGGAGCGCAGCGTCAGCCAAGGCTTTTTTAACCTCTGTGAACGCGCGCTCCCGCTCCGGGGACCATTCGACCGCCTGGGTCGGTTTTTGTTTTTTTGAGCGCGGCATATAACGGTTGCATGATTTGAGCTGCGTGGGGCAGGAATCGGTTATAAAAATTCACCATCCCCAAGAATTCCTGTAGTGATTTGACCGTTTGTGGACGGGGAAAATCCGCTACCGCGCGTACTTTATCTGGTAACGGAACCGCTCCCTCCGGGGAGACGCGGTGACCCAAAAAATCGATCCGCTCAACACCGAACTGGCACTTGGCTGGGTTAACTATTAAGCCGTGCTCTCCCAGCCTCCTAAAAACTGCTGTGAGGTGCGTTTCGTGTTCGTCCTCTGAAGTACTCGCGACCAAAATGTCGTCGAGGTCCACAAACACGAAAGGGAGATCGCGTAACACGGCATCCATCATCCGCTGAAATGTTTGCGCCGCCCCTTTGAGACCAAACGGCATGCGTAAAAATTCGAAAAGTCCGAACGGGGTTATTACCGCTGTTTTAGGAATGTCCTCCAGTTGGACTGGGACTTGGTGATAGCCACAAACTAGGTCAATCTTTGAAAAAATGCGCGCCCCCGCCAGGTGCACCGAAAAATCCTGAATGTGCGGGATGGGATAACGATCGTGCGCCGTAGCGTTGTTTAGCCTGCGGTAATCCCCGCACGGTCTCCAGGAGCCATCGGCTTTCGGTACCATGTGCAGCGGCGAAGCCCACGGGCTCTTCGACCTACGAACGATGCCCAGCCTCTCCAGGCTGGCGAACTCCTCGCGCGCAATGGCGAGCTTAACTGCATCCAAGCGCCGAGCTTTTGCAAACACAGGAGGACCAGACGTGGGGATAAAGTGTTTCACCCCGTGCTTCGCGACGGTCGCCGAAAAAGTGGGCACAGTGAGCGCTGGAAATTGGGTGAGGAGTGTGTGAAACTTACCACCTGCTGTAGCGACGTGGGTCTGTACTGGTGGCGGGGACACTCGAGCTGAACAGGGGAGAGAGTAAAAAGAGAGTGCATTTACCAGCCATCTATTAGCAAGATCAACTAACAGATTGTGTGAATACAAAAAATCCGCGCCCAACATGTTGAAACTCACCGCCGCTATTACAAAAGTCCATTCATATGTGCGGCCATGTAAGCACAAAGGCAAGGTCCTTCTCCCGTAGGTGTTGATGTTCGAGCCATTTGCCGCTGTAGCTCCGCTACCGTGGGGTCCAGCCACCCGGTCCCGCGTATGTTGGGGTGATGAAGCTCACTTGTGCTCCGGTGTCGATGAGGAACTCTCGTCCGGAGCGTGCATCCGTGACGTAGAGCAGCTTGCTGCGTTCTCCGAGGGTCGAAGCTGCTAGCGACCCCCGGTCTTGCCGTTTCCCGAACTCCTGAAGTTGCAGGGCGGCACACACCTGCGTGCCTTCTCTGCGAACCTCCGATGGTAAAAGCAGAGATCTTCTCCTCCGCTGTGTCGTGTCCGCGCCTCTGCTGCCGGGCTATTGGCTCCACCTCGTCGCGGCCGTGCTGCCGCCGTCGTCGGCCAGTCTGGGTCTGCGCCTCTGGCTCCCCGCTGTCTCGGGTCGCCGCTGTGGTTGCTTGCCCGCCACAGGCGTCCAGGATCCCATCTGCTTCCTGGGCCAGCTCCCGGAACTCCTCCAGGGTGTGACACTTTTTGCCGGCCAGCGTGCTTCTCGCATGCGCCGGGAGGTTGGAGAGGAAGATGAACTGAAAAATGAAATCATCGTTGTCCAACCCCTCTCAGCTGTATCATCTCCTCCATCAGGGCGCTCGGCCTGTGTCCTCTTTGGTCTAGCAAAGACAGGATCCTCCTCGCCCTCACTTCAGCCGAGGGGGTGAAAAACTTGATGAGGGTGGATTTCAGCTTGCCGTACCTGTCGGTCGCGGGTGGCTGCTCCACCAAGCTCTGCACGCACCGAGCTGTGCTGTTGTCCAGTTTAGCGATGACATGGTGGAACTTAGTGTCATCCACCGTTACTCCTGCGAGCGCGAACTGCGACTCTGCTTGCAGAAACCACGACCGTGGGTTATCCTGCCAGAAATCAGGCAGCTTAACGGCCACTGCGCTCGCCAGCTCTGAGCGCTGTGAGTCCGGGACCCTGAGAACTTCTTCGTTCATTCTCAACGTCGTCAGTCACCAATGTGGGGAGACTTGAATAACGAAACCGAATTGCCTTTAATTCCAGTTTATTTCAAGTAACCATTCCACAGTCTGCTCTCATCTTGAGCAGCGAACAAAGAGGGTGAACACACCAAAGTTCTCCCTTTTAAACATTCTCACATCAAACCATTTCTCTCGCAGGGGAAATCACACATCTATATCAAAATCTCTTTATTCACATTCATTAACCTTTTATTTACATAACTCCCCCTTCTCTCCTCTCGAGCCTCAGCGGTCAGGAAGTCTTCTGTCCCCTGTCCTCCGCAGGGGGTCCAGGCTCTGTGGCTCCGCACCGCAGGGGGCTGGCTCTCCTTCATCGTGAGGTTAAATCACATATGCAGTGTCCCACATATACATGTCTAACAACACAGCCATATTAACGTTCATTAATCCTCCAGAACATGACATGCTCAACCACAGATATTTTAGAAGATCTATCAGGTATGTACAGTGGCATAAAATGTTTAACCGTTTGCCACTTGTCCTGCTTTAGTATGGTCCCTTTCTCACCTGCAGGACTGCACCCGAGTTAGCCAGTTGATTCGAATCGAGACCACCTCTTTTAGGAGGTCTTGATATGGTTGTTTTGGTGTGCATGCGTTTACCATGTTCTCACCAGAAAAAAGAACCACACTATCAGAGAAAACTAACTCGAGTTTGATTGAAATGAACTAAAGCCTGCAGGTGTGAAAGCACCCTAAATCACAAAGTGACTTAGGCCTAGTGGTGGCCTAGTGGTACAGCATCTGCCCCACAGCTGGGTGGTTGTGGGTTCAAGCCACAGCCGGGTCATTCCAAAGATTATATAAAAATGGTGCCTTATAGCTTTGTGCTCAAAAAAACAGAATAGGGGAAGGAAAGTTGGTTGGGGCAGCAGCCCGTGATTCTAGATGTGATTGACATAGATGGACATCTAATCTGGTTCTCCTGTATGGATTGGATGGCAATAAAATTGTGTTTCTTTTTGGACTTCAGAAAAATTTTATGAATTTGGACATTTATCCTGGAATAATCAGTGGTGTGATGGATTGTGTTGATGTTGTTATTCGCAACTTGCAACACAAAGACAACACAGCTGATTCCAAACATTTCCCCCTACTGGCTCTGGGTTCTTGTTAATGGTGGCCATCAAGAACTATGAAAAAGAGAGAAGGGAACAACGGGTAAGTCTCAAGGTTGCATGTGGCAGCCAGGGACACTTATGGATTGAGGCAAAAGGCACAGGCTGGGATGAGCTTTTCCTGCTTTATTGGGAATTCTCCTGAGGAGAACTGCAGTTGTGATTGCATTTGTAATCATCTCTAATCGCCTTTTCCCCCAGTATGTCACTATCAATATAGCCTGTTTTAAGTAAACTGTGTTGGCTTTAAAACACTGCCAGTTCACAAAATAAGAATGAAGAGCTAAGGAGCTTACATGAATCAAGTTTACATTTTAAGATATACACCATGCTTGTAAATCAATACAGTAATAAATATATAGCTTAATGCAAAAAAGCCCCCGTTTTTACAGAGAAAAGTATCATTTGTGTGTATAATCAGCTTAGCTATTGGCCTGTGTGGCAATATTGGATATTAACTCACTGACGCCTGGTGGTCTGTCATTCCCGCAGACAGCCTCGTAATGCCCTAATGGCTCATTTACATTATTGATGAGCCAACCCTGCATCACCTCAAACACAGACTATTTAAAGGAAATAATTTTATGCAAACTACATATTGATGCACTAATGATCAATTGGCCCTTGTTCTGTGTGTTAATAATATGCAACTGTTGCAGTGTGATGTACATGTTCAATTAGAGTCGTCCTGAGAGGTGGCTGACTCAAACAAGTGGTGTGACTGCACTATTTGTTCTGCTGGCCGGTAAAAGAACTAAAGACACCTCAGGGGTGAAATATAGGAGCCTGTTTCACAGTCCAGTACTAGCCCCACCCATCTGTCGGTACATCCATCCCAGCCAGCCATACAGCCATGTAGCACTGTTTATTAGCATTACATCTACAAACAGTAGCAGAACTGGACTCTATATGTGAGCACTGGTCTTTTCATCAATTGAAGGCTATTGTATTGATACCCCCCCTCTGTGGATCGCCACAATATTGTGGTTCAGGGGTTTGAGTGTCTGAATGATCTCAGGAGCTATGTTGTTGGGAGCAACTTGCCCCTGGTAGGGTCTCTCAAGGCAAATTGGTCCTGAGTGAAGGGCAGTGTTGGGAGTAATGCATTACTGTAATACCACTACTTTTGCAGTAACATGCAGTGTAATGAAATTACTGTTTAAGAATTCAGTAATGCGTTACAGTTCCTGAAATTTGATCAGATGCATTACTCATACTCATTTTATTATTATGGATAGATATTTTTAGAGCAAATAAATGAATATACAGACTGACCCAACCGCAGCTGAGATGAGCCGTTAGTCGACGTCACCTGTTGCAAGCCTGAGTCTTAATTACTGATCGAAGGAAAAGATGAAGCTACTTTGTTTTTGTGGAAATAGATTATTTTTCCTTTGTTGCGGTTAAGGACAAAAGCATATTGGTGGGTTGCAAGCTAAGTGCCGGTTGAGTCCTACTGCAGTCTTCAGAAGCCTCCACCCAAGCTAGTGCTAAGTAATGATTAGCTATGGTAACAACTGTACCTGAACACCCATGGCTGGATTTCAAGCACAGGTATGCATCTGGACAGTTTGTGACTCAGCAAGCATTAAACCGACTGATTGCTAGATACATTACTACAGACTGAAGACGTGATATCAACATACTGTACATTGATATGTTGTTTGGTCATTTACTTGCTACCTGGATAAAGATTATTCAAAAATGGATTTTGATCTCCAAAAGGCTTTTGAGGGACTGGATCATGTCTGTCACAGCAGATGTTTGGACTGTGGATAATGAGTATTTTCTTTGGATCACTGCACATTGGATTAATCCATAACATAAAGGTAAGATAAACGTGGACAGCTTCATGCAGTGTTGCCAACTCTCACTCTTTTGGAGTGAGTCTCAATCTTTTTCCCTCTCTTAATACACAAACCCTATTTCTCATTCCAAAATGAGGAAATTACTGACAATATTGTGTTGATTTTCTTCAGAGCTCTCAAGGCAGGATGAAGCAGACTGAACATGTTCTAAAACTTATTCTGAGGTAAAGAAGTGTATGCCTTGGAAACCCCCCCCCAAAACTTTTATGTGTATTGTGCACCTGCACACTCACTCCACCCCTATGCCCCAGTCTCCCCTTGCACAATTCCTGCTAAAACTCACTCTAAGCTTTTCTGAAAAGTTGGCAACTCAGCTTTATGTCCCACACAGACACATGTGCAGCAGCACCAATATTAAAACTGTCTGTGAAGTTCTGTCTGAAACGGTCCTGCTTTCAGCCTGGGGATGCCTTCAGTTACTTTGCATGCAGGCCATTCAGTATTGAAAGCCATCAGAGTCAAAAAGCACACAAATGTATGCTAAAAATCAACAAGATGACAGATTATACAAGAGTTAGTTCCAACCAAGCAATCCGATTGGACAAGAGGGATTCCATAAGTTACAATATTCCCCGATAATTGTGCTTGGACATTTTTACAGAATATGTTATCACTCTGCTTCACGTGTTTTAATAATCTTTGTTATAATACCAGTGGCTTCTTGTAATATGTGAGAAATATAATACTGTGTTGGTGTTGAAATTTATTCAGTGCATCCCTGCTCAGTGTGTTGTGGTGCATCAGAGGGCGTGACAATCGTCATGTACCAGTTCCATCGGCATTCAGCCCTTACTGAGCATGCGCATGTGAAGAGCTCCTTCTGAGTCCATCAGCATAACCCCATATTCATTTACAGGAACGAGGAAACTAATTTGCAGGAACCTCCCCTACATTCAGTTTTCCATTACCAGGAACCTCCCGTGAGGGGGAGTTTTCAGGAAACTTAGTATCTTAAAGGCAGCCCTGATCAAGAGTAGTTACTTCAGAGTGGCCCTGAAAACTGCTGAGTGGGGTTTATGATTGACTGATTGGTTAAAACTCAGTCAGCGCGCTTCTCTACTAACAAACCACGAAATGAATAGCCGCAAATTTGATCAGAAAAAAGGTAAAGCCAATTTTATTGTCATTCAGTCCCAACAGCCAATCATTATAGTAGAACAAAATTACGTTTCTCTTATCTACAATGTTAATCATATCTAGAATCAGTGGGGTCACTGCCATGCAAGGCGCCACCACAAATTTCCCTCCTCTGTTTCTATTATTGCTGAGCACCGAGCTGGACGGCAGGAAGTTCCACTTTTATATGGTCTTTGGCATGACCCAGCCGGGACATGAACCCATGCCTCCCGGGTGTGGGGCGGATGCGCTACCAACTAGGGCCACCACTCTGGTGGTGTAGTTAAGTAGTGATGATTTAATGCTTAAAAATTTATAATAGTATGGCAGTCGTATGCAGAGGGTTTAAACATAGTGGAGGACATGAGAATTACAGCGTCTAACACCAGCCCGCTACCTACGTTTGTCTTTCCGTGGTGTGAGTCTACATAGCTGGTCAACAGCGTGGAATGACCAGGTTAATTGGGATATCATATGCTGGGAAACACATGCATTGGGGTAGCATGACCACAAACCCGGTGAAGCGAGACCGATGACAGCCAGCTGTTCTCCAGTGAAAGTAATGCCACAGCTCTTGTCCTCTCCACAACCGGAATGTACAGTATGTTCTCTAATATCTAAAAATTTTAAAGTTAATACTGCCATGCTTGGTAGAGCAGAACAACCAGAGCAATTGTACAACAGAGCTGGCAAAGTTACTCAAATTAGTAACTAATTATGGTTAGTTATTTTACTTTCAAAGTAACTGGTAGCATTGGACACCACACTTATGTGAATATGATTATTAATAATTATAACTAAAATAATTATTAATGATTCTTGCATTACTTTTTGTAACACTAAAGTGGGGAACCACCCACTTGTAGGAGGTGGTGAACTCTATAAACAAATGATCAAGCTTAAGAATTTGGCATTAATAAGCACTGATTAATAATTTAATTGGCAATTATTTGATCAGTCTCATAATCTGGGGGCCAGTTCTTGACAATGAGATGTTATAATAGTGGACAAAAGAATGACACCCTTTGCTTCATTTACTCCTTTTATTGAAATATCAGAGCCCTTACGCAGACAAAAAGCAGTTAGAACCGGCAGAATGAAACATGGCAATAATCGGGTCTCTTGGTAGTAGCGGCTCGGGGTATGAAATGTGTGTATTTACACACACCTATAATTACCATAGTATTTTTGCAGTTAAATACTGGTACTTGAGATTGGGTCCGTGCAGTCACTGTTTATGAAAAAATTTATGCAACTCTAACAAAAAAATGGAATTATGAAAGTTGAAAGGTAATTTTTTGATTCTTTTTATTTCAGAGGAAGGAAAGGCGAGTAGGTGCAGAACCAGCTAGCGTATCAGGCACAGACACAGCATAATTTTGATCAGCTGCATTTCAAGCTGCTTCTCTGATAGGGGCAAATTTAGAGTCGGCCTAACTGCCACAAGAGATGAAAGAAAAGAGTGCCTACTGTGGATGCGTCAGTTTTGGTGAGGGAAGTTCCAGGCTGAGGGAATTTTGTTCTCCTCCAGGCCTTGTTTGGATGCTGACCTACAGAATCCTCGGGTAGACTGGCTCCTGAAGTCACCCTAATGGCAGTCAGTGTTCTGGTCGGCTTCGTCGGAGGGGAGTCTGGATCACCTCAGTCTTGACCCAAAGTTACACTTTGGAAGGATGCAGCTGGTGTCTGGATACGAAGCTGGAGTGTGTTATGTCTGAAAAGCAGGGCAGTGGAGGTAGTTGTGCTGAACTCGAACTTTATTACAGAGACACAATAATGGATACACGTGTTACAGTGTATGCTAACAAGCTAACCCTATAGCTATACAGGCTTTTGTTGTATGAAGGTGGAGCGCCAAAAAGAGGACAGCTCCCACCAACAGTCCTCCTAAATGGGCACGGCACGCTGACATCACCCATGCGTCTGACGTCACATCCGTGCTGTCTGTTTGCTGCCATGTTAGTATGGGGGAAATGCCTAACATTTAACCCCCCGACCCCCGAAAAGCTGTATACATTGGAAACACAAATCACAGCAGCTCTTTTTTTTTTGTAACAGGCAGAGAAATGGAATGTGGGCCACCGGATAAACTGATGGTTAACCCTGCACAACTAGGTGGGTTATTCTGCCACCGCTGGAGCAGCTGTGCTCTGTCTAATCATCAAAACAGTCACTGCTTACAGTTCAATTCCAGGGGCCTCAGCCAAGCCCTCGGTGGGCATGCCCCCGGAGGCGCCGGCTGCTGCAAACCTGGATGCCTTCTCACTGGAGTCATGGCTTGCTCATCAGTAACGTCCCAGCCCGGTTCCCATACCAGCTGGGTCAGCTCCAGCGCTGCGTCTGGATCCTTACCTTTCGCAGACGGCTAGTGTGCCCTCTCGAACCATCAGCCATCTGGACAGCGGCTGGCCTCTTTCGTGCGGCGATTCTCATCCGCGATGATGGGACTGTGCGGGTCCAGACGATCGGATCGTTGGACACGAACCCAATCAAGTAGTGCGCGCAGCGATCGGTTCAGTTGCACTCGCTGCTGCTGCTCTCTCGGCTTTGATGTTGGATGCTGCTGTGGCAGTGTGCCATCCATGGCGGTGGCAGGACTTGACATTAGTTGGCGTTGCTCTGCTGGGTGCTGCTGGGCCACGAGCTCTCCATCCTGCTGTGCTGCGGCGGCTCCCTGAGGCTGATACTAGGCAAGGATGTGGGATGAGTTCAGCTTCTTCTCTCTCTCCCCTGGTGCTAGTTGTGGTCGTGGTAATGTGCCGTCGTTGCCAGTGACGGGACACGTGCCGGGTTGTCTTTGTTCACTGGGGTCCCTTTTCTCCACGAACTCTCTCTCCTGTGGCTCCACAGCAGCTGCTTGAAGCTCATGTTGGGCGAGGATCAGAGGCGAGCTGTGCTCTTTGGCTGTACCCACGTTTGCAAAATCACGCTCTCCATCCTGTGAAGAGGCTGTGGCTTGCGAACACTTGCGCTGTGTGGGAACGGGCTCCAGGTTCTACGTGGCTGCGGACTGGAGCTCCTGTGGCAACTTCGGTACCTACATGGGTGCAGTCTGGGGCTTCTGCTGCTTCTCTGGTTCTGCTGGGTTCTGTTTGGCATGTGGTGCGAGGCAAGGAGTGGCTGCATCCACGACTAAGTGCAATGGACCCGGACCATTGTCGGTCCACACGGGGTCTATGATGGAGAGGCCCAGTTCACAGAATAAATCCCAGCCCATAACGTCATTGCCATGGCGTGTCACCTGGATCCAGAAGGCTGGGATTGTTCTGTTGCTGTATTGCACTGCGAAGGTGATGTTTCTGCTGGTCATGGAGCATCCGTCGTCCAGCAGTTCCACCGCTTCAGGTTGCCGGGGAGTAAGCCTTCTAACCATGGCCTCGTTTATCAAGGACCTTGAGGCAGCGGTGGCCATTATCGTTGATACACTGATGCCGTCCAGCTTCACTACACACTGCAATCCTGACCAGTTCTCGGGGCCCACAATGTTGTCATTCATGTCAGATGTGGTGTCATCGGGCTCAGCAACCAGGACAACCATCTACACCAGTGGAGATGATTGTGGGGAGTGCAGGCCAGGACCCGCTAGCTGCGAAGCTAACTGAGCAGTCTCTTCACGCTCTAGCTGGGACGCTACGCTATCTCCAGTGCTTCAGCTAGTTTCAGGCCATTTGGCGCCGTGAACAACTTCTTCCACAGCTTCCAACTTGTAGCGTTCTCTGCCAACCTGTTACGCACAATCTCCTCTTCTAAGTGTCCAAATTCACATACGCTGGCCAAACTGCGGAGGTCGGCGACAAACTGCTGGACTGACTCACCCACTCACTTTTGCCGCTGGCCAAACCTGTCTCGCTTAGCCGCCAAACTCTCCAGCCAGGGTGCCCGACACGTGCCTCTCTTCTGGAAAAGCGTTGAGTTTTCCTTCAGAAGACCAGTATCCCATCCTCTTCGCCATTTGTTATGTCTGTAAAGCAGGCCAGCGGAGGCAGGAGTTGTGCTGAACTTGAACCTTATTACAGAGACACAATAATGGATACACATGTTACAGTGTTTGCTAACAAGCTAACCCTATAGCTATACAGGCTTTGGTTGTACGGAGGTGGAGCGCCAAAAAGAGGACTGCTCCCATCAACAGTCCTCCTAAATGGGCATGGCGCGCTGATGTCACACGTGCGTCTGATGTCATGTCCGTGCTGTCTATTTGCCGCCATGTTAGTATGGGGAAATACCCAACAGTGCACATTCCCACACCACTGGATAAATGAGTTAGTTTCTAAATAAAAGGGCTGCTCAAACTTTGACTACTAGTTCTAAAAGAAAAGATGAATTCTAAAGAAAAATGTGAACTACAAAACTGTACAAAACAGGTAACAAGAAAGCACAAGACAATTGGCAAGAAGACAAAAACTGGGATAGAAGAGACGCTGGGAGATGATGGAAAGAGAAGAAGAGAAGACTTGCACAAAAAAGAGGGAAAGCGTTTGCTCTGCATCAGGTTAAAGCTCCGCTCCGTGCTGTTGAGGGGAGGGGCTTGGGTTTTCTCAACGAATCCGTGAATG
Source organism: Pholidichthys leucotaenia (assembly GCA_020510985.1). Taxonomy (NCBI): domain Eukaryota; kingdom Metazoa; phylum Chordata; class Actinopteri; order Cichliformes; family Pholidichthyidae; genus Pholidichthys; species Pholidichthys leucotaenia. The sequence goes on along the minus strand of CM035837.1, from coordinate 336,115,770 downwards.
GCTGCACAGAGGCCGGCTCTGTTCCTATGGTTACCCAGCATGCAGTGGTAGGGGCAGGAGAGGAGGAGTAATTCACTGAGAAATTAAAGTTTGCAAGGAAATCAGAATAATAATCACATAATATTAAAATCATAGCTATAACTAAGGCACACTTGTCTACAACTAAGCAATCTACTTGGTTAATTATCTAATCTCACAATGTGACTCTAAAATGATAACAATGCATGCAGATATCTCATGGCAGGTGAAACATGTGTAGTACATTATAAGTCTGGTAATGAGGATAAAAATTCTGATAGTCATTGACTCAGATACTGAGGCCTTATTTCCTGTGGGACGCAAAGGCAGATTATTGGCAGATTCCAAATACACAGTGAAGTTTTAGATTGTTCTCATCTGAGAGAAGTGTCACCACTCATTCTTAGGGTGGTGCTGCGGGGGTCCATGACAGTTCCATTGTTTCTATTTCCTGGTGAAAAGATGAGGGTTAGTCTGTTCCCACCTCAGTGCTGGGGTTCACAGGGTGCTTCAGTGGTTCACAGTTCAAAATAGTTCTGCCTGAACACAGAGGAAGTGTTGGGTGTTGGGGGAAGTTAGGAGTAAGCAGTTGTTCCTCGTTCAAAAGGGTTCTGTTGATTTTTAGTGAAGAAAGAGTCAGGGGTTGAGTGAGAGAGATCAGAATCAGAATCAGGTTTATTGCCATTGTTCATGTAGTACACAAACTAGGAATTTGTCTCGGTACAATGCTGCAACATTAAACATGATAAGATAAAAGAAATAAACTATACATGTAATAAAGTGTAGAATAAGATTAAGTGATACTGGTCAACAGTTAAAATATATTAGCGAGCAGCAGATACTGTGGAGAACTATATAGTGCAGTCGGTAATGCAGGAAGAAAACAGTGATGATTGACATGAGTCTAGTTGAGCTGCTGTACATGGTGCACGAGAGTCAATAAGTCACTTAGTGTTCAGCAGTCTGATGGCAGAGGGGAAGAAGCTGTTCATGTGACGGGAGCATGTGCGGCTGGGAAAGACTGTCTCAGACTATACTAGCATCAGCACCGGATCACCCCAGGGCTGTGTACTTTCCCCCCTACTCTTCTCCCTTTACACCAACTCCTGCACCTCCAGCCACCAGTCTGTCAAGTTGATCAAGTTTGCGGACGACACCACCCTCATCGGGCTCATCTCCAACGGCGACGAGTCCGCCTACAGGAGAGAGGTGGCCCAGCTGGCGTCCTGGTGCAGATGTAGCATCAGTTCCTCATAGCCCTTCTACAGTATCTCACATAAGTGAGTACACCCCTCACATTTTTGTAAATATTATATCTTTTCATGGGACAACACTGAAGATATGACACTTTGATACAATGTAAAGTAGTCAGTGTACAGCTTGTATAACAGTGTAAATTTGCTGTCCCTCAAAATAACTCAACACACAGCTATTAATGTCTAAACTGCTGACAACAAAAGTGGGTACACCCCTAAGTGAAAATGTCCAAATTGTGCCCAAAGCGTCAATATTTTGTGTAGCCACCATTATTTTTCAGCACTGCCTTAAGTCTCTTGGGCATGGAGTTCACTAGAGCTTCACAGGTTGCCACTGGTCTCCTCTTGCACTCCTCCATGATGACATCATACAGCTGGTTGATGTTAGAGACCTCGTGCTCCTCCACGTGTCATTTGAGGATGCCCCACAGATGCTCAATAGAGTTTAGGTCTGGAGACATGCTTGGCCAGTCCATCACCTTTACCCTCAGTTTCTTTAGCAAGGCAGTGGTCGTCTTGGAGGTGTGTTTGGGGTCGTTATCATGTTGGAATATTGCCCCGCAGCCCAGTTTCCGAAGAGCTGCTTCAGTATGTCACAGTACATGTTGGCATTCATGGTTCCCTCAGTGAACTGTAGCTCCCCAGTGCCGGCAGCACTCATGCAGCCCCAAACCATGACACTCCCACCACCATGCTCAACTATAGGCAAGACACACTTATCTTTGTACTCCTCACCTGGTTGCCGCCACACAAGCTTGGCACCATCCAAACCAAATAAGTTTATGTTGGTCTCATCAGACCACAGGACATGTTTCCAGTATTCCATGCCCTTAGTCTGCTTGTCTTCAGCAAACTGTTTGCGGGCTTTCTTGTGCATCATCTTTAAAAGGGGCTTCCTTCTGGGACGACAGCCATGCAGACCAATTTGATGCAGTGTGCGGCATATGATCTGAGCACTGAAAGGCTGACCCCCCCACTCCTTCAACCTCTGCAGCAATGCTGGCAGTACTCATACATCTATTTTCAAAAGACAACCTCTGGATATGACACTGAGCACGTGCACGCAACTTCTTTGATCGACCATGGCTAGGCCTATTCTGAGTGAAACCTGTCTTGTTAAACCGCTGTATGGTTTTGGCCACCGTGCTGCAGCTCAGTTTCAGGGTGTTGGCAATGTTCTTATAGCCTAGGCCATCTTTATATAGCGCAACAATTCTTTTTTTCAGATCCTCAGAGAGTTCTTTGCTATGAAGTGCCATGTTGAACTTCCAGTGACCAGTATGAGAAAGTGTGAGAGCGACACCAAATTTAACACACCTGCTCCCCATTTACATCTGAGACCTTGTAACACTAATGAGTCACATGATACCAGGGAGGGAAAATGGCTGATTGGGCACAATTTGGACATTTTCACTGAGGGGTATACTCACTTTTGTTGCCAGCAGTTTAGATATTAATGGCTGTGTGATGAGTTATTTTGAGGGGACAGCAAATTTACACTGTTAAACAGGTTGTACACTGACTACTTTATATTGTATCAAAGTGCCATATCTTCTGTGTTGTCCCATGAAAAGGTATAATAAAATATTTACAAAAATGTGAGGAGTGTACTCACTTTTGTGAGATACTGTAAGTACCATAAGGTCTCTAGATCCACCTGGTACCAATTCCACTACATAACTGAGTTACTTTAACAATTACTGCATGATGAAAGTAATTAGTTGGGAAAGTAAACTTAACGTTACTTCTAAATTTATACTTAAATCATCTTGCACACAGCAACTTAATTTAATTAATGAATTACTTCAGGGGCTCTTTAATATTAATGGCTGGCTGAAAATAGACTGTTTCAGACAGAGCTTCGCAGACAGTTTTTTATGTTGGTTTGTGGACATGAAAACTGTCCATGTTTATCTTTATGATATGGATTAATCTGATATGCAGTGATCCAAAGAAAACTTTTACTGTCCACAGTCCAAATGTCTACTGCAGATACTTGATCCAGTCCTCAAGTGTCTTTTGGGCATCAAAAATTTTGAATAATTTTTATCCAGGTAACAGGATGTTTTTCTGTATGCTCACAGTCTCAGCTGTCTGGAGGCAATTGACTGTTGACAACGCGATAGCGTCGCCTCACTCTTTAACATATATGTGGCAATGAGTTTCATAGTGTAGCTGTTCCTTAGTGACTAGCTTTGTCAGAGCTCCTTGGTGTTTAATTAGGAGCTTCTGAAGACTTGCATTAATATTTTCTGATGTGGAGTAGGTCTTCACCAGCACGTTTTCAACCCACCAATATATTTCCTTGAGAAAGAAAAAATAATGTGCGTATTTCCATGAAAACAAAGTTGCTGCATCTGTTCCTCCAGTCAGACTGATTCATGGCTCTTTGCAGCAGGTCTTACCAAGTGATAGCTGTCTCAGCATACGGTAGAGTCAGTTTACATTAGCTTGTGTAAATATCTGTCTGTCTGTCTATCCTTTACTTTTCAACATAGTCTCCCCTTCGGTCCACACACTTCTTCCATTGGTGTTGCAGTGCTTGGATCCCTGCGGTTGAAAAATAAGCTACATTTGGTCAAATTTGACCCCGTGTGTGTGTGTTATATATATATACAGTATATACAGTATATACAGTATATATACACTGTATATATATATATATATATATATATATATACATAAGCTACTGCAAAAGTAGTGGAATTACAGTAATGCATTACTCTCAACACTGATTGTATATAATCATTTCTCTATGATTTCACAGCATTTTAAATGTGTTTTACTTTGCTGCATCGGGGCTGAATTTGTAAGACAATTATGTCACCAAGGAAACTAAAGATAACAGTGAAACAGTGGAATTTCCCCATTGTGGGACTAATAAAAGCTTATCTTAAAATTTAATGCTTCAATAATTACAATATAATGCTACTGTGATTGTGGAGGTTCTAAATGACTGTTCGGCATAAGTGGAGGACACCGAGCATTACAAGGGATGCAGTACGGCCCATAACACCGGACATACCCCATGCCTTCGTGGGGATACAGTCACACAGCTCAGCCAACGGGAGACTGGCTTCTCCCATCACGTGGCTATTATAACCTAATGTGTAAGAATGTAAATGTTAACACCACCATCATTGTGGATAGGAAAGATACATGGACACATATGCATCATCAGGGTAGCAGGAGTACAGCGGAAAGGCAACTCACAGGACCGGGGCTCGAGCTGTTTGTAACTGGAGATTGAGTCCACACGTCAGCCAGTTGGAGGTGGAATCACCGCTGGTACTACTTGCTCTGTTTATGCTGTTTAATTGATCAGTTCTGTTAAAGCACAGTTTGTCACAGCGGTAATCTGGTGTGTGGAGGAATATATGAAGCTGGACTCTTTTCTCTCTTTAGTCAACTGGCACATTTATTTTACAAATCTCAAATTCCTCTTCACAATTTTTAGACAACGGTGGGAAATTTATCCCATGCACTCCACTCTAATAATTTTGTGCATAATCATTTCTGTATGATTTCAACATATTTTATTTTGCTGTGCTACGTCAAGCTGAAACTGTCTATTAAATCACCAATGAATCCTCATGGTTCCTACCCCCATAATAAATGGAAACACGAGGGGTGAGAGGGCCAAATACAGGAATGACCTTTAAGAAGATCTGGGCACCTCAATTAATTGCTTGTTCCTGCAAGTTGCAAGTGGAAACGGGGGTAAAGATAGCAGATACGTCAGCCCACATCTGTGCTCAGCTTTTCTTTTTTTTTTTTTTTTTTTTTTTTTTTTGTATTTCAGCTGCTCCCTTTCGGGGTCACCACAGTGTATCTTCACCTTATATCACGATGATTCACATCTCAATTTGGAAAGGATTTTTATACCGTATGCCCTTCCTGACGCAACTCTGCCCAGTTATCCAGGCTTGGGACCGGCACAGGGAGTACACTGGCATGTGCACCCCCTGTGACTGGGTAACCAACTTTTTCTTCCCCCATTCCATTATGCTAAGCACCAAGCTAGAAGGTGGGAAGTACCATTGTCTATGGTCTTTGGTACGACCTTGCCGGGGCTTGAAACCATGACCTCCTGGTTGTGGGCTGGATGCTCTCCCTCTAGGCCAAAAGTGCACAGAAACCATCCTAGATCCCATGAAATCTCACTGGAGTCTTCTACTTTACTTACATTCTTCTTCCACAACAATATTTTAATTCCTCTGATAGAAGAATCATCCTATTCTATAACACTGTTAAACATGTCTGTAGATTTTATGGTTAAAAAAAAGGAAATATCATGACGGTTAAAAACTGTGGCAACTGTAAAAATGGTAAATGGTAAATGGCATTCACTTATATAGCGCTTTTATTCTCATCTCTTGATGACCAAAGCGCTTTAACAGATCCTGCTATCCACCCATTCACACACACATTCACACACTGATGTGGCATGCTGCCTATCTGCGCTTCCAGACCCACCAGGAAGGCAATTGGGGTGAAGTGACTTGCCCAGGGACACAACGGCAGGATATCTGGGGAGAGAAATAGCCTTTCTTTAATGGTGAATCACAGTGAATGGGTGTATATGCAAAATCTGTCATTTGCACACTTATTTTCTGGAAAAAAAAGACTACCATAAATTTACCGTGTGGTGGTCCTAAGGACTTATGGGTATTCACTATGTTTGGTGAGATAAGGACTCTTACCTTGTAATAATGTAATTGCTGCAAGCAGAAATGTGTTTGTAACTGTCTTTGGTATATTGTTTGGGTTTTATCAGGTTAATGGTAAATCACTGAATAGCATCACGCTGAGATGTTGCTCATGTTGAGTGACAGTGTAAAGCTGGATTTATGCACCTGCATGACGTCAACGCCATTACCAACGTAATCTAGTTCCTTGGCTAGAGAGGTGCACGTCAGTCGATGCAAGGGGATATCGTGTCGACGTGGGGTGCATAAATCCAGCTTCATGAAGGGGGCATGATCCACCTTCAGAGTTGTTGTTATCTTGGACCCGTTGATATATGATTTGCTCTTGCTTAGTTCCGTTTCATCTTGAAAGTATCTCTTGTGTTTTTCTTTAGTTAACTCGATCTTTGTTTTATTTTGAAAGTACTTCTTATAGGCCCTTGGTTATGATTTTCAGTTTATTGTTAGGTTTACTGTTTCAGGTTATTTCTGTAGTTATTCCTTTTTCATGTCTGGTTTGACTTGTGTTTAGAACTGTGCTCCCTTATAGTTCCTTTTACATTATGTTGTAGTAGTTGGTTGATCCTCAGTCCTGCTTGTATTTCTGTTTCTCCGGTCATGTCTGTGTCTCCCTCTTAGTGTAACTGATTACCTCCGGTAAAGGAGGTAATGTATCAGGACAGTTTGTCTGTTTGCGGGATTATGTAAAAAATACTCAATAGATTTTGATGAATTTTCACCTAAAGTGGCCCTTGGCCTAAGGATGAACCTATTAAATTCTGGAAGTGATCCATAAGTGCATACCTCCACTAAGGTTGTATCTCACAATGTGTGAATGGAAGGATGGCAGGATGGATGGACAGACAGAGGGAAGGGCAGAGGGTAGTATTGCTCTCTAGTGCCCTCTCCTCCTGTGTTTCTCTCTCAGCAGTGATCAATTCCTCATGATCGTTTGCTTACCTTAAAATGTTGTCTTTCCCTTTGGGCATGGCATCATTGATGTGTCCCCCTCGAGTTTACTGTGTTTATTCTCCGTGTCTCCTGGATTTAAGTCTCCCTTATGGTGTATTTGTATTTATTTATTTCCTTGCCTTCTGTCTCTTAGTTTTATTTCCCATATTTCCCAGTGCCACAGTTTTGTTTTCATAATTATTAAGTATTTCAGTTTAGTAAGTTTTCCTAGTTTGTACCTGAGTCTTTGTTTGGTTAATAAATCCCCATTATCTGTGTCCTGCCTGCATTATGGGTCCACTCCTTGCCTGCCTCTTGTAAATATTGTGACAGATGAACCACATTTTGTTCATGCTACAGCATGAATGTAACACAAATAAAGGCTATGGAGAAACAAACCTGAATTTATTTACAGTGGGTTGAAAAAGTGTCCCCCTTCCTGATTTCTCATTTTTTTGTATGTTTGTCACACTTAAATGTTTCACATCATCAAACAAATTTTAAATATTAGAGAAAGATAACACAAGTAAACACAAAGATGCAGTTTTTAAATGAAAATGTTTATTATAAGGGTAAAAAAAGAATCCAAAACCATATGGCCCTGTGTGAAAAAGTGACCCCCCCCCCCCCCCATTAAAACAATAAATTCACTGTGGTTTTTTACATCTTTGGAAAGCTGAGTTCAATTTCTCTAGCCACACCCAGGCCTGATTACTGCCACACCCGTTCTCAAAGTATCACTTAAATAGGACCTGCCTGACAAAGTGAAGTAGACCAAAAGATCCTCAAAAGCTAGACATCATGCTGTGATCCAAAGAAATTCAGGAACAAATGAGAAACAAAGTAACTGAGATCTATCAGTCTGGAAAAGGTATAAGGTCATTTCTAAAGCTTTGGGACTCCAGCGAACCACAGTGAGAGCCATTATCCACAAATGGCAAAAACATGGAACAGTGGTGAACCTTCCCAGGAGTGGCCGGCCGACCAAAATTACCCCAAGAGCACAGTGGCGACTCATCCAAGCAGGTCACAAAAGACCCCACAACATCCAAAGAACTGCAGACCTCAGTGTTCATGACTCCACCATAAGAAAGAGACTGGGCAAAAATGACCTGCATGGCAGACTTCCAAGACAAAAATCACTTGCTTAGCAAAAAGAACATAAAGGCTCATCTCAGTTTTGCCAGAAAACACTTGATGATTCCCCAAGACTTTTGGTGAAATACTCTGTGGACTGACGAGACAAAAGTTTAAATTTTTGGAAGGTGTGTGTCCCATTACATCCGGCGTAAAAGTAACACAGCATTCAGAAAAGGAATATCATACCAACAGTAAAATATGGTGGTGGTAGTGTGATGGTCTGGGGCTGTTTTGCTGTTTCAGGACCTGGAAGACTTGCTATGGTAAATGGAACCATGAATTCTGCTGTCTGCCAAAAAATCCTGAAGGAGAATGTCTGGCCATCTGTTCGTGACCTCAAGCTGAAGCGCACTTGGGTTCTGCAGCAGGACAATGATCCAAAACACACCAGCAAGTCCAGCTCTGAATGGCTTATGAAAAAAAAAAATGAAGACTTTGGCTTGACCTAGTCAAAGTCCTGACCTGAATCCAATTGAGATGCTGCGGCATAACCTTAAAAAGGCGTTCATGCTCGAAAACCCTCCAGTGTGGCTGAATGACAACAATTCTGCAAAGATGAGTGGGCCAAAATTCTCAACAGCACTGTAAAAGACTCATTGCCAGTTATCGCAAACACTTGATTGCAGCTGTTGCTGCTAAGGGTGGCCCAACCAGTTATTAGGTTTAGGGCAGTCGCTTTTTCACACAGGGCCATGTAGGTTTGGATTTTATTTTTCCTTAATAATAAACACCTTCATTTAAAAAACTGCATTTTGTGTTTACTTATGTTATCTTTGTCTGTTTAAATTTGTTTGATGATCTGAAACATTTAAGTGTGACAAACATACAAAAAAATGAGAAATGAGGAAGGGAGCAACACTTTTTTCACACCACTGTATATAAAAGTTAATTGTCTCAGGTCTGATTTGAGAGGGCCATTATCAGTCACAAAATATGATGTTAAACTACCCATTTCAAAATGTGGTGGACCACAGTCATTTTAGCTGTATTATGTATTGAATGGTAAAATATTGATTCATCTGCACAATTTTTTAAAGACAGATTTTCATGTTACTTGTATGATTTACACTTAATTTTCTTTGGTAAATAACTATATCATTATGTACTATATCTACAATATTTACATTATATACTATATCATTTTACTGTAATAATGGAAAAGGTTCTACTATATTTTTATAGTAAAATTCCAGAAACTACAGTTGCCTGTATTTGATTTTTCTCCAATTGCCTTGAGGGCAGATTAAACAGTCAGTATCTCTGACTCCTTTATTGTAAGTATCACATGTTATATGGTCCCTGAATAATGTTCTTTATTGGAACTCTGTATCATTGAAAAATGTAACTGTATTACATAAATGTTGGTAATGGATTTAAATGTTCATTGATTAACCTTATGAACAATAAGATAAAGGAGGTGTGATGTGTGATGGCAATCATTGTTATAGCTAATGTAGACTGGCAAAAATCTCTTGCAGTTTCTAAAAAATATTTTTAATACTTATAGCTAGGTATAGTATGTCAGAACTACTGTATATATTTCATTATTTACTTATTCTCAGTGGTTAAATTGGTTATACTCAGAAAGGTCAAATAAGATAAATTTAAAGTGTGATTGCTCACGCAGCCCCTAGGGATGGGGGATCTCTTTTCTCAAAATAAAATAATCAATATTGTGATCAATTACATTTGTTGTTCACACAGTGATGCAAATGCAGCTGCCAGAGCGGTTATTGTATCCCTGACAAATTGGGGACATTGTTTGCATGCAGGAAGACGGCCTGTCTTCCAGAGAATAGCACGTGGCAGAATGACACAGAGGATTTGTCTGTCTGATTGATTGGTGTCATGCACGTCAATCTCTTGATTTCTAAGAGCTTTTGCTAAAAGAATCAACCCTTCAGTAAATGACTGCTTGGAGCAACAAGGTAGTGCTGTTAACTTTAACAAACGTGCCTTCTCAAGTGAGTCTGTGACAGAAAGATTATCATGTCCCTATAACATAGTCATCAGTATAATCATATCTACGACCTATAAGGTATATGGATGTCACCACTTCGCTTTCAATCAAACACTAAAATAAATCATTGAGGACTTTGATTATGCTTACAAAGCTCACAGACATAATTTCCCCATGAGTCCTCTATGTATATTGAGTGGAGTTTTGAGCCCGTTTCACTGAAGATACACAAACATGGATAAAACCTACACAGAGTGCTGAAATTATTAAATTAGTGGTTAATTAATGTCTCCCTTAGAGGTCAGTCACAACAAGTATCCCTTTTTTTCCCTCTCGCACAAGGCATGTGTAGCAATAACTGCCTCTCTAAATTAAGAATCCCATAAAACAGCTCAATTTTCAAGTTCTCAATCACGGAGAGAGAACCCATCAACACCCCTTAGGGCCCCTTGTTACCTTTTTCAAATGAATTGCCACCATATCCACTTGTTCTCACAGATCTGCTGTATGTCAGCCAACATTAAAATGTCTCTCCTCACCTTTGGGTTTTCACAGTATACTGTATAACTGTCAGGAAGAATGTTGTTTATCAGCCCATATACAGCCATTAAAAATATTTACTGTAACTACTGTGTTTTGATAACATATGTATTATAGTATGTTTAATAAGATAAGATAAGATAAGATAAGATAAGCCTTTATTAGTCCCACAACGGGGAAATTCCAGGATTGCAACAGCACAGGGATAGCAACACTCAGAGCAACAATCAGAAGGCAAGAAAAAAAACAAGCAAGCAAGAGCAGCTAATAAACATATGTACGTATTACTATAAATATATATATATACACACACACACAGACACACAGTGCAGAGCATTGTAGCTGGATGGAATAAATATATGAATATATGAACACACAGTGCAGAGCATTGTAGCTAGATGGAATAAATATGTAAATATATAAACACCCACAGTACGGAGCATTGCAGCTAGGTGGAATAAATATGCAAGTATATAAACACACACAGTGCGGAGCAATGTAGCTAGATGGAATAATATGTAGATATATAAATATATAAACACACCCAGTGCTGAGCATTGTAGCTAGATGGAATAAATATGCAAATATATAAACACACACAGTGCAGAGCATTGTTGCTAGATGGAATGAAACAGCATAACCGTCTACTTAGTTTATCCTACATGGTATGATTATGTGCCCATACATATTCTCACCCTCCATAGCGACCGGTATGTTCCTAGTTGTATGCCGGAGGGGACCATTGTGTAAGTCTATTGCATCTTTTGCATTCAAAAAACTATTAGTTTGTTACGTCTTTTTGCTATCTTTGCGAGCAGCCCTGCTTAGGTTGTACAGTCTGACAGCCGTTGGTAGGAAGGACCTACGAAACCTCTCGGTTGTGCACCTGGGATGATGTAGTCTGCTGCTAAATGAGCTCCTCAGTGCATTCAGTATGTCCTGCATAGGGTGGAACTCGGACTCCAGCAGAGATGACAGTTTAGCCACCGTCCTTCTCTCTCCTATCTCCTCCATCGGATCAAGGCGCTGCCCCAGGACAGAGCTAGCTTTCTTAATCAGTTTGTTCAGTCTCTTCCTATCGGCTGCAGTAATGCCACTGCCCCAGCAGACCACTCCAAAAGTGATGGCTGATGCCACCACCGTGTCATAGAATGACTTCAGCAGCGCCCCTTGTACACCAAAAGACCTGAGTCTCCTCAGCAGGAACAGCCTGCGCTGTCCCTTCTTGTAGAGTGCATCAGTATTGTGTGACCAGTCTAGTTTATTGTTCAGATGAATACCCAGGTACTTATAGGATGTCACCATCTCGATGTCTGTTCCCTGTATATTTACTGGTACTGTGAGGGGCTGCCCATGCCTGCGGCAGTCCACCACCAGCTCCTTAGTTTTCCTCGCGTTGATCTGGAGGCAGTTCCGATGGCACCAGTCCACGAAGTCCTGGATAAGCCCTCTGTACTCAGCTTCATCTCCATTGGAGATGAGGCCAACGATCGCAGAGTCATCAGAGAACTTCTGTAGATGGCAGTGTGTTGTGTTGTGTGAGAAGTCCGCAGTATAAAGAGTGAACAGGAAGGGAGCCAGCACCGTTCCCTGGGGGGCCCCCGTGCTACTGATGATCGTGTCGGACACACAGTCCCGGGTTCTCACAAACTGAGGCCGGTTCGTGAGGTAGTCCAGGATCCATGATGACAGGTGCTGGTCCACCCCTGCGCGCAGCAGCTTGTCCTTCAGGATCATCGGTTGGATGGTGTTGAAAGCACTGGAGAAGTCAAAGAACATGATCCTCACCATATTCCCGAGCTTCTCCAGGTGGGACAGAGAACGGTGAAGGAGGAAGATCACCGCATCCTCCACCCCAATGCCATGCTGGTAGGCGAACTGGAGTGGATCCATCGCTGGTTCCACCAGGGGGCGGAGGTGAGCAAGGAGCAGTCTCTCCAGGGTCTTCATCAAGTTGGACGTCAAGGCCACCGGTCTGTAGCTGTTCAGGTCTTTGGGGTGGGAAGTTTTTGGTACAGGTACCACACAAGATGTTTTCCACAGCTGTGGTACCCTCCCCAGTTTCAGGCTCATGTTGAAGATATACGTCACAATCCCACACAGCTGGTCTGCACAGGACTTGAGGAGCTTTGCGCTGATGCCGTCCGGTCCCGGCGCCTTCCTCGCCTTGATCTTCCTCAGCTCCGTCCTCACCTGGGTCCTGGTCAGGGTCAGGATGGGGGGCTGTGTGTTGGGAGTGGGGGGGTGTTGGTGGAGTGGGGAGTGGGCAGCAGGACTTGATTTCTTTAGAGGCAGCAGTGGTTGTTGTGCAGTCAGGGGGGAGGGCGGTTGGTCAAATCTATTGAAAAACAGATTCAGGTTGTTCGCCCACTCCCTGCCCCCTGTGGCCTGGGGGGAGGTATTCTGGAGCCCCGAGATGGTTTTGAGGTTTCTCCAGACCCCGCTGATGTCGCTCTGTTGCAGCTTGTCCTCCATCTTCTTCCTGAAGCTGTCCTTGCCTTCTCTGATCTTTCTCCTCAGCTCCCTCTGTACGGACTTCAGCATCTCCCTGTTCCCTGACCTGAAGATCCTCTTCTTCTCTCTCAGAAGTGTTTTTATCTCAGGGTTGATCCAGGGTTTGTTGTTTGAGTGACGCCGTATGGTCTTGGTGGGAACGGATTTGTCCACACAGAAGCTGAGGTAGCCCGTGAAGGTGTGAATGAGGCCATCGATGTCCTCACCATGTGGATCGCAGAGCTGCTTCCAGGCGGTGGCTTCAAAACAGCCCTTTAGGGTGTCCATTGTCTCCTCAGACCATAACTCCACAGTGTGCATGGCCGGAGGTTGTCTGTGCACTAGGGGTTTGTACACCGGCCGGAGATGAACCAAGTTGTGATCCGATCTCCCGAGTGGGGGGAGTTGTGATGAGGTGTACGCCTCCTTAGTGTTTGCGTAGAATAAATCCAGTGTTTTATTGTCTCTAGTGTGGCATGTGACATACTGGGTGAACGTGGGTAGAATGGGAGACAGTGAAACATGGTTGAAATCGCCTGAGATGAGGAGAAGAGCATCTGGGTGTTCTGTCTGCAGCCTGCTGGTTACTGAATGGATGACGTCACGTGCTGTCCCAGCGTTCGCCGTCGGATTTGCATAAACAACAATGCAGATCACGTGTGAGTGTTCTCTCGGGAGATATGTAGGCCTCATGCTAACAGCTAGCAACTCAATGTCTTTGCTGCAGTGTCGTTGTTTAACAGTGATATGTCCCGGTCTGCACCAGTTGTTGTTAACATACATTATCACTCCACCGCCCCTAGCCTTGCCACTGTCTGGTGTTCGGTCAGCTCGTATCATGTGAAAACCCTCCAGCTCAATGTTAGCATCTGCTGCTAGTTCAGTTAGCCACGTCTCAGTAAACAAAAGGAGAGAGCACTCCCGGTATGTGCTATCATAACGGGAGATAGCCGCTAGCTCATCTAACTTTCCCAGTATCGACCGTACATTTCCCATGACAACAGATGGAAGGGAGGGTCTGTACCTTATATTTTTTGTCCTCCGCCTTACTCCAGCCCGGCAGCCGCGGCGTTTTCGCCTCAGTTCTCTCGGTATGTCGAGTTTTTCCAATGGGACCGGGTGGCGGTTGAATGCTAGCAGCTGTTCTCTGCTGTATCGTATCCTGCTATAGACAGTGGCTCCGTCCACCGGCTCAGGAGACATTTAGGACGATCTGTGTGTCCGTGATATAAGTGGGGTGAAAAAAAAAGACGGATCAAAAGAGAGAGGAAGGGAAAAAGACTCGGAATCGAGCCGCTGTTGCAAAAGGCAGCCGACTCGTGTGGCGCCGAGAGAAAAAAGGGTGGGAATAGGGGTGGGAATCACGAGGGCGCTCGTGATTCAATTTGGATCGCGATACTTGGGTCACGATTGGATTCTATCACGATTCACCAATAATCACAATATCACCATGATCGAGCATCACGATCCCATATATTTCAAATTTTTTCACCTTATTCAACCTCAAATCATATCCCAAAGTAAAACTGTTCACATCTCTTTCATATAACAAAGTATTTTGGGGGCTTCATTTTCCACAGAGACACGTCTCTGCACACGGGGAGGGTGATGGATGGTGCTGTTTGGAATTGACTCCCACTCCAGCTATGTTTAGCCGACTCTGTGGACTCTTAAAAAGCAGCTGAAAACGTTTTTGTTTAATGAGGCTTTCCGTTGTGTTTCAACTGCTTTTTAATGGCAAGTCTGATATTTTTAAATTATTTTAATCTTGTGTTTTAACTTGTATTTTTAACATTATTTTTATCAATCAACTTCCTTTTATTCCATTTTACTGTACAGCGCTTTGTGACTGTATGTCTGTGAAAAGTGCCTCATAAGTAAACTTTACTTACTTGGCGATCAGAGAAAAAGTTCCATGTCGGTGTCTCTTTAGCTTAGCCGTTGCTAATGCTGCTCCAAGACGTGTGTGGCCCGCCGTGTTCCGAGTGTTTTTTTTTTTTTTTTCATGCACGGCTTCTCGCAGGTTGTGTGTCATGTCAAGGTCTTTCCTTCCATCTTTGTTATAAAATCCAAAAAAGGCCCGGCATTTGAGCTAACTTTGAGCTAACTGCTTGCTAACTTTCAAAGCTGGTTGCAAGTCTCCAAGACGAGCTATGACTTCACTTGACTGGGTGCTTGCTTTACGCCATCTAGTGGACTGAAACCAACATTGATTAACTGATAACCTAAAAGTAAACCTGTGCACATTTTTAAAAAAAATAAAAGATCATCCATGTGTTTAGGGCTCGATGCATTATCGCCATTGTCAAGTATCACCATCCATCACTGAATCAGTCTTTTTTCTCACCCTTAGTATTTAAAGGGATGGGGATTTGGGAGATGCTGGTAAGATCCATGAGACAGATGGAAATTAGTGAGAATACTATAATCTGTCACAGGGCATCTTTACCCTGTGTTTAACCTGTTGCACTTCGGTGTACTGCGGGCGGACACGTCTCTGCATCCTAGAGCGCACGAGGGCGCACGAGGGCGCTGTGTCCTAGAGCGCACTGAAAAAAAAAGCTGCATTTCCGTTCTTCCACTACAGACACAGCCGCGAACAGAAAGCCAAAGGAGTGCTTTGATTGGTTTAGATGTGATTGAGCTCTCATTCGACTAATAAGAGCCTTGAATTGGGTTTCTGAAACCTTGAAGAACCAATGACTGAAAACCTAGCAAGAAGGACCCGCCTACCAACGGCTGCGAATACAGCGAGCCAATTGAAGCACAGAAGTTCGAAAGCTGTTTTGTGTAAGGCTGGGTGACACACAGGCATTCGCCAGTCTTTTTTTCTAACTACTGTTCTTATTTGTTTTGAGAAATCGTTCGCCAAAACCGCAATCATGGAAGCGCAAAACCACAATAATGGAATCATGGTTTGACCGGGTTGCGTGACCAGAACCACGAGTCCGTAACAAGCGGACCAGCGTCATGTTCATCTGACAATGAGGAAGAGAAGTTCGCCAGCGACATGGCTGTTGTGGACAGGTAAGTGTTATAAGCTAAATTATTCTTTATTGCTGAAAATTGTAATCCAAATGACTTTTGACCGATCGGTAAGTAGCGGTCCGGGTCCGTCATGTTGCGAACGCCCCCCCCCCCCCGCTACTCTTCTGTAGCGGATTGCAGATATATTGCAGATATTTTAGTGCAACTGTGCGTAGTAGACCGCGGCGCACCGTCACCGCTTTCCGTCATGTAGCGATGGGCGATGTCCGTCCTCTGTAGCAGGGGGTGGGGGGTGGGAGTTGTTATCTTCTACATTACAAATATTCTAGTATAATTTTTAGTGCACTGTAGGTTATTTTTTCTTATAAAAAAAAGCCACACATTTTTTACGTGGCATGCTTCTTTGTGTGTGGGGGCTTGTTTGTTCATTCATTCATTCATGAATGAATGAATAAACAACCCCCCCCCCACACACACACAGCCCTTCACCTTTCATTAGAGCCCAAGATGAAGCTTCTATATTGAATCATTCAAAAGTTACAGACGTTTTTCCAAACTGTGCCATTTGGCACAATTTGGCACAGTTCAAAAACGCCTGGGAACTACCTAAGAAAAAAGCTGTATAATATATTCATTTTTTGTGGTATTGTTACAAAATTTTGACCACAGCTGGATAACACTTGGTTCTACATTTCTGTTGCATTTTCCAGCCCGGATCTGAAGCTGTATGTTATTTGCAAGCATTTGTATCAAAAAAAACACCCAGGCGAAATTTATTTTCTTCAAGTTCAGTACATTTAGATGACTGTTACTCAGTGGCAGGAGAACTTAGAGAGATTATGACTGTTTTGCCAAAAAATTCAAAGTGTTTTCTTTTAAATGAGACCAACCCCATGAAGATGCTGCAAAGGGTTGAAGAACAGCTTTTGATTTACTTTGGGTACGTTATTTTTTGGCGTTTTTAGGGAAATTGACCAGAGTGCAAGGAGTTAATGTTTTTTTTTCTGTACATGATTCCTGACAAACCAATAAACTATAACTTTAAAGTAGAACTGAACTGAACGGCATAGAACGGCACTGGGTGATAGTACATACAATTATAAAGATAATTTATCATTGGCACCCCCTCCACAAATCCCGGAATCTTGGAGAAAATCGCGATTTTGAATTTCCCACCCTGAAAAATCAGACAAATCCGCCGATTAACCGGAAGTGCAGCCGGAGTTCCGCGTGACGTTACGAGTGTGACACAGTCCTCCATGTTTACCATTGCGAGCACGTCGACACTGGTTGTTTCTGGTGCATTTTGTCGTGATAGTCGACTACAAAACACTTCCAACACCTGGGAAGATCTGTTCAGTGGCCAAGGAAAGCTGTCATGGCGACGAAAGAAAAGAAAGGGGGAGGAAAAGCGACCGGGAAGCGATGTGTTTCTAGATATAGATATTACAGTGATCCCTCACTTATCGCGTTTAATGGGGACCAGAACCGACCGCGAAGTAGCGTCACCCCCCCCCCCAAGGGCGTCACAAGCACTATTTTGCACAAAAAGGCACAAGAGAACAGCGAAACGTGCCACTAAGCAACACGAGCGATAAAGAACAATGAATGCGATCTTCCTTCGCTGGGTATGTACGCTCTGCAGAGAGAGAAGCTGGGTAAAACGTCTCGGCCAATCAGCTTGCGAGGTAAAACGTCTTGGCCAATCAGCTTGCGAGATTCCCGAGCGGTGAAGAGGTGGGCGGAGAGGAGTGGAGCGGTGGTCAGAGAGGTGGATTTTGAGTTGTGCGGGCTCTCCGTGTTGATACCTGATGTTCTAATGTAGTCTCTCTGCCTTCTGCTAGCGCCCGGGCAACTTTCGTGCCATTTTTTCTCAATTTTGAATTTTTGATGAATATTTTTGAAAAATCCGCAATGCACTGAGGGCGCGAAAGGTGAAACGCGAAGTAGCGAGGGATCACTGTATTTATAAATAGCACAGTCAAATGCAGAGGCCAGTTCTGTTCATGTGTATTGCCACTATAGTCTGTAGAAGTATTGTAATACATAGCCCAATTTTTTGAATGAATGAATGAATTTATTTATTTCGGATAGTACAGTACAGGTTGAAAGAAACTGAATGATATAACAACAAGGTCAAATTGAACAATGACTCACCTGATTATACAATTCAACGCAAGTTATCCGAAATGGGTGATGGCTGAAGCCGCAGCTTATATTGCCCACCCATATTCCATCCAAGAATTCAAAAGAGAAAACAGGCAAGAGCGATTACAATTCAAAACAAAACTAAGACAAAATATGACAGAGAAAAAAGAAAACTAAGCTACAACACAACACAGGCTGGATATGTTACAACTCGCCGCTCATTAGCGGCGCCAGCTGCGCGCACATTTGCGCCTCGTCAGCAACGTGGGATATAAGCCACTCTGCCCTGGGCTTTGGCATGAAGCCGTCTGATTCCTTCAGCCCTCTTGCTGCAGAGGAACCCCCTCATCTCCCAGCAAGATCTACAGCGTAAGCATACCTACCTTTGCCTTTCCAGTCTCTCCCCTGTGCACAGGTGTATTCCCCGGCGGCGGACCTCGCCTCTGCATCGCCGTCTGCCAGCTGCTGTCACAGGTGCATTAGGTCGCTGTCTCCCGGGCTCGCGTGCACGCCTGCCACCTGCCACACTCCTGCATCCTCCTCTGTCTCATCACCGATCCTGAATGCCTCTTCACTCTGAAAACTCTGGTGTTCTTGACTGCTGGAACTGCTATCATCTGCCATTGTTGTTTTGTTTAGGGATCACACTCGTGACATCACGCAGCGTCGTCTGCACTACTTCCGGTTTGTTTGGCACTGCCAGCCAGAGGCAAAAGTTTATCGGCTTATAGCTTGGCCATCGCACGGCCTAAAAATTTCTTTTATGTGTTGAAAAATACAATAGGTAATAAGGAATTAATCTGCTATTCTACTTTTTGCGCCAAAAGGTGGGTTCAGTTCTACTTTAAGCTTTGTACTAAACTTTTTTTCATTTAGGGATGGCCAACATAATCTGCTTCCCACTTACCGTTTTGATATAGAGAAAAAATTATGAGAAACAAGACTGTTTAAAGGGTACCTGTAGTGAATTTTAATCAAAAGCTATTTCAAAGGATCAAATATGATACTAGTGGTTCTGTCCAGTTATTTTGTTCATGATTCCTTCTCAAATACATGTGAGTTTCAAGTCACTGCTCTCTGTCAGTCATGGTCAGTGACATCTTGTTGTCTCCATGGCCAGTTTCAGCACCGGTAGTGACGCACAGTCATTGCTTTGTGTGATTGAGTGGGCTACAGTATAGCAATCAACAAAGTTTTAACATCAGAATTTTATGAAATTTTTTGCAACCATGTACAAGCAAATCTACCTACATATAATTATATGTATTTGATATACTAGAATTTTATTTCATTAATTTATAATTTAATGAAATAAAATTCTAGTATATCAAGATTTATTCAATGTGTTCTGAAGTTGCTTGACTGGGAACTTACCGGTTCATCAGGTCCCCTTCAGCTGCCGATCCCCGGAGGTACCTGTGGATCATGCCATCATTTTTTTTTTATTTATTTATTTTTTTTTTGTTACTTATTTGTACCCGTAGGTAGACTTGGTTTGCAGTCTGGTGACAAGCCACCGGCTGCTGGTCGCTGCGTGCGCGAGCGCCCTAAACCTACATGTTTTTGGTGTGCGGGAGGAAACCGGAGAAATCCCGGAGTAAACCCGCGCAACACGGGGAGAACATGCAAACTCCACACAGCTCACTGTTGGTCGGGGGCCTGGGATCGAACCCACGATCTCATGATCCCCGCGATCCCGTGGCCGAGGGTAAAACTGTGCTGCCACAGTGCATAAACCACTGCGCCACCGTGCAGCCCTATTGAAGTCCAGTTCCAAAGACGGTTTGTGCAGTATAGTATATCCATGCAGATTTTGCACCATTTTCAACTTGGATCTTGACCCACTGAGCATCTGCGGAATGTGTTTACTCATCCACAGTAAACATGTTACTCTTCCATGGTAAAGCCAGAAACAACGACTGTACGTCACTTCCGGCCAACGATGGCTGCTCCCCTTTGGTTTTGACTGAGCATTTTTATGGGGTAAAATTATTCAGTATTACTGACTCTAGAGGGGTTATTTTTACTAAATAAACACATTTTTGGTTTATAAGCAGTGTTGGGCAAGTTACTAAAAATAGTAACTAGTTACAGTTACTAGTTACTTCTTTTCAAAAGTAACTGAGTTACTTACAATTACTGCATGAATAAAGTAACTAGTTACTTGGAAAAGTAATTTTCAAGTTACTTTTAAATGCATACTTAAAATCCTCTTTCATGCATAGCAAGATAATTTTATTAATGGATTACATTAAAGGCTGATTAATGTCAGGCTGAAAACAGACTGTTTCAGACAGAGCTTTTAGAACATGTTCAGTCTGCTTTATCCTGCCTTGAGAGCTCTTATTGTGGGAAAAATCTGAAGAAAATCAACACAAAATTGCCAGTAATTTCCTCATTTTGGAGTGAAAAATCAGGTTTGTGGCATGAGAGGGAGGGAAAAAGAGTGAGAATCATTCCAAAAGAATGAGTTGGCAATGCTGCATAAAGCTGTCAATGTTTATCTTACCTTTATATTATGGATTTAATCCGATGTGCAGTGATCCAAAGAAAATGTCCATTATCCACAGTCCAAATGTCTGCTGTGACAGACACGTAATCCAGTCCCATAAATTCCTTTTGGAGATCAAAATCCATTTTTGAATAATCTTTATCCAGGTAGCAAGTAAATGTGTTTTAACTTCAGTGGCTCGCAGTCTCAGCTGTCTGATGGAAAATGACTTTTATCAGATCTTCATTCTGTAACGACGTATCTGGCAATCAGTCGGTTTAATTCTTGCTGGGTCACAACTGTCCAGATGCCTACCTGTTCTTGGCATCCAGCGTGGCTGTTCAGGTAACATAAATCCACTAATAACACAGTGCTAGCATAGCATAGCATAGCACTAGTTTTGATCTTGTTGCTGTTCAGGCGGTCCTGAAGATTGCAGTCGGTCTCACACGGCACTTAGCTTCCAACCCACTAATATGCCTTTGTCCTTAAAGGAAAAATAATCTGTTTCCACAAAAACAAATCAGCTTCATCTTTTCCCAGCAGGAGCAAGCTCCATTTGTGGCTGATGGCTGCAGCAGTGAAGAGGCTCTTTGCAACGTTGACTGATGGCGCGTTAGCTACGTAGGGTCAGTTTGTATTTATTTTTGCTAAACTAGTATCTATCCATATTAGTAAAACGAGTAATGCGAGTAATGCATCTGATCAACTTTCAGTAACTGTAACGCATTACTGAATTTTTAAACAGTAATTTCTTTGCACAGCACATTGCTGCAAAAGTAGTGTCACTACAGTAATGCGTTACTCCCAACACTGTTTATAAGTAATACCTAAAGCAGGATTAATGTTGTTATAATGACCAGTACTGGTTTCCTTTAATGATCTTTGCATGCATAAAAATAAATGGGGGGGAACAAAATAAGACATGACTTTGAAATATGTGCTTAATTTGGGCTGATTCCAAAACCGATGTTTAAAATAATAAGTTGGGCAATAGCTGATAGTGATTGCTTTTTTGTTTTTGTTTTTGCTCTCATCTATTCCATCAGGGACTCAAAGGAATACTCATAAAACTTACTCAAAGTCACACCTCTGCCAAAAAACTAGTTTTTTTTTTTCTTGTTAGCATGTCTGCAACATGTTTTTGTGACTTCCAGTGGTGTGAAAAAGTGTTTGCCCCCTTCCTGATTTCTCTGTTTTTTCTGTATGTTTGTCACACTTAAATGTTTCAGATCATCAGAATCAGAATCAGGTTTATTGCCATTGTTCATGTAGTACACAAACTAGGAATTTGTCTCGGTACAATGCTGCAACATTAAACATGATAAGATAAGAGAAATAAACTATACATGTAATAAAGTGTAGGATAAGATTAAGTGATACTGGTCAACAGTTAAAATATATATTAGCCAGCAGCAGATACTGTGGAGAACTATATAGTGCAGTCGGTAATGCAGGAAGAAAACAGTGATGATTGACATGAGTCTGGTTGAGCTGCTGTACATGGTGCACGAGAGTCACTTAGTGTTCAGCAGTCTAATGGCAGAGGGGAAGAAGCTGTTCATGTGACGGGAGGTTTTAGTCTGGATGGACCGAAGTCTTCTACCAGAGGGGAGGGGGGCAAACAGTACGTGACCAGGGTGTGAGGGATCGGCTATGATCCGGCCAGCACGCCTCCGGGTCCTGGAGATGTACAGATCCTGGATCATCAAACAAATTTAAATATTAGACTAAGATAACACAAGTAAGATAAGATAAGATAAGATAAGCCTTTATTAGTCCCACAACGGGGAAATTCCAGGATTGCAACAGCACAGGGATAGCAACACTCAGAGCAACAATCAGAAGGCAAGAAAAAAAACAAGCAAGCAAGAGCAGCTAATAAACATATGTACGTATTACTATAAAATATATATATATACACACACACACAGACACACAGTGCAGAGCATTGTAGCTGGATGGAATAAATATATGAATATATGAACACACAGTGCAGAGCATTGTAGCTAGATGGAATAAATATGTAAATATATAAACACCCACAGTACGGAGCATTGCAGCTAGGTGGAATAAATATGCAAGTATATAAACACACACAGTGCGGAGCAATGTAGCTAGATGGAATAATATGTAGATATATAAATATATAAACACCCACAGTACGGAGCATTGTAGCTAGATGGAATAAATATGCAAATATATAAACACACACAGTGCAGAGCATTGTTGCTAGATGGAATGAAACAGCATAACCGTCTACTTAGTTATCCTACATGGTATGATTATGTGCCCATACATATTCTCACCCTCCATAGCGACCGGTATGTTCCTAGTTGTATGCCGGAGAGGACCATTGTGTAAGTCTATTGCATCTTTTGCATTCAAAAAACTATTAGTTTGTTACGTCTTTTTGCTATCTCTGCGAGCAGCCCTGCTTAGGTTGTACAGTCTGACAGCCGTTGGTAGGAAGGACCTACGAAACCTCTCGGTTGTGCACCTGGGATGATGTAGTCTGCTGCTAAATGAGCTCCTCAGTGCATTCAGTATGTCCTGCATAGGGTGGAACTCGGACTCCAGCAGAGATGACAGTTTAGCCACCGTCCTTCTCTCTCCTATCTCCTCCATCGGATCAAGGCGCTGCCCCAGGACAGAGCTAGCTTTCTTAATCAGTTTGTTCAGTCTCTTCCTATCGGCTGCAGTAATGCCACTGCCCCAGCAGACCACTCCAAAAGTGATGGCTGATGCCACCACCGTGTCATAGAATGACTTCAGCAGCGCCCCTTGTACACCAAAAGACCTGAGTCTCCTCAGCAGGAACAGCCTGCGCTGTCCCTTCTTGTAGAGTGCATCAGTATTGTGTGACCAGTCTAGTTTATTGTTCAGATGAATACCCAGGTACTTATAGGATGTCACCATCTCGATGTCTGTTCCCTGTATATTTACTGGTACTGTGAGGGGCTGCCCATGCCTGCGGCAGTCCACCACCAGCTCCTTAGTTTTCCTCGCGTTGATCTGGAGGCAGTTCCGATGGCACCAGTCCACGAAGTCCTGGATAAGCCCTCTGTACTCAGCTTCATCTCCATTGGAGATGAGGCCAACGATCGCAGAGTCATCAGAGAACTTCTGTAGATGGCAGTGTGTTGTGTTGTGTGAGAAGTCCGCAGTATAAAGAGTGAACAGGAAGGGAGCCAGCACCGTTCCCTGGGGGGGCCCCCGTGCTACTGATGATCGTGTCGGACACACAGTCCCGGGTTCTCACAAACTGAGGCCGGTTCGTGAGGTAGTCCAGGATCCATGATGACAGGTGCTGGTCCACCCCTGCGCGCAGCAGCTTGTCCTTCAGGATCATCGGTTGGATGGTGTTGAAAGCACTGGAGAAGTCAAAGAACATGATCCTCACCATATTCCCGGGCTTCTCCAGGTGGGACAGAGAACGGTGAAGGAGGAAGATCACCGCATCCTCCACCCCAATGCCATGCTGGTAGGCGAACTGGAGTGGATCCATCGCTGGTTCCACCAGGGGGCGGAGGTGAGCAAGGAGCAGTCTCTCCAGGGTCTTCATCAAGTGGGACGTCAAGGCCACCGGTCTGTAGCTGTTCAGGTCTTTGGGGTGGGAAGTTTTTGGTACAGGTACCACACAAGATGTTTTCCACAGCTGTGGTACCCTCCCCAGTTTCAGGCTCATGTTGAAGATATACGTCACAATCCCACACAGCTGGTCTGCACAGGACTTGAGGAGCTTTGCGCTGATGCCGTCCGGTCCCGGCGCCTTCCTCGCCTTGAACTTCCTCAGCTCCGTCCTCACCTGGGTCCTGGTCAGGGTCAGGATGGGGGGCTGTGTGTTGGGAGTGGGGGGGTGTTGGTAGAGTGGGGAGTGGGCAGCAGGACTTGATTTCTTTAGAGGCAGCAGTGGTTGTTGTGCAGTCAGGGGGGAGGGCGGTTGGTCAAATCTATTGAAAAACAGATTCAGGTTGTTCGCCCACTCCCTGCCCCCTGTGGCCTGGGGGGAGGTATTCTGGAGCCCCGAGATGGTTTTGAGGTTTCTCCAGACCCCACTGATGTCGCTCTGTTGCAGCTTGTCCTCCATCTTCTTCCTGAAGCTGTCCTTGCCTTCTCTGATCTTTCTCCTCAGCTCCCTCTGTACGGACTTCAGCATCTCCCTGTTCCCCGACCTGAAGATCCTCTTCTTCTCTCTCAGAAGTGTTTTTATCTCAGGGTTGATCCAGGGTTTGTTGTTTGAGTGACGCCGTATGGTCTTGGTGGGAACGGATTTGTCCACACAGAAGCTGAGGTAGCCCGTGAAGGTGTGAATGAGGCCATCGATGTCCTCACCATGTGGATCGCAGAGCTGCTTCCAGGCGGTGGCTTCAAAACAGCCCTTTAGGGTGTCCATTGTCTCCTCAGACCATAACTCCACAGTGTGCATGGCCGGAGGTTGTCTGTGCACTAGGGGTTTGTACACCGGCCGGAGATGAACCAAGTTGTGATCCGATCTCCCGAGTGGGGGTAGTTGTGATGAGGTGTACGCCTCCTTAGTGTTTGCGTAGAATAAATCCAGTGTTTTATTGTCTCTAGTGTGGCATGTGACATACTGGGTGAACGTGGGTAGAATGGGAGACAGTGAAACATGGTTGAAATCGCCTGAGATGAGGAGAAGAGCATCTGGGTGTTCTGTCTGCAGCCTGCTGGTTACTGAATGGATGACGTCACGTGCTGTCCCAGCGTTCGCCGTCGGATTTGCATAAACAACAATCCAAACCCAGGAAGGCTGGACCCAGCGTTGGAGAGCTGATCGTTAAAGCGGTGACAGCTTCCAAAGAGAAGAAGGGCATGTCGCTGGCCGCCATCAAGAAGAGTCTGGCTGGCGGGGGCTACGATGTGGACAAGAACAAGTCCCGCGTTAACATCGCTATCAAGAGCTTGGTCAACAAGGGAACCCTCAGCCAGACCAAGGGAACCGGGGCTTCTGGATCCTTCAAGGTGGCAAAGGCAGAGAGCAAGGCCAAGAAGCCCGCAAAGAAAGGCCCTGCTAAAGCCAAGAAACCTGCTGCCAAGAAACCAGCAGCGGCTAAAAAAACCCAAAGCAGCAGGAGCCAAGAAGGCTGCAGCTGCTAAGAAGTCCCCGAAGAAGGTGAAGAAACCAGCAGCGGCCAAGAAGGCACCAAAGGGCCCCAAGAAAGCTGCCAAGAGCCCCAAGAAAGTTGCCAAGAAGGCTCCTGCTGCCAAGAAAGCTGCGCCTAAGAAAGCGGCCAAAGCTAAGAAGGCAGCCCCCAAGAAGAAGTGAGCTGTCATGGCTGACAATCACATGGAATCACATGGAATCACATAGAATCACAAGTAAACACAAAATGCAGTTTTTAAATGAAGGTCATTCATTCATCTTCTTCCGCTTAATCCTTTTCGGGTCGCAGGGGGGCTGGAGCCTATCCCAGCATCTTTGGGCAAGAGGCAGGGTACACTCTGGACAGATCGCCAGTCCATCGCAGGGCCAACACAGAGAGACAGACAACCATTCACTCTCATAATCATACCTAAGGACAATTTAGAATCCCCAGTTTTGATGCCAATTAACCTAACTTGCATGTTTTTTGGCATGTGGGAGGAAACCGGAGAAATCCTGAAGTAAACCCACGCAGACACGGGGAGAACATGCAGTGTTTATTATTAAAGGTAAAAAAAAAAAAAAAATCCAAACCTACATGGCCCTGTGTGGAAAAAGTGATTGCTCTTCCCTGTTAAAACAAATTAACTGTGGTTTATCACATCTTTGGGAAGCTGAGTTCAATTTCTCTAGCCGCACCCAGGCCTGATTACTGCCACACCTGTTCTCAGTCAAGAAATCACTTAAATAGGACCTGCCTGATAAAGTGAAGTAGACCAAAAGATCCTCAAAAGCTAGACATCATGCTGTGATTCAAAGAAATTCAGGACCAAATGAGAAACAAAGTAATTGAGATCTATCAGTCTGGAAAAGGTTATAAAGCCATTTCTAAAGCTTTGGGACTCCAGCGAACCACAGTGAGAGCCTTTATCCACAAATGGCAAAAACATGGAACAGTGGTGAACCTTCCCAGGAGTGGCCGGCCAACCAAAATTACCTCAAAAGCGCAGCAACGACTCATCCAAGAGGTCACAAAAGACCCCACAACATCCAACGAACTTCAGGCTCATTGCCAGTTATCGCAAATGCTTGATTGCAGTTGTTGCTGCTTAGGGTGGCCCAACCAGTTATTAGGTTAAGGGGTAATCACTTTTTCACACAGGACCATGTAGGTTTAGATTTTTTTCCCCCTTAATAATAAACACCTTCATTTGAAAACTGCATTTTGTGTTTTTATTTTTGTGTTATCTTTGTCTAATGTTTAAATTTGTTTGATGATCTGAAACATTTAAGTGTGACAAACATACAAAAAAAAAAGAAATCAGGAAGGGGGCAAACACTTTTTCACACCACTGTAGATTGTGGCGTTTGAAGAGGGAAGAAAAGGGAAAATATTTTTACAAGCCACTGTAAGACAATGGGAGGTTTTTTGGGGGGGGAGGAGGGACATAAGATACCATTTTAGACAAGTTAGATTTATTTTTAAGGGGATTTATAGCCACTGCAGTTCACCTTTAAGTGAAACACTTAAATGGTTTGCAGTTGTAGTCTGCTGTTGTTCATTTCAGGGCAAAATACACTACCGTTCAAAAGTTTGGGGTCACCTCAGACAATTTTGTGTTTTCCATGAAAAGTCACACTTTTATTTACCACCATGAGTTGTAAAATAAATAGAAAATATAGTCAAGACATTGACAAGGTTAGAAATAATGATTTGTATTTGAAATTACATTGTTTTCCTTCAAACTTTGCTTTCGTCAAAGAATCCTCCATTTGCAGCAATTACAGCATTGCAGACCTAACATGATTGCACAAGGGTTTTCTAATCATCCATTAGCCTTCTGACGCAATGAGCAAACACATTGTACCATTAGAACACTGGAGTGATAGTTGCTGGAAATGGGCCTCTATACACCTATGTAGATATTGCACCAAAAACCAGACATTTGCAGCTAGAATAGTCATTTACCACATTAGCAATGTATAGAGTGTATTTCTGATTAGTTTAAAGTTATCTTCATTGAAAAAAGTGCTTTTCTTTCAAAAATAAGGAAATTTCTAAGTGACCCCAAACTTTTGAACGGTAGTGTAAATGCCACACAATATCAGCCACTGCCACAGGTGCACATATGGCTGTATATACAGTATATGCTTAATTTTTTTTCAGCCAAACGCCATCTGCAGTTTCACTCCAGCCCGATAGGGAGTACAAATGCACTGCTGCACAAGTCTGTTCACCGGCAATCCACCTTAATCCTGAGAGCGCTGCTGTAGAAACGATTATGCGCGCAACTTCCAGTTTTGCCTAAAGTAGTGTTAAATCAGTCAACAAGAGTAGAGTAGTGGGGCATTTAAAATGGCATTTTTAAAAGTGTTTTAAATTTGTTTTAATGTATAGTCCACATACCTGTTTTGCAATCAAGTAGCAGATAATTTCAGCCAGAAGAAGATCATGGTGCTGTACTGACTGCTTTTCTTCATCCATGTAAAGGCCAGGTCAGCTGAAGGGCAAGGCGCTGGTGGGCCTGGCCTCGGATCGTGAGACAGCAGTTGTTTGGCCAGTACGCGACACTCTGCCATGAGCTGGACAGAGAATGTTAAGGAGACTGCATGGCCTTCATCTGGATGGATCACAGTCTCTTTGCTGAATTGTTGCAGGGCATTTAACCCCGCATAACCAAGGGACCAAGGTTAGTAGTATAATGTCTATTTCAATTTGATTTCAGTGTTGCCATTTTTAGAATTTAGAAAAACATTACAATGATGTACTGTACACTCATTGTATTATGTGTTATATAGTATTATAACACATTATAGCACATCTGGTATTACCGTGTTATACCACCATTTTTCTTTCCAGGGGCCTTAAAAGTCTTATGTCTAACATGGAAAATCCTTGCGGGTGAAGCACATCACACTTGTGACCTGTTGCCCGCAGAGAATTCCTGGAGTTTATTGGACATGTCCAACATCCTCTGTACCTGCTTACATGCTCTAAAAATTTGCAAGAAACACTTGTGTGGCACGTGACATCTGGCCCAAAATCTTCACACAAACAGGCCGTAGCAGCCCGTATGGCCTGTTGTCTGAGGCTTTAAATGTATGGGTACTTTTACCTTGAGCTGCTGCTACTAGTTAAACATCAAGTGTTTTTATTGTCACATGCTGCAGACACTGCAGTGAATCTAAAATGTCCTAACTCCATGGAAGTGCACAGGTATGGCTATTGTTGCCTGGGCAACAGCCCATTTGCCATCTTTGCCTAAGCCAGTGCTTCTCAATTATTTCCTGTTATACCCCCCCCCCTAGGAAGAAGAAAACATTTCACGCCCCCCCCCCACTCTCCACCACAACTATAAATAGTATCTTTTGTCTATAAAATTGTTATAAGTACACCTCTGTATAACGTTGTATCCTTATTAACATTAAAGAAAACAAAAAAAGAAAGAAATATAGATCAACTCACAACAAAGAATAACTTTATTAACATTGTTTTTTAGTCTGTAACAGAAAGGATTTAAAGTGCATCAATTTGCCTGAAATTAAAAAAAAATTCAATCCTTATTTAAACTTTAAACATTTTTGACCGACTAATTGAACCATTTGATACTGAAAAATAAAATTAAATAAAATCAATAGATAATAATAAATTCAAATTGATCAGCAACATTAACTCAGGAGCACAATATATAAAACACTTTAACCTCCAAAACAAAAATGAATAAAACAATTTGTGCTGATTTTTTTTTTTTTTATCAAAATGAGGAAGTCAGGATTAATGGCTACAATGAGCATGTTTTGCAGTGCACAGCTTTTTGAAGCGGGGTTTGAAGCATGATACTGCAACTTATACTTTGCACCTTATATGATGCTAACTGTGCTCGCTGGTTTACTGAAGTAGCATTCATAAAGCGGGATGATTGTTAGCAATATTCGGCACGTTTTCGCTGACAAAACTCAAGTGGCTTATCAGCGTGATTGGGGTGTAATGTCTTTCAGTGACGCCTTAATTTATTTGGCTTCATGCTGTCCACTGCCAACATTTTTAGACACAGTAAACACACCGGTCTTTCCTCGTCTCCCACCGTAGTCACAGTGAAGCCAAGCGCTACATACGCTTTGTCATATTTCCTCATCTTAAATTTCGGGTAACTTTCGTTTGTCTCATTATCTCCGTCTCTCTCCGCCTTTCTTTTCATCCCGGTTAAATATTTTTCAATGGTGTCTCTTGAGGGTTTGTTCACTGCACTTCATTATCTCCTGATCTGTGCTGTGTGTGCGCATGCTGGGTGCAAAAAAACCTACACCATAGAGCTAATACTCATTGCACACACTCTGACAATGAGAGCGCCACTGCCACCTACTGTAGTGGGTGTGCAATTACACTTTATTCTAGTACGGGAAAAAAAAGCATGTTCTCCGGGGTCACAAGCGCCCCTCCTGGCATCGCACCGGGCGCGCCCCACTATTTGAGAAGGACTGGTCTAAGCTGACCCTTCAGAGGGCAAAAAATAAATACATAGAAAATTGGCCGGGGGATCCTGGGTTTGATCCCAGCCCCTGTCCAACAGTGATCTGTGTGGAGTTTGCATGTTCTCCCCGTGTCTGTGTGGGTTTACTTCGGGATTTCTCCGGTTTCCTCTCACACGCCAAAAAGATGCAATTTGGGTTAATTGGCATCAATTGGGGATTCTAAATTGTCCTTAGGTATGACTGTGAGGGTGAATGGTTGTCTGTCTCCCTGTGTTGGCCCTGCGATGGACTGGCAATCTGTCCAGGGTGTACCCTGCCTCTCGCCCAAAGATGCTGGGATAGGCTCCAGCCCCCCCCGCGAGCCAAAAAGGATTAAGTGGAAGAAGATGGAGGGATGGATGAATAAGGGTTGTGACTTTTTCTGTAAATGTGACACTTTACACGAGTAAATGTGGTTTTTTTTCTTGTCTCATTTTTTTATATGCAACTTTGAGACTTTATTCTTATATTTGCACTTATATCTGGAATTTTTTAATTATTAATTTGAGACTTTTTAACAGAAATGTGCATTTTTTGGGGGATTTTTTTCCATAGAAAATTTTGAATTTTTATATCTGACTTTAGGACATTCTCAAACTGGCTACTTTTTGCCATGTTTCAGATTATTTTCTTGCTTCATTTTCTTGTAATAAGATTTTTTTTCATAAAATTGTGAGACTTCCTGAAACATTTTCTTTGCTTGTGAATTTACATTTTTTTCTTGAATTTGTAACTTTTGTGTTGTAAATTCATATTGTTTTTTTTCTACCAAGTTTGACTTGTCATTTTCCCCCCATTACATTTTCCATTGATTTTTTTTTAGTTAAAAAAGTTTTATTTGAATTTTATGAATGTTACTTTTTTTCTTGTAATTTTTCCTTTTTGTCACATTAGAACAACTGCATCTCAAATTTCTGAGCACATCCCTGCCTAACAATTATGCCAAACAGATCAAAAATAGGAACATTTCCCAACTGCATGATAATAGCCAAAGTCATTCCACTTTACAAAACCGGAGATGAACATGCTTTTTCTAATTATCGGCTTGTATCACTGCTTCCACAGTTTTCAGAAATATTAGAAAGATTATTTGTAAATAGGCTGGACATTTTTTTGAATAAACACAACATTTTATACAATAGTCAGTATGGATTCAGGACTTATCATGCTATGTCAATGGAACGTATAGACCTTGTAGTAGAAATAGCAGCAGCAGTAGACAAAAAGCATTTTTTTGAGAGTATTTTTGTGGATCTCAAGAAGTCATTTGACACCACTGATCATACAATACTTAATATATAAAGAAAATATGGTATTAGAGGGTTGGCACATCAGTGGGTCAGTAGTTACTTGGCAGGTAGAAAACAATATAAACAATTGGACAACGTAAAGTCAGAACTAAACAATATAATGTGGGATTCGTCAAGGGTCAGTACTAGGACCAAAACAGTTCATCCTGTATATAAATGAGCTTGCTAAAGTATCTCAGCTCCTCAGCTGCATTCTATTTGCAGATGACAAGCTTTTTCTACTCTGGAGAGAATTTAATGGAGGTGATGAAAGTGGTGGAAAAAGAATTCATGCAAATAAAAAGTTGGTTTGATTTGAACAAATTACAGTGGTACCTCTACTTACGAACGTCTCTACATACGGAATTTTCAGGTTACGACACGCCTCAACGGGAAAATATTGCCTCTTGTTACGAAAGAAATTTCAGGATACGAAAGGCAAAAAAGTATGCGCTCCTCGCAGCTCCCGTAGTTTACCGAACGTAAACATACTTGTAGCTGCTCTGCCATTGGCTATCGCCTAGCATCTTCCTGGTATCCCATTGGCCACGAAGTGTTCGGGAAGTTCGGGCAGTTTTACGTGTGTGTACAGTACAGTATTAACTTTTATTCACTATGGGCCCCAAGAAAGTGATGGAGATAAGTGGAAAAGGAGAAAAGAAGAAGAGGAGAGTTTTTTTGTCCATACAAACAAAGCAAGAGATAATAAAGGTATGAAAAAGGGATGCGTTTGGTTGATCTCACCAAAGAATATGGCCGTAATACATCTATGATCGGCACGGTATTAAAACAAAAGGAAGCCGAAGGATTGTTAAAAGCCGACAAAAGCAAACGTCCTTGGATCGGTTCTTCACAAAACGTCAGGCAAAAACCACTGATGAGAGAGAACATGAACCAAAGAAGGCAAAAGGTGACGACGACGACGATAGCAGTTAAACGGTAAATGAACATAATTTTTATTATTCTTTACTTTATTCTTTGTTTTTTTTAAATTATGTACAACTCTCATTTTATGTTTATTGTGCAGTAATCTATTTGTAACATGTATTTGTTACATGTTTTGATGCATTTTTATGATTTATAAAAATTTATGTCCGAATTTTGGGGGGCTTGGAACGGATTAGGGCATTTACATGTAAAACGCGTCTCTACTTACGGAATTTTCACGTTACGAAAATACTTCCGGAACGAATTAATTTCGTAAGTAGAGGTACCACTGTATCTCTAAATCTTCATAAAACTCACTATTCTCTAGCAAAACCAAAGATACAAATGTCTCCATCAATATAGAAGGTATTGCAGTCAATGCATTCAAAGAAACCAAGTTTTTAGGGGTCATTCTGGATGAAAACTGAAATTGGAAATCCCATATAAATAACATAAAATTTAAAATGTCAAGAACAATTACTGTTTTATACAAAGGACTTTCTAAATGATAATACACACAGGATGTTGTACAACACTATGATTGCTCCATATCTCACCTATGGTGTTGAAGTCTGGGGAAATGTAGGGAAAGGTCATACAGCCAATTTTCATTTTACAAAAAAGAAGCTCTCACTTCTGTTTAACAAGCCTCTTGCACCTGTGTGCACACTCAGTGTCATCTAATCACCCTCTTTAGCCTTCTGTTCACCTTTCATCTGTGTTTTTGTTAGCTATGGGTTAGCCACTAGCTATGGCTACTAGTTCTCCTTCCCCTTCTCTACTGGTGTGCTCTCTCTAGATGTTTAGCTACACCTCTGCCTCTTTTAGTGATAACGGTAAATGTAATAAATGTCTTTTTGAGGCGCTCGAGGCGAGGTTGTCTGATTTGGAATCCCGGCTCCGCTGCATTGAAACACTGTCTGCGCCAGTTAATAATGACGATCGCCCCTTAGCTGCAGTGGAGCTCCCTAGTATAGAGCGGCCTGCTAGCAGTCCTCCGGTCCTCCTGAGCAGCCAGGAGACTGGGTGGGTGACGGTGAGAAGGAAGCCTAGCCGCAAGCCACTGGTTCACCACCAATCTGTTCATGTTTCTAATCACTTTTCCCCACTCAGCGACACACCCGCTGAGGAAAAAACTCTGATCATTGGCAACTCTGTAGTCAGAAATGTAAACCTAGAGACTCCAGCGGCCGTAGTCAAATGCATTCCTGGGGCCAGAGCAGGCGACATCGAGTCAAATTTGAAAATGCTGGCTAAAAGTAACCGTAAATACTCCACAATTGTTATCCATGCCGGCATTAACGACATCCAACTCTGGCAGTCGGAAGTCACAAAACAATGTGGAATCAGTGTGTGACTTTGCCAAAACAATGTCTTCCTCTGTAGTATTCTTTGGGCCTCTCCCCAATCTTACCAGTGATGACATGTTTAGCCGCTTGTCATCCTTCAACCGCTGGCTGTCTGTGTGGTGTCCTGCAAACGATGTGAGCTACATAGACAATTGGAACTTATTTTGGGGAAAACCTGGTCTTATTAGATGAGACGGCGTCCATCCCATGTTGGATGGTGCGTCTCATTTATCTAACAATCTGGCATCATTTTTATCCAAATTTTCAAAACCTTGACAACTCAGAGTTGGGACCAGGAAGCAGAGTCGCAGTCTTACACGCCTCTCTGCAGCTCCTCTTCATCCACCACCCCTCAACTTAGCCCCTGTCTTCCCCATCAGAGAATCATTGTCTGCTCCCTCCAAAGTAAATAAAAATATAATGTATAAGCATCCCAAAGTGATTAAACAAAAAGTTGGTAAAACTCAAATTAAACATGAAGCCTCTAAATTTAATGACTTGGCCTCTGTTCCTCCTCATAATTTAAAAATTAAATGCAGTTTGTTAAATATTAGGTCTGTAACTCCCAAATCTCTGCTAGTCCATGATCTGTTAATTGATCATCAGATTGATTTAATATCCCTGACAGAGACTTGGTTAGGGCAAGAGGATTATGTTGGTTTAAATGAATCAATTCCCTCCGGTTATTTAAACTGTCAAAATCCCAGAAGTTCTGGTCGTGGAGGAGGAGTAGCAACAATTTACCATTCCAAATTACTAGTTAATGTAAAGCAAAAAACACGTGTTAATTCCTTTGAGGGCCTGGTCCTCAGTATTGGGCATTTTAGCAATTTTAGGCTAAACCCAATTTTATTTGCCATAGTTTATCGTCCTCCGTCAACTTACTCAGAGTTTTTATCCAAATTTGCCAAATTCTTAGCTGATTTAATACTGAAATCAGATAGAATAATTATAGTAGGGGACTTTAATATACATGTAGATGTAGATAGTGATTGTCTTAATATGGCATTTAATTCAATATTAGACTTGATGTGTTTTTTTCAGAAAGTAGAAAATTCTACTCATTATCTCCACCACACGTTGGACCTTGTTCTGACATATGGCATAGAAATAGAAAATCTGGTAGTGTCTCCTCATAACCCTGTACTGTCAGACCATTGTCTGTTAACCTTTGATTTTACTATTTCTGACTATTTGGCTCCTAAAGAAAAATATTACTACAGTAAATGCCTCTCAGATGATGTTGTTACCAAATTTATGCAGATTGTTTCCTCTATGCCATGTGTCAGCACAGCGGAAATGAGCTATGGAGAGCTTGCTCCTTCTGCAATTGATAGCATGGTGGATAGTGTTACAGCTTCTCTGCATCAGACTCTAGACATGGTGGCCCCTTTGAAAAAGAAAAAGTCTAATCAGAGATTTCTAACTCCTTGGTTCAACACAGAAACTTGTAGCTTAAAACAGAAGACTCGTCAATTAGAAAGAAAATGGCGCTCCATTAATTTAGATGAAATATATTTAGCGTCGAGAAATCATCTCTTAATTTATAAAAAAATCTCTTAGAAAAGCTAGAACAAGTTATTATTCTGCATTAATAGATGAGAACAAGAATAATCCCAGGTTTCTTTTCAGCACTGTCGCCAGGCTGACAAAGAGTCAGATCTCTGTCAATCCTAGCATTCTCTTAGAGCTTACTAGTCAGGACTTTATGAACTTTTTCAATAATAAAATTTCATCTATCAGAGATAAAATCAGTCAGACTCTTCCCACCGTTAACTTAAATACAGTAACTACTACAGCTCCTTCAATTGATTCGTTTGGATGAGTTTCCTCCAGTTGACCTTTTAGAGTTAGATAAAATAATTTCCTCATCCAAGCCTTCAACTTGGCTTTTAGACCCTATTCCTACCACGTTATTTAAAGAAGTCTTCCCATTTATTGGTAGCTTGATTCTTCAAATAATTAAATCTTCATTAACTTTAGGCCATATACCGCAGGCTTTTAAAACGGCTGTAATTAAACCCTTACTCAAAAAGCCAACGCTGGATCCAGGAGTTTTAGCTAACTATAGACCAATCTCTTATCTGCCTTTCATTTCAAAAATCTTACGAGTTGTTGCTACGCAATTATTTGACCACTTGCAGGGAAATGCTTTATTTGAAGAGTTTAGGTCTGGGTTTAGAATCCATCATAGTACTGAAACAGCCTTAGTGAAGGTCACTAATGACCTCCTGATCACATCTGATAATGGACTTCTTTCTGCACTTGTCTTTTTAGATCTTAGTGCAGCTTTTGATACTATTGATCATAATATTCTACTTGATAGATTAGAACACTATGTCGGACTTAATGGAACTTCATTGCAGTGGTTTAGATCTTATTTATCTGATAGGTTCCAGTTTGTTCACATCAATAATGAGTTTTCTTCCAACTCAAAGCTCAGTCATGGAGTTCCACAGGGATCTGTGCTAGGCCCTATTCTTTTTAGTTTATATATGCTTCCGTTAGGCAACATTATTAGAAAGCACTGTATACATTTTCATTGTTATGCAGCTGACACACAATTATACCTGTCAATGAAGCCAGATGATAGTAATCAATTAGCCAAGTTAGAAGCCTGTCTTAAGGAAATCAAAGCTTGGATGACTTGTAATTTCCTGCTATTAAATTCAGATAAGACTGAAGTCATTCTTGTTGGTCCAAAAAACCTTAGAAATACCTTTCCAAATCAAACTCTTAGTTTGGATGCGGTTGCTCTATCTCTTAATAGCTCTGTGAGGAACCTTGGAATTATTTTTGATCAAGATCTGTTTTTCAATTCACATATTAAATTTGTTTCTAAGACTGCCTTCTATCATTTGCGTAATATTGCCAAAATTAGGAGCATCTTGTCTCAGAGTGATGCTGAGAAACTGATCCACGCTTTTGTTAGCTCTAGATTAGATTATTGTAACTCTTTATTATCAGGTTGTCCTAAAACATCTTTAAAAAGTCATCAGTTGATCCAAAATGCTGCAGCGAGTTTTAACAGGTACTAGAAAGAGAGATCATATCTCTCCGGTTCTGGCCTCCCTTCATTGGCTTCCCATAGAGTTTAGAATTAAGTTTAAAATCCTTCTTCTCACTTTCAAAGCTCTAAACAATCAGGCCCCTTTTTATTTGAAAGATCTGATACATACTACCCTATTATCCTTAACAGAGCACTATGCTCCCAAAATGCTGGATTACTTGTAATACCTAGAGTCTCCAAAAGTACAATGGGAGGCAGAGCCTTCTTCTATCAAGCTCCTTTCCTGTGGAACCAGTTACCAATCTGGGTTCGGGAGTCAGACTCGATCTCTGTTTTTAAGAATAGGGTTAAAACCTTCCTTTTTGATATAGCCTACAATTAGGGAGGGATCATGTGTCTCTGAACCCTCCTTTAGTTATGCTGCTAATAGGTTTAGACAGCCGGGGGACTTCCAATAATGCACTGGGCTTCACTCCTTTCTTCACTCTCAATGAAATATTTATTTGCTGGTCATGAAGATCTGTTTGTTCTTTCCCATAGACTGAGTCCCCATCGTACTGTTTGCTCTCTACATGTCTGTTCTTTTCATCTTCTCTACCCCCCCCCCCCCCAGCCAGTCACAACAGATGACTGCCCCTCCCTAAGCCTGGTTCTGCTGGAGGTTTCTTCCTGTTAAAAGGGAGTTTTTCCTCTCCACTGTCGCCAAGTGCTTGCTCACAGGGGATCGCCTGATTGCTGGGGTCTTTCTGCAACTGTGGGGGTTTCCCCTACAGTTGAAAGTGCTATGAGATGACTGTTGTGAAATGGTGCTATATAAATAAAGTTGAATTGAAGTTTAACTGAAGAAAAAGAGCCATTAGAATAATCAGTAGGAAACCATATAAAGAGCCAACAAACCCCCTGTTTCACCAACTAAAACTGTTAAAATGTCAGGACTTAGTGGAATACTGCATATTACAAATTATGATTAAAGCTCATAAACACTCACTACCAAATAATCTTCAAGGTAGATTTGAAAACAGAGAAAGCCATTATAACCTAAAAGGAACAGATGTTTAACAAACCAAGATTTAGAACTAAATTTTGGGAACATTGTGTTACTGTTAAAGGAGTCAGTTTGTGGAATAATTTGACTGAGGAAGCCAAAGCAACACAAACTGGGAGAGCATTCCAAAAAAATGTATAAAAAAATGTGTAATAAGAAAATACAATGAATTGTGCTACTCGGGGATAAGATTTTTGAAACTAAGAAAATGGGAATCTGAAACAAAAGTGTTCTTTTTTTGTTATTTGTGTTACTTTTGTAATTTCTTGTGTTACTTTTGTAATTTCTATCTCCTTAAGTTTCTCTGTTGTTAATATAGAATAATAGTCTGTGTGATGTGTGTGAGGTTTTTATGTCTGTAAAACATTTTGCACAACATCCAATGTTTGAAAAGTGCTATACAATTAAAGTTTGATAAAGGAGCAGATGTTATAAGATTTTTTTCTTCTTTCTGCTCCCTTTCATTCTTTCAGTTATAGATATTTTGTTAGCTTTGTCTTTAAATTACTGTTTTATTTTTCTGAAAAAATTGAAATAAACTTTAACTAAAAAAACAACTAAAAAAGTATCAATAACACAGGGTTACAAAAGTAATTTTTTTGCAAGTTGTCTGTGTTTTTTCAACTGATTTAAGACAATTTTGCACCGCTGAATCTGAAAATGACATCCATTTCTCTCGATCAGGTGCTAAGTAAAAACCTGTATTTACTTAGTACTGTGCATAAACTTACGTTTATATAAAGGTAAGTACATGTAAATTGAATGTTACGTCATCACTGTTCAAAATTCAGAGAATTTCAAGACATAAAGAATTTTGCATCAAATAAAGTGAAAATAACCGTATATGTAAACAAAAACGTATAAAACAACATGTGGCCATAATTCAAAAAGTTGACCTGATTGAGCAAAACCAATGTGATTTTTGGATTCAGCACATCAAAATTATCCTAAATCAGCTAAAAAACTTAGATAACAAATTTGGTGTTGACCAGTGTAATCAAACAAATTGATGGAGCCAGTGAACTCAGTCGCAGAGAAAAGTGACGTCCTGAAGAAGTCCCTATTTTAAGGTGAAAAACTTTGATTGATTGATTGATTGATTTTATTTATTTATTTGAACATTCTGAAAATGAAAAAAAAAGAATTTAAAACAAGCCAAAAAAAAAAATAAAATAAAATGTTCAGAAGGAGTGGGAAGAAGCCAGCGCTTATATAGTCCCACCCCTTTTCCATACCCAACAAATTACAGTATCACTCTTAATCATCATTCATCCCACAACCACATTCACCATAATACACCCCATAGTCAAATTATGCAACAGAAATGACGCAACAACGACAGTCCATATTGACAACAATACCAACATCCAACAATATTGCAACAACAATAAACAAACACTTCTGGCATGTTCAACACAAACACAGACAACACCATCACAATCACCATAACGCAATAACACACACAACAACCTTCCCTCACCGAAGACACATTGTAACATCACTGCCCTTCATTTTCATACTGCTCAAAAATCATTTCTTTATATGTTGATTTAAATATATGGATGTTTGGACATTGCCTGTGTTTCTCCCCCAACCCATTCCACAATTTTACCCCACACACAGACACACAAAAACCCTTCCTAGTAGATCTTACTAAGTGCAAAAACTTTATGAACTTATATAGTTATGCATCTTCTAAACAGGAAATGATGTGATCATGTGACTAATTATTCTTTTCCCCTTTCATAATCTATTCCCCTTATTTGCATGCTCTACCCAGCTTTACCATTGCTTTGGGGAATGGCACAATCTGTGCACATATTTAACTGGACTGTCTGCACTAACATTGTTTGACCGATCTTGGTGTGCCGCATGGACTGAAAATGTCAGGGTCCGATTTTTTTGTCTCAGTCCAGCCCTGGTTGAGAGCACACTACCTATTTTTGCATATTAGTTGAAGGACTAAGTGAGGATTTTTCAGGTGCTGTTGATTCATTTATAACTGGCCAACCTCAGATCATCACAAAATCCAGCCTGTTGGAACATTAAGTGCTGTATTTAACCAGTGTTGGGCAAGTTACTAAAAAATAGTAACTAGTTGCAGTTACTAGTTACTTATTTTCAAATGTAGCTCAGATACTTTTGAGTTACTGCATGTTTAAAGTAACTAGTTACTTGGAAAAGCAACTTTCACGTTACTCTTAAATGCATACTTAAATCCTTGTGCACACACAGCAAGATCAAAGGCCCCTTGTTCTCATCAGAAAAAAGAAGTAAAAGAAAACTGATGAGGAAAAAAAAGTCTCATCTTACAGAGAAAAAATGTCTCAGATTTACACAAACTATTGTAATCAGTAGAAAGTCAGAAATTTACTCGAAATAAAGGTGTGAATTCACAGAGGAAATTTTGAACCCCCTGGTGGGCCATTTTTGGCCCATGAGCTATATGTTTGACACCCCTGGACCAGTCCATTAAAAATGCATATTTAAAGGATTTACTTCCATGAAAGAGTTGCATGTCACAACAGCATGTACATGAATGAGATAAAATAAACACACACAACAACAGAAAGCACAGATAAATGAAAGTTCACGGCTTAGAAGAAGCTGTTCTTTACTGCAACAAATCACAGTCACTTTTTCTCTGTGCGTAAGAAAACTTTAAATGCAAGCTTCTTGCTCAAAAAATACTCATGTTTAACCACAGAGGTAGGAGCTGTTGGGGGCTACTTACCATTTGGACAACAGGTGATCAGGGCTCGATATGAGAAGTCGCCACCACCATGGCATTTCTTCACGGGGTTGCGATATGAACTGGGGCAGGACAGGAAACAGACCCACGGAGGAGACTGTGTGACGGCTGTGTCAGTTACGGTAGGGTCAGTTTATATTTATTTGCTTATTTATTTGCTTGCCTTTGGCATGACAACCTCCAGTGGCTTGAGGCCGCTGGTGACGCTGGGGATGGCAGTCCCACCAATAGCCACCGAAACTGAGTATTCATCCCCAGTTGGCAGCTGATGAGGAGGGTGTCTAGCAACTGCAAGTTGTATGAACGTCTATTTGCGCTAAAATATCTATCCATATTAATAAAATGAGTAACACGAGTAACACATCGGATCAAATTTCAGTAACTGTAACCAGTGTTTCCTCTGGCTTAAAGACCTTGGCGCAGTGGCAACATATTTTTCCGGAGGGGGGGGGGGCAGAAAACACATATGTATGAATATGTTAATTTTATTCTATTTATTCCTTTTTTTAAATTTTACACAGTAACTTTGCATATAATAATAATAATGCACCAGATTTATATAGTGCTTTATCATAGACACTCAGACGCTTTTTACAGATGCATTATTCATTCACTCCAGACAGACAATGGTAGTGGTAAGCTACTACTGTAGCCACAGCTGCCCTGGGGCAGGCTGATGGAAACGTGGCTGCCAATCTGGGCCAACAGCCTCTCTGGCCACCACCGAACATTTATACACATTCATACCCAGTGTTGTGGACACTGGAGGCAAGGTGGGTAAAGTTTCTTGCCCAGGGACACAACGGCAGGATATCTGGGGAGAACGGGATTTGAACCGCCAACCATCTGGTTATTGGACGACCTGCTCTACCTCCTGAGCCACTGCTGTGCATATGGAACTTACAATTTGAAGTATTGTACAACCAAGGCTTGAATGTTGGAATATTGGGCCATTTGGGGTCCCACCCAGACATTCTGTGTTTGGACTTTTTACTGGTGTCATCCTTCTCTCCTTCCTCCGCCCTCACCTCCCCTGGACCCTCTGCCTGAACACTTTCCTCTCTTTGGCTCCTCTCTTCTGTCTAATCTTGCCCTCTCTGAGCTCTGTCTAATTCAGCTTCTCTCTCTGTCTATGGTGGTATACAAACAGGTTAGAAAATATCAAGTACCATGTAAATTAAAGGAGACAACCAAAAATTTCTAGTTGAGGGAACAAAGAGCACCCACTTAAAACTTGAGTAATGACTTCAGTCTTGAAGGTTTGAGGTTTTTCTCCAAAATTTATAACAATTTTCTTATAGTTTTGTACTTTTCTCTGTAAATTTATCTAAATTTGAAACCATTTTCCTCAAATTTGTAATTTCCTCTTGTAAAATTGACTTTTCTTGTACATTTGAAACTTTATTATAAATTTGTGGATTATTTTATGGCTTATTTTTGTCTGTTTTTTTAAAATAAAATTACTGTTTTTTAAATAAATTTGAAACAGACTGTTTCTGTTTTTTGTTTTTTTTACTTTTTCCTTATAACAATTTATATTTTTGACCATAACTTTGCATTCAGAACAGAACAATAATTTAACTCTCATTACAAAGAAAAAAAATATTTAAAAAATTGTATTTAATGACTTGGATTAACTTAAATGACCAAGTATGCTGTTATTTCTGTTATAATATTTCTATATATTTATAGTTTTGTTTTTAGAAATCTCCTCACCACCAAGAAAAACCTCCCTTATTTTGAAGTCCAAATGCTGGCACGTTCAGTTTGTCTGAAGGCTGCTGACGGATTAAAGTCATTGACTTCGTGAATTTCGGTCATCTTAACTTGCCAGGAACATAACTGGGAACATAACTTAATATTGTAGTGGCTGGTGAAATATATCCTCAGCAGTTCAGTAGTCCCCCTTGCCTTTCCCTTCACATGAAGCCGGCTGCATTTGAATTCTAACCACATCTCTTAGTTAAGCAACTCTTCTGTTATTGCTCCCATTTCCAGTGGGTTAAAACCATGATAAATGCCTCCAGTGCTTACATACGTACACTGCCGTTCAAAAGTTTGGGGTCACTTAGAAATTTCCTTATTTTTGAAAGAAAAGCACTTTTTTTCAATGAAGATAACTTTAAACTAATCAGAAATACACTCTATACATTGCTAATGTGGTAAATGACTATTCTAGCTGCAAATGTCTGGTTTTTGGTGCAATATCTACATACATCCACTTCTTTACCTCAGGACAAGTTTTAGAGCATGTTCAATTTGCTTGCCATGGTAATCAGCCTTGACCATAACTTGACAGCGCTGCCTTTAGAGCTCTTATTGTGTAAAAATCTGAAGGAAGTCAGCATGATATTGGCAGTACTTTCGTTGCTGTCATAATCATCATTATCATATACATGTACAGTATGATTATAACAGCCCCTGGCTGATTAGAGAGAATCTGTACTGAACAAATAGTTAAAGGCGACACATTATCCTAATTAAATCCTTACGTATTTATTTCAGAGCATTTTACAATGGTAAAGTCTCACCTGTGAAATCTCACCTATTAATTGTTATGCCTTGTTCTTCAGTTTTCATTGTCCATTTGTTTCAACAGCTGTATGCAGCACAGAAGTCCAGCATCTTCGTTGATCTGAATGAATAGTTTGAGCTTTGGAACCTCGTTCCAATTTGGCGGCAGTATGCATGCTGAGAAGGCAGATATGACATCAGGCTCGGGCTGACCACACTTTGTTGATGGATTTCTTTACCCTTTAATTTTTCCAAACAGCAATTTGGTCTTTAAGCTGTATACTTGGGAGCTAATTCTCCTTTAATAGCAGCTTATCAGTTTGCCTATGGTACATCCATTCACACACTAAGTCATGCATGCAAGAGCAACTTGGATATAATGCCAAGTGGAAATGGGGACAGTGGACCTAGAGATTGAATTACCAACCTTTTTACTTATGATTATTGGATGACCCATTCTCAGGATCATGGCGCATAAAACTGACTCTATACTAGCCCTCTTTTTACCCAACATTAGATAGCATGTGCATATTTCTGTCATAATTCCCTCGTTAAGGCAGAAATTAGGCTCCAAACGCCGGCCGTGAGTTTGCAGCTTTTAATAGAGAATAAGGCACAGGTGCACAAACAAGATTAGACAAAAAAAAAAAACTAGGAAAAAGAAAGAAGCCAAAATAGCGGTGGCTAAGGTGAGGGGAGACACCGGCTTCACCTGGGAACACTAGTCGTGGAGCGCACGCTAGGAGGATTACAAAGGGTAATATAACCAAAAACTGGCAAAAGGAGAGAAACAGGTGAAGCCACAATAGCGGAGGCGCCGGCTTCACCTGGGAATAGTAGTCGTGGAGCGCACGTTAGAATTACAAAGAACAATATAAAGACACTTACATGTGTAGTTGAGGGTCGAAAGTTGATAGTAGGTTGCTGTGTCCAACAATGGTGCACAGCCCCTGAAATAAGGCTAAGACCAAACTAAAATGAGTGACAACAGGTGTGGTAAACCTGAGCGGGCAGGCGAAAACAAAGAAACAATCTAGACCAGTTGGGAGTGATGAGGGAGAAAGGAGCAATCGGGGCTGGCAGCTGACAGGGCCACACCCACGCAGAGTGAAACCCCAGGAATCCACTGACAGCTGTCAACCCCGAGAAGGAGAAAACACAACAGAATACACACAATGATATGACAAGGAATGGAGATAGGCAAACTCAAAAATACAATAAACAGACTATAACGAAGGTAGACTGGAAAATAAATCATATTGAGAAACAATACAGGAAAAGAGATAACTCAAAAAATGGTAACACAGTACAAATATGAACAAAGGCAGACAACCTGAGCCCGGAGGAATTCCTCCACGCTCAGAATGTGACAGAGCCTCCCCCTCAAGGGGTGGATACAAGACACCCCGGGGTAATAACAAAAGTAAAGAACCCCCAGACACAGAAATC
Organism: Pholidichthys leucotaenia; assembly: GCA_020510985.1. Lineage (NCBI taxonomy): Eukaryota > Metazoa > Chordata > Actinopteri > Cichliformes > Pholidichthyidae > Pholidichthys > Pholidichthys leucotaenia. The sequence goes on along the minus strand of CM035837.1, from coordinate 336,071,146 downwards.
CCATCCCAGCAAGAAAACAACCCCACCCCGGGGGGGGGGGAAAGGGGGACCCAGGCACAGAGGGCCCAAACCAAACCAAAAGAGGCAAGAAAGGCTCTCAGAAAGCATCCCAGCAAGGCCCAGGCTGAGGGAAAACGTCAAAAACAAAATCCCGCTCAGGACTCATACCAGAAAAAACCCTCAACTCCCCTAAGCCCCCTAGACCGAGTGGTTGAACAGTTCAGGCGGGTGACCAGAGTCCCAGGTCTGCCAGATGGTAAAATGGAACGGATCAGGTGGGTTCCCAGAGAACCACAACTCTGTGGGACTGCCTGTTGGATGGTCTGCCCAAGTTTTTTAACCACCTGAGCAGGAGAGGTGGTCCAGGAGGCGGCTGTCTGATGGGAAGGGCAAGTAGTGGGCACAATGGAGGAGTCGGAAGAACCAAGACAATGTCCGATGAAGGAGGGACCACGATGGTATCGAGGCTTGCCCTGCGTGGTGACAGGAGGTTGGCTTTCTGCAGGCACTGGATCCTGTGTAGCTGAGGTTCGGAGATGCTCTATCATCGGTGCAGACATCAGCTCGGTGCCAGCACTTCCCCTCCGTCCAGGCTGTGGCTGCCGGGCTGGGGCCAGGCCCTCCAGAACTGCAGCCCCCCCCCCCCCCATCGTCGGGTGGCACGATCCCGGGACCGGTGGATACTCAAGGAGGATTGGAGGAGACATGAGGGTAGCAGGTGTGAGACAATTGTTTGCAGCAGGTGGTGAAAACTCAGTGGACTGCGGGGACTGGTTTTCTCACCGGGAGCCAGGCAAGAATATTCATTTTTTGGTAATGGAGAACAAGAGTTCACTTGCCTGCATTCCCGGGGCACAATGGTCCTTGCTGCAGCAGGCCCGGGATCATCCCTTTCACTAGATACGGCGATTGTGGGCTCCTCGGGGGAACATGGAGGCGCCATGCCCACCGGTAAGATCACAGGTGGAGACTCGGGCTTCGACAGTGCTGGATCCCGCAATGCCAATACCAGGGGGCGCTCATTCATCAACACCGGCTTTGGGACACAGCTGGTACTCCTCTCCCTCGCTGGGCATGGAGGTGGTGCCGAACCAAGGGTCTCAGAATCCATTGACCCTGCTGTCGTGTGGCGGTTCCCTCTCAGGACCAGTGGACATTTTGGAGAGACAGGAGAAGAAGGTGAAAAAGCAGCCACAGCAGGTGACGGTGAGGACCCAGTGGACTGTAATGCCTGAGTCTCACCACCAGGAATTAGGCAAGTGGTTTCAGTTGAGAGAGAGAGAGAGAGAGAGTGAGTGAGAACTTGCCTGAATTCCTGGGACATGAATGGAGTCAGCTGCTGTTCCAGGGTCAGGCTCAGTCTCTCCGGGAGCCTTGAGGGCCGTCTGGTGGGAGGATGATGGTCCGGACTTGAGGTAGGAGTGGCGAGCCCTCCGCTCTCGGGAAAGTTTCTTCTTCAGTCCGGGTTGAACCGAGGGAGAATCTTTCACTAACTACCTGAGTCGTCGTCTAGACTTGACCACCATAGTGAGGAGGGGAGTTAGACCCGGGTAGCTCCAGAGATTGGAGCACATCTCAATAAACCTGGCTATGATGTCCACGAATCCCAACACAGCCTCGGGAGTGTGGGTGGCTTGACCCTTAGTGTCAAAATCCACAACCAGTTCCGCCACCACACACTCCTCCTCACTTAATCCCAAGACCCTAAAGTCCATGGTGGCAATTTCACCTTAATCACCGGACGAAAAAGAAAAACAGAAAGCAGAAACAAAGGGCAAACTCACAGCTGCTGGAGCCCACTCTGGCAGCACCCTTCTGTCATAATTCCCTCATTAAGGCAGAAATAAAGCTCCAAACGCCGGCTGTGAGTTTGCAGATTTTAATAGAGAATAAGGCGCAGGTGCACAAAAAAGATTAGACAAAAAAACTGGCAAAAAGAGAGAAACAGGTGAAGCCAAAATAGCAGTGGCTAAGGCGAGGGGAGACGCCGGCTTCACCTGGGAACATTAGTCGTGGAGCGCACGCTAGGAGGACTACAAAAGACAATATTGTGGAGAAAGGAGGCAGGCGAGACAATGAGCTGGGCGACACAGAAGCTTTATTCCTTCTCCAATATAATTTACAGCAAATGAGAATCCCCGGTCTCTGTGCATTCCTTGTTTATATCTTTATTCCCATGCATCGAGACCCGGAACTTCTGACCATAACACATTGTTGTATGAACAAAGAATTGTGTGGCACATTAACATAATGCTGGCACGGCTCCAACACCTTTCTTGGGGGGGGGGTGTGCATAGAACCAACAGTCTCGTCTGATGCCCCCTGGTGGCATCTCCTCCTTCAGTCCATTGTCCTCCTCTCCCCTTGCCCTCTCTGGGTGGAGAAACCCCCACCCCATGCCCCCCACGAACACCCAGAAGGGGCATTAACCCCCCCGTCCTTTGGGCTTGAGCTGGTGCCCATAGTGGCTGTAGTGGGGGGTCGCCGATCCAGTCGAACCGCCCTGCTGGTGAGGTATACCGGAGGGCACATCAGCCTATGGAGGGAAAGTGGTGGTGGTTGGGGAAACACGTTAACTTTGCGAGCGCAGGTCCCTTCCGAGGGATCACCACTTTGCGGAGCCACCAACGGTGGTCGTCTGCGCCGGGGAGCTTGGGCCAACACCACCTGCTCGTCTGCCAACACAAAAGCGGGCTTCAGCCTGTCAATGCAGACGGTCTTCCTATGTCCCCCAAGTCGAACACAAAATGCTTCTCCCCAGGTTCCAACACCCTGAACGGTCCGTCGTATGGTGAGCACAGTGGGGTCCGATGCGCATTGTGCCTGACAAAAATAAAACTGGCATTCTGCAAGCTTTTTGGGATGAATGTGCTGCGAAAGCACTGGTGGGCCGGGCCCAGTACGCTCACAGCCTCCGTCCTGTGTAAATATTGTGCGGGCGGACCAGCCTCGGGTGCGGGGTTTTCTGGTAAAAACTCTCCGGGGATCCGCAGCGGCTGAGAAAAAAACGAGTTCTGCTGGGGAGGCTGCCAAATCCTCCTTAGATGCAGCGCACAACCCTAAAAGAACCCAGGGCAGGCGGTCAACCCAATTTGTGTCCGTGAGTGAAGCGCTGAGCGCTGCTTTAAGTGACCTATAGAAATGCTTGCATAACCTGTTCGCCTGAGGGTTGTACGCGGTAGTGCTGTGAATTTTGACCCCCAGGCTCTGGGCCACCACGGACCAGAGTTCTGAAACGAATTGTGGACCCCTGTCGGACGTGATGTCCGATGGAGATTCGAAACATGCAACCCAAGCCGACAAAAAAGCAAGCGCCACTTCTGTGGACATGGTAGAAACCAGCGTGACCGCTTCAGGCCAGCACGTGGTGCAGTGCATGACTGTCAAAAGGTGCGTGAAACCTTGCGATGGCGGGAGGGGTCCCACCAAATCCACGTGGACATGGTCGAACCTCCTAGCCGGGATTTGGAACAGCTCGAGGGGGGTCCTGGTGTGCTTGTGCACTTTGGCCTGCTGGCACGCAATGCAAGCTGCAGCCCACTCTTTCACGTCTTTGTGCAAGTGCAGCCAGACGAATTTCGCCCCCACTAGCTTCACTGAAGCATGTATTCCTGGATGCTTAAAGGAGTGGACTGACTCGAAAATGCGACTGCCCCAAGAGCTCGGAACCACGGGGCGTGGGCGGCCAGTGGAGATGTCACAGAGCAAGGGAAGGCACCCTTCTCAGAATCAGAGAATCAGAATCAGGTTTATTGCCATTGTTCATGTAGTACACAAACTAGGAATTTGTCTCGGTACAATGCTGCAACATTAAACATGATAAGATAAGAGAAATAAACTATACATGTAATAAAGTGTAGGATAAGATTAAGTGATACTGGTCAACAGTTAAAATATATATTAGCCAGCAGCAGATACTGTGGAGAACTATATAGTGCAGTCGGTAATGCAGGAAGAAAACAGTGATGATTGACATGAGTCTGGTTGAGCTGCTGTACATGGTGCACGAGAGTCACTTAGTGTTCAGCAGTCTAATGGCAGAGGGGAAGAAGCTGTTCATGTGACGGGAGGTTTTAGTCTGGATGGACCGAAGTCTTCTACCAGAGGGGAGGGGGGCAAACAGTACGTGACCAGGGTGTGAGGGATCGGCTATGATCCGGCCAGCACGCCTCCGGGTCCTGGAGATGTACAGATCCTGGAGAGATGGGAGCTTGCAGCCGATCACCTTCTCAGCAGTGCGCACGACGCGCTGCAGCCTTAGTCTGTCCCTGGCAGTGGCTCCTGCGTACCACACGGCTATGGAGGTGGTGAGGATGGACTCGATGATGGCTGTGTAGAACTGCACTAACATCTTGGTGGGTAGCTTGAGCTTCCTCAGCTGCCGCAGGAAGAACATCCTCTGCTGGGCTTTTTTGATGAGTGAGCTGATGGTCAGCTCCCATTTGAGGTCCCTGGTGATGGTAGTGCCTAGGAAGCGGAAGGAATCAGCAGTGGTGATGGGAGAGCCTGAGAGGGTGAGGGGGGGCAGAGGAGTAGTGACTTTCCTGAAGTCTACAATCATCTCCACTGTCTTCAGAGCGTTCAGCTGCAGGTTGTTATTGCTGCACCAGGACGCCAGCTGGGCCACCTCTCTCCTGTAGGCGGACTCGTCGCCGTTGGAGATGAGCCCGATGAGGGTGGTGTCGTCCGCAAACTTGATCAACTTGACAGACTGGTGGCTGGAGGTGCAGGAGTTGGTGTAAAGGGAGAAGAGTAGGGGGGAAAGTACACAGCCCTGGGGTGATCCGGTGCTGATGCTAGTATAGTCTGAGACAGTCTTTCCCAGCCGCACATGCTGCCTCCGGTCCGTCAGGAAGTCGATGATCCACCTGCAGAGGGAGTCAGGCACGTTGAGCAGGGACAGCTTGTCCCGGAGCAGAGCGGGGCGGATGGTGTTGAATGCGGAGCTGAAGTCCACAAACAGGATCCTGGCGTAGGTTCCCGGGGAGTCCAGGTGCTGCAGGATGGAGTGGAGGGCCAGGTTGACTGCATCGTCTACAGACCTGTTGGCTCGGTAGGCAAACTGCAGCGGGTCCAGGAGAGGGGTGGTGATGGACTTGAGGTGGGACAGGACCAGGCGCTCAAAGGACTTCATGACTACAGAGGTGAGCGCTACAGGTCTGTAGTCATTAAGTCCAGTGATCCGTGGCTTCTTGGGGACAGGGATGATGGTGGAGGATTTGAGGCAGGACGGCACGTGGCATAACTTAAGGGAGGTGTTAAAAATGTCTGTGAAGACAGGAGCCAGCTGTTTCGCACAGAGTCTCAGGGTGGAGGGAGACACGCCGTCTGGGCCGGGGGCCTTGCGCGGGTTCAGTCTGGAGAACTGTTTGAGCACATCCTGCTCACTGATGATAAGGGGAGGGGGGGAGGTGGGGGGGGGTGCCTTAAATGAAGTAGGGAATGTGGAGGCTGTGGAGCTGGAGGGAGGGGGGGAGTTGGACACAGATGACGAGGTGTCAAAACGGGCATAGTGTTGGGACAGTCTCTGACAAAGGGCTTTGTCATCCTGACCTTTAGGAGCCTGAGGCCGATAGTTGGAGATCTGCCTCAGTCCTCTCCACACGGAAGCCGAATCATTAGCAGTGAACTGCTGCTGGAGTCTCTCTGAGTACACAGATTTAGCCCTCTTCAGCTCTCTGTTAAACCGGTATTTAACCTCCCTGTAGCAGTCCCTGTCTCCACTTTTCAGCGCTGCTTCCTTCTCCTTCCTGATCTGTCTGAGCTTAGCTGTGAACCAGGGTTTGTCATTAGAGTAACTCACCCTGGTGCGTGATGGAAGAATGTTCTCTTCACAAAAGTGGATATATGAGTTCACAGTGTCCGTGTACTCATCCAGATCATGCGTGGCTCCTTTAAGCATGCCCCAGTCAGATATTTCCATGCACGTTTCCAGCTTCTCCTCAGCATCACTGGTCCGTATCTTCGTAGTGCTCACAACAGGTTTAGTGAGCTTCAATCTCTGTCTGTATGTGGGAATGAGGTGAACCATCACGTGATCAGATAATCCCAGCGCAGCTCGAGGGACAGCACGATATGCGTCTTTCACTGTGGTGTAACAGTGATCCAGTGTGTTTAATCCTCTGGTGGGGCATTTAATAAACTGTTTGTAGCGGGGGAGATCGTGGCTCAGATTGCACTGATTAAAGTCGCCAGCCACAATAATCAGCGAGTCTGGAAAACTCCGCTCTGTGTGTTGAATGTGATCCGCGAGCACGCGCTGAGCTTCGCGCGTGTCCGCGTCGGGAGGGGCGTACACAGCGATCAGTATAAAAGAAGCAAATTCCCGTGGGGAATAAAAAGGCTTGCAGTTGATAACAAGAAATTCCAAGGCAGGAGAACAGTGTTTGGAAATTTCCGTTACATCAGAGCACCAGCTACAGTTGATGTAGAAGCAGACACCGCCTCCTGTGGTCTTGCCGGAAAGCTCTGTGTCACGATCAGCACGGAAGAGCTGGAAGCCGTCGAGGCGCAGCGCGCTGTCCGGTATATTTTCCCGGAGCCAGGTCTCAGTAAAGCAGAGGACAGCTGAGGAGGCGAGGTCCTTAAAACGCATCAGCAGTCTCAGTTCATCCACCTTGTTAGAGAGAGAGTTGGTATTGGACAGAAATATGCCAGGCAGCGCCGTTCGCGAGCGAAGTCGTACGAGAGCGCCCGCTCGTCTTCCTCTCTTCCGCCGTCTCACTTTCCGAGCCAAACAATAAACCAGATCGGCGGCAGGGGCTAGAAAAACTGGGAGGAGGTCCGTGGGGGTCAAAGTCCTGATATTTAAAAGTTCTTCACGGGTATAAGTGCAAGCAGACACACAATTGACAAACAAAAACAAACAAAGAGCGCAGCGAAGCACCATGTCGACCGCTGTGGGCGCCATCTTGGAAAGAAGTTGGAACTTCTTGCACCACTCTGATCTCCAGCCTTAAACCAGTTGGCGCAGACTGGAGCACTCAAATGTCCGTGTCTCCAGCTTGCTCCACGGCCATGGCAGGGAAATCTATCCCCATGTAGACTGGGGCGATTAACGCACACGACAGGCCATCGGCCATGACGTTGAGTTTACTGGCAACGTGTTGAATGTCGGTAGTAAATTCCAAAATTGCGGCCAAATGCCGTTGCTGCCAGGACAACCACAGCTCCGAGGTCTTGGATATTGCGTGTGTCAGCAGCTTATGGTCCACGAACGTGGTGAACTTGCATCCCTCCAGGCAGAACTGGAAATGGTGCGTTGCCAGGTGGAGAGCCAGCAGTTCTCTATCGAATGTGCTGTACTTGCGTTCGTTGTCGTGGCTAAAAAATGCAAGTGGCTGCCACGAACCTGAGATGCACTGCTCCATCACTGCCTCTATGGCAACGTCAGACGCGTCCGTCGTGAGCGCTATCCGTGCAGACGGTTCCAGGTGGGCTAACAATGCGGTATCTGCAAGTGCTGTTTTGGCATTAGTAAAAGTCTGGACTCGCTTGGGAGTCCAGTCGATGGCTTCTGCGGGCTTCTTTTTTTTAAGCACAGCATACAACGGCTGCATCAGCTGGGCTGCCCAGGGAATGAAACGGTTATAAAAATTAACCATTCCCCAAAACTCCTGTAGTGCTGTCACGGCCTGCAGGTGTGGAAAGTCCACCACAGTGCGCACCTTATCCGATAATGGTATGGTGCCCTCCGGCGAAATGTGGTGGCCCAAAAAATCAGTCTCTGGCAGCCTGAACTGGCACTTCGCCAGGTTAACTATCAGCCCGTGCGCTTCCAACCTCTGGAAAACCATCTTGAGATGGGTGATGTGCCTTGGACACGCTGGCTACCAGAATGTCATCCAAGTAGACAAAAATGAAAGACAAGTCACGAAGCACTGCATCCATCATCCTCTGGAAAGTCTGCGCTGTGCCTTTTAATCCGAATGGCATACGTAAAAACTCGAAAAGGCCGAAAGGAGTTATTACCGCTGTTTTTGGAACGTCTCCCGCGCACACCGGGACCTGATACTATCCGTGGACCACATCCACTTGCGAAAAAACACACGCCCCAGCCAGGTGCACGGAAAAATCATGGATGTGTGGAACTATATAATGACTGTATTCCGTGACGTTATTCAGGCACAAGAAATCGCCGCACGGTCGCCACGACCCTTCGGCTTTAGGCACAATGTGTAGCGGAGATGTCCACGGGTTGTTGGAGTGCCTGACGATGCCCAACTGCTCTAAGTTGGCAAACTCCTCTCGCGTGCTGGCCAGTTTAGCTGCGTCCAAACGCCGAGGACGCGCGAACACCAGTGGGCCTTTTGTCATTATAAAGTGCTCGACCCTGTGTTTTGTTACCGTAGCCGAAAAAGTCGGGACCGTGAGTGCTGGGAACTGTGCAAACAAATGTTGGTACTTACCTCCTTGAGCTATAACATTAGCCAGTGTTGTCGACCCAGCTCCACAAGCTGTGCAGGGCAGTGAGGTAAAAGAGACAGTGTCCACTAATCTCCTATTAGCAACATCGACTAACAACCCATAAGCACATAAAAAATCTGCACCTAAAATGGGGCCGGAACATGCAGCTATCACAAAGTCCGACTAAAAGTTGTGTCCGTGTAAGCATATCATCGGTGTCCGTTTTCCAAATGTCCTGATGGTGTATCTGTTGGCGGCCATGAGCCCGGGACTGCTGCGTCCTGCCACCCTGTCTGCGTTGACCGGCAGGATGAGGCTCTTCTGGGAGCCGGAGTCCACCAAAAACCGTCTCCCCGAACGTATGTCCGTGACACAAAGCAGTCTGTTCCTGTCGCCCTCGGTTGCAGCTGCCACTGAATTCCAAACGTGCCGTCTTCCCGGCTTCTTGAATTGGCATGGTGACAGGCAGTGTTGGGCATTCGAGCCGAAACGGCGATGAGAAAAACAGATCGCCCTGTTCCTTCATCTTCTGATGTCCATCCTGGCTGCCACGAACGGCTCCTCAACCTCGCTGGAGTCCCTCATGGATGCCGGTGCCACTGTCTGCGCGCTGGAAGCTCTGGTCACCAAGATGATGCGGTCCGCTTCCTGCGCCAGGGCACAGTAGTCCTTAGCAACCAGCTGCGGCAAGCTGGCCAGGATCGCCCTCGCTGTAGCCGGTAGGTTCCTGAGGAACAAGTGGGCGAACAGGAAAGATTTGTTGTCCTTCCTCCTCAGCGCCAACATGCTCTCCATAAGCTCCACTGCTGACTTGTCCCCTAACTCCGAATGCGTTAGGAGCCTCTCTGCCATCTCACTGTCAGAAAAGGTATAACGCTGGAGAAGCATCCTCTTGAGCGCTTCATATTTTCCTTGGGCCGGCGGCTCCTGGAGCAGGCTCGTCACTTGTTGCGTGGTGTGCGCATCCAGCTCAGCGACCACGTAGTAATATCTGGTATCATCCATTGCTATCCCACGGAGTGTGAACTGGGCTTCTGTGTGCAAGAACCACGCAGTCGGGTTGTGAAGCCAGAAGTCTGGGAACTCGACTGAGACCACACACGCAGCACTGGTGCTCTCCCTCCAGGCAGTCTCTGGGACTGTGCTCGGGTCACTTTCTATGGCACGTCTTTGGGTCACCAATGTGGAGAAAGGAAGCAGGTGAGGCAGCGAGCTGGGCGACACAGAAACCTTATTCATTCTCCAACATAATTTACAGCAGAAGGGAATCCTGGGTCTGTGTGCATTCCTCTTTTATCTCTTTATTCCCATGCATCGAGACCCGGAACTTCCGACCATAACACACTTGTATGAACAAAGAATTGTGTGGTACATTAATATAACATAATGCCGGCGCCGCTCCAACACCTTTCTTCTCTCCACAGCTCTGGCATCTCTTACTCGCACCGGGGGGCCCATAGAACCAACAGTTCTGTCTGATGCCCCCCAGTGGCACCTCCTCCTTCGGTCCATTGTCCTCCTCTCCCCTTGCCCTCTCTGAGTGGAGAAACCCCCACCCTATGCCCCCACAATATAACCAAAAACTGGCAAAAGGAGAGAAGGCGAGAACCAGATGAAGCCAAAATAGTGGAGGCTAAGGTGAGGGGAGGCACCGGCTTCACCTGGGAACACTAGTCGTGGAGTGCACGCTAGGAGAATTACAAAGAACAATATAAAGACACATGTGTAGTCGAGGGTCGAAAGTTGATTGTAGGGTGCTGCATCCAACAATGATGCACAGCCCCTTAAATAAGGCTAAGACCAAACTAAAATGAGTGACAACAGGTGTGGCAAACCTGAGCGGGCAGGCGAAAACAAAGAAACAATCTAGACCAGCTGGGAATGATGAGGGAGAAAGGAGCAATCGGGGCTGGCAGCTGACAAGGCCACACCCACGCAGAGCGAAACCCCAGGAATCCACTGACAGCTGTCAACCCCGAGAGGGCGAAAACACAACAGAATACACACAATGATATGACAAGGAATGGAGATAGGCAAACTCAAAAATGCAATAAACAGACTATAATGAAGGTAGACCGGAAAATAAATCATATTGAGAAACAATACAGGAAAAGAGATAACTCAAAAAATGGTAACACAGTACAAATATGAACAAAGGCAGAAAACCTGAGCCCGGAGGAATCCCTCCACACTCAGAATGTGACAATTTCTACAAAGTTTTTAACAAAACAGAATTAAAGTTTAACAACGATCAGAGGCTGGAATTCAAAAAAGGCAGTATAGGCAAAAAGCTGTGGACAAGAAATTGAAATTAATGCCATGAACCTTTCAAGGTGTCATGTCAAAGGTAAGTCACAGTAGTTAACAGGTCAGTCACAATGTATAATGGATTCTGTTGGATTAATTTATATTAAAATTAATCTGAATCAAAAAACCCGGCAGGATGAAAAGTTATGAGTAGATTTATTCTTCTGGCCAGGAGACGCATACAGGAAGTAGCCCCAAGTCTACATACAGTATGCACACCTCTGCTCATTCATCCATTGTCCAAACCTTTATAACCCTCAGTGTTGGTGGGAAGCAGGAGAGGACGTCCTTGACAGTCTAGCTCAGTACATCTGGAGAACAACAGATAGTCTAATCTCTCAGGAACTAGGGACTCACACATCTTCATTCACACAAGAAACTAACAGAATGAACCCAAAACAAGGATAAACAGTATGACACCTGTATCATCATTATTTTTCTGCTGACCCAGTCTCACACACACACACACACACACACACACACTGACTCTGGGGCATACTGAAGGCCACATGAAGAACAGTCGCACATTGAGCAATATGAACAATATGAAACAAGTATATCAGACATGGAAATATAAAACAATAATACGGATTTTTTCTTTCAGATTCTTCTTCTTTTTTACTTCTGCCTAGGAGGTAATATAATTGGGGGGGGGGGTTGTCTGTTAGCAGGATTATGCAAAAACTACTGAAAAAGGGAACGGAGGAGGGAAATGCGGGCAGCAGTTGCTCAGGAGGTAGAGCAGGTCGTCCAATAACCAGAGGATTGGCAGTTCGAATCCCGCTCTCCCCAGCCATCCTGCTGTTGTATCCCTGGGCAAGACACTTTACCCACCTTGCCTCCAGTGTCCATGACACTGAGTATAAATATTTGGTAGTGTTTCTGTCAGTCTGCCCTGGGGCAGCTGTGGCTACAGAAGTGGCTTACCACTATCGATGCCTGTCTGGAGTGAATGAATAATGGACTCACTGTAAGCGCTTTGAGATGTCACTTGACATGTAAAGCACCATATAAATCTAATTTATTATTATTATAATGGATTTTGATGATAATTTCACCAGAGGTGGCTCTTGGCCTAAAGATAAACCCATTAGATTTTGGAGGTGATCTGAGAGTGCATACCTCCACCAAGGTCCTATCTTCTCACAGTATGTTAGCAGGCTTATGCAGAAAGTACTGGACAGATTAGGATGAAATTTTCACTAGAGGCGACCCTTGGGCTACAGATGAACACATTATATTTTGAAAGTGATCCAAGAGCACATACCTCCAACATGGCACTATCTTGCAATGCTAAAAAAAAGTGAAAAAGTTATATCTGCATCCTGACCTGGATCACCTCCAGAATCTAATGGGTTCATCTATAGCCTAAGGGGCACCTCTGTTGAAATTTTTTTTTAATCAAAATCCATGCAGTAGCTTTTGTGTAATCATTTTCACAGACATCTGGCCAGACAGTCAGTCAGACAGACAGCCTTCTAGTTGACAGTAGCATCACTTTCAATACATGTCTGTAAATCAAAGTGTTTTTCTTCTGAGTTAGAGAGAGCTGGTGTCACAAACGTGTCTTAGTGAGTTGGTTACGTGGGAAGAATGCCTTATCAAAAAAGAAAGTTTGACTATAAAGGAGCAGTCCACATACGCTTGAAGGTTATAAGCTTTAAATAGCATATGTCATGTTTCAAGAGCTCTCTGAGGTTTTCTATTCTTATACTGTCGTTTGTGCATCAAACAAGAGGAGTTAACAAGTCGACACAGATCATGACTTCCACCAAGGAGGTTGTGTAATTTAGAGTGGTTTGTCTGTCTGACTGTTAGCAGGATTGTACAAAAACTACTGGATGAATTTTGATGAAATTTTCACCAGAGGTAGCCCTTGGGCCAAGGATGAACCCACTGAATTTTGGTGATGATCTGAGAGTGCATACCTCCACCAAGGACCTTGATTGTATTTGTGCAGCAGGATTACACAAAAACTACTGCATGGATTTGGATGAAACTTTTTACCAGAGGTGGTTCTTGGGCCACAGAAGAATCCATTACATTTTGGTGATAATCCCAGAACACATACCTCTGCCAAGGCTCTTATCTTCTCACAGAGTGCTAGCAAGAATACTCCAAAACTACTGCATGGATTTGGATGACATTTTTACCAGAGGTGGTCCTTGGCCTAGAGAGGAACCCATTACATTTTGGTGATAAGAGAACGCATACCTCCACCAAGGATCTTCTCACAGTGTGTTAGCAAGAATCCTCCAAAACTACTGGACAGACTTTGCTGCAGTTTTTACCAGAACTGGTTCATGGCCTGCACACGAACCCATTACATTTTGGAGGTGATCCATGATGGATGGAAGGAGCCTTGGCGGCGGTATGCGCTCTCTGAGTGCTTTTCTAGTTTGTGTTTTCCAGTTGGTGCTTATAAATAATCTTTTAGCTTTTTTTGACGGGTCTTTTGGAACAGTGTTGCCTTCACTAAACTGTAAAAAAAAAAAAAAAAAACCTGACACAATGGAATCTAAAAGGCTTTGATTGAAACGAAGGTGGACAGATGTTCTGATTACTCAAACAGCCGCTGAGCAGTTTGACTGCTCTTCAGATGGTAGAGGAGAAAGGGGACTTCATATAAAAAGGAAATTAGCAGGAGTGTAGTCAAAAGTAATTAACTCCCCTCCATACCACTGTCCATTAGCCCTGACATAATGACACTGGAGAAAGGGAAAAAACAAAAACACATTCATGTCAACTCTGGCAGCTGCCTGCATTGTACAGATAAACATTTTTTTGTTTTGTTTTGACGCCTGATTACAAAATGATTAGCCAGTGTGCCTGTCTCCTCCTTACCCTTCACCTCCCCTGTGACTTGACTGACAGATGAGGTGATGCGCTGTTGGGTTGGTGTAAGCTGTCTCCCACCCTTTGTCCCCCCCCCCCCCCACACACACACCACACTTGCACATCTGAGCTTTACAGACGTCATTCTGAAGCGCTTTCAGTCCTTCCTATCATGGTCATGCACAGAAAAGTACAGGATATCTCCAATTTAGTGCATAAAAAATATATCATGCAAAATCAATCTCCCACTTAATTGCTAATAATGATGCAGCTCCTTCTCTCTCGTTAATTCAACCAGTACGATTCACATGCATGGATTTTGGGGACACACCTTTCGGCTGCTCCCTATTTGGGGGTCGCCACAGCAGATCATGGGTCCGTATATTAAACTGCCCATTTTAAACGACTTCCTGCTGGGTTCCTGAATAGCTATGAGCAGCAGGTAATTTAATAGAATTTAAAAGATATGTATAGTCCTTTTTTCCTGGCAGTTTGATAGCCTATTAATATCTCGTGCTTGTGGTTAATTTATGGCAATTAAAGGTGATATAGACAAAATTCTGACCTCCTGGCCAGAAGGTGTCACACTTACTCCTGCACCAACTGGTTGGTAGAGATATCAACCCAGTTATGCTTTTGGCTGTGACCGGATGTGACATCTTTACCGGCCATAGATATGTAAACACTAGACAGGACATGGCAAACTGCTGGGCTAGTCACATTCTCTGTACATGGCTTGATTTTATGATTACATTAAATACAAGAAACAATTGTGTATCACAATGCTGCAGGTGCCGTCAACTATTTTAACTACCTACAGAATATGGCACTTCCATTTGCCATGAAAATGTTAGCCTTGTCATAGCTACAGTATCATTTATCTTTTATTATTATTATCCACAGTAGGCTCCTCATGCAGCTGCTCAGATGTAGACAGTATGATTATTTCTGTCCTGTAGAATGTTTTAAAATATTTATTTTCATCGATACATTATCTTTTTGAAGAATATAAATGGTTTAATTTTGCACCTTTCTGAGCAGTTTGCTGCTGTATTATTTTTTTTCAAACTTTTTCATGAAAATTCAGCCCAGTTCATCTTTTATACCTTTAGTTCATCCAGTTTAGCTTTTAAATACCTTCCTGAAATGTAGTTTTTTTTCATAGAAAATTGAAATATACCAGTGCATTTAAAAATAATTAAATAAATAAAATCTAATAAATAGAATGGTTCAGTAATTTGAGAGAGCTAAGTCATAATCACCATCAAAAAAGGCTTGAAGTAGCTCACTTTATATGTGATGAACATAGAAAATATAAAAGTTTGAGTTATTTTAAAAAATTCTTTACCACAATATTCAGTTTTGTTTTTTTGTTTTTTTTAGATGGACCAGTGAATATCATATACTGTATAGTGATTCATCATATTTACATTGTATGTTCTGGCTACAGTTAATCTATTATACCATTATAAACCACAACTTTTGCATGGAAAGTAGTGTATGCAAATGAGGTCTCTCTGTATTTACTCTGCATGCTATCTAGTTTGTCTCCTTCATAGGCAGTATAATGGAATAAATATACCGTGTAATGTCATTACCACTTAATCACAGAAAAAAGAACATCATTTTTTTCCACATCTAAATAATGTGCATAATTTTAATCATTGATCAAATAATGGTTGGCAGCAATGTGATTATTTGTTAAGATAACAGGTAGAGTTCAGGGTGCCCTTGTGTTGCTTTCAGTAGCAGTGGGAGAGTCCATTGATCATCCATGAGGCTGTAGGAGCTCATATTTGATAAGGATGTGATAAAAGCAAGATAAGAGTAGTATCTTAAATCTTTGGTTGTGTTAATACACAGCTAGTAACAAACAGCAACCCATTATCTTCTCCCCTGTTCAAAAACATCTCGGATCATCACAGAATTTTTTGCGTGTACGTGACCATCCTGGAAAACCATCAAATGAGTTGAGTATTAAAAAAGCTAAAACAATCAGCTGTGAAATTAATTCACCTAAGAGTTTGTGGAAGATCACAATAAACAATCCTTAATTCCAAAGAAAAGTAACATAAACATGTTTGGGTCTTTAATATAATATTGGGAGGTCTCAACTATTATTGCACCCCAATAGTTTTATCAGACAGGCCATATAGGAGGGGTGAATCATCCCATTTGAAACCAGAAAGGGCTCAAAGAGCACATTCCTCCACTAACACACGTTTTACATCCAGATCTTAATTTTAACACTCATAAATACCTACATCTTTTATGACCTTGAATTTTTCATCAAATTTAATGGAAATTTCTCATTTTTGAGAATATTAAATATTAAAAAATGGCTGTTTTACAGTGTTAAATGGAAAAACAAAGTTATTTTTTACAACCCTTGATATGGATTCACTTCAAATTGAGCCCATTCAGAAATCACATATATGCCCGAAATTTTTCATCAAGTTTCATGCATAATTCTCAAAGAAATCAAAGAAAGTGTCCAAAACATGCTATCTCACAGTTATAAAGTGAAAAACAAATTCTGGGTCTGCCCCTTTTATTCCAATCTGATCCAAAATTGAATGTGCTTTTGAATGGCCAACGTTTCACCCTTCCACAGAATTTCATTGAAGTTGAGCACTTTTTGGATAATGCTGCAAACAGGCAGACAGACAGGAAGACAAAAGCCAGAAAAGAAAAAAAGCCAACAAGACAGCGGGCAAAGGAGGGGAACCAGAGCTGTTCTTTGTGAGACAGCCTGCCAGTGGTTTCATCCCAGAGTCTCAAAAAGTAGGTTGCAGGATAAAGTGAAAAGTAGAGTGTGCCTACTAATGGATATGGATTTAGGATATATTGCATTATGAATCACTCACTCAGTGATTCAGTAAATATTTGCAAAAAAAAAAAATAATGATGTCCATGTTATCGCGTTCATCGCCCATTAATGCTTCGCCCCGTTAACGGCGACACATTTTGTGATTGCGGTTAACCGCAGTTAACTGCAGAAAGCGCAAACAGTACTTTTTGGCCTAGCTGCACTCCGTACTGAAGCTGCTTTGCAGCCATAAAGAGATTGTATAGTTAAATAAGCTAGATCACAGTCATGGAAGTCCCCAAAACGCTGTCATGTTTAAGTTTACAACATTATCTGTCGGAGCTCTCACCTGAATCCACAGCCTCCTCCAAAAATTTTCCTGGATGTTGATTGTTCTTCTTCTTGGGAAGCCGGCTAGCCAGCTAGCACTTTAAATAGCTATGTGCTATGGATGTTGCTGGCTGCCAGCAGCTGACACAGACAGACTCTCGGCCTGTTTCATCCTCATAGCTTCAGGTTCAGCTGTCGACAGGTGAGTAGCAGTCTAAAATTTTCTAATTCTCAAGCTGTGTTTGTAATGTCCACTCACTCCCACGCCCTGTTTTCATGGCGCGGTTGGTGATGTCATTAGAATGAGACAGTTGTTTGTTTATGCTTACAGTTTTTCTACTAAAAGGGAAATTGTGTCTTTTGTGACAGATGAGGTCCATTGTTTTGTGTTGAGCTGCTTAAAAGTGGTGGATGTTTGCCATGGGAGTGGAGTTGGATGCTGAGTTGTGTCAGTATTGTCAGTAATGTAGTGACATTATTGAGCCCTGCCATTCTGCTGTTTGCACATGCAGTAGTACTTCTGAGGATTTTCAGGAGAATTTTCTGGGTAGTTTTTGTCATTTTGGATATGATGAGATCTTTAACAAACCTGCAGGTGAAGAAAGAAAGCGTGTTTGTCCACTCCCATGTTTATAACAGTATGAGAAACTTGAAAAATTACCAACTCAAGGTACACTGAATTTGAATGGGAAAACGTGTGATTAATGAGTTATTAATCATGATTAACTCAACATTCCAAAAGATTAATTGCAATTAAAAAATGTTAATTGCCCAACACCACTAAAAAAACCAATAAAGTTTATTAGTTTGAACATTAAATATCTTGTCTTTGTAGTATATTCAATTGAATATAGGTTGGTCTGTGTGTGTATATACACTGTATAATATATGGTATATGTATGGTGTATGTATAGTGGTGGACCACTCCCAGTCACGGGAGGTGAGACTGTACATCCTGGCAGATAAGCACATCTGTCACAGGTCTGTGGTGGACTTTTGCCAGTCAGTGCATCGTGACATGCACTCCACAAAGAGCAGAGATAAACAAACCTATCATCTGGTCAGTCACTGCAACAGATACTGGTGTTAGTTTGTCTTGGCCTGTCCTTGCCACTGATAATACCTCTATCTGCCAAGAATATGCCGCTAGTCCAGCAAAAGCTAGCGGTACTCAAATACTTTGCAAGCAGTTTCATGAAGTGGTTAGTCAGAAAGCAACTCATACCGGCTCGGATGTTGCCCCGGTTAACAATGTCAGGAGTTCCTGGCAGCCAATGGCAAAAGACAGAGCTGTGTGAAGGAATCTGATCAGACCTAAATGAAACAGTCATTGTTGCCCCCAGCAGACTGCTATGATGATGATGATGCATTATGAATGGTTTGCAAAGTCTCGTTTTGTTTTTTTAAGTCTCAAAATTCAGCATTTTGATTGTTGCTGTCTCAACACTTTGAAATGAGAGGTCACATGAACATAATTCACAGAAATAAAGCCCTCATCAGTTGGATGCATTCAGTAATAGTTTTATGGACTAATGAGACCATAAACTCATCAGACAAGTGTTTTCTGTGATCATCGACCACAGGAGCAGGAGGTTGTTTTCTCATAAGTAGTTCAAAGTATAATTCTTAGAAAGAATATACAGTTTGGCTATGGAATTTCTCCTTTGGCACATGTGCAGCAAGCATATCAAACCTTTAAACTTTTGGGTGAAAACCAAAAAAACTCATAAATCCTTTATCATGTTAAGTCAATGGACTCTCAAAACAAAAGGAAACTGTTAAGAAAGGTATTGCAGTCCATTCATACAATGATATGAATGTCTATCTTCAATTTCCCTCATTAAAGTCATAAAAAAAGACTTGTTTCAACTTTGGACCTAATTCACAGAAACTGCATCCTCTTGAAGTATTGCCATGATTATTAAAAAGTGAGCAAAACAGTATCATAATAGTAACTGATTGACATAAGAATACAATAAATTGCTAAATTTGTGGTTTAAATCAGTGCACAAATAATAGCACATAAATATTAGCAATGCAGTGCAAGGCATTAACACAGATGGTAGTACACAGATGACAGGAGGGGAAAAGGCAAACAGATTTATGTCAAAGAAATTGTCCTACAATCTTCTCGAGCAAATTCCCAAACTCATACAAGGTTATATAACATCTTTACATGCATTAGCTTAAAAATCACATATATTCTTTCTTCTAAGATTGCTGTTTCTCCCCATAAACAGCAGGACTTGATTATTTCCCCCCCAAATCATCCAACAGTCATCTTTGTGAACTATTACACAATTGAACTGATGTTTATAGTAATTACTTCTTTTACCTGCAACAGAGTCATGTGTTGCTGTGCATGCTGCTGCACCTTAGCCTTTGCTCTCTGGGTGGCTCTAGAAAAGCAGTCACATTTTATGCCATGCTCTTGGTCCTGATGATTGCATTTCCCTCTAACCAGATTCACTTAATTAAACAGAAATGTATTATATTTTATGAAGTTAATAAAAATTGTTTTTTTTTTCCTCCGCAAAAGTTTAGTCACAGAATTCCCCTGAATTACAAAAGGAAGGAAAAAAAATCCCCTAACAATGAAATGAAATCTGTCCAAAGAGATATTTCTATTACACACCATGGGATGATAATGTTTTGACAGGTTTCCTATATGACTACCAAACATGAATAGGGTCAAACTAACCCTGCTGTGTACTGATAATCATCTGAAATATTAAGAACTTTGTGCTGGTACACTTTAACCTAAAAAGCACACTAACCTACATAATGCTTTCTCATATAATCTTATACAAAATCCATTACAGTTGTCCTTTAGAGACTCTGTGAAATCTTCAATAGTCATACTGAAATGTGATAGCTTGGTTCAAGACTTTCCATTAAGCTACAACAGAGATTGGATGCTCGGCTTATTATAAATCACCTTGGAAACACATGGTGATGCAAAATCCATAATGTGAACATCATGGTTAGAACCATATTTAAGCATTCAGGAGAACTGCTACAATTGCCTGTTAGCATGCATTTTGCATTTATTTACCAATTAAAAATGCATTTGGTATGGATTTGAAAGTACTATGTAAAGCTGCAGTGCTCCTGTAAACAGATTATGCTCCCAGGGGACAGTGTGGTATTGAATGACTAAATAGGCCTACTATGATTTATGATAATAAATAGGAAAACATGGAGCCTACCCTCATTCCCTTAACTTTCAGAGGATTAGAATATTACTGTACTGCTGGAACTTTCTTCAGTTCAGGCTAAAGATATTTTGATGAGTAATCTGCCATTTTAACTAATTTTTGCTTCAAAATGCTGTCTTATTTGAGATATATATGCAATAATTTAATAGTGATAGTGTAAAGCAAACATGTGAGAGGGATGCTGCAACAAGAGGAACGTAAAGCATGCACATACACACCCACACACAAACGGGGGAAAAACAAAACAAAATCAGTTTGTTCTCTTTTCTATAAAGGAATATAAGAAACACCCCACTCCTTGATCTCCCAGTGTGAGCATACACGCCTTCAGCATGAGCTACACGGCCCATGTTAAACAGTTAGTGGATGTGAGCGCACCATGAGTGGGAGAGGTGTTCGTTAAGGCCCGTTTCATTTCAACTGACGGGTTGAATGCTCCTTAGAGCGAGGGGGAGATTTGGGGCTTCACAATATGTGACAGAAGAGATTACAGTGGTAATCCTGCCTGCTCACCAGGGAATCATCTTGCTCTTATTCACTGGTTCACACTCAGTTGGTGTAATTAAGAAATCTCTTCATTTAAACCTATTTGATTCACATAGTTTCTGTATTCAGTCGAACAATAGTACTAAATATCTTTTATTCCATGGCTAAGCTATGTTTCATTCTAAGGCTGAGCTATTATCCTTTTAGCTGTGGGTTTGAGAGATGTTGGAATAAGTAGTCATGTAGTTTTGTATTACAATGGCCCTGTACAGCAGAACACCTAATTACAAGCTTCTTGGCTTTTTTCCACCCTGTAGATTCATCAGGCAATGTCACAGCTATTCTATTACAGTGTAATAGAATTTATGGCCTATTTTATCCCAGTTGCCCTCCATCAATAAAAGTGGTTTATTGTTATGATGAAATTATCTTACTGTATTACTCTTATCTTGGATATACTTTCTCTAATATAATACTTAAAGAGCCCTTGTTATGCTCTTTGCCCCCCCCCTTTATTTTAGTACATCATGTAGTATTTTTCCATATGATCTGCAAAGCCAAACAGCCCAAAGTCTTCCTTTGCAGGACTGCTTCTCTCTCTCAAAAACTTAAGACTATACAGCTTTGGCTGAAAAGCCTCGTTTGGATTTGCTGTTCTCTTCTGTGAGGTTATCATGTACTTACATAACAGTCCTGATACAAACCTGCCTTGCGGCGAGTCTAGTACACCCTCTCCTCAGAGGGCAAGAGGAAGTTTCTCACTGTAGCTTGCATAGCTACAGTGCAGCTAACTTAGCTAGTGAGCTATAGTGGCCCAATCATGGCTTTTGAAGCTCTCCTCTCTAGATTACAGTTGCCACACTAGACATCCAAATTCCCAGCTCATTCATTAATCCAGTGCCGTCCCAGACCTTCATGGGCCCCCTCTTCAGCAAAGTAAACAAATGATTCTTCTGGGGGAATTTTGCACAGTTGTGGTGGCATTGCTTGCTCAGTGCAAAAATGTGAATAGACATAAATTTGTGTCTGAGCGAGTTGCAAAGGAACGGGGTTGCCTTCATAATTTCCACAGCTGCTTTCTGCCTGCTGTGAAAATCCCAAAACACCATCATGCTTAGGTTTACACCATTATTTGGTGAGGCACACAGCTGGGAAAATGTCAATCCCTCCTCCACAAACTGCACCTGGATAATGGTTGTTTACAGTGCTAGCCTGCTGTCCCTCATTAGCACATCTGTAGCGGGAATATGTGGGTGGATAAACTCCCGACACTTTGTTTCAGCAGCAGAGCTCCAGTCCATCTGCCTGTGGGTGACTGGTAGTCTCATTTTCAGAAAAGTACTTTACTCTCCAGTGTTGATGCTTTCAGATCTGGTGATGGCAGAATCTCAAGGCTGATTAGCTATCGGGACCACCTCCCTCAGACGTGAATGCACAAATTCACTTATATTTGCACATTTATGTTAACTTTACATGTATTTGCGCCACATGAAAAATTCACTTTGCGTTTGGTGTGAGTGCATCATTAATGTTCGAAATCAGTGTTATCAGCATTTTTTTTGTCACTTGGGCCAGCACTGCAAACTATAGCTAGAGTGGTATGAAAAAGTGTTTGCCCCCTTCCTGATTTCTCATTTTTTTGTATGTTTGTCACACTTAAATGTTTCAGATCATCAAACAAATTTAAATATTAGACAATGATAACACAAGTAAACACAAAATACATTTTTTAAATGAAAGTGTTTATTATTAAGGGGAAAAAAAATTCAAATTCATGGCCCTGTGTGAAAAAATTGATTTCCCCCTAAACCTAATAACTGATTGGGCCACTCTTAGCAGCAACAACTGCAATCAAGCATTGGCCCCATGTGAAAAAGTGCCCCCCCCCCAAAAAACATAAATTAACTGTGGTTTATCACATCTTTGGAAAGCTGAGTTCAATTTCTCTAGCCACACCCAGGCCTGATTACTGCCACACCTGTTCTCAATCAAGAAATCACTTAAATAGGACCTGCCTGACAAAGTGAAGTAGACCAAAAGATCCTCAAAAGCTAGACATCATGCTGCGATCCAGAGAAATTCAGGAACAAATGAGAAACAAAGTAATTGAGATCTATCAGTCTGGAAAAGGTTATAAAGCCATTTCTAAAGCTTTGGAGCTCCAGTGAACCACAGTGAGAGCCATTATCCTCAAATGGCGAAAACATGGAGCAGTAGTGAACCTTCCCAAGAGTGGCCGGCCAAACAAAATTACCCCAAGAACGCAGCGATGGCTCATCCAAAAGGTCACAAAAGACCCCACAACAACATCCAAAGAACTGCAGGCCTCACTTGCCTCAGTTAAGGTCAGTGTTCATGACTCCTCCATAAGAAAGAGACTGGGCAAAAATGGCTTGCATGGTAGAGTTTCAAGACGAAAACCACTGTTGAGCAAAAAGAACATAAAGGCTTGTCTCAGTTTTGCCAGAAATCATCTTGATGATCCCCAAGACTTTGGGGAAAATAATCTGTGGACTGACGAGACAAAAGTTGAACTTTTTGGAAGGTGTATGTCTCATTACATCCGGCGTAAAAGTAACACAGCATTATCAGAAAAGGAACATCATACCAACGGTAAAATATGGTGGTGGTAGTGTGATGGTCTGGGGCTGTTTTGTTGCTTGAAGGCCTGGAAGACTTGCTGTGGTAAATGGAACCACAAATTCTGTTGTCTACCAAAAAATCCTGAAGGAGAATGTCCGGCAGCAGGACAGTGATCCAAAACACACCAGCAAGTCCACATCTGAATGGCTTAAGAAAAACAAAATGAAGACTTTGGAGTAGCCTAGTCAAAGTCCTGACCTGAATTTGATTGAGATGCTGTGGCATGACCTTAAAAAGGCGGTTCATGCTCGAAGCCCTCCAATGTGGCTGAATTACAGCAATTCTGCAAAGATGAGTGGGCCAAAATTTCTCCACAGTGCTGTAAAAGACTCATTGTCAGTTATCGCAAACGCTTGATTGCAGTTGTTGCTGCTAAGGGTGGCCCAGCCAGTTATTCAGTATAGGGGATAATCACTTTTTCACACAGGGCCATGCAGGTTTGGATTTTTTTCACCTTAATAATAAACACCATCATTTAAAAACTGCATTTTGTGTTTACTTGTGCAATCTTTGTCTAATATTTAAATTTGTTTGACGATCTGAAACATTTAAGTGTGACAAACATACAAAAAAATGAGAACTCAGGAAGGGGGCAAACACTTTCACACCACTGTATCTTGTAAACAAGACATGTCTCTAAGTTACAGTGGGGCAAGAAAAGTATTTAGTCAGCCACCAATTAATAATAATAATAATACATCAGTCTTATATAGCGCTTTTCTAAATACTCAAAGACGCTTTACAAAGCAGCATAGGGACAAACATACAGAGAACGGGTAAACACATACACATAGGTACACATAGGTAGAAGAGGCAGTCAGTTTTTATAGGTAGATTTAAATTGTGCAAGATCTCCCACTTAAAAGATGAGAGAGGTCTCCAATTTTCATCATAGGTATACCTCAACTATGAGAGACAAAATGAGAAAAAAAAAAATCCAGAAAATCACATTGAAGGATTTTTAATGAATTAATTGGTAAATTCCTCAGTAAAATAAGTATTTGGTCACCTACAAACAAGCAAGATTTCTGGCTCTCACAGACCTGTAACTTCTTCTTTAAGAGGCTCCTCTGTCCTCCACTCGTTACCTGTATTAATGGCACCTGTTTGAACTCATTATCAGTATAAAAGACACCTGTCCACAACCTCAAACAGTCAGACTCCAAACTCCACTATGGCCAAGACCAAAGAGCTGTCAAAGGACACCAGAAACAAAATTGTAGACCTGCACCAGGCTGGGAAGACTGAATCTGCAATAGGTAAGCAGCTTGGTGTGAAGAAATCAACTGTGGGAGCAATTATTAGAAAATGGAAGAAATACAAGACCACTGATAATCTCCCTCGATCTGGGGCTCCATGCAAGATCTCACCCCGTGGGGTCAAAATTATCACGAGAACGGTGAGCAAAAATCCCAGAACCACATGGGGGGACCTAGTGAATGACCTGCAGAGAGCTGGGACCAAAGTAACAAAGGCTACATCAGAAACACACTACGCCGCCAGGGACTCAAATCCTGCAGTGCCAGACGTGTCCCCCTGCTTAAGCCAGTACATGTCCAGGCCCGTCTGAAGTTTGCTAGAGAGCATTTGGACGATCCAGAAGAGGATTGGGAGAATGTCATATGGTCAGATGAAACCAAAATAGAACTTTCTGGTAAAAACTCAACTTGTCGTGTTTGGAGGAGAAAGAACACCATACCTACTGTGAAGCATGGGGGTAGAAACATCATATTTTGGGGCTGTTTTTCTGCAAAGGGACCAGGACGACTGATCCGTGTAAAGGAAAGAATGAATGGGGCCATGTATCGTGAGATTTTGAGTGAAAACCTCCTTCCACCAGCAACGGCATTGAAGATGAAATGTGGCTGAGTCTTTCAGCATGACAATGATCCCAAACACACTGCCCGGGCAACGAAGGAGTGGCTCGTAAGAAGCATTTCAAGGTCCTGGAGTGGCCTAGCCAGTCTCCAGATCTCAACCCCATAGAAAATCTTTAGAGGGAGTTGAAAGTCTGTGTTGCCCAGCGACAGCCCCAAAACATCACTGCTCTAGAGGAGATCTGCATGGAAGAATGGGCCAAAATACCAGCAACAGTGTGTGAAAACCTTGTGAAAGGTTACAGAAAACAGAATCAGAATCAGATTTATTGCCATTGTTCATGTAGTACACAAACTAGGAATTTGTCTCGGTGCAATGCTGCAACATTAAACATGATAAAAGTAAAAGAAATAAAAAAACTATACATGCAATAAAATGTAGAATAAGAATGAGTAATACTAGTCAAAGCAATTTTTAAATATATTAGCGAGCAGCAGATATTGTGGAGTACCACATAGTGCAGTCGGTAATGCAAAAAGAAAACAGTGATGATTGACATGAGTCTGGTTGAGCTGCTGTACATAGTGCACGAGAGTCAATAAGTCACTTAGTGTTCAGCAGTCTGATGGCAGAGGGGAAGAAGCTGTTCATGTGACGGGAGGTTTTAGTCTGAATGGACCGAAGTCTTCTACCTGAGGGGAGGGGGGGCAAACAGTACGTGACCAGGGTGTGAAGGATCGGCTATGATCCGGCCTGCACGCCTCCGGGTCCTGGAGATGTACGGGTCCTGGAGATGTACAGGTCCTGGAGGGATGGGAGCTTGCAGCTGATCACCTTCTCAGCAGCGCGCACGATGCGCTGCAGCCTTAGTCTGTCCCTGGCAGTGGCTCCTGCGTACCACGCGGTTATGGAGGTGGTGAGGATAGACTCGATGATGGCTGTGTAGAACTGTACCAGCATCTTGGTGGGTAGCTTGAGCTTCCTCAGCTGCCGCAGGAAGAACATCCTCTGCTGGGCCTTTTTGATGAGGGAGCTGATGGTCGGCTCCCACTTGAGGTCCCGGGTGAAACATTTGACCTCTGTCATTGTCAACAAAGGGTATATAACAAAGTATTGAGATGAACTTTTGTTATTGACCAAATACTTATTTTACCGATGAATTTACCAATTAATTCATTAAAAATCCTTCAATGTGATTTTCTAGATTTTTTTTTTCTTATTTTGTCTCTCATAGTTGAGGTATACCTATGATGAAAATTGGAGACCTCTCTCATCTTTTAAGTGGGAGAACTTGCACAATTGGTGGCTGACTAAATACTTTTTTACCCCACTGTACGGTGATACCTAAAGGTATGTTACATTAGCAACCATGCCTTTATCTTCCTCTCTTCTCTGGTCCTCTGCTCTCTTCTACTTCCCCTGATGGGTGCATACATTTTGGGACATAAATAAAACTTCTCCTCAGATCAGTTTAAAAAAATATTAATGGTAAAACCTATCTTAATTTGGGTGAAGTTTTCAAAGCAACTGTCAAAAAATGCTAACTGGGCTAATTGGTTCAACACTATGGACCTGATATAGTTAAGTCACCAAAAACACTCTTTAACTGAAATTTCACAGCAAAAAAACTCAGACTTGACACATTTGAGTGATTTAACTTCTGTCTTGTAAGTTGTAGACAATTGTAGACAACAGACAATTGTAGGACACTGAAGGGATATACTCATCTGCTACAAGACATTTAACAACATGAAACAAAAGATCAACAAACAGGAACAACAGGAACTGAAAGTTTTTGAATATACAGATCACAACCCACAGGACGTAGAATATAACATTGACCCTGATAATAATTTATTTAGCTCCATCAATAATAACTGTAGTTACTACACGGATGAACAGTTTAACACAATGGTCACATCTGATTTCAATATTTCTATGATCCACTTCAACAGCAGAAGTCTCTATGCCAACTTTAATAACATTAAAGATTATTTACATCAGTTTAAAGAGCCATTCAATATTGTGGCAATATCAGAGATGTGGCTCAGTGAAGGGAAAGGAGTGGATTTTACCATGGATAGCTATGAATTAAATTATATAAATAGAAAAGTGAAAAAAGGAGGAGGAGTTGCAATTTATGTTGACAAGAGCTTGAAATACAAGGTTGTTGAAAATCTGTCAGTAACTGTGGATGATTTATTTGAATGCATTACAATAGAAATCTGTCTGGACAATGTGAAGAATGTAGTAGTGAGCTGTGTATATAGAACACCTGGACCAAACATTGACTTATTTAAGGACTGGATGGAAAAAATGTATGCAAAACTAACTCATAAAGTTATGTTCATCTGTGGGGATTTCAATATAGATCTGATGAATTCAAAACAACACAGTTTGACAGAAGAATTTATCAACACAATGTACAGTATGGGCTTACATCCAACAATTACCAGACCTAGCAGAATCACGTCACACAGTGCCACACTAATAGATAACATATTCACAAACATTATGGAAAATAATATAAGGAGTGGGCTTTTATTGAATGATATCAGTGACCACCTGCCGATTTTTGTTGTCTATCAATGTGATTATAGGAAGAAAAAGTATACCAAAAATATTAAATATAAAAGAATAAGAACCGAAGAATCTATGTATTTACTGACAAAGGAATTATTAATACAAGATTGTAAGATAGTTTATGATGAAAATGATATAAATAAAGCATATGATAAATTTTTGCAAATATTTCAATCATTGAACAATAAAAACTGTCCTATAAAACAATACAGTGACAGACAACAAAAGAAAAATATTCCTTGGGTCACCAAGGGGTTAATAAATGCATGTAAAAAGAAGAATGCATTATATAAACAATTCATTAAGTGCAGAATGGTGGAGGCTGAGATCAAATATAAAAGATATAAAAATAAGCTTACTAATATAATGAGGACCTGTAAGAAAGAATATTACAACAGAATATTAGAGGATAATAAAAATAACTTAAGAGGAATATGGCAAGTACTCAATGGGATTATTAGTAATCGACCTAAAAATGCTAATTATCCAGAATATTTTATTGAAAATGGCAATTTGATAAATAATATGGAGGATGTGGTCAGTGGTTTCAATAAATTTTTTGTAAACGTTGGTCCTGAATTAGCAAAATCAATAGTGGCAACAGAAACAAACAACAGTGGTTCTGTAAATGAAATAGAAGATAGAAATCCAAACACAATCTTTTTGGGTGCAGTTACTGAAAAGGAAATTATCGAGACTGTGAGTAAATTTAAGAACAAAAAATCAACGGACTGGAATGAAATTGACATGACAATAGTGAAAAAAGTAATTGAAGGAATTGTTAAGCCACTCACCCACATCTGTAACCTGTCATTTCAAACTGGTAAATTTCCAAACAAAATGAAAATAGCAAAAGTAATACCTCTATACAAAACAGGAGACAGTCATTGTTTCACAAATTACAGGCCAGTCTCTTTACTCTCACAATTCTCCAAAATACTTGAAAAAATCTTCACTAAGAGACTGGATGATTTCATTGAAAAACACAACCTCCTTACAGACAGCCAGTATGGTTTTAGAGCAGATAAATCTACATCTTTGGCACTGATGGAACTTATAGAAGAAATTACTAGTTGTATAGATAAAAAAAAGTTTGCTGTAGGAGTATTTATAGATTTAAAGAAAGCTTTTGACACCATTGACCACAGAATACTACTAAGGAAACTGGAAAGGTATGGGATAAGAGGGGTCAGACTGAGTTGGGTGGAAAGTTATTTAAGTAACAGACAACAATTTGTACAAATTGGTGAGCACAAATCACCCTTCATGGACATCACTTGTGGTGTGCCCCAGGGGTCACTTTTGGGACCCAAACTCTTTATTTTGTATATAAATGACATATGCCAAGTATCAAAAATTCTGAAATTTATTTTGTTTGCAGATGACACAAATATCCTTTGCACCGGTGAGAATTTGCAGCAGGTGTTAGAGGTGGTCACAACTGAAATGAAAAAGTTAACGCAGTGGTTCAACAAAAATAAATTATCTCTAAATCTAAAAAAAACAAAGATTATGTTGTTTGGAAATTATAAAATAAATCATGAAATAATGGTAACGATAGATGATACCAGAATAGAAACAGTACAGGAAACTAAGTTTCTGGGGGTGACACTAGACAATAAAATCTGCTGGAAACCTCACATCAGTCACATCCAGGCCAACTTGGCAAAATGTATAGGCATACTGGGGAAGACAAGACACATCTTGGACTATAAATCATTGGTCTTACTGTACAATTCACTGTTTCTACTTTATCTTAACTACTGTGTAGAAGTCTGGGGAAACACCTACAAGACCAACCTACAGTCAATATGCACATTACAAAAAAGAGCTATAAGGATAATAAATAATGTAGGATATAGAGACCATACCAATTCGTTGTTTTTAAAGTCACATGTCATGAAGTTCATCGATTTAGTTAAATTTAAGACAGCACAAGTCATGTACAGGGCAATTAATAATCAACTCCCGACTAATATACAAAAAATATTTAAAAAAAGAGACAATGATCATAATTTGAGAGGAGACTTAAACTTTACAAAACCCAAGATACGAACAACCAAGAAAAGTATGTGCATATCTGTCTGTGGGGTGGATTTGTGGAACAGTCTGGAGCCGGAACTGAAACTATGTACAAACAGAAATCAATTCAAAAAGAGGTACAAACATTATTTGCTGAAAGGATATATGTTAGAAGGGTAGTATTTATATGTACGATTCACTATACTCACTCTGGGACACTATGGGACACTATGGAATGGTGGGTGGGACAGCACTGTGTATATCTGTGTTGTTTGAGGCTGGTTTTGATGTATGGACATCAATGTATGTTAGGATGGATGGGTGTTAATGTTGATATGTACAAAATACAGTTAATTGTTTACTTGGGGTCTTAAATGTGGTAATTTGTATATAATTCACATGGGTGTATTTATGGAAAAGAGGAGATGGAATTAATAAGTGTTCACTTCTTCCTTCTCCCTTTCAGAACACTGTATACTGTTTCTTTATTGCATTTGTCATTTGTTTAGTTTTTGTTATACTTTTTTGTTCGAAATAAAGTATCTATTGTAGCGGGTTGAATTCAACCCCCCCGCAACACACAGAGACAGTCAGCTCGCACTCCTGGGTTTTTTCCGCTGCATGCTGCGTTTACAGCTGTGAGGTTAAAGTGTCATCCATGCATTGTGTTCATGCATCCTGTCTGTACCTCTGATATGCAAATGCCCAGATTGACCGCTGTGAATGTCTTTGATGTATTGTCTGAGTTGAGTATATATGCTGCACTGTGCTGTAAATCTGCCTCTCATTCTCTCACTCTGATTCTGCATCTGCTGCGAGACACACACACTGTCTCCTCTTTGAGAGCTGGAGGAATGAAGTTGCAGCCTGCTCAAGCCATGGGCTGCAGCCGAGTTCTGATGAAGGCGGATGATAATAAAGCTATTTAAAAATCCAACGCTGCCTTTATTTTATCATCCTCTTCACTGGAGAATCAGAGTGAGAGAATGAGAGGCAGATTTACAGCACAGTGCAGCATATATACTCAACTCAGACAATACATCAAAGACATTCACAGCGGTCAATCTGGGCATTTGCATATCAGAGGTACAGACAGGATGCATGAACACAATGCATGGATGACACTTTAACCTCACAGCTGTAAACGCAGCATGCAGCGGACAAAACCCAGGAGTGCGAGCTGACTGTCTCTGTGTGTTGTGGGGGGGTTGAATTCAACCCGCTACACTATCTATCTATCTATCTATCTATGTAAGTTGTAAAAAAACGTGACAGACATGTTAACAAGAAAAAAACAATTTTGGGCAGCATGCCACTTTAAACATTATATCAGCAAGACTGAAAAATCAGAGGTGGTTGCTGCTTAAGCTGCTGTTGGTCTCCCAAGAATATACTGTTAAAAGAAGGAAAGACATTTTCTACGATTCAAAGATCCAAAGATTCAAAGATTTTTTTGTCAATATTTCTAGACGTACAGGACATACAGGAGAATTGAAATGCTGTTTCTCTGTCTTAGTGGTGAGCGCAATATGTAAGAAAAGAAGGAATAAGGATGAAAAACAACAGCAGTCTATGTACAGTAATGCTACTCGTAGTGCAAATGAAGATAAAGATAAAACCCAGCAATCCTATATACAGAAAAAGTGGAGCCGTAATTGCTGTAATTGCAAGTTCAATGCGGTAGCGTAGGTGCAAACAGTGACAGATTGGACTGCACATGATCAATATTTCAGTAACAGACACACAGCAGCAGGTATGGCATTTGTGCAAATGGTTGCATTAAGGTGCAAAGATATACAGCAGCAGATGTATTACTGTTGGTGTGCCAAGTCTTTCTGTGCAAACAGCTGAGGTTGTTATTGTGTGAGTAAATGTGTTACGGTCCAGGGGTAGAGGGTAGTGGGTAGAGTTCAGGGTCCTGATGGCCTGATGAACAAAGCTGTTTAGCAGTCTTGTGGAGCGGGCCCGGAGGCTCTGATACCTTTTGCCTGAGGGCAGAGGGCTGAAGAGGAAATGTGAGGGGTGGAAGGTGTTGCTTGCAATGTTGATGGCTCTGCAGGTGAGGTGGGTGTGGTAGATGTCCGGGGGAGGGGGAGGTGCAGACAACATCGATGATCTTGCTGGCTATTTTCATTGTGTTGTAGTGTCTTCCGGCAGGAGGTGTTGCAGCTTCCATACCACAACGTGATGCAACTGGTGAGGATGCTCTCAATGGTACCCCGATAGAATGAGCACATGATGGGGAGTGGGGCTTGTGCTATCCTCAGTTTGCGGAGGAAATGGAGGCGAGTTTGAGCCTTCTTGACCAGTAATGTGGTGTTATTAGACCGGGACAGGTCTTCAGAGATGTGCTCCCCCAGGAACTTGGTGCTGCTCGCCTCTTCACAGCTGTTCCATCAATGATCAGAGGGGGATGCTGTATGTGTCCTCTCCTGAAGTTGACCACAATCTCCTTGGTTTTTCCCATGTTCAGGAAGCGATTATTGTCTTTGCACCACTGGACCAGTTGACTCACCTCATTTCTGTAGTTGACCTCTTCATTGTTTGTGATGAGGCCCACCACCGTCGTGTCATCCGCAAACTTGATGTGGTTGGTGCTGTAGGCTGGTACGCAGAAAGGGGTTAGCAGGGTGAAAAGCAGTGGGATGACCATGCACCCTTGTGGGACCCCTGTGCATGACCTCTGTCATGGTCTTGGAGGTGTTGCTGCCGACCTGCACGTTCTGTGGCCTCCCTGTGAGAAAGTCCAGCACCCAGTTACAGAGACAGGTTTTGAGTCCTACGTGTTTTAGTTTTTGCATTAGGTGCTGGGGGATGATTGTGTTGAATGCTGAACTGAAGTCCAAGAACAGCATTCGCACATAGGAGTTCTCACATAGGAGTCCAGGTGGTTGAGGGCTGGATGGAGAGCAGCAGCAATGGCATCTTCTGTGGATCTGTTTGACCTGTATGCAAACTGAGACGGGTTGTGGAAGGGAATGAGGGTAGACTTGATGTTCTGCATGTCCAGCCACTCAAAGCGCTTCATTGTGATGGAGGTCAGTGCTATGGGCTGGTAATTGTTGTAGCTGGATGGGATGGGCTTCTTTGGGACTGATATTTTGGTAGCAGTTTGGAAGCATGTGGGGACAGCAGTTTGACTCGGGGAGATGTTGAAGATGTCGGCCAGGACATTCTTGAGCTCCTCCGCATAGTCCTTCAGAAGGTGACCTGGTATATTGTCTGGTCCAGCTGCCTTGCGTGGGTTGATCCTGGAGAGGGTCCTTTACATGCTAGTCAGATCCAGACTTGCAGCCTTCTTGTTTGGGGGAGGACTGGTCTTCTGTGCTGATGTGCTGTTTTTTTGTTTCAAAGCATGAACAGTGACGGTTTTGCAGTGAGTGACATCATCAGTGCATTTAGCTATGTATGCTACAGCAACATCAGTGTACTCTTCTATGTCTGTGTATCTGTTGTGAGTGGCTGCATGCTTGAAAGGGTCCCAGTCTGTAGTGCTTAAGTAGTCTTTCAGAGCATTTGAGGCCCCTTCTGGCCACACACGTACCTGCTTTTTTGTTGGTCTGATGGCTTTCACTCTGGGTCTGTATGCTGGCCTTATCAAGATAATGATGTGATCAGAGAGACCCAGGTGGGGTACGGGGAAGACTCTGTATGCTTTTTTTTTTTTTTTTTTGAGTTGTGTACACCAGGTCCAGCAAGTCGTCTCCTCTTGTTGGAAAGTCCACATGTTGGTGTAGTTTTGGTAGGAAGGCCTTTAAATCTGCATGGTTGAAGTCACTTGCTGTGATGAGGAATCTGTCTGGATGTACCGTTTGTGTCTTACTGATGACCTGAGAGTTCATTTAGTGCTTTACTTCTCTCACCGATGGCAGTGGGTGGGACATACACTGCAACTAGCAGAATAGATGGAAGTTCTTTTGGTAAGTAAAAGGGTTGGCACTTTATCATAAATTCCACCAACGGAGAACAGTGTTTGTATACAACAGTCACATCTCGGCACCAAGCTGTCATGAGCTGAGCACTGGAAGTTTCCGCCATGCTCAGTCTTGTGGCTTTTTTCTCTGTATTTATTTATTTGTTGCATTTTGTGCCTTTTGAGTTCGGTATTCTCGTACTGTTTTCTATTTTTCTGTTTATGTTTCATTCAGTTTTGTTACGCTCATGTTTTGTAACATTTGTAATTATTTATTAGTCTGCATTTGGTGATGTTCTTTATATTTTTACTGTGGTGTTCTTTCCCGGGGTTGACAGTTGTCAGGGGGCGTTTCCGGTTTTGTGCTCTGTGTGGGCGTCGCCCTGTCAGCTGTCAAGTCCAGTCGCTTCTCTCTCATTTCTCCCAGCTGACCCAGATTATCAATCAGTGTTTTCTCCTGCCTGCTGTGGTATCCACACCTGTGCCATATTATGTTGTGCCTTATTTAAGACCGGGGTGTCTCGCTTTCCTTGCCGCGGTCTTGACTCTTGTATCCTCTGTGATCACTTCTACATAAGTTTAAATGTACTCTGTTTTCATCTCTTTGCTGTGTTTATCCCCCGTGTTTTTGAGTTGTTTTATGCACCTTATGTTTTCCAATAAACCTCACAACTTCACAGTCCAGCGTGTGGGTCTTCCTGTTTGCCCCGAGGTGCAACTCCTGACACAAGCGTAATTGATGTAAATACACACCCCTCCACCATGGGTTTTCCCTCCTTCCATGAACACCCTATCAGCGCTGAGGCATGTTAGCCATGCTATCTGAATAGCAGAGTCTGGGATATTGTCATTTAGCCACATTTCCATAAAGATAAAAACACAGCAGTCCCGCACATCACATTGCGTAGATCTCAGCAGCTGTATGTGGTCTATTTTGTTATCTAGTGAGCGTACGTTGGCCAGAATGAGAGAAGGAATTGGGACTCTGTGTGGGCTAGCAGCTAGCTTCGTTCAGATACCTCCATGTTTACCTCTCTTTCGTCTTCGCTCTCACCATCTGTGGTGTCTCCATTTGGGATAAGACACAGCAGTCGAGGCCGGGGGTGTGGAGGTCTGGTGGAGAAGTCCTAGGCCATGGAGTTCATCTGTAACACTCTGACCCAGGACGTAATGAAAGGCCTGAATCCAGAAGGCTGTGGCGACTGTAGCTTGTGCGCAACATCATATATACACTTAGGTGTAATTTAAACAACACTAAATGGCACAAAACACGAAGAGTGAAGGGAGGTTGCTGCGTATTCCCACGCCACCTAGTGGGTGGTGGTGTTATTTTTTATTACTTGGAGTTTCTGCTGTCCTGCTTTTTGTGCAAATGTCAGCTCTGGTAAGATGGTTGGCATTTGTGTAATTTAACATTTAGGGTTATCTATTAGCAATACATTAGCTGTTAATCATAACTCATATTTTGTCTTACTATTTACTACTGTCACTACTAACCCAGACTGATATGGTGCTTATGATTTTTAAAGAGCAGGCAGAAAAGTGTTTGACAATGAGGAACACAGGAGCTATTTCTCGCACTTCTTTCTGGCTGTTAACCAACAAGAATTATTTTTGATCTTTAAAACTGCATATACTCTATGCATATATGCATATTAATGAGTATGTCAACACAAGAAAATCCCTGGAAATCATGTAAAATTGGAGCTTTAGAATAACATTGACTACTATCCAGACCCTTCATAGACTTCTCTTGGCCCTTTTTCACATTAAAGTAGACCCACTAAAGTAAAAAAAAGAAAAAAAAGCTTTAACTGTTCACCACAACTCTGAGGGGATCCAGTGGCTTTGTTTGATTTTTATTCATTATAGTCCGCACTTAATTGTTCTGAAATATCCTCTTAATCCTGTGATGATGCATTTCTATCCAGATGATTGTGATCTCTTCAATGCCCCATCCAAGATGTCAGTGTTCACTGATTTCAGTGTCAATGCAGTTAAACCACTAAGATTCTGGATCAACATGTGAGAAAGCAGACTGCACCACCTGCATTTACACACCTTCATCCTCAACACAGCAGATAAGGGATTATAGAGGACTCCTCCCTCCATCCCTATATAGCAATAGAAAATGTGAAAGAAAAACTTAAGCAGTTTTGGTTGAAACATTTTTCTAAGATATCTTTTATTTTGTTTTTCTTTAAATTAACTCTTAGTGGCTATATAAGCCTGGAACACATGGTCGTATCATGACTGTAACATGGGTGTTTCCGCTTTCTGACCCTGCTTTGGGAACCTTTGAAATGTAATTAGATTTTATCAGATTGTAAAGCAAACCTCCTGTCCAGGTCAACAGTGTGAATCAAGTGATAACAGCACTGTACTCTGATAAGAGGCATTTTAGTATGAATGAACATATAGCATTTCGCCCTGTGTGACTGACTGTGAGACTGTCTGTCTTCATGGGGATATCTGTAATATAGAAGTCAACCTGTTTTTTAAGTGATTGATATTAAATACAAAATAATTTATACTTCTATAAGTTATCATAAGCTTTAAAATATCAACTTACTGCACATAAAAATATATTTTTCTAAATAAAGTTATGATAAGCTTTGACTGTGTTCCTATAGCACGGATTCCATCATCTACAGTAAAATATAACCAAAAGATTCTGACAGTCTGGAAACAACCACGAGAGACACAGCTAAAGATCAAAATCTGTGATGTGCTGATGATGACTCTGTGGCGCTGAGAGCATGTACACACACACAAACACAAAAAAAAACCTAGAGCAAACAACCCAGTCACCCTGACCAGAGGGTAGAGGCGGAGGGGAGGGGAAAAAAACTCCAAGGTTTATAGAAATTGGCAATGGATATCACAAATGTGCCCCTAAAAATGATATAGTGAATTAAACAGCCTAATCCAATAACAATGCCAACCCTAGGCCTAGAGGTAAGATTTACCGAAAGGAACCGTCACCTATCACCATCAACTAAACACAAGCCAAAATAACTGAAGGCAATTCATATGCTAAAAACTGAAATTATTCAAAAATTACTTCTAGAAGGGCTGTCAGAGTGTACCTGAATCATTATTTAATTAGAAAGCACTTGGAGAGTGCATACCTTTGCCAGGCTCCTTCTGTCCCTCATGGATCACCTACAAAATGTAATGGGTTTGTGGGTAGGGCCCGAGAGCCAGCTTCTGGAGAAAACTGTATCAAAGTCTGTCCATTAGTTTTGGAGTATTGTTGCTAACAAACTGTGAGAAGATAAGAGCCTTGGTGGAGGCATGCATTCTCAGATCATCACCAAAATGTAATGGGTTCATCTGTAGCCCAATAAAGTGTTAGCAATAATACTCCAAAACTACTGGAAGGATTTTGATGAAATTTTCACCAGAGGTGGCCCATGGCCCAAAGATGAACTTATTAGATGTTGGAGGTGATCTGTGAGTGCATATCTCTGCCAAGGCCCTATCTCGCAATGTACATATGGATGGCGATATGGATGGACAAAGGGATGGAGGGACGGAGCCTTGACAGAGGTATGCACTCTCTGAGTGCCCTCTACTTGCAGTAGTTGATCATGTGCAGTCCAATCTGTCACTGTCTGCACCTACACTACCGCACTGAACTTGCAACTACGAGTATTACTGCTTTACCTTTTTCCTGTATATAGAATTGCTGGTTTTATCGTTTGTCTTTATTTGCACTATGGCATTTTTTTATTTTTTTTTTTTTTTTTGTTAATTATTTGTACCATAGGTAGACTTGGTTTGCAGTCTGGTGACAAGCCACCGGCTGCTGGTCGCTGCGTGCGCGAGCGCCCTAAACCTACATGTTTTTTTGGTGTGCGGGAGGAAACCGGAGAAATCCCGGAGTAAACCCGCGCAACACGGGGAGAACATGCAAACTCCACACAGCTCACTGTTGGTCGGGGGCTGGGATCGAACCCACGATCTCATGATCCCCGCGATCCCCCGGCCGAGGGTAAAACTGTGCTGCCACAGTGCTAAACCACTGCGCCACCGTGCAGCCTATGTATTAAACCCAGACATGCCATTGACATTATTTTTTACTGTTATTTCCACTACTTGCACACCACTAAAGAGAGAGAGAAACGGCATTTCAATAATCCTGTATGCCCTGTATGTATAGTAGTATTGACAAATAAAATCTTTCAATCTTGAAGAGTCTTGGCGAGGTATGCATTCTCGGATCATCACCACAATGTAATGGGTTCCTCTCTAGCCAAAGAACCACCTCTGGTGAAAATTTCATCCAAACCCATCCAGTAGTTTTTGTGTAATCCTATTGCACAAAGTCCTTGGTGGAGGTATGCACTCTCAGATCATCACCAAAATCTAATCATCTGTTCCCTGTGCCATGACACACCTTTCCTGAAAATTTTATCAAAATCCATTTATAACTTTTGAGTTATGTTACTAACAGACAGAAAAAAAACAGCCACCCAACAAATACCACTAAAAACATTACCTCCTCCCTTGGCAGAGGTAAAAATAGGTATTGATGTAATTTTATTGGTGCATTTATGTACATATTTAGCAAAAATTTAAAAACCAATTATGTACTGTTAAAGGAAACATGTTATGTACTTTTTTTCCACATGTTGACACAGTTCCCAGATTCCCTAATGTAATGTCTGTGACAAGCTTTGGTCAAAACACCTCAGCGTTTAACCCTCGGGGCCTACCTCATACAGTATGAGCACCATTTTACACACTTTTTCATTCATTGTTTGATCATTTTGGCTGTGTTCATGCATATGGCATGGCTTTTGACAAGATTGTGCATTTTCATTTGATCTTTTTTCCCCATCAACTTCTACAGTAAGTCTAAAATACTCTGTGCTCAAGCAATTATTACATGCATTTTATTATATTTGGGTGTCAATCTGGGCTTTTGTCTTGGAATTTATCATTTTAACTACTCGCCACCAGATGGCACTTTACCATATTTTTAGCCATATTTGGCATATGGAGGAAAAAACATGCCATTTCCACTAGATGACACTGTTATAACCCTCCCCCCCCCTTGCTTGACACTCGGGCTGTAATAATTCAACACAAAAAATATTTACTTTGCATGTATTATATTGAAAATACTGTATTTTTTTACCATCTAAAAACATGGTGACATGACAAAAACCTGTCAGGGCGTTAAACTCGTTAAGTTAAATATTTGATATCAATAATTAGGTTAGATGTTGGTGAAAAAAAATAGCTTAATGAAGTAGAACAAATGTTTTTATAGCTACCTTATGAAAAGCACATTTTTTGCACTAAGTGGTATGAGTATTTGACACTGCAAAAAAAAACAAACACAATGTTTCTGCTATTGCAGAGAGAGCAGGAATTGATCCACTAACCCTCCGATCAGAGGACCGCCACACTCTACACCTGCGCCACAGCTGCCCCAAAAGTGCATTTTTGTGCTTAGTGGTACAAGTGTGACTAATATTTGAAGGGTTTCTGAGGATTAGTTATTGCATCATTTTGACCAAAGTGCTTTTAGTTGTTTTTTGCCAAGCACACATAGGAAACTTTATCTTTTTTTATCCTTATTTGTTATTCCGTTAATCAAACACAGCTGTTTATAGTTTCTTCTCAGTTTGGAGACTGGGCCAAACTTTGGTTTCCATTCCCACACACACCAACACGGGTAATTTTGTTATTAGTCACATACAGTGGCATGAAAAAGTGTTTGCCCTTTTCTGAGTTTCTCATTTTTTTTTGTATGTTTGTCACACTTAAATGTTTCAGATCAAACAAATTTAAATATTAGACAAAGATAGCGCAAGTAAACAAAATGCAGTTTTTAAATGAAGGTGTTTATTAATAAGGGTAAATAAAAAAATCCAAACCTACATGGCACTGTTTGGAAAAAGTGATTGCCCCCCCACACACCCCAACGTTGAAACAAATTAACTGTGGTTTATCACATCTTTGGAAAGCTGAGTTAAATTTCTCTAGCCACATCCAGGCCTGATTACTTGCCACACCTGTTCTCAATTAAAAAAAAAACAACACTTAAATAGAACCTGCCTGTCATGATTAATAGTATAGACAGCCCACGTGCAGAATGCAACAACAGGAGAACAGTCCAGACACACAAAACACTTTTGAGTTTTATTAAATTTCAAAGAGAACTGGAGCACAGCTACAGAAAACTTCACTCGCCAGAGAAGTGGCCTGTGGAGAGAGAGACGAGAGCTATTGGTGAGAAATGGAAGTCCA
Source organism: Pholidichthys leucotaenia (assembly GCA_020510985.1). Classification (NCBI taxonomy): domain Eukaryota; kingdom Metazoa; phylum Chordata; class Actinopteri; order Cichliformes; family Pholidichthyidae; genus Pholidichthys; species Pholidichthys leucotaenia. The sequence goes on along the minus strand of CM035837.1, from coordinate 336,031,512 downwards.
GGCTGTGGGAAAGCTAGATTCCTACTACGTGGGCCGAACAGTAGAACCTCCAGGAACCCCCAGCAGGGATAGACCGAACCAGCAGGATGAAGTGGGTCGTGATGAGGTTGATAATGCCTGACCAGGTGGTGAGTAGTAACAGCTGAGTGTGGATGATGGGGCAGCTGAACGTGTGCAATCCCCGAAGACACTCCTGTACAGATGCAGCAACCTGGAGAAGAGGAGAGACAAGAGAGGGTGAGTGCAAGAACTTCACCAACACATAGCAAATACTTGCTTTGCTTCTAGTTGAAGCAGTATACCCAAATGAGCCAGCGCTGAGGCACCAAAGAGCAGATCCTTATAAGCACTGGCTGAGCAGAGCAGCAGGTGCGTCTAATCCCCCAGGTTGTGATGATTGCCTGAGGAGAGAAAACGGGAAGGAGGGGGCACGCTCTCACCAGAACATGACACTGCCTTACAAAGTGAAGTAGACCAAAAGATCCTCAAAAGCTAAACATCATGCTGTGATCCAAAGAAATTCAGGAACAAATGAGAAACAAAGTAATTGAGATCTGTCAGTCTGGAAAAGGTTGGGACTCGCACGAACTACAGTGAGAGCCATTATCCACAAATGGCGAAAACATGGAACAGTGGTGAACCTTCCCAGGAATGACCAGCCGACCAAAATTACCCCAAGAGCGCAGTGACGACTCATCCAAGAGGTCACAAAAGACCCCACAACAACATCCAAAGAACTGCAGGCCTCACTTGCCTCAGTTAAGGTCAGTGTTCATGACTCCACCATAAGAAAGAGACTGGGCAAAAATGGCCTGCATGGCAGAGTTCCAAGACTAAAACCACTGCTGAGCAAAAAGAACAAAGGCTCGTCTCAGTTTTGCCAGAAGACATCTTGATGATCCCCAAGACTATTTGGAAAATACTCTGTGGTCTGACAAGACAAAAGTTGAACTTTTTGTAAGGTGTGTGTCCCATTACATCTGGCGTAAAAGAAACACAGCATTTCAGAAAAGGAACATCATACCAACAGTAAATATGGTGGCGGTAGTGTGATGGTCTGGGGCCGTTTTGCTGCCTTCAGGACCTGAAAGACTTGCTGTGGTAAATGGAACCATGAATTCTGCTGTCTACCAAAATATCCTGAAGGAGAATGTCCGTGATCTGTTCGTGACCTCAAGCTGAGTGCACTTGGGTTCTGCAGCAGGACAATGAATCCAAACAACACCAATATGTCCACCTCTCGAATGGCATAAGAAAAACTAATTGAAGACTTTGGAGTGGCCTAGTCAAGTCCTGACCTGAATCCGATTGAGATGCTGTGGCATGATCTTAAAAAGGCGGTTCATGCTCAAAAAGTCTCCAATATGGCTGAATTACAACAATTCTGCAAAGCTGAGAGGGCCAAAATTCCTCCACAGTGCTGTAAAAGACTCATTGTCAGTTATCGCAAATGCTTGATTGCAGTTGTTACTGCTAAGGGTGGCCCCAACCAGTTACTGGGTTTAGAGGCAATCACTTTTTCACACAGGGCCATGTAGGTTTGGATTTTTATTCCTCTTAATAATAAACACCTTAATTAAAAACTGCATTTTGTATTTACTTGTGTTGTCTTTGTCTAATATTTAAATTTGTTTGATGATCTGAAACATTTAAGTGTGACAAACATACAAAAAAATGAGAAATCAGGAAGGGGGTAAACACTTTTTTCACACCGCTGTAGGTTTAGTGATACTACTCCCTCTTGTATTTCAGTTTGGTTAGTCAGTGTAGGCAGGTTAGTTTCCTTTGGTTTCCCTTATTTTATGTCCACTTGGATCAGACAGGAAGCTTCCAACCCAACCTGAAAGTCTTTTGGTTATGCTTATTACTTTTTTTTTTTTGAAGTAGTACCACTTGGGCCTCTGTTATTTTGCATACACATGATTTTGAGTGCTATCTCCTTTATTTAACTCATTAAAAGATTACAATTTGTTTTGCACCCCTCTATGGATTCCACCTTATGTTGGAGGGGTTTTGCTGCCCTAATGATCCAGGAGCTGTGTTGTTGGGGGGCTACTTGGCCTGGGTAGGGTCTTTGAAGACCAAACTGGTTGTGGGTGAAGGGCCAGACCCAGAGCAGTCCAGTAGATCCCATGAAAAAGATACATCAAGGACCCAGTGTACCCAAAGGAAGCACATGGGTCCACCCTCCAGTGGGCTCACCACCTGCAGGAGGGCAGGGGTGGACTTGGTCCATTTGGGGCCCAAGGCAAAGACAGAAGCAGGGCCCTACTTTTTCTTTGTTCTACACTTTCTTTTCAGGCCTTATTAAAATCCTACCTGGAACTTATTGTCCTCAGAAGTCTTCAAATGATATCATTCAGGCATCAAGAATTACATTTGCAGAAAAACAAAGAAACAAATTGAATGTAGACTCTTGTCTATCATAAAAAAACACATGGAAGATTTGTTTGTTCACACTTACCAGTCTCTCCAGGTTTTTTTTAATGACAGCTGTACCAACCGCGAACTTGAGCTAACAAAGGAAGTAAACAAAGAGCGATGTCAAAATAAAAGCACAGAAGGAACAAAGGTAACTGACAATGAAATAAGAAATATTACAAAATGAGAAACAGACCAGATAATACAAAAAGGGGAACATGACCCATCAAGGTGAGGACAAGATAAAAATAGGCGGCAATATAATGCTTTAACAGCAGGAGGACAGAAGGCAGAGGTGAGGGTAGACTCATGTCCAGACAGGTAGATATATATACTACAACACAAAATAGGATGGCTAAGACCCATAATATAAATAAACAACACTATAGTAACAAACTCAAAAACAGAACTCTCATAAACAGGCAGAAACAAATGACAAACTCAAATAACAAAATACAGCCAAACTCAAAATCAGATACAAAACTTAAGCTGAAGTGAGGAATGAACATAAAATAATCAGACTAGCAAAAAGCATGAGCACGGTTCCCCAACCGTGCTCAGCATCATAACAAAAACCGTTTTCATTACATTAAAATTTTTTTTTAACAATATCTAGTCTTGAACATTGTTATTTTAACATTTAGACAGAGCGCATGTGTGAAAGGCTTTGGCCCCCACCTTTTTTCTTTTCTTCTTTTGTACATCACATGTCACCCTGATAAATAGATTCAACATTTTACTCTGTAACTAAAGCTTTTATGCATTTCTGGACACTTGTATTTCTATATATGTAAAATATACAGAGGGAGATGAAGTTGAAGCTTTCCTGCTGTCGCTTTGTGATTAGGTTAAAAATGTTGCATTTGTCAAGAAAATTGTCATGGTGGCATGATTTGGGTCATGCCCCACCCTTTGTGTTATTTCATTATGTTGAATTTGTTATCATTATAATTATTCTGATCTAAATTTCTGGGTCATGTTGAAAGTATCTCTTGTGTTTATTTTAGGTTTGAGTTATATTGTGAGTGTTTGTGTTCAATGGGTGCGGTCGGGGCTACGTCACTTCCGGTTAGTAACACATCGCCGCCATCTTAACTCGGTGAAAACAAACCCGTTACCAAGCCTTGTCGAGTGCAGTGTTTTGACTTTTTGTCATGGCCTGTGACTACATAGAGAAGCTTGATGAGTCAGCCAGGCTACGTTATCAGGAGAAACTGACAGCAAGTGGACTGACAGATTGGCCATACAAGCTACCAGCCGGAAAATGGGTTAATGACCCGACCAGGTGGCCAGCTGTGCAGTGGCCGGACATGTACAGCTACTTGATCGACACCCCTGGTAAGCATATTTGCTTCGACCCATATTAACATGATTAACCCTCTTACATGTTTTGAATGTTTTTGAGGAAAGGCCCCTATGGGTAACATGACCAATCCATTAAATATCAGGGTAGCACAGGAGTAATTCTTAAAAGAAATAATTAAACAAGAAAATGTTCACTGATTAGGTGATTAGGTACTGCTTAGGTGCGCTTGTGTTGGATCGAAATAAGTGCAGGCGGACACAAGTGGAATTTAAAAGGGTGCTTTATGCAGACAGTCAACTTATATACCCGGCTAATGCATGCATGGCACATTAGCATCACAGTAGACAGCAGGAAAGCATATACATTTGCATTAGTCACACATATCAGGCGTAGCATTACTGGCGCCGGGATTCCTCTCTGTTCCAGAGCCGCAGAAGGTGCGAGGCGCTTCTATAACGATCAGTAATTGCTCACGCTGAGCGCTCTGCCAGCTCGCTGTGGGAGTCACACGAGGTGTTCTCTTTTCCCGTATATTTTTCTTTTTGGCGTACAGAAATGGCAATACGCCCATATTTGCTAAAATTGCATTTTCCCCGTATTAAAATACGGCGAAACCGTATTTGTCACCTCTTTCATTAATGGCCAGCCCCTTTGTTGCACTATTTACTACAGTCTACAGTTAAATTAGTCAGGCTGACTGCACATAGAGAGGTCTGTATTGTTGGGTGAAAAGGGAATCAGTTATGCATTTCCATAGACGAAATGTCCGTCTCTGTTTACAATACAGAGAGGCTTGTGTCGGCGGCTAGCATTTTCAAAACGTGACCCATCAAGTGGCAACTAATTAAACTAACACAATATCACTCAATTGCCTGATATAGGATGTGATGAGCTGAATATAATGCACTACGACGGGCTGGACAAGCTTGACTGGGTCACGGCAGCTGCCTGGGACTAGGTCGCCACTGAATTGTTTTCACCTAGTACGGAGTTGCCATGTGGGTTGCTAACCGGAAGTAGGCCAAATGCCCGGATGCCCGACTGCGCCCATTCATATCTCACCAGTTCTCAGGTTTATTTTGTAGCACCTTTTGTCTTGGTTAGTTTTTGTTGCATTACTTCCTGTAGTCTGTACCAGGATTTTCTGGTTTACCTTTTGTGTATTACGTAACTCCATTAGTTCAATCCTTCACACCTGTGTTGTCACCTAGCTTAGTAATTTTCTGTTCAGTTTAAATTTAGCTGACGTCTTCTGTTCATTGTGGCACCATTGTTTGAACTTACCCAACCTGTTTTCTGTTGGATACTTGCTCAATTAACCCCTTGATGGTGTGCATTTGTTATAGTTATTCTCTGTATAGTGTCTTGGTGCTTTTTCTGACCGTGTCACATTTTGTGTTCAATTATCTTGGTATTTTTAGTTGGTACATTTATCCAGCCCTTGCTTCAGTTTTCTGTTTTTTCAATAAACATCGTAAGATGGATCACAGCCTGAGCTTGGGATCTGCCTCCCTCACGAAACATGACAAAAATCATTGGTTCTTCTCATTTCCTGCTCTTGGAGGCCTTTGGCAATTTAAAACCTTGGCACGCTCAGTTATGTTTGAAGGAAGATCTATATATAAGGGAGATGAAAACAGACAAATGACCTGTGGAAGCTTCATAATTTGAAAATGTTTTCATTTGGATATTTCTAAATATAATTTTCCTACTTGCAAGCACCACACAGCCATAGTTTTATATGCATTCACATAGGAATATTGCTGGATTAATAACATTCCAATTATCCTATAAGTGATATTGATCGTCTAAAAGAAATGAATGTTTTCCCATCTAAGTGAATGTAAATTGGAGATGTGATTGGTTACTACTTATTTCTTGACTCTGCTTCCTACAGTACAATGAATGAATTGAAACTCAGAGGTTTTTATGTTGCAATAACCATATTCACCAAAATCAATAGCTCAGGAGAAGAGGCAATAATGCCAACTAACTGAAGGGAATGAAATCAGACACAACAAGAGAGTAGAGAAGAAGTAAATAAGGTGATTTGTATCGAAGAGTAGGCTTTTCATTAAGCAAAGACCTTCTGGGGGTTGGCCTGCAGCATTCAATTTTAGAACATGTATTCCTTAAAATTTCCAACACTGAAAAAGTGTCTGCACTATTTCATGATTATTATTCACCTCGATAATGCTGAAAGTCATTAAGAATTTTGTCGGAACAGAATGTATTAAGGATGCACTTGGTCGATATGTGTTTATAAAAGCAGTTATACATGGAGAGGAATTTGCCATTTTAAATGTTTATTGTCCTCCTGGTCACCCTGTCACATTTTTGGCATTTTTAGAAAATGTCATTTTGGGAGGCGATTTTAATTGTCTCATGAATCCATTGATTGATAGGCTTCCTATTGGTTCCCTCCCCATTTCCAAACAAACAAAACAGGTGTCTGATCTTATGGAGGAAGTGGGTTTTGTGGATGTGGGGAGGAAACTTTACCCTGCAGGGAAAGAATACACTTTTTACTCCAACCCACACAAATGTCACACACGTATTGACTACTTTTTTTTTATCTCTAAAGTTATTTTAAAACAGGTGGTATCCTGCAAAATTGGACATATTGCCATCTCTGATCAGCTCCTTCCACAGATGTTCAATAGGATTTAGATCAGGGCTCATAGAAGGCCACTTTAGAATAGTCCAATGTTTTGCTCTTAACCATTCTTGGGTGTTTTTAGCTGTGTGTTTTAGGTCATTATTCTGTTGCAAGACCCATGACCTGTGACTGAGACCAAGCTGTCTGACACTGGGCAGCACATTTCTCTCTAGAATACCTTGATAGTCTTGAGATTTCATTGTACCCTGCACAGATTCAAGACACCCTGTGCCAGATGCAGCAAAGCAGCCCCAGAACATAACAGAACCTCCTCCATGTTTCACAGTAGGGACAGTGTTCTTTTCTTGGTATGCTTCATTTTTGCGTCTGTGAACATAGAGCTGATGTGCCTTGCCAAAAAGTTCCAGTTTTGTCTCATCTGTCCATAGGGACATTCTCCCAGAAGCTTTGTGGCTTGTCAACATGCAGTTTGGCAAATTCCAGTCTGGCTTTTTTATGATTTGTTTTCAACAGTGGTGTCCTCCTTGGGCAGTGTGGTGGCGCAGTGGTTAGCACTGCGGCAGCACAGCAACTCACCCTTGGCCATGGGATCCCTGGTTCGATCCCAGCCCCTGACCAACAGTGATCTGTGTGGAGTTTGCATGTTCTGCCCGTGTCTGCGTGGGTTTACTCCGGGATTTCTCCAGTTTCCTCCCACAGGCCAAAAACATGCAGGTTAGGTTAATTGGAGACTCTAAAGTGGCTCTAGGTGTGAATGTGTGTGTGAATGGTAAAGGGATAGCGCTGTACCGTGGCTGCTTCATCCATCCAGGTGGATGCCCTCAAGTTCCCCTCTGGGGATCATTAAAGTATACAAAATCAAAAAAAAAAAAAAAAAATCCTTGGTCGTCTCCCATGAAGTCCTCTTTGGCTCAAACGACGACGGATGGTGCGATCTGACACTGATGTACCTTGACCTTGGAGTTCACCATGAATGTGTTTAGAGGTTGTTCTGGGCTCTTTTGTTACCATTCGTATTATCCGTCTCCTCCTGCGGCCACATCCAGGGAGGTTGGCTACAGTCCCGTGGATCTTAAATTTCTGAATAATATGTGCAACTGTAGTCACAGGAACATCAAGCTGCTTGGAGATGGTCTTATAGCCTTTACCTTTAACATGCTTGTTTATAATTTTCTTTCTAATCTCCTGAGACAACTCTCTCCTTTGCTTCCTCTGGTCCATGTTTAGTGTGGTACACACCATGTCACCAAACAGCACAGTGACTACTTGTCACCCTTTAAATAGGCTGACTGACTGATTATAAGTTTGTAGACACCTGTGATGTTAATTAGAGGACACATCTTGGTTGAACATGTCCCTATGGTCATATTATTTTCAATCTTTTCTAGGGGTACCATCATTTTTGTCCAGGCCTGTTTCATGAGTGTTTTTTAAAGTAATTCTGTTGAACCACAATTCAAAAGCATTGTCTGATTTTCATTGGTTAATTTTCATAGAATTTTTATTACCACTTTTGTCAGATTCAAGTTATTTCTGTGACCACTGGGTTTTTCTTTCATTAACAGAGGGGTACCAACAATTTTGTCAACGGCGTATTAGAAAGAAGACTCAGTTTCGCAGAAAAAGAATATTTTAAAAATTCTTCATCCAAATTAACGGAGTTCAATGCCATCCGGTGCTTGCTTAATACTTTGCTGACACAAAATGCTACAGACAAACTCAAATTTGCCAAACAAAAATTATTTGAGCATGGGGATAAACCATGTAAATATCTTTCTTACTTAATAAAAACACAAATAGCTTCCCAAACAATAGCCTCAATTTCTGATGGGAATGGCTTCTGTTCCACTGATCCTGAGGTAATTAATACGGCTTTTCTAGAATTTTACAGAAATTTATACAAGTCTGAACAATGTAACAACTTTCAATCATTAATGGCAACTTTCTTTCCACAAATTAAACTTCCAAATTTATCAGATATTCAAAAAATTGACTTAAATGCAGAAATATCATAATCTGAGGTGCACAGAGCAATTAAATCTCTCCAGAATGGGAAGGCACCAGGTCCAGATGGACTCACATCAGAATTTTATAAAGAATTTAGGAATTTGTTGTCAAAACTGTATTTAGATATGCTAAGTGACTTGTTTGGTGCTAGTGTCTTCCCCCCTTCTCTTAGGGAAGCTACTCCTTTACTCTTTAGATGCCCCAGATGCCGTATGGTGACATGAACGCTTAAAGGGTGGTCAAGGTCCCTCCCTAGTGGTCCAGATTGGTAAAAAAAAGTTTGCCAATAAAATAGTTCAGAATTCCAAGGCTATAACTTGAAAGTTGCAAGAGGTAATGGCTCATTGTCAATTAGAAAGATGTAGAATATGAACCAAAGTTTCAGATAGTAATAAATTTACGCATCTAATTTGCATAATGTCACGGCAGCTATATAAATTACATAACTCAGTCAAAAGTAGACTTTGGACACATTTACACAAAAATGGTCAGTTTTTTTTTATGCCGATTTGTCTACAGCACAGGTGTCAAACTCATTCCATGGAGGGCCAAGACCCTGCAGGTTTTACCTCCACCCAGTGTCTTCAACAGGTGATTTCTCTGAATTTCTTCCTACTGATTGCTGATCAGTGAAAACACCTGCTGAAGAGACTGGGTGGAAGTAAAACCTGCAGGGTCTTGGCCCTCCATGGAATGAGTTTGACACCCCTGGTCTACAGGGTTATGTTTTTTATCTAATCTTCAAAGTATATGAACCAGAAAATCAATAAAATGTAAAAAAAAAAAAATATTTCTCTTACCTGTTGCCGGGTGGGGGGGCTCGCTCGCCCACATGACTGGTCCATTTTCGTCCATCGTTGCCGATGTTTCGCGTTTACTTAGTAATTTACACCTGCTTACACATCTACAAACCTTTATGATTATCCCACGTGAATTTTGTTTGTATTACGCAGCTATTTTTCCTGTAAAATGCAGTTTTCCTGTGAGAATGCAGGACGATTGTGGGCGCCACCATCTTGGTACTGGTAGCTCAGTTTTTCGTCCATCATGGTCAATGTATCGCGTTTACTTAGTAATTTACACCCGCTTCCACATCTACAAACTCTTATGATTATCCCACGTGAATTTCGTTTGTATTATGTGGCTATTTTCCCCGTTTCATGCAGTTTCAGTCATCATCGCTGCCGCGATGACCGATCATGAAGGCATCCACGTTGGTGTTGTGAGCTCAAAGCGGAAAAAGGAAGAATAATAATGAGGATTTCTTCTTCTTTGCTGTATTCCATGTCAGCCATGATTCCTTCGGCGCATGTCTGCCATCTTCTAAACTGTCAGATCAATACAGATTAGTACAAATTCTCAGTATAGCCGGGGGATGTCAATAAGTTGACCGGTGCAGTGGCTGCGCTGTGCCACTGGGGGCGTGCGACCTGTCCATTTAATCTGGGCAGTTAAAGGGTTAATTCTCAAAAAAGGAAAATCTCCAGAAAATTGCGGCTGTTATAGACCAATTTCTTTACTTAATGTTGATTTAAAAATGCTGTCAAAAATCCTCGCAACACACCTGGAAAGAATCTTGCCCCATGTAATAAATCCTGATCAAACAGGCTTTATTAAGGGTCACAATTCATGTAATAATGTCAGTCGTCTTCTAAATGTGATTCAGTTGTGTCAGAAGTGTGCGGCAGATGGTCTGGTAGTTTCTCTCGACGCAGAAAAAGTGTTTGACTGCATTGAGTGGTCCTATTTGCTTTACACTCTGCAGCAGTTTGGGCTGGGTCCTAATTTTATTACATGGATTAAAGTCCTTTATAGTTGTCCTTTGGCAGCTGTTATCACAAATGGACTTAGGTCTAAAAACTTTGAGGTTGGAAGAGGGAACAGACAGGGCTCTCCCCTCTCCCCTCTTTTGTTCACTCTTGCGATTGAACAGCTAGCTTAAGCGATATGAAGTGACGTTACTTGTCCTTGGCATTACTATTGATCCGTGAGCTCACAAAATTTCATTATATGCCGACGATGTTTTATGGTTTCTTTCTAACCCAACTGTTTCAGTGCACAGTGTCCTCTCAATCATCAATAAGTTTAGCTTATTTTCTGGTTATAAGATTAATTTATCGAAATCTTGAGGCCATGCCTCTGGGAAAATAATGCCACATTCCTGGCTCTCCATTTATTAAATTAAATTAAATTAAATCACCCTTATTGTCATTCAACCGTACAACCAATCATGTACAGCAGAACGAGATTGTGCTTTACCTATCTACAGTGTAAATCACACACACCCCAAGTGCAGAATCAGAGGGCCGCTGCCATGCAAGGCGCCGCCACAGAGTTCCCTCCTCCATTCCATTTATTGCTGAGCACCAAGCTGGACGGCAGGAAGTTCCACTTTTATATGGTCTTCGGCATGACCCGGCCGGGATTTGAACCCCTGCCTCCCGGGTGTGGGGCGGATGCTCTACCAACTGAGCCACCACTCCCAGCAAGATTTGTGTATCTGGGTAATATTTGTTACACCTTGTTTTGATCAAATGTTTAAAGCAAACTATGTCCCGTTACTTGACAAAATCAAACAGGATCTCGAGTGTTGGAATTGCCTCCCTATATCAGGGTTAGGGAGAATCTCGCTTCTTAAAATGAATATTCTTCCTTGCTTGCTTTATCCAGTGAGAATGGTTCCTTTATTTGTACACAAACTTATTCAAAAAATAAAGGGCTGGTTTAGTTCCTTTATATGGAGCAAAAAAAGGGCACTCATAAAAAGTCGAACATTACAGCTTCCCGGCCATATAGGAGGTTTAGACCTCCCAGACCTCAAACAATATCAGTTAAGTTCTCTTTTGTTGTATGCACGAGAGTGGGTTTGCAAAAATACTTCTGCAGTATGGCTGGATATAGAAGCATCATTATGTGAATGCCCTCTTAATACTTTGCTCTTTTTTTAAAAGTATGAAGACTATAAAGAAATGCTGTAGTAACCCGATATGTTAACACTGTTAAGGCCTGGAGAGCAGCACAGTGCATTGAGGGGAGAGCTGGGATAACCTCCACTTTCACTCCTATTGCCAACAATCCAGACTTTCTTCCCGGACTGCTGGATTCTGGTTTTGGGGAGTGGGTTTCTAAGGGTATTTGCACATTTGGTTGTCTTTTTAAGGAAGGAATTTGTATGCCTTTTGATCAGGTGGTTGAGGACTTCAAATTAGGTAAAAAAAAAAAATCTTTTTTTGTTTTTTTTTTCAAATTAGGGATTTTATCAAAAAAGAGACATCACTATTTAAGGACACTGAGATCTCTGATATTGAAAAGCTGTTTTTCAGTTCCAGGGAAATGTCACTTAGCATGTGCTACAAGGTATTGAAAGGTCATTGTAATGTTGATTCTCCTATTTTGGCTCAAACCTGGGGAAGACAACTGGATATTGAAATTACAGAAGAAATGTGGTGTAAGATTTGGAATGCTACCAAAAAAATTACTATTTGTAACTGTACCTGGGCTTTACAACTTAAACTACTACATGGAGCCCATCTGGCCCCAAACAGAGTATCTAAATTTAAATCAGGCTCCTCTTCACTGTGTCCTAAATGTAGAACTCACGATGGCAGCCTTGCTCACTGTGTCATGTGTCAAGATTCAGGGATATTGGGAGTCCATTCTTCTTGAAATTAAGAAAATTCTGAAAATTAACCTTGATCTAGATCCACTGTCTCTTCTCCTTGGTTTACCAAATAAACACAATGGAAATAAATTTAACAGTAAATTGTATAAGATAAGATAAGATAAGATAAGCCTTTATTAGTCCCACAATGGGGAAATTCCAGGATTGCAACAGCACAGGGATAGCAACACTCAGAGCAACAATCAGAAGGCAAGAAAAAACAAGAACAGCTAGTATACATATGTACATATTACTATATATATATATATATATATATATAGACACACAGTGCGGAGCATTGTGGTTGGTGAATGTGCAGCAGAAAGTCTAAGCTCTCTCTCCGCGGATGCGGCGGGCCAGCTGGATGTCTTTGGGCATGATGGTGACCCTCTTGGCATGGATGGCACACAGGTTGGTGTCCACGAAGAGACCCACCAGGTAGGCCTCGCTGGCCTCCTGCAGAGCCATGATGGCGGAGCTCTGGAAACGCAGGTCGGTCTTGAAGTCCTGAGCGATCTCCCTCACCAGGCGCTGGAAGGGCAGTTTACGGATGAGCAGCTCCGTGGATTTCTGGTAGCGACGGATCTCTCTCAGAGCCATGGTACCGGGCCTGTAACGATGAGGCTTCTTCACTCCGCCGGTGGCCGGAGCGCTTTTTCCGAGCAGCCTTGGAGGCCAGCTGCTTCCTGGGGGGCTTTTTCCTCCAGTAGATTTACGGGCGATCTGCTTGGTTCTTGCCATCGCTCTTTATTATTCTGTCTTATATTTCTTGCACGCCGCCTAAACTCCAGCCCGGCACCCGCGTCGTTTTCGCTACAGTTCCCCGGTATGTCGAGTTTCTCTGTTAGCACCGGGTGGCGGTTGAGTGCTAGCTAGCTCTTCCCTGCTGTATCGTCTCCTGCTGTAAACAGAGGCTCCGTCCGCCGACTCAGGAGACCTTTGGGGCGATCTGTGTGTCCATGATATATATATATAGAATGAAAGGTGTAGAAAGAAGAAGGAAGATTTAAAAAAAGGCAGTTGCAAAAGGCAGCCAACTCGTGTGGCGCCGCCGGTCCGGCGGAACCGGAACCGGAAAAAAAAAAAAAGCATGGAAAAATATTTTGTTGCAATGGATTTCACATGAAGCTCTGACAGTTTCTGGATGGAGAAAGCTAATACTGGAGCACATTCCACTTGACTTTTTGACTTGCTTCATATATTCTAAAACTGACGTATTTAGCCGTATATGGAAACCATTTCTTGACTATACCGAAGGAAATTTGTCCACCATTCTGTCTTGAGCTTTTATTTGCTCTTAAAATTTACTCATCTTTGTGCTGATTATGCTGCCTGCTTTTTTTTTAAAAATTATTATTATTTCTTTGTTCTTTCTTGCTGCTGAGCAACTTGTGTATGTGTTTTTTTGTCTTGTGTTTTTTTTTTCTTCTGGAAAAATGAAAGCTAATAAATACATTTGAGAAAGAATTTTGTCGGACTTGCACAGAGATCCTACTAAATGTAAGGTGCCAGCCTATTCTCACTCTGGGTGTGTAATATATTGCTGCTTGGTCAGAGCTGTTGGCTTCACTCTGTCCAGTAAAAGGAAATCTTTGTTTTCACATACTGATGGGCCAGGCTGTGGTATGAGTAAAGTAAGCCAAACTTGTAGAATGGCAATGAGAAGTTTAATATTGTAAAAAAAAATGAAAAAATTATACAAACCCATGTGTTTTTTTCTTAACCTTTAAGCTGTCTTTGTGCCTAACCAGTGAGAGGAAACGGAGCCCAAACTTGGGGGAAAAAAAAGTGTCACACGGAAAACAACGTACAATATAGCCTAAACTCTGGCCTATGAATTGCAAACCTCATCTGTGATTTTCAGTGTTGGGAGTAACTGTAACGCCACTCCTTTTGCAGTAACGTGCTGTGTAACGAAATTACTGTTTAAAAATTCAGTAATGCATTACAGTTACTGAAGTTTGATCAGATGCGTTACTCGCGTTACTTGTTTTATTAATATGGATAGCTATTTTAGCGCAAATAGATGATAATACAACTTGCAGTTGCGAGACACCCTCCTCATCAGCTGCCAACTGGGGATGAATACTCAGTTTCGGTGGCTATTGGCGGGACTGCCATCCCCAGTGCCACCAGTGGCCTCAAGCCACTGGAGGTTGTCAAGGCAAAGGCAAGCAAATAAATTTAACTGACCCAACCGTAACTGATGCAGCCGTCACACAGTCTCCGCCGCCGGGCCATTTCCTGTCCTGCCCCAGTTCACATCACAACCCGGTGAAGGAATGCCGTGGCGGTGGTGACTTCTCATATCAAGCCCTGATCACCTGTTGTCCGAGCGGTAAGTAGCCCCTAACAGCTCCTACCTCTGTGGTTAAACATGAGTATTTTTTGAGCAAGAAGCTCGCATTTGATATCCGCATTAAATGCATTTCAAGTTTTCTTACGCACAGAGAAAAAGTGACTGTGATTTGTTGTAGTAAAGAACAGTTTCTTCTAAGCCATGAACTTTCATTTATCTGTGCTTTCTGTTTTATTTTATCTTATTAATTTACATGCTGTTGTGATATGCAACTATTTCATGTTAGCAAATCCTCTAAATATGCATTTTTAATGGGCTGGTCCAGGGGTGTCAAACATACGGCTCGTGGGCCAAAAACGGCCCACCAGGGGGTCCAAAATTTTCTCTGTGAAGTCACAGCTTTATTTCTAGTAAATTTCTGACTTTCTACTGATTACAATATGTGTAAATCTGAGACATTTTTTCTCTGTAAGATGACTTTTTTCCTCATCAGTTTTCTTTTTCTTCTTTTTTTCTGATGAGAACAAGGGGCCCTTGATCTTGCTGTGTGTGCAAGAGGATTTAAATATGCATTTAAAAGTAACGTGAAAGTTACTTTTGAAAAGAAGTAACTAGTTACTATTTTTTAGTAACTTGCCCAACACTGGTGATTTTTCAGGTTATTTAAGCTAATGTGTGAGTTCAGGCATGTACCGTTTTACCAGCATGAAAAAGGGACATCTGTTCCTTGTGAAAGTAACTACATGAGGTGAGTCATTATCTGCTTCAGGCTACGGGCAATGCACAAATTAGAATCTCCCTGTTCCTTAACCTTATCCCTAGCCTTTCTCAAAGCTTGTCCAACAAACAAATAAGTAAAACCCAAACTGCAACACACAAATAGGTTGTTGACAAAAATACACGTGAGAAGCGAACTCACCAGCACAACTTGAGTTTTGGGTGCTTTTGATGAGTGATGTCACAGGTGACAGCTGTGACCACACAGCAATATATCATGGACCCAGAATGAGAACAGGTTGAAGTTTCACATTATGGATGCAGTTGTTTTATAACTTGTTTCTCTTGTCTCAGTCATTAATAAAATTTCTCTGTTCCCCAACATTATTGTGCCCTGTAAGATATTAATTAAAGCCCTTCCCCCTCTCTACCTTCAGTTCTGAGACCCCTGTGCAGAAGGATTATATGGGATTATCCCAGCAGAGTTCATGCTTGTGAAGGCCCTGTGTAGCAACCGGTGTATAGCTCGGAGCCCAGCGGTGCAAGTGAATTCTGGATGGAATTCTTCAGCAGGACGAACAGCCTTTGTAGCCTTTGTAAGGATCACCACAGGCCTCTGCCAGTATGTGAAGGCATGTTTTCATAGTGGCCCAGCACAGAGCGTTATGGCAAAAAGGTTTAAAAAAAATTAACTTTTATGTTTTCAGTGAATTTGAATTACATTTACTTTGGTTGCCAAAGTTGTCCCAGAAGAGGTGTGTGTGCGTGTGTGTTTGTGGGTTCGCTACTGTTTGCCCCCTTAAGTGTGACAGAATTAATAAGACTATTACCTCAACAATTACTGCTCTGTGCAGCACCTAGGATTCATCTCTGAGGAAACTCGATGCTACTAATTAAAACTGTTGCCACTGCTCTAGCATGAGAGTGATTGTCTCAGAAGATGCATTTCCAACCAAATTACAAAGTCATTTTATGAGTTGGGAAACTGAGAGCAATTATTTTCACAAGCATAAAGCATTTTCTATCGAGCAGCAGCCCTAGCTGATCTAATATTAGTGCACGCACTATAAGCAGAAAAAAGAGAGTGAAGCCAACAGCGGGAGAAAATGAGGCTCCCTTCTCAGAAGCCTGTAAACCGGGGAGGTGTCGCTCTCCTGCTGCTTCTCTCTGTGTGGTCACAGACTGTCTGGCCACGGCCAATGTAGCAACCATTTTTACAGGATGCGCGCACACACACAAACACACTCCCCCAAACAGTGGATGTAAAAAGTCCACACACCCCTGTTCAAATGCCAGGTTTTTGTGATGTAAAAAAAAATGAGACCAAGATAATCATTTCAAAAAATTTTCCACCTTTAATGTGACCTATAACCTGTACAACCCAATTGAAAAACAAACTTGAATCTTTTAAGGGGAAAAATAAAAAACAAACTTACAATAACCTGGTTGCATAAATATGCACACCCTTAAACTAATACTTTGTTGCAGCACCTTTGGCTTTTATTACAGCACTCAGTCTTTTTGGGTAGGAGTCTATCAGTGTGGCATATATTGATGTGGCAATATTTGCCCACTCTTCTTTGCAAAAACACTCCAAATCTGTCAGATTGCGAGGGCATCTCCTGTGCACAGCCTTCTTCAGATCACCCCACAGATGTCCGATTGGATTCAGGTCTGGACTCTGGCTGGGCCATTCCAAAACTTCAATCTTCTTCTGGTGAAGCCATTCTTTTCTTGATTTGGATGTGTGCTTTAGGTCATTGTCATGCTGAAAGATGTATATCGTGCGTGGTATCTAAACAAAACAGAAAGTTACTGGATTTAAAAGCATGCTTTATTTCTGCATGCCTTAATTCTGTATTTTTTTAAAAATTTTAATTTAACCTTTATTTATACAGGGTAGCTCCATTGAGAGGTGACCTCTCTTTTTCAAGGATGCCCTGTTCACACTCACACAGTTACACATTCACACCTGGAAACTACCCAGTACAACCACAGACTGACCTGTGGCCACTGAGCAGCTCCATGGGAGCAGTTGGGATTAAGGGCCTTGCTCAGGGGCACTGCAGTGGGGTTAAGGAGGGTGGGGCAAACACTGCTTTGTCATCTGTCCTATCCAGGATCTACAGATACAGATGAACATTGAATCCACAAATCTTTTGAATGAGTCCTTTGAGTCCTTTGTCGCTTTGTATTGTATATAGGTACATCTCAAAAAATTAGAATATCATGAAAAAGTTCAATATTTTTTGTCACTCATTTCAGAAATTGGAACCAATATATTATATATAGTCATTACACAGAGAGTGAAATATTTCAAGTGTTTATTTTAATTTTGATGATTATGGCTTACAGCTCATGAAAACCCCAAATTCAGTTTCTCAAAAAATTAGAATATTACATAAAATGAATTTTAAAAAATAGTTTTTTAATAGAAATGTGGACCGACTGAAAAGTATGTCCATGTACACACTCAATACTTGGTCGGGGCTCCTTTTGGATTAATTACTGTATCAATGTGGTGTGGCATGGAGGTGATCAGCCTGTGGCACTGCTGAGGTGTTATGAAGGTCCAGGTTGCTTTGATAGTGACCTTCAGCTTGTCTGCATTGTTGGGTCTGGTGTCTCTCATCTTCCTCTTGACCAAATCCAAAAGGAGCCTTGACCAAGTATCGAGTGTGTACATGGACATACTTTTCAGTTGGTTCACATTTGTATTTAAAAAATATATTTTTGAATTATTTTTATGTAATATTCTAATTTTTTGAGAAACTGAATTTGGGGTTTTCCATGGGCTGTAAGGCATAATCATCAAAATTAAAATAAATAAACACTTGAAATATATCACTTTCTGTGTAATGACTCTATATAATATATGGGTTTCACTTTCTGAAATGAGTGACAGAAAATATTAACCTTTTTCATGATATTCTAATTTTTTGAGATGTACCTGTAGAACTTAACCCAAACTCTGCAGAATATTGTCTGTAGTAATCTTGATTACTTTTCCACATAACTTTTCCATTAACAATCTAAAGAAACTGTGCATCTATATTATTGCTACAATCCACCCTGTAATCTAAGATTACATTGACTGGTTGAGTGACAAAGATATGCTTTCTTTCATGATGTTTATGATTTATACATACAGGTGCATCTCAATAAATTAGAATGCCATTGAAAAGTTAATTTATTTCAGTAATTAAATTCAAAAAATGAAACTCATGTCACTCTGTATGTAATGAATCTATATTATTTCAAGTGGTTATTTCTATTCATTTTAATGGTTTTGGCTTACAGCACATGAGAACCCCAAATTCAGTTTCTCAAAAAATGTGAATATTGTGAAAAAGTTCAATATTGTAGACACGTGGTGTCACATTCTAATCAGCTAATTAACTCCAAACACCTGCAAAGATTTCCTGAGCCTTTGAATGGTCTCTCAGCCTGGTTAGTAGTCTACCTACATAATCATGGGGAAGACTACTGACTTGACAGTTGTCCAGAAGACCATCGATGACACCCTCCACAAGGGAGGGTAAACCACAAAAGGTCATCGCTAAGAAGCTGGCTGTTCACAGGGTGCTGTATCCAAACATATTAATGGAAAGTTGTGTGGAAGGAAAACGTGTGGCTGAAAAAGGTGCACAAGCAACAGGGATAACCACAGCCTTGAGAAGATTGTGAAACAAAGTCTATTCAAGAATTCAGGGGAGATTCATAAGGAGTGGACTGCAGCTGGAGTCAGTGTTTCAAGAGCCATCACACACAGATGTATGTAGGACATGGGCCACAACTGTCACATTCCTTGTGTCAAGCTACTCCTGAACCAGAGATAGTGTCAGAAGTGTCTTACCTGGGCTAAGGAGAAAACAGACTGGACTGTTGCTCAGTGGTCCAAAGTCTTCTCTTCAGATGAAAGTAAATTTTGCATTTCATTTGTAATTCAAGGTCCCAGATGATTTGGGGAGCCATGTCATCTGCTGGTGTTGTCCACTGTAATTTTAAAGCACTTCATGCTTCTCTCTGTTGACAAGCTTTATGGGGATGCTGATTTCATTTTCCAGCAGGACTTGGCACCTGTCCACACTGCAAAAGTACCAAAATGTGGTTTAGATGACCATGATATTCACTGGTGCTTGATTGGTCAGCAAACTCTCTTAACCTAAACCCCTAATCTATGGTGGTATTGTAGCTTGTGAATTTTGACTGCTGGGGCTTGCTGTAGCTGTCAGATGGGATGACGTCAGGTGGGGCTGCGGCCACTGTATATAGTTGGTGTGAATCTCAGTAAAGCTCAGTTCGTTGCTTGGCATAAGACGACTCACGTCTCAGTTATTACATACATAACATTTGGCAACTGAGGATTAACTCATGGAGGCATGCAGGGCACCTCTGCGGCCGTTTCTGCAGTATCCAGGAGAACCAGCAATTGTGTGGCCTTGCTGGTTGGCCACGTTTGAGGGGTACATTGCAGCAATTGGCCTGGGTAAAATCGACGGCGTGCGGAAGCGAGTGCTTCTGTTTCACAACCTCGGCGTAGAAGGTCAGAAAAATTTCCACACGTTAGAGGAGATGGAGTCTTATGCAGATGCTGTTGGGCTGCTTACTGACTACTTTGCCGGACACACGTGGAGCACAAAGCTGTGGGTTGAAAGGATGTTGGCAAAAGACGCTAAGCTAGCTAGCTCGGTGAGCTAACAGCCCAGCTAGTAGCAACGGAGAAATTAGCCACGGAGTTAGGTGGGCGCCAAACACAGATGCTAGAAGCTACAAGCTAGATAACACGGTGGAATTAGAGCCATAAGAGAGGGAGCCTGGGTCCATTGGGAACGACAAGCCAGCCGAAGAGCACAGCACTAAGCATGACCGCAGCACGGATGGAGAGCAGCAAATGAACTCTGCTCAGTTTTCCCTGCAGCCAGAGTGGGGAGCGCAAGCATGCTGAGAGCCCTGAAAAGCAGCAGCGGCAAGCCGGGCAAGAACACGGCGCACAGCACGGAACATTGGAGCACCTTGGAGACGACAGAGAGGAGGTACCGGACTGCTTCTCTACCCGAGATGAGCCGCAGTCAGAGATAGACACGTGGGGGTGGAATGAACGGTACGAAGGGCTAGATGGGTGCCATGGTGGTCAAGCAAGACCAGGTTTTGCTCAGGGTTTGGATGCAGGGGAATCTCAGTCCCGGCGCTCGGGAAACGGCGGAGGGAGCCACCGAGTGTGGCGGCGAGGGCACCCGCGTCAGCAAGTGACACCAAGGTGCTAGACCTAGAATGCCCCCGGTACTTGCCGCAGAGGAATGGAGGATCTGCAATTACGATAGCGACCCTCTGCAACGTCCTTGGGAGAGGAACGTCAATGGCGATTACGGGCCAGACGGCAGCTAGTGGTACTCCTGTAGCATTGTGTCTAAGCTGGGCGCAGCTTATTCTCCAGCGGACGGGTCGGGTGAGGCATGCCAACGAGCGGTGGGCTTGCTTCGGGAAGCAGGCTTCTGGGTGGTGGAGCTGGATGATAGAGCATGCAGTCGTTGATGGCGGTGTTGTGGGGATCCGGGCCCCTGCCATCCAGAGGATCGGCCATTGCTCCAGGGGTCTGCGGTCTCCAGGGATGCGCCTTGCTGAGGGGGCGTGCCGCTGGACCCCCATGCAAGTTTCTGTTTTTCATCAGAAAGACTGTGTTTATTAATAGTTCTAAGGTTCTTGTGTATGTTATAAAATGGGATTATTTTGTGGATTTTCTTTAGTTTGGGAGCACGGGTGTACAATTTTAGCTTAACAATGGACCTTTCTTTTAGTTAGGGGTGGCAAAATAATCCACCCCGCCATGCAGGCTGGCACGGTAGGTTGTCCACCCGTCAGCCCTATTTTAGTTATTTTGTGGCGAATGTGTTAGGCCATTTTAGTACATAAGTTCCCATTATTTTAGTGCGTGATTCAGGTCCCAAATTTGGGGGGGGGGGGTCAATTGTGTGATGGTTTTGGACTTTTCTAAAGGGGGGGGGGTGTAGCTTGTGAGTTTTGGCTGCCGGGGCTTGCCGTAGCTGCCAGATGGGATGATGTCAGGCGGGCTGCGGCCACTGTATATAGTTGGTGTGAATCTCAAAGTTCAGTTCGTTGCTTGGCGTAAGACGACCCGTGTCTGTTATTACATGCATAACAGTATAGTTAAGAGGAAGACAAAGACACCAGACCCAACAATGCAGACAAGCTGAAGGCCGCTATCAAAGCAACTTGGGCTTCTATAACACCACAGCACTATTACAGGCTGACTGCCTTCATGCCACGCCGCATTGATGCAGTAATTCACGCAAAAAGAGCCCCGACCAAGTATTGAGTGTGTGCATGGATGTACTTTTCAGTCAGCCCACATTTCTATTAAAAATCAATTTTTTTAAATTAATTTTATGTAATATTCTAATTTTTTGAGAAACTGAATATGGGGTTTTCATGAGCTATAAGCCATAACCATTAAAATTAAAAGAAGCACTTGAAATATAGCCCCCTGTGTGTAATGAATCTAGTTCCATGTTTTTAAATTAATTACTGAACTAAATCAACTTTTTCAGTGACATTCTAATTCATTGAGATGCACCTGTATATTGTGTTTACAGTGCCATGTTCATACACACAAAGGAAAAACACCATGCAAAAATGAGCTGTTAAAAAAAGTTAGATTTCCTAAACTGACACTTTTTAAACTCAACATGATAGCTGACTGCAACTATCCAAATATACCCACGTGTCATGGTTGCGGTAGAGATTTGGACCTAAACGCTGGACGTGAGTTGACTGTGTTTAATTTAGAGCTGGTTACCCAGGACGCAGCTTGAGGGGCTGAAACAGAAAAATAATAAATGCAGCTCGGAAGCTGCAACAAAAGCTATGACAGAAAGGACTGGACTAGGACATGACTTCAGGCAGGTTACAGGACTAGCAGACATGAAGCGGGTTGTTCACGCCATAATGACGACAGGAACCCGAGATGAACAGAGGTGGAACAGAACTTAATAGACAGGAGGCAATCAAGACAATAGGGCACAGGTGGGGAGGACTAATCATACTGATGACTGACACATGAGGAAAACAGAGGTGGCAGGGCGGGCGGGGCTGTACACACAACCACAGACGAGGATGCACAGAAACATGAACAGAAGATCAGGGAAGACAAGACATGACAATAATAATACTTACTAATGACCGAACTAGACCCATGACAATAATAATAATATATAATAATAATAATATCAAACCCCCAAGTCCAAAACAGGAGGAAAATATAAAACAAGAACCAAATCATGACTGTAATAACAAATAATAATAAATGCATAAAATCCTAAGATACAAACTCCAAAGTGAGGACGCTGGGCTGGGACCCCAAGTTCAGGGTGACAAGGAAAATCAATAATAAATCAGAGTGAGGACCTGGGGTCCCATCCACGTTCTGACACCAGCAAGTGCTTGCCAAAAGTAATAACATGTTTAATTGACTGAGAATTACTGAATGAGCTGGTCTAGTATGGTGAATACATTTACATAAAAGAGCTATAAAACCCCTGGTCATTCTGATTTATGTCACAGGTCCGATACCCATGTCATGCCGTCTCAGCGGGAAACTTCCTCTTCTTTGAAGAGGAGAGGGCATACTAGACTAGCCATGGGGCAGGTTTGTATCAGGTCTGTTATGTCACTATCTCAAACAACAGCAAACCCAAACAAGATGTTTAAGACAGTTGTAGTCCTGAAGTTTTTGTGGGAGAGGGGAACTCTTGTGGCAGGGTGGACTTTGCTCTTTTTGGCTTTGCAGACTAATAGAATCATCGAAATCCTACATAGTGTACTAACAAAAAGGGGAGAAGCCCAAAAAGCACAATATATCTGTACGACTTCATTTTTATCTTATTTTAGAAGTAACAACTGAGTTATGTCCAATTATTTTAGGACCACCCTGTGTGTATGTATTGCCTGTGTGTTTCCATGTCTATCTCTACCTTTCTGCATTCTGACATTAACGACTAATGCTATAAATCTTCACTCTAGTTATGTGCTGACAAGAGATCTTTTCATATCAATTTTTTTTACAGCTTCAAAATATACTTGTGATATGAGCCCACAATCAGTTATTTTGTACCCTAAGCTAGAATTGCACTCAACAAAGATGCAGACCCACACCCTGGAGCCCTATCCTAATTGGGGTGGAAGTCCATGGTAAAAAGTATCTCAGTCCCCCATTGTAATGGGAATGCCCAGATGAATTAGAATCGGACCTACCAGAGCAAAAGCCGGGTCAAGGTCATTTCAAATTTGGATGTTTGTATGACATTATAGCTTGTATTCAAATTCTGCTAGCACTAAACCTGAAAATAAAGGCACCATAAGGCAACTTTAAAGGTTATACTTTAAGCCAGAATGTAAATTTGAAACACAGTGTCCTAGGGACTTAACTTCAGACCCTATCAATCCTCAAGGTCAAAGCCAAGGTCAAGGTCACTGGACACTGTTCTAACGTGCACAATTTCTTGCCTTCAGCTCTAATAATAAAATCGATTTGACCTTTTTGTAACACTGTGACCTTGACCTGTGACCCTAAAGACATAGTAACACATGCAAAACTTAAGGTTCATAGGTATACCAAATTTGATGACCCTAGCTTCATTCTTTCCTCAAGTTACAGTCCGGACAGACAAATGGACAAACGGAGATGACCGCCCTACCCACGCCTCTACTCTGTCAGCGCAGGTAATTAAGCAGCACTATAAATGTATGTATGTGTGTATGTATGTGTATATATATATGTACAGTCATGTGAAAAAATTAGGGAACCCCATTAAATATTCAGTTCTTTATTAAGAAATGTTCACATATCTATGTCTAACCTTGTTTTTGTTTTTATTTGCATTTTTTAACATTTATTTTAGCCATTTTAAGTGGGAATGAATGTGGGGGTGTCATAATTTATTCCTCACTATTGGTTTAGAATGACATTTTACAGAAAATTTCATAAAAGTCTTTCAATTCATTTTAATTGTTTAGTTGTATTACATGAATCTCCCAGTTTTTTAACATTGATATTAAATAGCCATATGTTCAAATATGTAAAAAAAAACAAAACACACAAGCTTATGCAGGTGTCCTAATCTTTTCATATGACTGTATGTATGTATGTGTGTGAGCTGCATCACAGGATGACTGGATTTAAAAAGTAAAACAGGACGGGGGTAGTTGTGGACTGTTTGGGTTGCATGCATTTCCCCATGGAGACAAACGATACATAATAATTTATACTGAATGTAAATGACAATTTAAAAAGCCTGTAAGGATTATCTGTTGTTCACAACCATAACTGGAAGTCCTCTGAATATACAGTAACAGATGAATTTGTATTGTCAGGATAATTTTATGTATATATCAGCTTGCATTCTGGAACCCCTGCAAGCTGAATAAATATATAGTCCCCTGTGTGTACTTGTGTAGATCCAAAATCCACTAAGCCCTACCGCACTGTGTCCTGACCCTATCACTCCAACTTACAAAGTGAGACTTTTCACACACGGCCTTTTACTCCTCTTGCCAAAACACATGAGTGATTCCTCCACACATCCAGTCTACACAGCTTCATCAGGCCTCCCACCTCGTCCAGCAGTGTCCCTTCATCCTCCATTATATTTCCAATTAGGGTGATTTTTCCGAATTTAACATCTTCTTTCTCTGATACAACCCACTGTTTACACTGCCAATGTCTTTATGGGTGTCAGTGAGATTTTCTTTCCCAAGCCCACACAACTTGGGCCATTAGTGAAAGAATACACTGTCATACTTACAATAAAGAGCCTCTGTTCTGATATTTGTGGCACACAGTGGCGCATTAGGGTTAGTGACGATTTGTGTCTTCCAATTGGAATAAGAAAGGCTCGCTTTAGGTCTCACTAGAGCTGTGGAGCTAGGTATACTGTATTGCGTGGTAAATGCTTTTTAATGACTTTATTTGCTGAAGTGAAAAATAAGCTCTTGTTCAGTAAAAATGTCTTTACTCCGACATGCATGATGATGTTATCTTATTAACAAATGCCAAGTCCTATAGCAGACTGTTGTATTTAAACACCAGTCTGCTGTAGGACTTGAAAAAATGCCCAAGAGTGCCCAAAGTTTAGCCTGAGAAGAATGTGTTACGACCAAGGCAAATGCACTTGATGAAGGCTTATTCATGTATAACACTGTGCACTGTAAAGAAATGTGTAACAATCTGTTGATCTGGCTCTGTGCTTAGTCTCCTGCACATCTGGCCCTTAAATTACAGCTGTTGAAAACGAGAGAAATTACAGTGATCTTGACAACGTTTCAGACTGGGCTCTGTGCCCAGTCCCCCTGCCTCACACAGGCCTGGAGCCCCGAGCACACATGGGGGCCATTATTTGTAAAGTAGCTGCAGTGGCACCAGGGAATGATTTGAAAGGAGCATGTGCGCCTGCATGTGTGTGCTTAAACATGCAGCCCGAGTATGTTTACTCTCAGTTATCACGTCCACACATCTCAAGTAAGTGGCAGGGAAAAGTGTGCTCCGCCGAAGAGGAGATATGTAGAGATTATTGTGCAGTTTAAAGCCTAAACTGTTTGGCCCACCCCTTCTTCTCATTGAAAATGGATTATCTTTTCAAGTATTGTAAAGCACTTGAGTGAAATGTTCACGCACATATTTATCTCACTTGCAGTCTGGCAGTCAAATGCACTGCCACATGTGTTTATCATAGCAGATGATAAAGCACAACTTGTCTGCATGGAAAAGTGGATGATAAAAAGTGATGCTACAATTGATTTAAAAATAGAATATTAAATAACATTAACCTGAAGGGGGGGGGGGGGACAGAAGTACATGAGAGCCAACGGAAAGCTGGGTGTGGGCTGGAGTGGGGTGATACAGTAATAAGGGAGAGGGGATAATATCTCTGGCATTAAGCCCCGCAGTAAAGCCACTGGTTGGTCATGGCTCTGGGCTCTAGACGGACCGTCTCCTTGCAGTGCTGGGTGAATTAGGCTGTGGTTCCGCAGCAAACCACAGCCAGCCTCAGCAATGTGCTAAACCCAGACGTGACTTATGGCTACCCACCATAGATTTGGCCTCTAGACCCAAAATTTTCACCACAGAGCGGAAAAATCAAAAGAAGTTTCATCACAAGCACCACAAAAAGTAAGTAGGACAACGCATGACATATGTACTACTACGGAGGCTTTCATATAATTGTATCAGATTTAGATTTTCCAGACTATGCTCAGTCAAAGTTTGCTTAAAGGTACAGTTCTGACCAGTTTCTGTTTGACTGTGCTTATATTTGTGAAATGCTCATCAGGACAAACCCACAGGGAAGAGATGAGGGATACCAGAGCTCAGTCCCCAAAGGTTGAAACTTGATGACCTTCTTTCTGCATAATGCTTGACTTTCAATTTTTCCAAAATAAAGCCTTCATCTCCACCAAATCCAGTAAATACAGTGAGTGTCTTGGAAGACCGAAGAATGGCTCACTGGGCTTCTCCTCATGTTAATGTGGCAAGCTGAGACTGATTTACGTCTACTAAAAGTACCACTGAAACCCCAAACTTTTTTGTTTTCTTTCCAGTCACCACTTAGTTATTACATAACAAGTAAAACCAACTCTGTTGGCAGTCCAGAATGGCTTTTATGTTTTCTTCTTGTTCGAACATGTTCAGGTAGTTTTATGCACAACTCTGAGTGGAATTAGATATAGGACTCATGCTTTTTTCTCATTTTACAAAAAGTAGCGCTGGGTTAATCAGACTCAATGCATCATATTTCTTACTTTCATGGTTCAGCTATTACCAGGCCCTGCAATTATACCTTGATGCCCTGTAAGAGAGAGACCCTCAGCACAAATGTATAGTTTATTACTTCAAAACAGTTGTGAAAAAAATTAAGCAAAAGTCATTCTACTGCTATTATTACTCGCACTGGGGTCAGTTGCTCTGTTCCATGCCAGAGAGCAGTAGTTCCTGCTCCTACTTCCCCCATTGACACACCGTCAATGTTGCTCCATACTGTGCCAATATCCCCTCTTCCCTTTCCACCCCTGAAGCACAGTTGTGAATTTTCCCAAATACCTCCACGTTCCTGCAGATTTTATCCAGGTGGTTCTGCGTATTTGCATCTGCACAAGAGTAAAGGCTGGACCTCTGCTGCAGACCAGCTTCACACCATTGTTAAATGATTGTACAAAGGAACAGTCACATTGATTACTTTTTTCATGTTAGATAGATAGATAGATACGTAGATAGATAGATAAATAGATGTACTTTATTGATCCCAAACTGGGAAATTACAGTGTAACAGCAGCATGGCAGTAGACAATCAAACAACAGAAACACACACATGACAGACAAAGGGATTACCCATGAAAAGTAAAACTAACACGACTATAAAACCTATATACATCATAGCTTAATATATGATGACCCGTATAAACACATGAATCATCCCATTGCACAAAGAAGGACTATCAGGAGCAGAGTGAAAATGTGAGGTACCAGTTAGTCTGTAAGGTGCAGTGTGGCAGCATAGCTATGACCAGAATACAACATCATAGTGAGTTATTGTACAGTGAAATTGCATGTGGCAGGAAAGATTTCCTGTACCTGGCCGTTAGACAACGAAGCTGTAGTAGTCTACCGGAAAAAGTGCTTCGCTGTCTATCTAGTGTGTGGTGGAGGTGGTGATCAGGATTGTCCATGATGGATTGCAGTTTATTTAGTGTTCTCCTCTCCACCACTGTCTCAAAGGTCTCCGGTCTGAGACCAATTACAGAGCCAGCCCTCTTGATAATCTTGTCAAGTCTGTTGGTATCTCTGGCCCTGATACTGCTACCCCAACAGACAGCAGCAAAGAAGATGGCGCTGGCGACAACGGTCTGGTAGAAAAGCTCCAGCATCCTGCTGTACACGTTGAAGGATCTCAGCTTTCTCAGGAAGTAGAGTCTGCTCATCCCCTTCTTGTGCGCAGCATCGGTGTTGGATCTCCAGTCCAACCCGCTGCTGATCCTGACACCCAGATATTTATAGTCCTCAACCACTCCCATATCCTCCCCCCTAATCTGCAGTGGCTGAGAAGGAGTCTTCCTCTTCCTGAAGTCAATCACCATCTCTCTGGTCTTGCTGACATTCAACCTCAGGTGATTCTGCTCCATCCACTCCACAAATCTGTCTACCAGTGCCCTATACTCCCCTTCCTCTCCTCCTCTTATACACCCCACAACAGCTGAGTCATCAGATAATTTCTGCAGGTGGCATGACTCAGTGTTGTACTGAAAGTCAGTGGTGTATAAGGTAAAAAGAAAAGGAGAGAGCACAGTCCCCTGTGGAGCTCCCGTATCACTAGCCACCACTCCAGACAAGACATTGCCCAGCCAGACAAACTGTGGCCTGCCTGTCAGGTAGTCAGTAATCCAGGAGATCACAGAGCTGTCAACCCCCATCAGCCGCAGCTTCTCACCCAGCAGCAGTGGCTGGATGGTGTTAAAAGCACTGGAGAAATCAAAAAAAGTGATTCTCACAGTATCTCCTCCACCATCCAGGTGCAGATGGGCACGTTGCAGCAGGTAGATGACAGCATCTTCAAGTCCTAAACGGGGCTGATATGCAAACTGCAGAGGGTCCAGCCACGTCTTCACCTGCGGCCTCAGGTGGGCTAAGACCAGTCTCTCCAGGACCTTCATCACATGGGATGTGAGGGCAACTGGTCGGTAGTCATTCAAATCCGATGGAGATGACTTCTTGGGGACAGGAACCAGGCAGGATGTCTTAACTTGATGTTACAGGATGTTACAGGGGGACGCAACATGGGCAGCGGGAGGGCAAGAGCATTTGTTTCAAACCTAAGCCAACTTCTCCCAATTATGCCTTTGCTGAGGAAATGTTTCATGCTTGAGCGCAGTACATGCAGCGAACACACCAGTAAAACAATTTGGACTTTGGGACTCAAACATTGGTCTGTATGGTACAGATTGAACTGTTTTTGATAAACATGAAATTATAATGCTCTTCAGCTGCAAAAGACACATTTTGTTTGGCATGGGAATTATGTACCATCACTGATGAGATTTACAGTGTAATATGTGGCATGCAGTCATTTATTGATCTGGAAAAGCTTATTAGCAATCCCTTCCACATATACACTCAATGTGCATCTGCCATTCCTCATAAGCTGCTGGTTCCTTAGTCAAATCTGTGGCTTTGTCAGTCACTGTGGGGAGTTAAATATGCCCTGTCATAATAACTGCATGACTGTGTAGTCTATAGAAAATACATCAAGACATGTTTTGGGCATGCTCGTATGAGCATTTTGGAGTGAATCGTAATAAAAGGGGATCACTTTTCACACCATCATGTAAAGGAAACAACCATATCATCAATTCAGAAACAAAGAAAAAATATTAAAACAAACACCTAGTGGACATTAGTTAAGAAAACAAAAGTGTTTTAATTATGTCTATTACAGCTTAATAAAGTGTCGTCTTACTTATGTGCAAATAAGCCACATTTCTCTTTCTTTGTAAATAATTCAGAAGAAATAAAATGCCTTCACCACCCCTTGAGTGCAATATTAAAGTCTCGAGTAACCCAAGTGGCACTTAGATGTACAATGCTTTCATAAAATAAATGTACAAACAACAGTTTAGTGCTTGAAAATGAGAGAAAGAAGCAAAATTTGTTACTTTAATGATATTTGGGTTTTTCTGTGTTATAGCTAAAACATGAATTGAATCCACCCACCACCCACCCACGTAAAAACAGGGCAGAATATACTCAAAATAGCTAAAGTGCAGATGTAATTACTAAAGAGGTTATGGCTTTACCCCAGCATATAGTTCCACTCTGTGCATGGAAGGCAGTAACTAAAACATCTGTTTAAGACCTGTGAAAATTATAACAATAAGGCATCTTTGCCATTCAGATCCATACAGCCAATCATGTACAGTAGAATGAAATTATGTTTCTCTTATCTACAGTGTTAATCACACACATATATAGAATAAGAAGGGTTGCTGTCACAAATTCCCCTCCTCCGTTCCATTATTGCTGAGCACCAAGCTGGATGGCAAGAAGTTCCACTTTTATATGGTTTTCGGCATGACTCGGCCAGGATTTGAACCCCGGCCTCCCGGGTGTGGGGCGGATGCTTTGCCAACTGAGCCACCACTCCGGTATATACACAGGTTGATTTGATTTTGATAAATCGTATTTTTGGTATCCCAGCTATATCTGAGCTGATTCAGCATTTGGTGCTTTACCCAATATACATGTAAGACACGTAATGTCATTGACTTCAAGCCTCATCCATGCTCCATGTTTGAATTGTAAAACATGCATTTATCTCAGATCATTTATACAGCTTCACTCTAACACTTTTATTGGCAATCATCAGTCTTGCTTAAAGTGTCCATGCATTAGAGACGAGGTTGCTGGGAGGGAAATTGCCCTAGTTTGATAATGAGGCCTGTAAGAGGTAGGCTGATGGCGGTGGGTGGGCTTGGGGAAAGGAAGTCAGTAATTAAAGTGTACAGGTGATTCATTCAATGCAAAGGCAGAGTGCGAGAATGTGACAACGCAGTGTTGAAGATGAAGTTTAATTGCAAATGTTGGCTGTAGCTGAAATGGATTATTCTTACAGGGGTGTCAGTCTTAGAAGAGGCCACGCTGTGAGGATGAGTTTGTATACGAGAGGTTTACTGCCTTAACTCTATTGGTGTTTTGTGCATGTGTAATCATGAAATACATCAGTATAATTTGAGGTAAAAAATATTGGGTCAAAAATAAATTATTTATGGCTTACTGACCTTTTTTTTTTTTTAATTATCTTGCAGGGCAGCGCGGTGGCGGAGTGGTTAGCACTGCGGCAGCACAGCAACTCACCCTTGGCCGGGGGATCCTGGGTTCGATCCCAGCCCCCGACCAACAGTGATCTGTGTGGAGTTTGCATGTTCTCCCCATGTCTGCGTGGGTTTACTCCGGGATTTCTCCGGTTTCCTCCCACATGCCAAAAAACATGCAAGTTAGGTTAATTGGCATCAAACTGGGGATTCTAAATTGTCCTTAGGTATGACTGTGAGAATGAATGGTTGTCTGTCTCTGTGTTGGCCCTGCGATGGACTGGCGATCTGTCCAGGGTGTACCCTGCCTCTCGCCCAAAGATGCTGGGATAGGCTCCAGCCCCACCGTGACCCGAAAAGGATTAAGTGGAAGAAGATGGATAGATGGATATTATCTTGCAGTTTGCATTATTAAAATATTTACCTATATTATATATTTACCTATTATTAAAATATTAACCTGTTTACCTTTCCATTCTTTTTTATGTTGCAGTATTTTTATTTATTTAGGCATGACAGTGCCTTTCAATAGGAATATGCTGTGTACAAACATTTCATCATTTATAGTGCATGATGGCTTTTGTCTGCTTTGCTTCACAAACCAGTTCCTCCAGGATTTCGCAGGATGTTTTTATGATTGTTGCAGCCCAAAAGGCCTGAATTCGCGGAAGCTTTTTTAAGAAGTTGCAATAATGGTTGCAATGTTTTGAGAGTGTTTTTTGCACTAAAAGTTGTGGGAAGGATTACAAATTTTAAAGTAGATGCTTTTTTCCAGTTTACTGCAGTGATATTCTATATAACAATACAAGAAAAGCACAGGATTGTCAAAAATTTCCTATTACAATGATTTGTAAATTAAGCAGAAACTTCTGCTATACAGAAAAACTCTTGTGCAACAGCAAATACAGACTTTAACACAATATCCATTACAACAGCTAAACTGCATTGAATGCATGTTAAAGAGTATAGTTTGGAAATTATTGGCAGCACCTTCATTTGAAAACCCCCTGCAGTCCCCAACCACTCAGTACCGAGCGGAGAGGAAAAAATCATTTATTCTGTTGCTTTGTATTGTCTATTGGAGTCTGTGTTTTTCTGAAAAAAAAAAAATATACAATGTTCTCTCTCTTTCTGCACCTACAGTGCATCCGAAAAGTATACACAGCGCTTCACTTTTTCCACATTTTATGTTACAGCCTTATTCCAAAATGGATTAAATTCATTTTTTTTCCTCAGAATTCTACACACAATACCTCATAATGACAACGTGAAAAGTTTTTGAGATTTTTGCAAACTTATTAAAAATAAAAAATAAGAAATCACATGTACATAAGTATTCACAGCCTTTGCTCAATACTTTGTTGATGCATCTTTGGCAGGAATTACAGCCTCGAGTCTTTTTGAATATGATGCTACAAGCTTGGCACACCTGTCTTTGGGCGGTTTTGCCCATTCCTCTTTGCAGCACCTCTCAAGCTCCACCAGATTGGATGGGAAGCGTCGGTGCACAGCCATTTCAGATCTCTCCAGAGATGTTGAACTGGATTCAAGTCTGGGCTCTGGGTGGGCCACTTAAGGACGTTCACAGAGTTGTCCTGAAGCCACTCCTTTGATATCTTGGCTGTGTGCTTAGGGTCGTTGACCTGCTTAAAGATGAACTGTCGCCTCAGTCTGAGGTCAAGAGAGCTCTGAAGCAGGTTTTCATCCAGGATGTCTCTGTACATTGCTGCATTCATCTTTCCCTCTATCCTAACTAGTCTCCCAGTTCCTGCCGCTGAAAAACTTCCCCACAGCATGATGCTGCCACCACCATGCTTCACTGTAGGGATGGTATTGGCCTGGTGATGAGCGGTGCTTGGTTTCCTCCAAACATGAGCCTGGCATTCACGCCAAAGAGTTCAATCCTTGTCCCATCAGACCAGAGAATTTTGTTTCTCATGGTCTGAGAGTCCTTCAGGTGCCGTTTTGCAAACTCCAGGCGTGCTGTCATGTGCCTTTTACTAAGGAGTGGTTTCCATCTGACCACTCTACCATACAGGCCTGATTGGTGGATTGCTGCAGAGATGGTTGTCCTTCTGGAAGGTTCTCCTCTCTTCACAGAGGAATGCTGGAGCTCTGACAGAGTGTCCATCAGGCTCTTAGTCACCTCCTTGACTAAGGCCCTTCTCCCCCAACCCTCAGTTTAGACAACCGGCCAGCTCTAGGAAGAATCCTGGTGGTTCCAAACTTCTTCCATTTATGGATGATGGAGGTCACTGTGCTCATTGGGACCTTCAAAGCAGCAGAAATTTTTCTGTACCCTTCCCCAGATTTGTACCTCGAGACAATCTTGTTTCGGAGGTCTACAGACAATTCCTTTGACTTCATACTTGGTTTGTGCTCAGACATGCTCTGTTAACTGTGGGGCCTTATACAGACACATGTGTGCCTTTCCAGATCATGTCCAATCAACTGAATTTACCACAGGTGGACTCCAGTTAAGCTGCAAAAACATCTCAAGGATGATCAGTGGAAACAGGATGCACCTGAGCTCAATTTTGAGATTCATGGCAAAGGCTGTGAATACTGATGTACATGTGATTTCTTAGGTTTTTTTTATTTTTAATAAATTTGCAAAAATCTGAAAAAAAAACTTTTGTCAAGTTGTCATTATGGGGTATTGTGTGTAGAATTTTGAGGGAAAAATGAATTTAATACATTTTGGAATAAGGCTGTAACATAACAAAATGTGGAAAAAGTGAAGTGCTATGAATACTTTCCCAATGCACTGTAAGTCCTACTTGGCTGTCTGCTGTGCGTCTTGACATGCATCTTTCATGTATGGCCGGGCGGTTGGCGCGTTTGTCCGTGTCCAGACCGGAGAGCCACAGCTTTTAAGCTCATTGACAAGATGTAGTAATGATTTTACTTCTAAAGATGTATAAAATGATCAAACACTGGCTGAAGTGTTAGATTTGCTTGTTTTATTTGTGGTTTTATGGTGTCTGTCCTCATGCGTGCTCCCGCGACAGGATGCTTTTGGGGCAGGCAGATATTTTTCAACAAAAACCCAGCACTTTGTCCACGCAATCAGGACGGAGACGTGGCGAGATGTCCACTGGCAGGCTGGAAGAGGCAGATGAAGGGACGGTGTTGGAAACCTTGTAGGTGAGTGTTTTTTTCTTTTTTTTTAAATCACACACTCTGTTTTTGCTGATGTGTTCCATTAATAGTCACTGTAAACACGGACGTGAACGCGGTACAGCAATGCATTTGATTGGTTAGACTGAGCGTTTGTGCGCCACTCAAAGACAAATGTGATTGGTGAAATTAGTGGAAGTTGACGAGGACTGGCCAAAATTGCAGGAAAGTTGTGGTGATTGGACAAAGTTGCAAGGTCGTATAATAGTCGCGCTGACTGGCTGATTTCGCGTGAAATGACACGATCACAGCATCGCAACATCCTGGAGGGACTGACAAACTGACACAATTGAAGAAGCAAATATGAGTGACACGGTTAAAGAAGGTAAATATTTTAATAACGCGAAGTGCAAGATAATTAAAAAAAATTAAGATTTCCCTTTCAAAACAAATAAAAAATTTAAAAAATAATGCAGACTGCCTAAAAGCACTTATCATATGGCAATTGCTTACTTATTTGTAACATTCACACTCATGGTGCTAACAAAAATTTTATTTTTTTTTCTAAAACTCAAACATCTCAGGTTAAATATCTATAACATGAGCAAAACAGTAAAATAACCACCGAACTTGCATCTAATCTGTTTGCCTGAAGATAATGTGATTCTCTTCTGGCATTTTGAGCATTTCCCCTTAGCCCCTAGGGCTGCTTTTATCTGGTTTCATTCAGTATATTCCCAGGTGTTTTGTGTGTGTGCGCGCACGTGTGTGTGTATGTACACCAGTGTTGGGAGTAACGCTTTACAAAGTAACGCCACTACTTTTGCAGTAACGTGCTCTGTAACAAAATTACTGTTTAAAAATTAAGTAAAGCATTACAGTTACTGAAATTTGATCAGATGCGTTACTCGCGTTACTTGTTTTATTAATATGGATAGATATTTTAGTGCAAATAGACGATCATACAGCTTGCAGTTGCTAGACACCCTCCTCATCAGCTGCCAAATGGGGATGAATACACAGTTTCTGCGGCCTCAAGCCACTGGAGGTTGTCATGCCAAAGGCAAAGGCAAGCAAATAAATAAGTAAATGAATATAAACTGACCCTACCGTAACTGACGCAGCCGTCACACAGTCTCCTCCACAGGTCCATTTCCTGTCCTGCCCCAGTTCACATCACAACCCGGTGAAGACATGCCGTGGCGGTGGTGACTTCTCATATCGAGCCCTGATCACCTGTTGTCCGAGTGGTGAGTAGCCTCTGCAAGCTCCTACTTCTGTGGTTAAACATGAGTATTTTTTGAGGAAGAAGCTTGCATTTAATGTCTGCACTAAATGCATTTAAAGTTTTCTTACACACGGAGAAAAAGTGACTGTGATTTATTGCAGTAAAGAACAGCTTCTTGTAAGCGGTGAATTTTCATTTATCTGTGCTTTCTATTTTATTTTATCTCATTCATTTACATGCTGTTGTGATATGCATCTATTTCATGGAAGTAAATCCTCTAAATATCCTCCAGGATGGTGAGAGTGGCCACGGCCCAGTAGTTGATGACTTTGTTCACTGGTGTGAGGATTCCTACCTGCAGCTGAATACAACAAAAACGAAAGATATGATTATTGACTTTAGGAGGAAAACTCCCAGGCACAAAGTCACCATACTAAAAGGCCAGACCACCGAATGTGTACAATCGTACAAATATCTTGGGACGATTATTGATAGTGGATTGAACTTTGAGGTGAACTGTGAAAGGGTGTGCAAAAAGGGTCAGCAAAATTTGCATTGTTTGAGGAAACTTGCACGCTTCCAAATTGACCGAACCATAATGACTATGTTCTATCGGGCTTTTATTGAATCTGTTTTATCCTTTTCTTTAATGTCATGGTTTGGTCAGATAAAACTGAAACAGAGGAAATCCTTGGATCAGGTAGTCAGATGGTCCAGTCGTTTGCTTGGTGAGTCACAGCTGAGCCTGACATCCCTGTACACCAGACAAGTACAGAGGATGGCCGACTCGATTTTAAATGATGACTCCCACCCTTTGCACTGCAACTTTCAGCTTCTTCCCTCCAGACGGAGGTTTGCTGTCCCAAAAAGTAGAACCCAGCGCTACAAAAACAGCTTTGTCCCTGCTGCTGTCAAAGAGTTGAACAAGCTATAAAAATTATATTGTACATATTTTATATTTACCTATTTTGTAAGATGTGTGCCTGTGTTTGTGTCTATGTTGAATGTAATTGTGGCTTGTAAATATGGATGTCACCAACTGCAAAACAAATCTACCTACGGGTACAAATAAAGTAACCTGAACCTGAACCTGAACCTGAAATATGCATTTTTAATGGGCTGGTCCAGGGGTGTCAAACATATAGCTTGTGGGCCAAAAACGGCCCACCAGGGGGTCCATAATTTTCTCTGTGAATTCACAGCTTTATTTCTAGTAAATTTCTGACGTTCTACTGATTACAATAGTTTGTGTAAATCTGAGACATTTTTTCTCTGGAAGATGAGACTTTTTTTCTCATCATTTTCTTTTTCTTCTTTTTTCTGATGAGAACAAGGGGCCCTTGATCTTACTGTGTGCGCAAGAGGATTTAAGTATGCATTCAAAAGTAACGTGAAAGTTACTTTTCCAAGTAACTAGTTACTTTAATCATGCAGTAACTTTAAAGTAACTCAGTTACTTTTGAAAGGAAGCAACTAGTAACTAACTAGTTACTAATTTTTAGTAACTTGCCGAGCACTGATGTACAGTATCTCACAAAAGTGAGTACACCCCTCATATTTTTGTCAGTATTCTATTATATCTTTTCCTGGAACAATACTGAAGATATGACACTTTGATACAATGTAAAGTAGTCAATGTACAGTTTGTCTAACAGTGTAAATTTGCTGTCCCCTCAGAATAACTCAACACACAGCCATTAATGTCTAAACCACTGGCAACA
This sequence comes from Pholidichthys leucotaenia, assembly GCA_020510985.1. Classification (NCBI taxonomy): domain Eukaryota; kingdom Metazoa; phylum Chordata; class Actinopteri; order Cichliformes; family Pholidichthyidae; genus Pholidichthys; species Pholidichthys leucotaenia. The sequence goes on along the minus strand of CM035837.1, from coordinate 335,994,539 downwards.
AAAGTGAGTACACCCCTAAGTGAAAATATCCAAATTGTGCCCAAGTAGCCATTTTCCCTCCCCGGTATCATGTGACTCGTTCATGTTACAAGGTCTCAGGTGTGAATGGGGAGCAGGTGTGTTAAATTTGGTGTTATCGCTCTCACACTGTCTCATACTGGTCACTGGAAGTTCAACATGGCAAATAACTCTCTGAGGATCTGAAAAAAAGAATTGTTGCGCTACATAAAGATGGCCTAGGCTATAAGAAGAAGACCAAGACCATACAGCAGTTTAACAGGACAGGTTCCACTAAGAACAGGCCTAACCATGGTCAACCAAAGAACCTGAGTGCACATGCTCAGTATTATATCCAGAGGTTGTCTTTTGAAAATTGACGTATGAGTGCTGCCAGCATTGCTGCAGAGGTTGAAAGGGTGGGAGGGTCAGCCTGTCAGTGCTCAGACCATACGCCGCACACTGCATCAAATTGGTCTGCATGGCTGTCATCCCAGAAGGAAGCCCCTTTTAAAGATGATGCACAAGAAAGCCCGCAAACAGTTCGCTGAAGACAAGCAGACTAAGGGCATGGGATACTGGAACCATGTCCTGTGGTCTGATGAGACCAACATAAACTTATTTGGTTCAGATGGTGCCAAGCGTGTGTGGCGGCAACCAGGCGAGGAGTACAACGTCAAGTGTGTCGTGCCTACGGTCAAGCATGGTGGTGGGAGTCTCATGGTTTGGGGCTGCATGAGTGCTACCGGCAATGGGGAGCTACAGTTCATTGAGGGAACCATGAATGCCAACATGTACTGTGACATACTGAAGCAGAGCATGATCCCCTCCCTTTGGAAACTGGGCCACAGGGCAGTATTCCAACATGATAATGACCCCAAACACACCTCCAAAATGACCACTGTCTTGCTAAAGAAACTGAGGGTAAAGGTGATGGACTGGCCAAGCATGTCTCCAGACCTAAACCCTACTTTATGGCTTTCACCATATCACAAACTATAAGGGCAGCAGCATCATTTCCAGTGACATCAGCGCCTCACTGGCAGAAGAATTGAACTGCTTTTTCGCACGGTTTGAGGCAAATACACCTCATCTGGACCCACTGACGTTATTGAATGCCAGCTCTGATGTGCTTACCCTGCAGGATCATGAGGTGAGACAGACACTGAGAGCAGTTCACCCGAGAAAGGCTACTGGTCCCGATGGAGTGCCAGGAAAGGTGCTCAGAGCATGTGCAGATCAGCTATGCTCTGTTTTGACTGACATTTTTAATTTGTCTCTCAAGGCAGCCTTTGTTCCTTAGTGTTTAAAATCTGCAGTCATTATTCCTGTGCCTAGAAAACATATTATATACATATTAAAAGCATGCTAACTTATTCCCATCTCTTACCATCTCTTGCCATCCTCACCTGTACATAACTGCCCACCTAACTTATTGTACATTATTTGCACATAACGGTACTCTTTCTACACTGACCTATCTGCATATATTTGCTTAAATTGTACAATTGTACAATTACTGTACATACTGCACTGCTGTCCTTTGCACTTCTGATTGGATGCTAAACTGTTTTGTTACCTTGTATTCATACATGTGTAATGACAATAAAGTTGAACCTAATCTAATCTAATGTAATATTATCAGCAGTCTGAATGACTATCGACCAGTAGCATTAACACCCATTATTATGAAGTGCTTTGAGAAAATGGTATTGAAACATCTTTTGCCTATTCTCCCCCCAGACTTTGATCGGTACCAGTTTGCCTACAGGCGGAGCAGATCCACTGAAGATGCTATTGCTATAGCTCTCCACTCAGCATTCAGCCATTTAGAAGACAAGGGGAGCTATGTAAGAATGTTGTTTATGGACTATAGCTCAGCATTTAATACAATTATTCCCAACATTCTCATCACTAAATTGCTTCAGCTTGGTCTGCCTACTCACACTTGCAGCTGGATTAAGGACTTCCTAACCAACCGAACACAAACTGTTAGACTCGGACCCCATTCCTCCTCTACAGTCATGCTTAACACAGGCTCGCCACAGGGCTGTGTGTTGAGCCCCACTTTGTATTCATTGTACACATATGACTGCATACCTGTTCATTCCACAAACATTATAGTGAAGTTTGCAGATGACACAACAGTAGTGGGACTCATATCAGGAGGAGATGAGTCCGCATACAGAGGTGAGGTCCAGAAACTGGTGAGATGGTGCTCAGATAATAATCTGCTGTTGAATACAAAAAAACCAAAAGAACTCATTATTGATTTTAGGAAGCACAGCAGTGAGCCGCCTCCTCTATATATAGGCAAGGAGCTTGTGGAGAGGGTGGAGGCTTTTAAGTTTCTGGGTGTTCATATTTCTCACAACCTTACCTGGGCAGTTAACACCATAGCTACGATAAAAAAGGCTCAACAACGTTTACACTTTTTGAGGCTCCTCAAGAGGAATGGCCTGAATGCACAGTTGCTGGTTTTATTTTATCGCTCTGCTCTTGAGAGCATTTTGTCATATGGCATCACGGTTTGGTATGAGGGCTGTTCAGCCGCAGACCGCAAAGCCTTCCAGAGAGTGATTGAGACTGCGCAAAAAATCACTGGCTGTTCTCTTACTTCTCTGGAAGAGATTTCCAGGTCTCGGTACCTCAACAGAGCTACTTCCATTATTAAAGACTGTGCTCATCCAGGCCATGATTTCTTTCACTTGCTCCCCTCAGGAAAGCAGTACAGATCCCATAAAACCTAGACTACCAGGTTTAATCATAGTTTTTTCCCAGCAGCAGTACGTATTTTGAACGGATTTATGTAACACGTACAGACTGCTGATGTTATTTTATGTTATTTTAGGTTATTTTGTGGCAATAACCTTGTGTGTATAAGCTGGTCTTATATATTTATTGCTCAGTATGTTTTTATTATTGCTATGTACATATTGTATTCAACTTTTTAGGTATTATTGTTTTAAGCACTATTTATCGTTGTAATTATGAGAATGTTAAATGCATGAGTGAACTGTGAGTGTGATAGTTTGTTTTAGGGAGCAGTATCTCAATTTCGTTGCATTGTTTTTTTAGCAATGGAATGACAATTGTGGCATGTAAGATGCCACAATTCCGGTTGTGGCATGTAAGATGAGGACGCACAGGTAAAGGCTCCCGGTTCGTTTCTTGCTTTAGAACTCAGTTTAGAGCTGGCGTTTTGAGCTGTTGCTTTGTCACTACCGCTGGAGAGTGAACCTGCACGTGCGGGAAAAAAAAAAGAGAAATTGCCAGTCTCATAACTTAATATTGTAGTGGCTGGTGAAGCAATCAGTCCCCTCACACTCAGGGAGAACAAAGGGATTTCTCCCATGTGTTTTTTTTTTTTTTTTTCCTACGATCACAATCAACGTACATCGGCCGGGATCATGGGTCCCAAGAAAGCTCAGCAGACTGAGGAGGTGGACGACATTAAAAGAGCGCTGGACTTCTTGGCTGAAGAGATTTCTGCTGTTAAGCTGCAGCAAAAAAAACATTCTGGACCTGGTCTGCGGATCCAGAACGCTGAGAAGGACAAGAGGCTGGCGTATCTGGAGAGCAGAGTGTCGGAACTGGAGCAGAACACTCGGGTGAACGATGTGATCATCATGGGGCTCCACATTAAACCCCGATCGTACATGCGAGCGGTGGCCGCCAACAGCAGAGGAAGGCTCGACGCGCTGGAAGACAAATCCACGGAGCAACAAGTGGCGGCCTTCCTGCAGTCCAAAGGAATCCAGCTGGACTGTAACACCATAGAGACCTGCCACCCTCTGCCCAGGAAAAACGGCGACAAACCGGCTGTGATCATGAGGTTTGTCAACAGAAAACACAAGATTGCGCTGTTAAAACAAGGTAGGAAACTGAAAGGAACGAACATTTACATAAACGAGCACCTCACAAAAGAAAACGCAGAAATAGCCAGAAAAGCAAGATACCTGAGAAAGCAGAAAAAGATTCAAAACACCTGGACATCAAACTGTAAAATATACATCAAATTAAACGGATCACCTGAAGAAGCCAAGGTCATTAACATCCGTAATATTATGGAACTGGACAAATATCAATGAATATTATGAACTGGAGTCGACAGCAACAACAGACAATTGTAGGACACTGAAGGGATCTACTCATCTGCTACAAGACATTTAACAACATGAAACAAAAGATCAACAAACAGGAACAACAGGAACTGAAAGTATTTGAATATACAGATCACAACCCACAGGACGTAGAATATAACATAGACCCTGACAATAATTTATTTAGCTCCATCAATAATAACTGTAGTTACTACACGGCGGCGGCGGCGGCCTCCGTCGGTCTATGATGACCATGGAAGAGAATCCTAAACGTCTACTCTGCTGGAACAGCACTGCCTGTGGCTGAATAGGCCGATGCACACCGGTGTTCTACCTTCCAGCGTTGGGCGTTGGTAGGATTCAAGCCTGGGCAGGAAGATATGGAGGACAAGATGTTACCCATGCAGCATGTCCCCCCTCTCCACGTCACTGATGAATCCAAAGGAACAGCAGGGCTGCTATAGTTTGGCACCAGTGCCATCGCAGGAGCTGCCAGAACGATGTTGAGCACAACAGAGAACTGCCTTAGGGGCTCCGACTCCGGATTTTTCCTCAGGGTTGACTCCCGAAGCATTTCCCGTGACCGGGTGTGCCGCAAGGCAGCGGGGGTTTGAAATCAGGGTTTACCTTCCCCTAGATGGGCTACCTTCCCAGGTTGACGAGCCACCATCTACCTGAAGCATCTGGTTTTAAGGCACCAGAGATCCGCCCTCGCCCCTTCTCGTATTAGTAAAAGCAGTTCCGCCGGGCTTAGAGACTAAACCACACGGGCAGGCTAGGAGTTGGACTTAGTTGTCAGAGGCTTTTCGAGATGCACGCCGTAAGGAGCATTTTATGAGCACTGGGAGCTTAACCCCAGTGCCGCTCCTGGCTATGACAACCTTGGAAGTTACTACACGGATGAACAGTTTAACACAATGGTCACATCTGATTTCAATATTTCTATGATCCACTTCAACAGCAGAAGTCTCTATGCCAACTTTAATAACATTAAAGATTATTTACATCAGTTTAAAGAGCCATTCAATATTGTGGCAATATCAGAGACGTGGCTCAGTGAAGAGAAAGGAGTGGATTTTACCATGGATGGCTATGAATTAAATTATATAAATAGAAAAGTGAAAAAAGGAGGAGGAGTTGCAATTTATGTTGACAAGAGCTTGAAATACAAGGTTGTTGAAAATCTGTCAGTAACTGTGGATGATTTATTTGAATGCATTACAATAGAAATCTGTCTGGACAATGTGAAGAATATAGTAGTGATCTGTGTATATAGAACACCTGGATCAAACATTGACTTATTTAAGGACTGGATGGAAAAAATGTATGCAAAACTAACTCATAAAGTTATGTTCATCTGTGGGGATTTCAATATTGATCTGATGAATTCAAAACAACATAGTTTGACAGAAGAATTTATCAACACAATGTACAGTATGGGCTTACATCCAACAATTACCGGACCTAGCAGAATCACGTCACACAGTGCCACACTAATAGATAACATATTCACAAACATTATGGAAAATAATATAAGGAGTGGGCTTTTATTGAATGATATCAGTGACCACCTGCCGATTTTTGTTGTCTATCAATGTGATTATAGGAAGAAAAAGTATACCAAAAATATTAAATATAAAAGAATAAGAACCGAAGAATCTATGTATTTACTGACAAAGGAATTATTAATACAAGATTGGAAGATAGTTTATGATGAAAATGATATAAATAAAGCATATGATAAATTTTTGCAAATATTTCAATCATTGTACAATAAAAACTGTCCTATAAAACAATACAATAACAAACAACAAAAGAAAAATATTGCTTGGGTCACCAAGGGGTTAATAAATGCATGTAAAAAGAAGAATGCATTATATAAACAATTCATTAAGTGCAGAACAGTGGAGGCTGAGATCAAATATAAAAGATATAAAAATAAGCTTATTAATATAATGAGGACCTGTAAGAAAGAATATTACAACAGAATATTAGAGGATAATAAAAATAACTTAAGAGGAATATGGTAAGTACTCAATGGGATTATTAGTAATCGACCTAAGAATGCTAATTATCCAGAATATTTTATTGAAAATGGCAATTTGATAAATAATATAGAGGATGTGGTCAGTGGTTTCAATAAATTTTTTGTAAACGTTGGTCCTGAATTAGCAAAATCAATAGTGGCAACAGAAACAAACAACAGTGGTTCTATAAATGAAATAGAAGATAGAAATCCAAACACAATCTTTTTGGGTGCAGTTACTGAAAAGGAAATTATCGAGACTGTGAGTAAATTTAAGAACAAAAAATCAACAGACTGGAATGAAACTGACATGACAATAGTGAAAAAAGTAATTGAAGGAATTGTTAAGCCACTCACCCACATCTGTAACCTGTCATTTCAAACTGGTAAATTTCCAAACAAAATGAAAATAGCAAAAGTAATACCTCTATACAAAACAGGAGACAATCATTGTTTCACAAATTACAGGCCAGTCTCTTTACTCTCACAATTCTCCAAAATACTTGAAAAAATCTTCACTAAGAGACTGGATGATTTCATTGAAAAACACAACCTCCTTACAGACAGCCAGTATGGTTTTAGAGCAGATAAATCTACATCTTTGGCACTGATCGAACTTATAGAAGAAATTACTAGTTGTATAGATAAAAAAAAGTTTGCTGTAGGAGTATTTATAGATTTAAAGAAGGCTTTTGACACCACTAACCACAGAATACTACTAAGGAAACTGGAAAGGTATGGGATAAGAGGGGTAGGACTGAGTTGGGTGGAAAGTTATTTAAGTAACAGACAACAATTTGTACAAATTGGTGAGCACAAATCACCCTTCATGGACATTACTTGTGGTGTGCCCCAGGGGTCAGTTTTGGGACCCAAACTCTTTATTTTGTATATAAATGACATATGCCAAGTATCAAAAATTCTGAAATTTATTTTGTTTGCAGATGACACAAATATCCTTTGCACTGGTGAGAATTTGCAGCAGGTTTTAGATGTGGTCACAACTGAAATGAAAAAGTTAACGCAGTGGTTCAACAAAAATAAATTATCTCTAAATCTAAAAAAAAAACAAAGATTATGTTGTTTGAAAATTATAAAATAAATCATGAAATAATGGTAACGATAGATGATACCAGAATAGAAACAGTACAGGAAAATAAGTTTCTGGGGGTGATGCTAGACAATAAAATCTGCTGGAAACCTCACATCAGTCACATCCGGGCCAAGTTGGCAAAATGTATAGGCATACTGGGGAAGACAAGACACAACTTGGACTATAAATCATTGGTCTTACTGTACAATTCACTGTTTCTACCTTATCTTAACTACTGTGTAGAAGTCTGGGGAAACACCTACAAGACCAACCTACAGTCAATATGCACATTACAAAAAAGAGCTATAAGGATAATAAATAATGTAGGATATAGAGACCATACCAATTCGTTGTTTTTAAAGTCACATGTCATAAAGTTCATCGATTTAGTTAAATTTAAGACAGCACAAGTCATGTACAGGGCAATTAATAATCAACTCCCAACTAATATACAAAAAATATTTTTAAAAAAAGAGACAATGATCATAATTTGAGAGGAGACTTAAACTTTACAAAACCCAAGATACGAACAACCAAGAAAAGTATGTGCATATCTGTCTGTGGGGTGGATTTGTGGAACAGTCTGGAGCCGGAACTGAAACTATGCATAAACAGAAATCAATTCAAAAAGAGGTACAAACATTATTTGCTGAAAAGATATATGTTAGAAGGGTAGTATTTATATGTACGATTCACTGTGCTCACTCTGGGACACTATGGAATGGTGGGTGGGACAGCACTGTGCATATCTGTGTTGTTTGAGGCTGGTTTTGATGTATGGACATCAATGTATGCTAGGATGGATGGGTGTTAATGTTGATATGTACAAAATACAGTTAATTGTTTACTTGGGGTCTTAAATGTGGTAATTTGTATATAATTCACATGGGTGTATTTATGGAAAAGAGGAGATGAATTAATAAGTGTTCACTTCTTCCTTCTCCCTTTCGAACACTGTATACTGTTCCTTTATTGCATTTGTCATTTGTTTTGTTTTTGTTATACTTTTTTGTTCGAAATAAAGTATCTATCTATCTATCTATCAGGCAAGGACAACCCCTCACAGCACCAGTAAATATACAGGGAACAGACATTGAGATGGTGACATCCTACAAGTACCTGGGTGTTCATCTGAACAATAAACTAGACTGGTCACACAATACTGACGCACTCTACAAGAAGGGACAGCGCAGGCTGTTCCTGCTGAGGAGACTCAGGTCTTTTGGTGTACAAGGGGCGCTGCTGAAGACATTCTATGACACGGTGGTGGCATCAGCCATCACTTTTGGAGTGGTCTGCTGGGGCAGTGGCATTACTGCAGCCGATAGGAAGAGACTGAAAAAACTGATCAAGAAAGCTAGCTCCGTCCTGGGGCAGCGCCTTGATCCGGTGGAGGAGATAGGAGAGAGAAGGACGGTGGCTAAACTGTCATCTCTGCTGAAGTCCGAGTTCCACCCTATGCAGGACATACTGAATGCACTGAGGAGCTCATTTAGCTGCAGACTACATCATCCCAGGTGCACAACCGAGAGGTTTTGCAGGTCCTTCCTACCAACGGCTGTCAGACTGTACAACCTAAGCAGGGCTGCTCGCAGAGATAGCAAAAAGACGTAACAACCTAATAGTTTTTTTGAATGCAAAAGATGCAATAGACTTACACAATGGTCCCCTCCGGCATACAACTAGGAAAATACCGGTAGCTACGGAGGGTGAGAATATGTATGGGCACATAATCATACCATGTAGGATAACTAAGTAGACGGTTGTGCTGTTTTATCCCATCTAGCAACAATGCTCTGCACTGTGTGTGTTTATACATTTACATATTTATTCCATCTAGCTACAATGCTCCGCACTGGGTGTGTTTATGTTTATGTTTATATTTATATATCTATATATTCATTCCATCTAGCTACAATGCTCCGCACTGTGTTTATATATCTACATATTATTCCATCTAGCTACATTGCTCCGCACTGTGTTTATATGTTTATATATTTTTTCCACCTAGCTACATTGCTCCGCACTGTGTTTATATATTTACATATTTATTCCATCTAGCTGCAATGCTCCTTACTGTGTGTTTATATACTCATATATTTATCCCATCCAGCTACAATGCTCTACACTGTGTGTCTGTGTGTATATATATTTATAGTAATATGTACATATGTATATTAGCTGCTCTTGCTTGATTGCTTTTTTTTCTTGCCTTCTGATTGTTGCTCTGAGTGTTGCTATCCCTGTGCTGTTGCAATCCTGGAATTTCCCCGTTGTGGGACTAATAAAGGCTTATCTTATCTATCTATCTATCTATCTATCTACAATAAAGGCACTTTGACTTTGACTTTGACTTACTAAGCATCTGTGGGGCATCCTCAAACGGAAGGTGGAGGAGCACAAGGTCTCTAACACCATGATGTCATCATGGAGGAGTGGAAGAGGATTCCAGTGGCAACCTGTGAAGCTCTAGTGAACTCCATGCCCAAGAGAGTTAAGGCAGTGCTGGAAAATAATGGTGGCCACACAAAATATTGACACTTTGGGCACAATTTAGACCTTTTCACTTAGGGGTGTACTCACTTTTGGTGCCAGCAGTTTAGACATTAATGGCTGCATGCTGAGTTATTTTGTGGGGACGGCAAATTGACACTCTTATACAAGCTGTACACTGACTACTCTACATGTAGTAAAGTCCTCTGTCATCTGATACAGTATGTGCATACATGTATAATCTAAGCATATGCAACAGCAGCACATTGTATACTCACGTTAGCATTCCAGGCTCATGACCTTGTGACTTTAACCAGTGACCATTTGACACCAAAAATATTGCTGTAGGTGAAGCCTCCAGGGTCAGCCTGAAAAAAAAAAAAAAAGGTTTTGTGGCCACACTTCTGTGTAGTGTAATGTCGAGTTAGAGTGCAGATGAACTTGTGACTTTGATTCATGATCTTTTGACTCCAAAAACATGGTCACAAGTCCCATAATCAACCTTAGAATCAAGTTTATTGATCATTTCATTTGTTCCCAAGTAACTTTTCAACTAATTCTCTTTATAACTTTAATTCCCATGTGATTAATGGCTTTATGAGATTTTAAAAACTGATTGTCAAACATTTGTCTGCGTGCCAAAAAAATTTCTCCTGACTCTCTTAAGCTACATATCATGCTAGAAAGCAAAGAAAGAAATAGTGCATATCTATTTCTTATTTTATTATTACATTTATACCAGTCCTCAGCTACCAAAACAGTAAAATGGAGGTATGTGAGAAAGAAAGTAACTGCTCTAAAATGAACAGATTCAAATTCAAATATGGAGTCCCATATGAAGCAACCAATTTCATGAGTTTAATCCCCTATATCAAACAGACTATACAGCAAAGCTAGTCCCTAATCTAAAGGAATTCAGAGTCCATTTCCAATGTTTGGGCAGAAGGGATCTTCAGGGGTGTCCCTGCCCATCACTGTTATAACCTTGAGTAGGAAACCAGCTATTCTAGCCACAATAATAGCTCCTATTACCAAGAAATGACTCTGGTCCAAACTTATTTCAGGCTTAGGTAAAAACTTCTCTCACATATGCGTACATGTTTAATAAGTTTGCTCATTCTCTGAAAGTCGCAGATAAAATGTTAAGATACTGTACTTGAAATATAGTCTGAAAAATAATGACTTTACAGAAGCACACAATGATACAGATAATACAAAACATCTAAATTGTTATCAGAACAAGTTTCATTTTTGTCTATTAAGGGGAAATACATGGTCACTCCTAACTTTGTCAGTAAACATTCTTTTATATTCTTACACAAACCCCTAAATATGATGTGTAACTACATAAGGATACCAGTGTTGATTTCCAATGTGTAGAAAACCAAAACTCACAAAAGTGACAGGCGGTGGTGGGTGGCATAATCACACAATCTTCATCCAGAGAGGACTTTTGTTTTCATTTTTTTTTTTTCACTTTGGCCTTGCTTTTCCCCCTGTAAATTGCCACCTTGTCATAGTGGAGGGGTCCGTGTTCCCTAATGATCCCAGGAGCTAAATTGTCAGGGGCAACTTACTCCTGGTAGGGGTTCCCAAACTGGTCCATGACTGAAGGTCCAGATCAAGAGCGGTCCAATAAATTCCAATGAAAATTTTACAAACAGGTATTCAGAATACCCTTCTGGTATAGGGTTACTGGGTCTCTGCCCTGGATCCAGGCCTGGGGAAGGGACTTGATAACAAGTGCCTGGTAGCAGTCTTTCTGCTCATGGCACCCGGCTGGGCTCAGCCAGAAGGAACCACATGGGTCTGACCTCCAGTGGGCTCACCACGTGCAAGAGGGATTATGGGAGTCCGGTGCCATGTGGGTCAGGTGGCAGTCAGAGGCAGAGACCTTGGCGGTCCAATCCCAAGCTTCCTTGACTTGCTTTTAGGATGTGGAATATCACTTTTCTAGTTAAGAAGTTGCTCAAGCTTGTGCATGTGGTTGAGAGATTCCGACAAGATATACTCATGCTCACGTCAACAAACAGCTCAGGTTCTAGAACCAGTCTCCAAGAGGGGCTGGAGCTTAACCTGTTCTGAAGTTGATCTGGATGAGTGGTGATGAGCAGGAGTGGGCATTCTTATATCCTTCGCCCTACTCCCTCTATGTTGGAGTTCTCCTTGGTGGAGAAAAGGTTATTTTCTTGCATTTTAGGGTGTGGAAACAGGTCCTGACTGTAACTTGTGTCTTTGTGCCCATTGGTGGTTCAGAGTACCCACACTTTTTGGACTCTCTGACTTGTGGCCTTGAAAGTGCTCCTTTTGGACACTTCATTGTCCTACAGGGGGACTTCAATGTACATGTGGGCAATGACAGTGAAACCTGGAGGAAACTGATTGGAAGGAATGGCTGCCCAATATGAACCCGAGTAGTGTCCAGTTACTGGACTTGCATGTTAATCATTATTGACCATAATGAACACCATGTTCAATCATAAGGGTGTCTTAGGTTGCATTATGTGATATATGCCGGCCCAAACGTGTAATCAGGGTGCACTGGGAACGTCTTAGTCTCCCAGACAGACTCAATTTTGCCTCAATTTCCACCTCCAGAAGAATTTTGACCACATTCTGAGGAAGACTGAAGACATGCAGTCCCAGTGGGCCATGTTTTCCACCTCCATTGTTGAAGTGGCTGCCCAGACCTGTGGTATGTGTGCAGCTGTAACAAACTACCTGTTCCTTGCTGTGATCATTGCACACAGGGCCAGCCAAAGATAAAGGCATCAGATCTGTACAAGTAATAAAGATCGTAAAGTCAACAGTCAGCATGGGAAATGCAGTTTACCTGTCTGCTTCTTTCCTGTGGCAGAGTTGTGGCTTTTGTCTCCTCACACCTCCCCATTTAATCAGTGCTTCAATACATACAGTATTGTTAGTTAGCTAGTTTCTCAAACTATAAAATAGGAAAATTTGATGAGACATGATCAGAAATATACTCTTTTACAGAATAATCAGGAATCTCTCTCTCTCACACACACAGCATTGTTAGCTAGTTTGGTTAGCTAGCTAGTGTTAGCTGTCATAGATGACATGCACCCACATAAATGTGCAAGTATGTTGCTGAAATATATCAATTTGGTGACATCAAATATTTTCTGAGGTAATAAATGAAGATAATACGTACATCACATCTTTCTGTGTAAACTAATCTTAAGGGGTGACACTTACGATATAGTTTGTGTGGTCCACAAAATATCTGTTGCTGACTGTCACAGTTAAGAATCAAAGGTTCCTGTAAAATTTCATAGGAAATTAATTTTAACCCACTTAAAGAAGCTTGGGGTAGGGATCCAAAAACTACAATTTTGTAAAATGTATAAAAGGTAAGTTAAAATGTAAATGGGATGATATCAATAACATGTTTTTTGAGGAATGGCTGGAATATGAAATAACATCTTTTCATTACGAAGCTATTGCAACAAACAACCTCACCAGGTCATTTCTGACTCACTTATGCATCTAAGGGTTAAGAAGACAACCATGGCTCATGTGGTTTCTTGCAGATGGTCTTTCAGCATTATGGATTGTTGCTACCAGTTACTTGGTGTCGATATAACTGTTGTGAGGGTTTGGTTCATACTGTCAACTATCAGTCAAAGTCATTCTCAGTGAGAGTTGGACTCTGCCCGGGCTGCCATTTGTCACCAATCCTTTTCATCATTTTTATTTATTTCATTTTATTATTAGAAGTTTGTCATAGCAGGAAAACACAGCACAGCAACACCTTGTTGAAACTATGGATCCTGAATTGAGACAAATATACAATAAAAACCATGACTGTTATCACTGTAAAACTCATCACTCCTAAAAACGAAGCTACTTATAATACAGTTGAAAAGCACAGGGAATAAAAGAGTTCATGTCTTTTGGTTTTACTCCTGGGTACAGCAAGTTCTCTGGGCTGCCGAAGAGAGTGAACATCTGGAGGGGCAGCAGACAGGAAGCTCTGCAGAGGTGAAGAACTGTCCCTCCGAATGTTGGTGAAGGTATTTAGAGTAGCCTCATCTCGCCGCTCACTTAAGATGGGAAGAGAGGAATGTGGAATGGCAATTATTCTACAGCATCACTTCTGTACCCTCTCTAACTCTTTGGAGAGACCTGTTGTCAGACTTCCCCAAACTGGACTGCCATATTCCAGAACCGGACAAATGAAGGTCAGATAGATCTGTTTTAAGACATCAGGTGGGAGGCCAGCTCTTTTACCCACACAAAGGTAGTGAATCCTGGGTCTTGTTTTAGAGAGCATATAGTTGATATGAGCATCCCATGACAAATCAGATAAGATCTGAACTCCAAGCAGCTTGAATGTGGAGACTCTACTGATGGTATGACCAGAAACCATTGGCAGTGGAAGAGAGGGAATGGAAGTCTGTCTTCTTGCACTAATAATCATATCCATGGTCTTAGCTCCATTTATAGTCGGCGAGAAGTCCTGTCCCCATGCAGACAGAGTCCAAGGCCTTCTGAGTCAGGCCAGGTAAAGACCCCATCAATATCTCAGTGAGTGTTAGATCATCAGCATATTTCACAGGAAAACGGAGGAAGGAAGACATGAGTCCAGGCTGTTAATACAGATCACAAAAAGTAATGGTGATAATATCCCACCCTGGAGGATACCAGCTGAGATTAAGCAAGAAGAGGATGTACAGGTTCCCCACTGCACCCTTTGCTCTCTGTCACTCAAATAACTCCTCACAGTAAGCCAGAGGGAGCATCTGACATGCATGTTGGCGAGGGAGTTAAGCACCTGATAGTGGATAACTGTATCAAAGGCATGAGAAAAATCAACAAACACAGCATGAACATCCATCTTGGGACTGCTGTTGAGTGCTTCATGCCAGCATTGAAGAGTGTGGATCAGAGCAGTAACAGTTGATCTTCTGGACATAAAGCCATGCTGGGTTGAGACAGTATTTGAAGCTATGTCCTCGAGGAGAACATCCTGGCTCAGGAGGTAGAACGGGTCATCCAATAACCAGAGCATTGGCGGTTTGAATCCCCCCCTCCCCAGCCATTCTGCCGTTGTGTCCCTGGGCAAGACACTTCACCCACCTTGCCTCCAGTGGCCATGACACTGGGTATGAATGTGTATAAATGTTCGGTAGGGGTGGAATGATGGCCGTAGTCAACAAATGGCTGATTTCCTCCACAGATGGCAGCGAGTGATCCACCTGGTCCCATACTGAAGCAAAATGCTTAGCCAGCATGTCATACTCAAGCTGCAATGTGTTGGAGTCCTGTGAGACAGCTGCCTGTCCAGCCTCCTCCATTCCCATGAAAGCTTATACAAATTTAAACCAATTCTTTGAGTTTGATTGCCACAAATCCTCCACCTCCTTCCTGTAGTACTGTTTTTGGCCAACTTGATTTTGTGAGAAACTTTTTTTTTCAGTTTTCTATAGGAATCTTTGTTGTCAGAACAGTAAAAATGTTGTCTTTCCTTTATTAGGTTTTTCATCTGCACAATCATCCAGGGCTTGTCATTACCAGTGACAGCAACTCTCTTTAGTAGGACAGTGCTATTCAGCATAGTGGCAGTAGTGGCAGTGAAAGCACTAACCTTAGTGTCAGGGTCAGTGACTTCATAAACATGAGAGAAATCAACAGTGTTCATCAGAAGGCCCAGCTGCCTCGTGGCATTAAGGATGAGGATAAGGATAAGCCATCTTTATTGTCATTCAAATCCATACAGCCAATCATGTACAGTAGAACGAAATTATGTTTCTCTTATCTACAATGTTAATCACACACATATATAGAATCAGAGGGGTCGCTGCCATGCAAGGCGCTGCCACAAATTTCCCTCCTCCATTCCATTATTGCTGAGCACCAAGCTGGATGGCAGGAAGCTCCCCTTTTATATGGTCTTTGGCATGACCCGGCCGGAATTTGAACCCCAGCCTCCCGAGTGTGGGGCAGATGCTCTACCAACTGAGCCACCACTCCGGTGGTAAAGTGTACGTTACGTTACGTGTACGTTACGTTAAGTCTACGCTTCCGGCATGTGATGTACCGTGAGGGCTTTGATGGCCACTTTCCAGCATTTAACACAATGGTTTGATAGTCAGAAGTACTAACAGGAGGTAAATGTACAGGTGGCTCATACATGGTAGAGATGTTGGTTAAAATTGAATCAAGTTGGCTGGCTAACTGGATTGGTATACCTGTCTGCTTCTTTCCTGTGGCTGAGTTATGGCTTTTGTCACCCCACTCCTTCCCATTGCTTCAGTGCAATGGATGCAATGGGAAGGCTGGCTAAAGAGATTTACAGGATCTCTTAGCACAACCAACAGAGTGTGTCATGAAAGGTGTGAATGGAAGGTGTCATGTTCGGTGGCCACAGGAAATTGTCACTGTTTTTTGCAGATGATGTGATCCTTTTGAATTAATCGAGCAAGATGGTCTTACTGGGGTGGGTTGCTATTGAGTGTGAAGTGGCTGAGATGAAAACCAGCAACTTCAAGTCCCAGTTCATGGTCCTCAGCCAGAAAAGGGTGGATTGTCGTTTCCAGGTTGGGCATGAGCTCCCACCCCAGGTGGAGGAGTTCCTACCCTTACTTGTGGTAATGACCTTGGGGTAATGAGTGAAAAAATAAGATCACAGATACAAGTTTCTGAAATGAGCTTTCTCCATAGGGTTCCTGGATCCACCCTCAGAGATCAGGTGAGGGGCTCAGTAATCAGGGTGAGGATCAGAGTAGAGGTGCTGCTCCTCCATATGAAAACGAGCCATTTTACGTGGCTTGGGCATCTGATTAGAATGCTTTCTGGAAGTCTCCCATATGAGGTGTTTCAGGCACATCCCACTGGGAGGAGACCCCTATGCAGACCCAGGATACACTGGAGAAACTATGTCTCTCGGCTGGCCTGGAAAAATCTTAGTATATTACCTGAAGAATTGGAGGAAGAGATCAGGGAGAGAGGAATCTAGGCTTCTCTGCCTAGACTGGTGCCTCTGCAACCTGGACCCATGGGCAAATGGTAGAAGATGGATGGACATTGTTGTTTATTGTTTTGCTATGTTTAGGGAGCACAGTGGCTAGCACTGTTGTGTAACAACTAGAAGGTTTCAGGTTTGAATCCCAGGCTGGCAGGGGTATGAACCTTTCTGTGTGGAGGTTGCATGTTCTCTCTGTGCTGTATGGGCTTACTCCAGGGGCTCCAGTTTCTCCCCCCCCCCCCCCCCCCCACAATCCAAAGACATACATGTTAGGTTAATTGGTGACTCTAAATTGTCCCTAGGTACAGTATCTGTCTCTGACAGGCCCTTGGAATAGAGGGTTAGTACTAGTGAAGCGCTTTCAGTGATCTTTGAGACTAGAAAAAGTGCTGCATAAGTACAGGTCCTTATCCCTTACTAAATCTGCTTTTTGAGGTTAGAGGAAAATCAAGGCCTTTAACATTCAAAAACAAAGGAAGCTTTACCATCTGCAACAAACTTCTCAGATATTGGTGTGTTCCTTCTGTCCAAGTCTTCTGTTCAGCACAACAAGTCAGAAAAGCCCAACTCTAGTGTTGGCAACAGTTAGCAAGCCCAAGAGAAAACAATGGAATACAAAGTAATTTACATTATTAGGAGAAGAAGGAACGCCACATAAGTCTATGGTTAGTGCAGTTTGTATCCTTGATTACCATGACTGCTATGGCACTACCAGAACACTTTTGCCTCATCATGTCTCATTACTTTCAGATACTGAGAGAAAAGTATTAAAGCTATTAATCTCTATTGTAGAAGTTACAAAAGGGTGTCAAAGGGTTACCCACTGTATCATAATAGGAAGTCTATTGATGCTTCCTTGGTGTCAGTGTGCAACTATCTGGGAGGGATTGGATGGGTGAAAAAAAATGTAATTTTACTGTATTTAGAAATCCATAATAAATTGTCCAATCAGTCTGAATTGCATGCCTTAAAGTTTGGCCATTTCCTTTATTTCCTGTCTGATTGCTGCATATCTGAATCATGGATCAGCTTCGCATATGCAATTTTCAGCCAAAAATGTAAAACGGGTCAATCTGAATAAATAGGAAAATTAACAAACCTATATGCAGTATTGATAATGAAGCTGATATGAATCAGAATAAATCAATCTGTCCCTCCTGCTATCAGTGCAAAACCTTTAGTGTGAGCTTATGAAAGCCACAGTATCTGGTTCCCTTCAGTTTCACACCTCATCTCTCTTGGACAGAAGATGAAAAGCAAAATCCAATAACGAACACACATTTTATGTGACCAAAACCCCTTAGAATTGTGCTGGAGTATTTTCTAGACAAAGACGTATAGTTCAGCCATTATTTTTTTTTTCTACAGAGAACCTTCTTTTGCTTTTTATCTTTGAATAATTAATTCTAGAGGCTGAAAAAAATTAGCTATTCATGACCTTGATAGTGCGCACATTAAAGAGGGGAGCGTTTGCTAAACGTGAAATTATATGCGACTAGAAAGGCATAGCTACATCACTGGAGTCACCCCAGAGTAAACAAACGAGTTCAGCAAGCAGAGGAGGGATTACCATATCTCCACTTAACTTATTTTATCCTGTGAGAATCATCAATATTAAAGGGTAAGGAGAGGGAGCGAAACTGCTGAGGTGGGCTTTTAGCAGCAGGGTGAACTACTGTGTTTAAGGAGAGAGATAAATGAGAGATCTCCCTGGAATCTACAAAGAGAGTAAACATAGTCGTTTTATCTTTTCTTTTCACCATGCAAACCAGGGTCTCTTCATTGTGAAATGGTTTAACACATTTTGATGTCACAACCATCCTTGTTTCCATCGTCTTGTTTCTGAACTGTTTCTCATAGCTATTAATTTTCCCGTGCTTGTTTTCCTCTGCAGAAACGGACATGCAAATATTGACTAGGCAGTTTTTACATATTTGCTGCTGTGGTAATGTTTTTATTAATCTAATCACTGTGGAATTCTTCAGCTCATTTTAGCTGTGACATTTATCATTGTAATACTAACTGAGGAGTGGCCTGTGTTTATGTGCCTTCAGGCTGAAAGCCACTGAATCTGCTGTGCTAGCTTGTCATGGCCATGTGTACTGTATGGAGGCAGACAATGCCTCAGGGCTGCCAGACTCAGCATGGTGTCTTTGTCAGATAATTGACCCTACAGGAATGAGCAGTAGATGGCAGATGTATGGACTTTAGTTTTGTTTACCACACCTATCTCTTGAGAAGCCTCTGACATTACAAACTAACAAAAGTGGTCACTATAAAATATTTTTACGCAATACACAGTTGTGTCTCTCATGGGGTCTTCCCAATGAAAACAGACTGTTAGGATCCTGTACACATCTGGATAGTCTCAGACTCCTGGACACAGGCCAGTTGAGGCGGGCATGGCCCATTAGGGGGCCTCATGCTCCCAACCAAAAACCAGTCAAGGTTCCAGGTGATATTAGTTATCGATATTTTACTGGCTGTTGTAAAAGCTTTACAGAGGATGTGATTAGATGCAAACAAAAGATATCCTTCAAGCATTGTGGTCACATGAGGTTGTAAAAGGTGTCCTTTAAAGCCTTAATTTAACTGAATAAAGTTTGTTCTGGTGCATAAAGACATGTGGTCAGACAGGTACATGTGTTGCGGTTTTTTGCCAGTTTCCAGGGCCTTGAGTCAAAAGAATTAAATTAAGGTTTGTACACACAACTGTAGCCAAGAGATTATGAGAAAAAGCCATACGGAATTTATAAAGTATATATCACACCTTCATCTAGGGCTGGGCAATATAATGAATATGTGACCCGTACTGGCAAAATGAGTCAATTTGAGGAAATTGTCAAAACTGAGGTAATGTTTCTTCCATATTCTGTATTGAAAGACCTTCAAAATGATATTTAATTTGTAGGAAGTGCGCAAAAATGGACCCAGAAAAAGCCGATTTGTTTATATTTTGGCTAGGTTTAAAACTTGCGTTCAATTGGTCGGGAGTTACGCCTTCCGCCAAAACGTGTATTTTTAGAAAGTACGATTTCTAAGCTTTACAATGATACCAGGCACTCGGGGATTTTCCCGGGACTTCCTGCTAGCAAACAGAGTCATGATTTACGACTTCTTGTGCCTGTATGTTGTAATGACATGGTGCGCATTCCGAATCATTTTGCCAGCACAGGTCACATATATTCATTGTATCGGTACATCTGGCCACCCGCGATACATAATTGTATCACCTATATTCGAGTATTTGTCATGTTAATATGAGCTGCCGCTGCCAGACCGGTCTGTTTGCAGCTTCGCCGCTGCTGTAGTCTGAGCGGAAGTTAAGCTCAGCTACCCTGGCCCCTGCATGCTCACAGAGAAGGAGAGAAATCTACACTGCAGTGAGCAGAGATGAAAAGGTAAATAACAGAATAAACACAGGCTCACCTTAACCACAGGAAATGGGGGGAGCCAGGAGAAGAGAAACATTTCGAGTCTGAACTCTGCAGGTAACTCACTTAGCGAATGAACTTTCAAAATAAGAGCTCCTATCTGGTCTTGCAACCCTTCAAAATACGAGCAACTGGATTGCCAAATAAAGAACTAATGAAATGTAGACATAAAAAATATAAAAATAAGCAACAAATTATACTTCTGCCACTTATTACACCGCCAGTATTAACTACACGAGTCACAAAAAGTTAGGGATATTTGGCTTTCAGGTGAAGTTGAAGGAAGATGTAAAAAGTTCATGCTACAGTGATATTATATCGTGAAAGTAGGGCATTTAAGTAGAAGCGTGCAGTGGTGATTTCCTCATCTTAAACAATTTATTGAAACAAAGACAACAACAGCGGTGGGTATATCATAACAAAAATGTCAGTGTCTCAATAACTTGTCATGTACCCTTGAGCATCAATTACAGCTTGACAACGACGTCTCATGCTGTCAGGGCGTGGGTTAGAATCACGCCCTCACTTTAAGTTTGGTATTTTGGGTTCTTCTGTATTCATTAGTGTTATTGTTATTATCATTAGTATTATCATCTTCTTGTTTTATGTATCCATGTCTTGTCCTCAGTTCCTGGTTCCATAGCATTATTATTTTCATCATCATGGTTTTCCTCAGTTTTGGTTTGGGCTTTTACTTCGACAATGTTCTGTGTATTTCCACCTTAGCCTGATCCATATTGATTTCTTGATTATCCACATCTGTTTCTGTTTTAGTAATTAAGCCAGCCTTATTTAATAATCGCCGACCATCTTTTTTTTTCTTTCCTCTTGTCCTGTCAAACAGCTAGGTGAGCAGAACAGAAATCTACTTCCTTTATTTTGCCAAACAGATTTACTTTACCAAAAGGAGCTTTATACAGTACATATGTATGTATGTACCAAACAACCCCCACAGCGGCCACCCCCACCCCAGCACCACCGCCGCACACCCTGGGGACCCCGATGCTCAAAGGAGGCGGCAGCAAGGCACAGGAGTCATTTCGGCACCTCCCACACGCTTCTGCCTGTCTTGTGGGTGAATTTCTGTCAGCCTGTCTGCCAAGCCTAGCTTGTGTTTTTTGTTCAGCCCTCGTGCTGCTTTACTTTTTGTTCTGTGTGCATATTAAAAACTATGGTTTATCAAATTTACCTGGCATTTGGGTCCTCATTTTCTTTGCCCCGGAGGGGCTCTTATGACAGAAGGTCACCGCTAGTCCAGGACCCAGCGAGCAATTGAAGGAGGAGAAAAAAATGGAGTCGGGGTGAGCTGGAGGTGGTGACAGTGATTGAAGACATGGCTGCTGGCACTCGGAGCAGCTCTTCCCGTGAGGATGAGATGCTTTGTTGGGGTGGAGTCACCAATCTGCTTACAGCCAGACCAAGCATGTGATCACCCCGGGTACAGAACCTCACCCTCCCTCCGCAACCCCCGTTTTCCCACCGTCTCCTCCTCACCAGAGCCAGCAGCCCTCTTACCACTGTTATCCCCTGCAGAATCCGCTGCCGAGAAGGAAGAGGTTTGTGATTCTCAGTTGGCATTCGCCGGGTCTGGGTGGAAGAAAGGCACCGGGAGATGCCACTCCTCTCGATGTCTCGTACCTCCATCTCTGGCTCTTTGTCAGACGAGCTCCAGCATTTCCTGGGAGGACTTGTCCAACTTCCCTGCAGCGGTAGAACGGGAATGGAGGCAAGTACCTTTCCATTTTTTAACACCTACCACAGAAAGTTCTTGTCCTGTTTCCGGTGAGGGGGCTCAGCAGCAGTAAATAACCATCACTGCTGAGCTCCCTCCATCGTTATCTGCTACCATTTCTGCCGCTGCTGTTTCCATCCTTACCGGCATCTCCTGTGTCCCCTCATGTTTTTTCTGAGTGTCTGCCGATACTGGGTGGCAACCGGATTATCTGGGAAGCGCCTGCAGTTCCTGAGGACCCAGTAGTTTGCCAGATTGGGACTGCGGCATTGGAACCCCTGTGTGGCGTGACAAGGAGGAGTAGGAGGAGCGCCGACAGGCTGTGCTCACCCAGAAGGAGCTTATGCTGGACTACAAACCGTGGCTCTTACCAACAGATGTACCAGCTCTACGGTGCCTCACAGCTTCAGTACCAGCTCCACGGTGCTTCCCAGCTTCAGTACCAACTCCACTGTGCCTCCCAGCTTCAGTATCTGCTCCACAGTGCCTCCCAGCTCCATTACCGGCTCCACGGCACCTCCCAGCTCCATGGTGCCTTCCAGCTCCTGCACCTGCTCCATGGTGCCTTCCAGCTCCAGCACCTGCTCCACAGTCCCTTCCAGCTCCAGTACCTGCTCCACAGCGCCTCCCAGCTCCAGTACCTATTTCACTGGTATCTCATCCAGAGCCCGCTATTCCAGCTTTTGATCATGAGGTGGGCACCCTGGCAGCAGGAGACCAGGAGTTAAGGCAAGTATCTTTTCATTTATGTTCAAACATCATTTTTGAAAAGACTTGTCTTGCTTGTGGTGGGGGGACCCAAGCGCACATCCCACCAGCTGCTGAGTCCTCCCCACCAGTCTCTGCTGCTAATGACTGTGGTGCCACCTCACTGACCTCCTGTTTCCCTCAATCATTCAAGATGGCCGTGTTGAGGATGGGGTCGCTGGAGGACCACGCTCCAGCCATTTCTCCAGAGGTCAGAGGACCTCCAGCCAATGTCCCAGAGGTCAGGAGACCTCCGGCCAATGTCCCAGAGGTCAGGAGACCTCCAGCCATTGCTTCACAGGTCAGGAGACCTCCAGCCGTTGCTTCACAGGTCAGGAGACCTCCAGCCATTGCTTCACAGGTTAGGAGACCTCCATCTGTTGGTCCAGAAGTCAGGGGACCTCTACCCATTGTCCCACCCTGTTCCCCAGTTTGGTGGCCAAAGGACAGTGGTAGGCCACCGGACCGGTCTTGCATTCTGGTCTGGTGGGCTATGAACTTTGGTAGGCCACCGGACTGGCCCTGCATTCCGGTCTGGTGGGCTTTGGATTTTGGTTGGCCGCCAGATCCACCATGTTGTCCAATTTGAGGCCCTTTGGACTTGGGTAGACCTCTTGACTCACCGTGATGTATTTTGGGGTCTTTGACATTGTTTGGTCCACAAACTTTGCTTTTGTTTTGGACTCTGTGGAAGGGGGTAGGACTTTGTTTCAGCCCGCCTGTCCTTGTATCCCCACCACCCACCCTGGAGGGTTTTTTGGTTTCTGTTTGTTGGTGCTATTTTGTGGGGTCATCCGGAAGCCGCCCCTTAAGGAGGGGGGTACAGTTAGGGCATGGGTTAGAATCATGCCCTCGCTTTAAGTTTGGTATTTTGGGTTCTTCTGTCTTCATTAGTGTTATTATTATTATTATCATTAGTATTATCATGTTCTTGTTTTATGTATCCATGTCTTGTCCTCTGTTCCTGGTTCCATAGCATTATTATTTTCATCATCATGGTTTTCCACAGTTCTGGTTTGGGTTTTACTTTGATAATGTTCTGTTATTTTCCCAGCGTAGCCTGATCTGTATTGATTTCTTGATTATCCACATCTGTTTCTGTTTTAGTAATTAATATAATATAAGCCATTCTTATTTAATGATCACCACTCATCACCTGGTGCGACGGCCTTGAGTCATTCTGGCATCTCACACATGCTTCTGCCTGTCTTGTCAGTGAATTTTTGTCTGCCTGTTTGCCAAGCCGAGCTTGAGTTTTTTTGTTCATCTCACGTGCTGCTTTACTTTTTGATCTGTTTGCACATTAAAAACTATGGTTTATCAAATTTGGCTGGCATTTGGGTCCTCACCTTCTTAGCCCCGGAGGGGCTCTTATGACACATGCTGTTCACAAGTCGACTTATTGTCTGCTGAGGCATGGCATTTCACTCTTCTTGAAGGGTGGCCCTCATGTCATTGAGGTTGTGGGGTGCAGGGTTACGAGCCTCTTCACAGTGACTCAGCTCATCCCATATGGGATTCAGGTCTGGAGAAAGTGCAGACCACTCCATTTGAGATACCCCAGCCTCCAGAAGCCATTCCCTAATGATACGACGTCGATGAGCTGGAGCATTATCATCCATGAAGATTAAATTAAGCCTGTGTTGTTCATACAGGGGCACAATGACTGGATTAATGATGTTATTCAGGTAGTATCGGCTTGTTACTGTACCATTCACAAGGTATAGGGCAGTTCTGTATCGACAAGGCATACTTGCCCAGACTTTAACACCACCACCACCAAAGGCTTGTTTGGTGACAACAGTGGCTAATGCATAGTGCTCTCCTTGATGTCACCAACATCATTGGCGGCCATCATTTCGGCTCAGTGTAAATCAATTTTCATCAGAGAACAGCACTGAGGCCCACTGGTCCCTTGTCCAGCATAAATGTTCCCTGGCCCATGCAAGACGATGACACCTGTGCCTGGTGGTGTGGTCAGGTACCGTTGCAGGTCATCTAGCACGCAGACCACGCTGATGTAAACGGTTTTGAATGGTCTGACGTGACAGCTTTGGGTGCTTTTCACCTCCCTTAAATTTGCCTGGAGTTGATTAACATTCATCATCCGGTTCCGCAGGGCATTGTTCACAATGAAGCGGTCATCTGCATGGGATGTGGCCAAAGGACGTCCACTTTATGCCTTTCTGTGACTCTTCCAGTCTCTCGGTATCTCTGTTGCAACCTGCTGATGACACTCTGTGATACTCTTTTATTTTTTTTTGTTTTAAATTCTTTTTTTCTTTTTGTCTGAATGTTCAAATAAAATCAATCAATCAATCAATCAATCAATACTCTAAGCTCAGGAGCCACTTCCCTCTGAGAACATCCTGTTTGAAGCCTCACAATGGCGGGGTACTGTTTATCAATTGTTAGGTGTCGTCTTGGTCTCATGATGTCAAAATGTGAACAGCATGGTGAAGAGAACTGTTTAAATACCAATTCTAATTGAACCAGAAAATTTATTGGTTGATTCACGGATCAAACACCTGTTGTGAATTTTGCCGTTAAGCACCTTGTTGGAGAACAGCAAGTTATGCAAAAAGTATTGAAACAGTGAACAGTTGGACGTGTACATTCAAAAGGTTAGAGAAGGTCAAATTAAATTCACATGTAAAGGTTATAGTGCATTTTAGGTGCAGCCTGAAATTTCACCCGAAAGCTGGATATCCCTAACTTTTTATGAATAGTGTACTTGTGGTAAACTGAAACATTTCTGCCTATGTGGACAAACTTGATTACTTGATAATGTGAATTCTGTTAAACAAAGGAAAAAAGACACTTTGCTCTGTTACATATTGTGAAGAATTTTATTTGACAAAAGTTGTCATTTTATTTTATTCAGTTTTTTCACAAGTGAAATACTGTATATGCAGTGCATCTGGAAAGTATTCACAGCGCTTCACTTTTTCCACATTTTCTGTTACAGCCTTATTCCAAAATGGAATAAATTAATTTTTTTCCTCAAAATTCTACACACAACACCCCATAATGACAACGTGAAAAAGTGTTTTTTGAGAATTTTGCAAATTTATTAAAAATAAAAACCTAAGAAATCGCATGTACCTAAGAATTCACAGCCTTTGCTCAATACTTTGTTGATGCACCTTTGGCAGCAATTACAGCCTCAAGTCTTTTTGAATATGATGCCACAAGCTTGACACACCTATCTTTGGGCAGTTTTGCCCATTCCTCTTTGCAGCACCTCTCAAGCTCCATCAGGTTGGATGGGAAGTGTCGGTGCTATTTTCAGATCTCTCCAGAGATGTTCAGTTGGATTCAAGTTTGAGCTCTGGGTGGGCCACTCAAGGACATTCACAGAGTTGTCCTGAAGCCACTCCTTTGATATCTCAGCTGTGTGCTTAGGGTCGTTGTTCTACTGAAAGATGAACCGTCGCCCCAGTCTGAGGTCAAGAGTGCTCTGGAGCAGGTTTTCATCCAGGATGTCTCTGAACATTGCTGCATTCATTTTTCCCTCTATCCTGACTAGTCTCCTAGTTCCTGCCGCTGAAAAACATCCCCACAGCATGATGCTGCCACCACCATTGGCGTAGTTATGAGCGGTGCCTGGTTTCCTCCAAACATGATGTGTGGCATTCACGCCAAAGAGTTCAATCTTTGTCTCATCAGACCAGAGAATTTTTTTTCTCATGGTCTGAGAGTCCTTCAGGTGCCTTTTGGCAAACTCCAGGCAGGCTGCCATGTGCCTTTTATTAAGGAGTGGCTTCCATTGGGCCGCTCTACCACACAGGCCTGAATGGTGGATTGCTGCAGACATGGATGTCCTTCTAGAAGGTTCTCGTCTCTCCACAAAGGAATGCTGGAGCTCTGACAGAGTGACCATCGGGTTCTTGGTCACCTCCCTGTCTAAGGCCCGTTTCCTCCGATCACTCAGTTTAGAAGGCCAGCCAGCTCTAGGTAGAGTCCTGGTGGCTCCGAACTTCTTCCATTTACGGATGATGGAGGTCACTATGCTCATTGGGACCTTCAAAGCAGCAGAATTTTTTTTTGGATCACTGCCAACCATGCATGCAGTGGACCCGGTCAGCGTTGGAAGCGTGGAGGACAATGTGGATGATGCCAGTGCTGGGAGTGTGAGGTCGGCCCCAGGAAAGCCCAAATGTATGGGTTGTGGGTCTGCGAAGCACCGTTTCAAGGCCAGAGATTGTTTGGCAGAAGCAAAGCGCTGTGGCAAGTGTGGCCACTTGCTTCATGTCACCAGGGTATGCCACAGATCTGAGTGAGGAAGTCCGTGGCACAAAGAGGACTCTCTTGCCCCCACGGTTGGCCATGCTGTGTCCCCAAGCACCGACAGACACACGTATGATGAAGTTGGATGGGGTGGAAGTGCTTTTATGGATCGACACAGGAGCGGTGGGCTCCGTGCTGGATTGGACGACTGTGGGATGTTTTTCGCTGCACTTCAGGATTGAGAGTGACCCGGCGCTGCTTTGTGGTTGTGGATGAGGATGGCTGGCCACAGTGAGAACGTTGGAACTGACGGCTCGATACAAATCGGCCGAGATGTGGGACCATCCAATCCCAAGAGTGGTAGACGGCGCAGTGCGGGATGAGGAACTGCCTGGCAGCCTGGAGAGTGAGCAAGACCAATATTGCTCAGGGTCATCACAGGAGGGTCCCTGTGCCAGAGCTCAAGTCGCCCTGGACGAGGGTACTGGGTGGCACAGCGGGGACGCCTGTGACGACGGGCGACGTCGAGAGGCTGGTTCTACCTGTTTTCGAATCTCGGCTGAAGTGAGCTGGTGAACAGGAGGCCACAACGGCGATGGCAGCAGTGAAGTTAAGAGGTCGGGGCCGGACCGTCAGGCACGGTAGAAAAACGTGCCAAGCAGAGACCCTGCAGGCCGAGCCGGACCCCTCTGTGGGTCAAGGGCTGGATTTGGGAGGAGTGGCGACCACGGCAGGTATGGGCCGTCTGGCGGTCGGAGGAGCACCAGGGATGGTCACATGTCGTGGCCCGACGGGAGGACACTCATCTCCAGCTGCTAGACGGTTCGTGGGGCCACCCAAACGAGCTGCGGCGTGCCCGGGAGGAAACTGAGGGACGTGGGCCTGGATGAGCGGAGCGGCCGGTGGTGATGAAGAGGAGGTGTACCCGTGCTGAAGCGACCTGCTGCGGCCCAGGAGGCTGGCTGCCTCCAGGGGCGGACTGATGACAGGGCGGTGCAGGGGGCCCAAAGACTTGTGTTCTCCAGCCGGTTGTATATAGGTTAAATGTTATAATTGAATTCTTTGGAATATTTATGTTCTACGTCTTTGCTGTTCGTATAAGTTCATTGGGATTAATTTGATGTCATGTTTAGATTAGAAAAAACGGTGGTATTTTGTTTAGTTGTTGTGGAGTGATTGTGTTAGGCCATTTGTGTTGTATTGTTTAATTACTTTTAGTGCGTGACTCGGGTTCTAAGTTGGGGTGGGTCCGAATTGTGTGTGTGTTTTTGGCTTTTGTGAGGGGGGGGGGAATGTTGTGTTATAGCTTAGGCTTTTATTTGTGAGGTACATGTGGCGGCTCCACCTTCTGGTTCCGCCACCACCTGCGGCTATAAGAGCACAGCGGGCAGGAGGGGCGGTCTCTATGCCACCTCTTCTGCCTGACGGCTGCACGTGTGCTGTGTCTTGCCTCCTTAATAACGTGTGTTCAATTCGACGCCTGGCCTCATCCTTGGCTCCATATACAGACATAACATGGATGGCCCTAAAGGCTATTTTTATGGTGTTTGTATGAATGACACTTAAGTGGGGTAGACCACCACTGATATATCTATCAGTGGCCACACACACACACACACACACACACACACACACACACACACAGAGTGGTGTGAAAAAGTGTTTGCCCCCTTCCTGATTTCTCATTTTTTTGTATGTTTGTCACACTTAAATGTTTCAGATCATCAGACAAATTTAAATATTAGACAAAGATAACACAAGTAAACACAACATGCAGGTTTTAAATGAAGGTATTTATGATTAAGGGTAAAAAAAATCCAAACCTACATGGCCCTATGTGAAAAAGTGATTGTTCCCCCTGTTAAAACACAAATTAACTGTGGTTTATCACGTTTGGACAGCGCAGTTCAATTTCTCTAGCCACACCCAGGCCTGATTACTGCCACACCTGTTCTCAATCAAGAAATCACTTTAAATAGGACCTGCCTGACAAAGTGAAGTAGACCAAAAGTTCATCAACAGCTAGACATCATGCTGCATTCCAAAGAAATTCAGGACCAAATGAGAAACAAAGTAACTGAGATGTATCAGTCTGGAAAGGTTATAAAGCCATTTAAGCTTTGGGACTCCAGCGAACCACAGTGAGAGCCATTATCCACAAATGGCAAAAACATGAAACAGTGGTGAACCTTCCCAGGAGTGGCCAGCCGACCAAAATTACCCCAAGAGCGCAGCGACAACTCATCCAAGAGGTCACAAAAGACCCCACAACAACATTCAAAGAACTGCAGGCCTCACTTGCCTCAGTTAAGGTCAGTGTTCATGACTCCACCATAAGAAAGAGACTGGGCAAAAATGGCCTGCATGGCAGAATTCCAAGACGAAAACCACTGCTGAGCAAAAAGAACATAAAGGCTCGTCTCAGTTTTGCCAGAAAACATCTTGATGATCCCCAAGACTTTTGAGAAAATACTCTGTGGACTGACGAGACAAAAGTTGAACTTTTTGGAAGGTGTGTGTCCCATTACATCCGGTGTAAAAGTAACACAGTATTTCAGAAAAGGAACATCATACCAACAGTAAAATATGGTGGAGGTAGTGTGATGGTCTGGGGCTGTTTTGCTGCTTCAGGACCTGGAAGACTTGCTGTGGTAAATGGAACCATGAATTCTGCTGTTTACCAAAAAAACCTGAAGGAGAATGTCTGGCCATTTGTTTGTGACCTCAAGTTGAAGCGCACTTGGGTTTTGCAGCAGGACAACGATCTAAAACAAACCAGCAAGTCCACCTCTGAATGGCTTAAGAAAAACAAAATGAAGACTTTGGAGTGGCCTAGTCAAAGCCCTGACCTGAATCCGACTGAGATGCTGTGGCATGACCTTAAATAGGTGGTTCATGCTCGAAAACCCTCCAATGTGGCTGAGTTACAACAATTCTGCAAAGCTGAGAGGGCCAAAATTTCTCCACAGCACTGTAAAAGACTCATTGCCAATTATCACGAATGCTTGATTGCAGTTGTTGCTGCTAAGGGTGGCCCAACCAGTTATTCGGTTTAGGGGGCAATCACTTTTTCACACAGGGCCATGTAGGTTTGGATTTTTTTTTTACCCTTAATAATAAACACCTTCATTAAAAAACTGCTTTTTGTCTTTACTTCTGTTATCTTTGTCTGGTATTTAAATTTGTTTGATGATCTGAAACATTTAAGTGTGACAAACATACCAAAAAAAAGAGAAATCAGGAAGGGAGCAAACACTTTTCACACCTCTCTCTGTCTATATACACTACCGTTCAAAAGTTTGGGGTCACCCAGACAATTATTTTGTGTTTTCCATGAAAAGTCACACTTATTTACCACCATGAGTTGTAAAATGAATAGAAACTATAGTCAAGACACTGACAAGGTTAGAAATAATAATTTGTATTTGAAATAATAATTTTTTCCTTCAAACTTTGCTTTCGTCAAAGAATCCTCCATTTGCAGCAATTACAGCATTACAGACCTAACATGATTGCACAAGGGTTTTCTAATCATCCATTAGCCTTCTGATGCAATGAGCAAACACATTGTACCATTAGAACACTGGAGTGATAGTTGCTGGAAATGGGCCTCTATACACCTATCTAGATATTGCACCAAAAACCAGACATTTGCAGCTAGAATAGTCATCTACCACATTAGCAATGTATAGAGTGTATTTCTGATTAGTTTAAAGTTATCTTCATTGAAAAAAAGCGCTTTTCTTTCAAAAATAAGGAAATTTCTAAGTGACCCCAAACTTTTGAACGGTAGTGTATGTATGTGTGTGTATGTATATATATATACAGTATATATATATATATATATATATATATATATATATATATATATATATATATATATATATATATATACAGTATATACGTATATACACTACCGTTCAAAAGTTTGGGGTCACCCAGGCAATTAGTTTGTGTTTTCCATGAAAAGTCACACTTATTTACCACCATGAGTTGTAAAATGAATAGAAAATATAGTCAAGACATTGACAAGGTTAGAAATAATTATTTGTATTTGAAATAATTTTTTCCAGATACTCAACCTGCTCAAAGGAAGGTTAGTTTTATAGCTTCTCTAACCAGCTAAACTGTTTTCAGCTGTGCTATGATGATTGCACAAGGGTTTTCTAATCATCCATTAGCCTTCTGACGCAATGAGCAAACACACTGTACCATTAGAACACTGGAGAGATAGTTTCTGGAAATGGGCCTCTATACACCTATGTAGATATTGCACCAAAAACCAGACATTTGCAGCTAGAATAGTCATTTACCACATTAGCAATGTATATTAGATATTAGAGTGTATATCTGATTAGTTTAAAGTTATCTTCATTGAAAAAAACAGTGCTTTTCTTTCAAAAATAAGGAAATTTCTAAGTGACCCCAAACTTTTGAACGGTAGTGTATATACAGTATATATATATATATATATATATATACACACACACACACACACACACACAGAGTGCATACGGAAAGTATTCATAGCGCTTCACTTTTTCCACATTATGTTACAGCCTTATTCCAAAATGGATTAAATTAATTTTTTCCTCAAAATTCTTCACGCAATACCCCATAATGACAAAATGAAAGGTGTTTTTTTTTTAGATTTTTGCAAATTTATTAAAAATAAAAAAACTAAGAAATCACATGTACATAAGTATTCACAGCCTTTGCCATGAAGCTCAAAAATCAGGTGCATCCTGTTTCTACTGATCATCCTTGAGATGTTTCTACAGCTTAATTGGAGTCCACCTGTGGTAAATTCAGTTGATTGAACATGATTTGGAAAGGCACACACCTGTCTGTATAAGGTCCCACAGTTGACAGTGCATGTCAGAGCACAAACCAAGCATGAAGTCAAAGGAATTGTCTGTAGACCTCCGAGACAGGATTGTCTCGAGGCACAAATCTGGGGAAGGGTACAGAAAATTTTTTGCCCCTTTGAAGATCCCAATGAGCACAGTGGCCTCCATCATCCATAAATGGAAGAAGTTCGGAACCACCAGGACTCTTCCTAGAGCTGGCCGGTTGTCTAAACTGAGTGATCGTGGGAGAAGGGCCTCAGTCAGGGAGGTGACCAAGAACCCGATGGTCACTCTGTCAGAGCTCCAGTGTTCCTCTGTGGAGAGAGGAGAACCTTCTAGAAGGACAGCCATCTCTGCAGCAATCCACCAATCAGGCCTGTATGGTAGAATGGCCAGACAGAAGCCACTCCTTAGTAAAAGGCACATGGCAGCCGCCTGGAGTTTGCCAAAAGGCACCTGAAGTACTCTCAGACCATGAGAAACAAAATTCCCTGGTCTGATGAGACAAAGATTGAACTCTTTGGCGTGAATGCCAGGTGTCATGTTTGGAGGAAACCAGGCACCGCTCACAATCACACTAATGGTGATGGCAGCATCATGCTGTGGGGATGTTTTTCAGCGGAAGGAACTGGGAGCCTAGTCAGGATAGAGGGAAAGATGAATGCAGCAATGTACAGAGACATCCTGGATGAAAACCTGCTCCAGAAAGCTCTTGAACTCAAACTGGGGTGACGGTTTATCTTTCAGCAGGACAACGACCCTATGCACACAGCCAAGATATCAAAGGAGTGGCTTCAGGACAACTCTGTGAATGTCCTTGAGTGGCCCAGCCAGAGCCCAGACTTGAATCCAATTGAACATCTCTAGAGAGATCTGAAAATGGCTGTGCACCGATGCTTTCCATACAACCTGATGGAGCTTGAGAGGTGCTGTAAAGAGGAATGGGTGAAACTGCCCAAAGATAGGTGTACCAAGCTTGTGGCATCATATTCAAAAAGGACTTGAAACTATTATTGCTGCTAAAGGTGCATCAACAAAGTACTGAGCAAAGGCTGTGAATACTTATGTACATGAGATTTCTTAGTTTTTTTATTTTTAATAAATTTGCAAAAATCTCAAAACTTTTTTCACATTGTCATTATGGGGCATTGTGTGGAGAATTTTTGAGGAAAAAAATGAACTTAATCCACTTTGGAATAAGGCTGTAACATAACCAAATGTGGAAAAAGTGAAGCGCTGTGAATACTTTGAGAATGCACTGTACATATATGTATATATGTCTTCTTCTTCTTTCATCTGTTCCATTTAGGGGTTGTCACAGCAGATCATCCGCCTCCATTTCACCCTATTCCTTGCATCTTCCTCTGTAACCCCAACCCTCTCCATGTCCTCCTTCACTACATCCATCAATCTTCTCTGTGGTCTTCCTCTTTTCCTCCTCCCTGGTAGCTCCATCTTCAACATCCTTTGTCCAATATATCCACTATCCCTCCTCTGCACATGTTCAGACCATTTCAGCCTTGCCTGTCTTACTTTGTCTCCAAACCACTCTAATTTCTAATCCTGTCCCTCCTCGTAACTTCCAGTGAAAACCATACATCTCCAAACCATACATCATAGCAGGCCTTACTACTGTTTTGTAAATCTTCCCTTTCATTCTTGCTGCTACCCTTCTGTCACAAATCACCCTGTCTGCACTCTCTTCTAGACCTCTCTTGTGCATTTTCCATTGCTTTGGATGGTTGACCCCAGGTATTTAAACTTATCTACTTTCACTACCTTCCATCTTCACAATTGCACCTTCGTCCCTCTCATTTACACTCATGTATTCTTTCTTGCTTCTACTGAATTTAGGTTCTCTTCCATCTGCTCTCTACTTTCACTATGGATCACAATGTCGTCTGCAAACATCATGGTCCATGGAGACTCCTGTGTGACCTCGTCTGTCAGCCTGTCCATCATCATGGCAAACAAGAAGGGGTTCAGAGCCGATCCCTGATGTAACCCCACCCCCCACCTTCAACCCATCTGTCGCTCCAACAGCACACCTCACCACCATCTCATACATGTCCTCAACCACCCTCACATACTTCTCTGCCACTCCTGACTTTCTCATACAGTAACATACTTCCTCTCTTGGCACCCTGTCATATGCTTTCTCTAGATCCACAAAGACACAGTGCAACTCCTTCTGACCTTCTCTGTACTTCTCCATCAGCACTCTTAGAGCAAACATTGCATCTGTAGTACTCTTTCTTGGCATGAAACTGTACTGCTTCTTGCTGATTGTCACCTCTCCTCTTAACCTTGCTTCAACAACTCTTTACTCTTTCCCATATCTTCATAGTGTGGCTGATCAACTTTATGCCTCTGTAGTTACTACAGCTCTGAACATCACCTTTGTTCTTGAAAATTGGTACCAAAACACTTCTCCACTCCTCAGGCATCCTCTCACTCTTCAAGATTGTGTGAAACAATCTGGTTAAAAAGTCCACTTCCATCTCTCCTAAACATGGTCCATACATCCACAGGTATGTCACCTGGACCAACCGCCTTTCCGTTCTTCATCCTCTTCAAAGCTGCCCTCACTTCTGCCTTGCTCATCCTCAGGACTTCCTTGCTCACCATCTTTCCTTCATCCATCCTCCTTTCTCTATCATTTTCTTTATTCATCAGCTCTTCAAAGTACTCCTTCCACCTTCTCAACACACTCTCATCATTTGTTAGTACATTACCATTTCTGTCCTTAATCAGCCTAATCTTCTGCACATCTTTTCCAGCTCGATCTTTCTTTCTAGCCAATCGATACAAGTCCTTTTCACCTTCCTTAGTGTTTAGCCTCTCATACAACTCACTCTATGCCTTTTCCATCTCTTTTTGCCATGCACCTAGATTCCAAATACTTCTGCCTACTTTCTTCATCTCCCTGATTATCCCACTTTTTCTTTGCTAACCTCTTCCTTTGAATACTTTCCTGAACCTCCTCATTCCACCACCAAGTCTCCTTGCCTTCCTTCCTCTGTCCACTGGATACACCACATACCTTTCTACCCATTTCCCTCAATACTTTTGCTGTACTTTCCCAGTCATCTGGTAATTCCTCCCTACCACCCAGAGCTTGTATCAACTCCTTCCTGAACACTGTGTGACCTTCTTCCTTCTGTAACTTGCCCCACTTAATCTTTGGCTCTGCCTTCACTCTCTTCCTCTTCTTGCTTTCCAAAGTCATCCTACAGACTACCATCTGATGCTGGCTAGCTACATTCTCCCCTGCCACTACCTTGCAGTCTCCTATCTTTTTCAGATTTCTCCTTCTGCATAAGATGTAGTCCACCTGTGTGCACCTTTCGCCACTCTTTTCATATATACAGTATATACGGAGTGGTGGCTCAGTTGGTAGAGCATCTGCCCCACACCCAGGAGGCTGGGGTTCAAAGCCTGGCCAGGTCATGCCGAAGACCATATAAAAGCAGAACTTCCTGCCATCCAGCTTGGTGCTCAGCAATAATGGAACAGAGGATGGAAATTTGTGGCGGCACCTTGCATGGCAGCAACCCCTCTGATTCTAGATGTGATAAACATTGTAGATAAAAGAAACGTAATTTCGTTCTACTGTACATAATTGGCTGTATGGATTGAATGACAATAAAGTTGGCTTCACCTTTAAAAGTGAGCACACCCCTCACATTTTTGTAAATATTTTGTTATATCTTTTCATGGGACAACACTGAAGATATGACACTTTGATACAATGTAAAGTAGTCAATGTACAGCTTGTATAACAGTGTAAATTTGCTGTCCCTTCAAAATAACTCAGCACAGATCCATTAACGTCTAAACCACTGGCAACAAAAGTGAGTACACCCCTAGTGAAAACGTCCAAATTGTGCCCAGTTAGCCATTTTCCCTCCCCGGTGTCATGTGACTCGTTAGTGTTACAAGGTCTCAAATGTGAATGGGGAGCAGGTGTGTTAAATTTGGTGTTATCACTCTCACACTCTCTCATACTGGTCACTGGAAGTTCAACATGGCACTTCATGGCAAAGAACTCTAAGGATCTGAAAAAAAAAAAAAAAAGAATTGTTGTTCTACATAAAGATGGCCTAGGCTGTAAGAAGATTGCCAACACCCTGAAACTGAGCTGTTAAGCATGTTGGCCAAGACCATACAGCAGTTTAACAGGACAGGATCCGCTCAGAACAGGCCTTGCCATGGTCGACCAAAGAAGCTGAGTGCACGTGCTCAGCATCATATCCAGAGGTCGTCTTTTGAAAATAGACGTATGAGTGCTGCCAGCATTGCTGCAGAAGTTAAAGGAGTGGGGGATCAGCCTGTCAGTGCTCAGACCATACACCACACACTGCATCAAATTGGTCTGCATGGCTGTCGTCCCAGAAGGAAGCCCCTTTTAAAGATGATGCACAAGAAAGCCTGCAAACAGTTTGTTGATGACAAGCAGACTAAGGACATGGATTACTGGAACCATGTCCTGTGGTCTGACGAGACCAAGATAAACTTATTTGATTCAGATGGTGTCAAGCGTAGTGTGGTGGCAACCAGGTGAGGAGTACAAAGACAAGTGTGTCTTGCCTATAGTCAAGCATGGTGGTGGGAGTGTCATGGTTTGGGGCTGCACGAGTGCTGCCGGCACTGGGGAGCTACAGTTCATTGAGGGAACCATGAATGGCAACATGTACTGTGACATATTGAAGCAGAGCATGATCGGAAACTGGGTTGCAGGGCAGTATTCCAACATGACCCCAAACACACCTCCAAAACGACCACTGCCTTGCTAAAGAAACTGAGGGTAAAGGTGATGGACTGGCCAAGCATGTCTCCAGACCTAAACCCTATTGAGCATCTGTGGGGCATCCTCAGACAGAAGGTGGAGGAGCGTAAGCTCTCTAACACCATGATGTCATCATGGAGAAGTGAAAGAGGATTCCAGTGGCAACCTGTGAAGCTCTAGTGAACTCTGTGTCCAAGAGAGTTAAGGCAGTGCTGGAAAATAATGTTGGCCATACAAATATTGACACTTTGGGCACAATTTGAACATTTTCACTCGGGGTGTACTCACTTTTGTTGCCAGCGGTTTAGACATTAATGGCTGTGTGTTATTTTGAGGGGACAGCAAATTTACACTGTTATACAAGCTGTACACTGACTACTTTACATTGTATCAAAGTGTCATATCTTCAGTGTTGTCCCATGAAAAGACATAATAAAATATTTACAAAAATATGAGAGGTGTACTCACTTTTGTGCGATACGCTCTCTCTCTCTGTGTGTGTGTGTGTGTGTGTGTGTGTGACACACACACACACACACACACACACACTACTCACAAAAAGTTAGGGATATTCGGCTTTCGGGTGAAATTTCACAATTTGTGCTTAACGGCAAAACTCACAACAGGTGTCTGATCCATGAATTGACTAATACATTTTCTGGTTCGGCTGCACGGTGGCGGAGTCGTTAGCACTGCGGCAGCACAGCAACTCACCCTTGGTCGGGGGATCCTGGGTTCGATCCCAGCCCCCGACCAACAGTGATCTGTGTGGAGTTTGCATGTTCTCCCCGTGTCTGCGTGGGTTTACTCCGGGATTTCTCCGGTTTCCTCCCACATGCCAAAAACATGCAAGTTAGGTTATTTGGCATCAAAACTGGGGATTCAAAATTGTCCTTAGGTATGACTGTGAGAGTGAATGGTTGTCTGTCTCTCTGTGTTGGCCCTGCGATGGACTGGCGATCTGTCCAGGGTGTACCCTGCCTCTCACCCAAAGATGCTGGGATAGGCTCCAGCCCCCCCACGACCCGAAAATGATTAAGCAGAAGAAGATGAATGAATGAATGAATTTTCTGGTTCAATAAGAATTGGT
The DNA here is from genome assembly GCA_020510985.1 of Pholidichthys leucotaenia. Classification (NCBI taxonomy): domain Eukaryota; kingdom Metazoa; phylum Chordata; class Actinopteri; order Cichliformes; family Pholidichthyidae; genus Pholidichthys; species Pholidichthys leucotaenia. Next base: position 335,956,967 of record CM035837.1, on the reverse strand, counting down.
ATTTAAACAGTCCTTTTCATCATGCTGTTCACATTTTGACATCATGAGACCAAGACGACACCTAACAATTGATCAACAGTACCTCACCATTGCAAGGCTTCAAACAGGTTGTTCTCCAAGGGAAGTGGCCACTGAGCTTAGAGTGTCACAGAGTGTCATCAGCAGGTTGCAACAGAGATACAGAGACTGGAAGAGTCACAGAAAGGCATAGAAGTGGATTTCCTTTGGCCACATCCCACGCTAATGACCTCTTTAATGTGAACAGTGTCCTGCAGAGCCAGATTTATAAATTCCACTCAACTCCAGGCACATTTAAGGGAGGTGAGAGGCACCCAAGTGTCACGTCAGACCATTCAAAACTGTTTACATCAGCGTGGTCTGTATGCTAGACAACGTGCAAGGGTACCTAACCACACCACCAGGCACAGGTGTCATTGTCTTGCATGGGCCAGGGAGCATTTATGCTGGACAAGGGACCGTGTGGCCTCAGTGCTGTTCTCTGATGAAAGTTGATTCACACTGAGCAGAAATGGTGGCCGCCAACGATGTTGGAGACATCAAGGACAGCGCTATGCATCAGCCACTGTTGTCACCAGACGAGCCTTTGGTGGTGGTGTTACAGACTGGGCAAGTGTGTCTAGTCAATCCGGAACTGCCCTACACCTTGTGAATGTTACAGTGACAAGCCGATACTGCCTGATTAACATCATCGATCCAGTCATTGTACCCTTGCATGAACAACTCAGGCCTAATTTCATCTTCATGGGCAACAATGTTCCAGTTCATCAAGGTCACATCATTAGGGAATGGCTGCTGGAGGCTGGGGTACCTCAAATGGAGTGCTCTGCACTTTCTCCAGACCTGAATCCCTTAGAAAACCTATGCGATCAGCTGAGTTGCTGTGTAGAGGCTCGTAATCCTGCACCCAAACAACCTCGATGACTTGAGGGCAGCTCTTCAAGAGGAGTGGAATGCCATGCCTCAGCAGACAATAAGTCAGCTTGTGAACAGCATGAGACGTCGTTGTCAAGCTGTAATTGATGCTCCAGGGCACATGACAAGTTATTGAGCCATTGACATTTTTTATTGTGGTTTACCCACCATTGTTGTTGGCTTTTGTTTTAATAATTTGTTTGAGATGTGGAAATCGCCATTGCATGCTGTTACTTAAATGCCCTACTTTCATGATAAAATATCACTGTAGCGTGAACTGTTTATATTTTTCCATAAATTTCACCTGAAAGCCAAATATCCCTAACTTTTTGCGAGGTGTGTGTGTGTGTGTGTGTGTGTGTGTGTGTGTGTGCATAATTTCTGATAAAAATGTAAGTAAAACCAAATGTTAAAGGACATTCAGTAAACAAAACACTTATCGTGATATGTATTGTGTATCGTGATATAGATGGTTATATTGTGATACGTTTTTTTGAGCTATACTGCCCAGCCCTACCTTCATCATGCTAATATCAAGTTTGGTTTTTTTTTTATTTATTTAGCCAAAACCTGTAGTGATACAGATTCAATAGTGAAGTGAGAATATGGAAGGATAGGGAACACAGCATTCATGTTGGAGCACATTATTGCACATCTTTACTTTTTCAGACTTTGCATTTATGTCTTCAACTTGTCTTTTGTACAAGGTAGGCAAAACTTTGAGAAACAAACAAACAAAAAAAACTACATTTAAAAAAACACCACCACCACCACCTACTCTTTCCTGTTCTAAGCCACTTCCCAGCTGAAGCACACCTTTAAGCCACATGTTTGCTTTTGTACAGCAGACAACAGCAAACCCTCTGGTTGACAAGAACTCTGATTGGGCAAAAAACCCCCATCACAAGTGGGAAACCTTATGCAGGCTGAACAGAGCCCAGAAAAGAGGCTGTGATATAATTGCCCTGTCAAATCACTTGTAATATAAATTATTACAGGATGATAATGGATTTATTTTCAAATTTAAACAAAATTGTTTGACCTACTGTAGCTTTAATTTTATGTGTATATGTGTTCAAGTTCATACCAAGGGCCTCTTTTCTAAAGGCAGCCGTAAATCTGTTTCGTTTTCTGATGCCTAAATTTGTGTACAAAATCTCATAGGGAATAAATCACATTATTTCTATTTAAATGCTGTGTGCTGAACCATTTACTGTATAGTTACAGCATACTTGTATAGTACTTACAGAGTAATCACGGTGCACTTGCATGGAATCATACTTACAGACTTTATTATAAAATATAAGCAGAAAAGTACATTTCTCAATCTGTGTTGCCTACCACAGTCTTCTAATAAATGATGGCATTTCAGTGCACCAGTGATGACATATTATGTGGCATTTTCCTGGCTGTAGCCTTTTTTGTGGCGTTCATGAATATCAAGAACTCTTTCAAGACTGGGCACCATGTGTTTCTTTTGGGTGCCTGTTTATTCTTCTGTTGTTTACTGTACACCAAAGCTGGCATCGACACAATGGAGAAGGAGGTCTTGTCTGTCATAATTTCCATGTCCTCTGGCCACTACCATTACAGGAAGGCTGCAATAAAGAGAAATTGTAGCATTGTGGCTACAGTAACAAGAGCCGGCCACAAACAACTCCCATAAGCCTTATTCTTCCTCATCCAGCTCCTTATTGTTTTCTCATTATATCTCATCTTACTCACTTAATATTCTTTCTTTCCAGAATCCCTCTTTTCTTCTGGTTTCTCCTTCCTCTGAAACACCCACTGAAGCCCACGAGGCTTTGGGTAGTCTAAAAATTACCATCAGAGGCCATATGAGGTTGAGGTAAAAGATGAGCTTTACGCAAAACAACTATGACAAAGCTGCCTGTTGTTGGAACTTAGACACAGCAGCTTCATGCAAGCTTCTGCAGTTACACTAAAATTATATTCATAAGTAACTGTAGAAAGAATTGAATGTTTTTCTTTTTCTTTAGGAAAGCAGGTCAGCTCCCCCAAGATAACCCTCGTATGTAATCACCGATTCTATCAGTGTCAAGAAAAAATATCCTAGACTAGGTTAAAATAAAGTTGGTTTTGTATAAGCATGTGTGTGTCCATGTGCTTGTGTCAAGGGGCAAAAGTATCAACCTTCTTCATGCATGATGCAAACACACAGCATACACGTACGTATGGGATGTGTCTGATAGCACAACTCCATGAATGTTATTAAATTTGCATATTGGAACCCCATAATTTTTCATATGATTTACAACCATGTCAGTGCAATGATGTCAGTGCCTCAGTAACTTTTGAACTTTAAATAGGTTTGCAGTGAAGCTGAATCTGGATACATGTCTTCATTATGTGACAGTATCACACTGATTTATTTCTGGTTAACTTGAATAAAAAAAATATTAAAAGTAAAGTAAAAGGCTTAAATGTGCAACTCTTTCATCCATCCATTTTCTTAAGCGCTTAATCTTCAGGTCACGGGGGTGGGCGACTATCTCAGTATCTTTGGGAGCAAGGCAGGGTGCACCCTGGACAGATCACCAGTCCATCACAAGGTGAGCAACTGTTTCAGTAGAACTAAAACTTCTGTATCTAGAGTACACAAGTGCCTTCAACCATAAGACGTTTTTGACAAGGGACTACTGGGTGAATAGGTACCATAGATAGGAAACTAATAAAAAAATGTTGCACAGCTCTTGTATATAGCCTGAGTTTAACAAAGTTTAGATTTCACTCACAGCCTGTTTTATAATTATTTTAATGAATTCTATAGATGGTGTATTCTTTACATTTTTCAAAAGCAAATATACAATACGTCTAACCAATATACTGTAAGATGAATAAAAACTAGAGTTTACTGCTGATTCATATTTATCTCTGCCTTTTTTAGAGCAATCCATCTATTACACAAGTGATGTTTTAAAATAAGCAATTTCCAATGTCTCACATAAAAGTTTTAATATCTACATGACATTTAAGGATAAGGACCTGTATTTATATACTGGAGTGGTGGCCTAGTTGGTAGAGCATTCACCCCACAACCTCTCGGTTGTGGGTTCAAATCCCAGCCCAGTCATACCAAAGATCATATTAAAAAAAAATGGTACCCACCGCCTTCTAGCTTGGTGCTCAACTTAACAGAACGGGGAAGGGAAAGTTAATGCACAATGCTACCAGAGGACTGATCACCCACTGTAGCTTTCACTACTCACAGTAGCTGTGGCCTAGGGTCAGAGAAACGGAGATAGATGCGGCCCCATACGCTACATGGTGTCCCACATGCTGTGGAAGGGGGAACCTGTATTTATTTATTTATTTTTTTATTTAAGTTTTTGTAAAGGGTATACATGTCATTACAGCATTGCATTGTTTACATTTTCATCACATATTCCCCCTTTTTTTGTTTTTTGACATTGGAAAAAAGTTATTACAACACCCTTTTTTTTAAGTGAAAGAAAAAGAAATTAAAAGAAGAACATAAAAACAAAACAAGACAAAACAAACAAACAAAAAACAAAAACAAAAGAGCAGAAAAATAAAAGAGCATCTGAGTGGCTTTGGAGCAGAGAGGTGCCATTATTGAAATGGTATTTGTCAAAGATTAGATCTGATGGAAGACACATATGCGTTCCAAGGTTGCCAAAAGTTCAAGAACCCATCCATGTCCTGTCTCATTGCAAATGTCAACTTTTCCATCGAATAAATGTCCTGAATCACGTTAATCCAATCTTCAGGTGTTGGACAGTCCTTCAACATCCATTTTTTTGTTAGAGCTTTTTTACTTGCCAATATTAAAACAGTGAATAAGTATTTTTCTCCTCGTCTTTCCAGTGATTCCGGTAGTAAACCCAAATACAAAGTTACAAAAGAAAAGGGAACTGTTACTTTGAATATTTTCTCCAATATTGTCTGTACATTGGTCCAATATTGGTGGATAACTGGGCATGACCAAAACACATGAAAATGATTTGCAGTCTTTTCACCACACAAGCGCCAACAATTCAATCCCTTACGAGTAAATTTGTTTTGTGCAGGTGTTCTGAAAAATCTTACCAAATTTTTCCATCCAAATTCTCTCCACTGCAGGGATGAGGTACTTTTCCATTGTTATTTAGCTTTTCCCATATTTCCAGTTGTAAAGTGAAATTCCCCTCTTTTTCCCATCTCTCTTTTATATATGATGTGTTGTCTCCTTTTAAGTCTTGGAGACCATGGTATATTTTAGAAATGTATCTGATCCCTGGGATCCCTTTATATGCTCTTAAGAAAACCTTCAGAACACCTGACTGGGCCCTTTCCAAATCCTCCTTTTTAAGTATTTTGTTTATGTGGTGTCTAAGCTGAAAGAACCTGTAAAGGTCTTGATTTACTAGACCTTGTTTTTTCAAATCTTCAAAACTTCTTAAAGTTTGCCCTTTAAAGAAATTGTAATATTTTATCAGTCCGTTCTCTTTCCACTTTTTAAATCTAGTGTCTGTTTTATTAGGAGTAAAGTCCTGATCATAGGCAATCCATTGCAATAATTGATAGGGTTCTTTAGTTTGATTCTCTCTGATTATCTTAAACCAAATTTTTAGTGGGGTCTCTATCCACGGGTTAGTGTTATTCAAAAGTTTAGGTAAGGCATCCCTATTATCGCCTGTAGGGGAATGTCACTTGTTATTTGGCATTCCATCTCCTTCCATTGTGCAGTGTAGACTGGGTTACATATCTCTACTAAAGTTTTAATTTGTGCGGCTTTAAAATAGTCCCTGATATTTGGCAGCGCGAGCCCACCTTTGTCTTTGTTTAGCTGTAGGATTCTATACCTGATTCTAGGTCTCTTGCCCTGCCATATGAATCTTGAGATCCTTCTGTCCAGTTCTTGCCATATTTTTTGGGGAAGTTCTACCGGTATTGTTTGGAAAAGGTATAGAAGACGTGGAAGTATATTCATTTTGACTGCTTCAATTCTTTGTGCAGTACCCAAGAATGGTATCATATTCCATCTTGCTAGATCCGATTTTATTTTTGCCATCAGTGGATCATAGTTTAGTGTTATAATTTTGTTGAGTTGTTTCGGGATATTGACCCCCAGATATTTCATAGATTCCATCTCCCAGTTAGTTTTGAGTTTGCTTAGTAAATATTGATTTGGGTCATAATTGAAAGTTAAAATTTGGGTTTCATGCATGTTTAATTCGTACCCCGATAACTCTCCATACTCTGAAAAAACTAAGATTAGTTCTGGAAAAGAGGTGTCCGGCTGCCCCAGGTATATTAAAATGTCATCAGCAAAGAGTGCTATTTTATGTTTCTTCTGACCAAGTGTAATACCTTGAATTTTTTGATTCTGTCTTATCCATTGGTTCAGAGGTTCTATGAAGATTGCAAAGAGCGCTTCCGGTTATGGCTGCCACGTAGGACGGACGTGTCTCGCTCTGCTCTGCTCCTGGAGAAAAAAAAATCGGCAAATAACTCTCTCATTTGGGACAGAACGTATCCCAGCGTTTGGGCGAGGATATGTCGGCGAAGCCTAAGGCTGGAAAACCAGGAAAAGGAAAAAGCGAGCCGCCGAAACAGTCCAAATTAACGGACTTTCAGGTCTGTGACGCAGCAAACAGGGCTCCATATATGGCGGAGGAGGCTGGCAACGCTGCGATTTCTGCGGGGAATGGCGCAGATGCGCTGATGGCTGCCATGAGTTCAATGAGAGCGGACTTTTCCTCTAGATTTGATGGGATTATGACAGCGTTGGAAGGAATAAGAAAGGAATTGGGTGACTGTGTAGAACGAACGGCGCAGATGGAGCTCCGTCTCGCTAGTGCTGAAGATGACGTCACCCGTCTTCAATTAAAGGTGCGCACTTTGGAAAAAAAAAATAAATCTCTGGAAGATAATATTTTGGATTTGGAATCTCGGTCGAGACAGAATAATTTGAGGCTGGTGGGTCTTCCAGAGGAATCAGAAGGTCGGGACGTATGTTCCTTTCTGGAAAAGTGGATTCCGGAGGTGCTGGGCAGCGAGGAGTTGCAATCAGCAGTGGTTCTGGAAAAAGCACATCGCATTGGCCCACGGAGAGATAAGGGACCGCCGAGGACCTTAATTATGAAGTTTCTTAACAACAGAGACAGGATGAAGATCTTCAACGCTGCACGAGCTAAAAAAGGAGAGATTAAACACCAGGACCAGCAGGTGCGGTTCTACCCAGATTTGGCCACAGGAATCCAGCAATTGAGGAAGCAGTTTGATCCCGTACGTAAGGAGCTGCGCAACCTTGGGATTCGTCATGGTGTAATCTATCCTGCGAGACTGCTGACCACGTATGAGGGCAGAACCCACATCTTCAAGACCCCAGAGGAGGCGCAGGAGTTCATCAAGAAGATCAAAGAAGAAGAAGAGACTGGTGGGAGCTAAGCATGAACAAAATATAAGGTAGAATAATTAAGCATTTGCACAGGCATCTGACTGACTTGAAGTAAATAGTAAGTTTACAAAATATAGATTGTATTATATATAAAAAAAAAAAACAAAACAAAAACAAAAAAAAACTATGATGTACAAAGTTGTTAAAAATTTTGGAGTTAAGTTGGAAAACTACAGAGGAGAGTTAATGTTACGTCATTAAAAGCAGTAGAGTTAGGGTGATTGGGAGGATGAAGAAGGAGTGGCTTAGGCTGTTCCCCGTGGGTGTGGAACAGTCGATGGCTATATCGGGAGACAGAATTTTTCTTTTGATTTTGGGGGGTTTGCCACAAGTGTGGGAAGGGGAAATTTGTTTGTGTGTAGTTTGTAGGATGAATGTTCAACCACTCATGTTTTTGCTTCTCTGTATGAGCATGTTTACACTGCAAGGTAATCCTAAACTCTCTATTGATCATGGACCAAAGTGTTAATCTTAATTTAACTTCATGGAATTGCAGAGGTCTACAAAATTTAAAAAAACTTAAACAAGTTATGAATAAAATAAAGGACATGGGTTCAAGAATTGTGTTTTTACAAGAAACTCATCTGATAGAGGAGGATGTTAAAAGAATTAGGAGTAGATGGCAGGGAAGTGTATTCACCTCTTCATTTTCATCCCGAGCCAGGGGAGTTATGACTCTCATACATAAATCAGTTCCTTTTCAAGTGAAAAATGTAATTGGAGACAAATTTGGAAGATATGTAATCATTCAAGGTTCTTTGCTATTAGAAAATATAAATCTTGTGAACTTATATGGTCCCAATATAGATGATCAGAAGTTCTTTGCTAATTTATTTCTCATCTTATCATCACTTACAGGGCAACATATAATAGCAGGGGATTTTAATTGTACATTGAATCCAGGTGTGGATAGATCAACAGGACTGGATTGTACGCACATTGGATGTAGGATGACTATTAATCATTTTATGAAAGAATTGAGATTGTTAGATATATGGAGAGAAATGAAACCACAAGTTAAAGCCTATTCTTGTTATTCCAGTACCTACAAGACGTTCTCACGTATTGATTATTTTTTGATTTCCACAGAATTAAGGTCCAAGATTCAAAACTGCTTTTATGATAACATCGTGATCTCTGATCATGCACCCTGTTGTCTAATATATGTAGATAAAAAATTGACAAAGGAATCAGGTAGATGGCAATTTCAGCATAAATGGCTTCAGGATGAGGAATTTGTCAAGTATATAGAAAAACAGATAGACGAGTTCTTTGACATCAATACTACACAAACATCAGCATGTGTAAAGTGGGAGGCTTTCAAAGCTTTTATTAGGGGGCATATTATTAGTTATACAGGATCAAAATCTAAGAAGACTCGAGAGGAGAGAGCTAAATTGGAACATAAAATAAAAAATCTTCAGGAAAAAGTGTATGCAGGAAGTGACCCAAGGTTGGAGAATGAATTACTGATTTTGAGAGCTGAATATGACAAAAAATCAGCGAATAGAGCTGCCTCGAGTCTTCTAAGATTGAAACAATCTTTTATGAACAAGGTGAAAAATCAGGAAAATTATTAGCATGGCAGATTAAACAATTGGAAATTAAAACACCAATTACCAGTATTATAAGTAACGGACAGGTAGTTATAGATCCTTTAGAAATTAATAGAGCCTTTAGAGATTACTATGAAAAATTATATGATACCAAAAATGAACCTGATTTAACAAAACTAAATGGGTTTTTGAACGAACTATCTATACCGTGTATTCCAAATGAAAACAGGGAGATATTGGAGTCTAAAATTAGTCAAGAAGAAGTTGGGCTAGCCATTGATAATATGAAATCAGGAAAAAGTGCAGGACCAGATGGTCTTCCAGTTGACCTTTATAAAAAATTTAAGAATAAATTAATAAAACCTTTTTTGGAAATGGTTTTAGAAGCATTTCAAATAATAATTTACCATCATACATAAATAATGCCTTAATTATACTGCTGCCAAAACCAGGTAAGCCCTCTAATAAATGTGAAAATATGAGACCAATAAGCCTATTAAACGCCGACCTTAAGATAATCTGTAAAATTTTAGCAAGACGAATACAAGAAATTTTACCAAATATTATTAATCGAGATCAGAATGGCTTTATAAAGGGTAGACAAGGCTTCCATAATGTAAGAAGACTATTTAATATTATCTATTTTAATAAAGAAGCACCGGATACAGCTCTCCTATCATTGGACGCCGAAAAGGCCTTTGATAGAGTTGAATGGCCCTTTCTTTTTGAAGTCCTACAAAGGTTTGGACTTGGAAATAATTTCATAAAATGGGTTCAAATAATATGCAATAATGCTACAGCAGAAATCCTAACAAATAACAATATTTCAAAACCAATAAAAATCAATAGAGGATGTCGACAAGGCTGTCCACTCTCACCTTTACTGTTTACTATGGCAATTGAACCTTTAGCGATAGCGATACGTTTACATTCACAAATATATGGAATTAAAGTTGGACCAACAGAACATAAAATCTCCCTGTACGCCGATGATATAATTTTGTTTATGTCGAATCTAAAAAAATCAATTCCAACCTTGTTGAATTTAATAAAGAATTTTGGGGAAATATCAGGATATAAAATAAATAAAACTAAATCTTCAATATTAATGCTAAATGAGACCCAGAGAAATTACCCAGCCCCTGAGGTAAATCAATTCAATGTTGTAAATCAGTTTAAATATTTAGGAATCCAAATTATGCCTAAGCTAGAATCAGTCGCCAGTGTCAACTATGAAGCCTTAATGTCAGATATCAGTGAGTTAACTCAGAGATGGATGTCACTACCAATGTCGATGATCGTGAGAATCAATATACTTAAAAGTAATATTTTACCTAAAATACTTTATTTATTTCAATACATTCCCTTATCACCACCTTTAGATCTATTCTCAAGAATAAAAAAAAAGTTAGTGGAATTTATATGGAACAACAGGAGGGCTAGATTACGTCTGTCTTTATTATATTTACCATTTGATCGTGGAGGTCTGAAATGTCCAAATTTTATGTTGTATTATTGGTCGGCACAACTGAGGTCTATGACATATTATTTTTCATCAAATGATCTCCCTCACTGGACTGAAATGGAATCATACAATTTACCTTTACCTCTTCCCATATTCATATACTCAGATTCGGCAAAAAAATTACAAAAACAAGTTAAAAATCCATTTGTAAAGCATATGATCAAAATATGGTGTGAAGCTAAAAACTATTTAAAAGAACCACAGTTATTGTCACAATTTAGTCCAATATGGGGTAATCAATATTTTAAACCAGGGAGAGCGGACGCTGTATTTAAAGTATGGAATTTAAAAGGGATACAAAAGATTCAGGATTTATATTTGCCATGTGCAGACAACATAATGTCTTTTGAAGAGCTGAGGATCAAATTTAATCTCAATAGAACACATTTTTTTAAATATCTTCAACTTAGAAACTTTATTCGATCAAATCAAAATAAAGCTCTCACTCGACCTATTTATTCATCCTTGGAAAAAATGATGATGAAAGATAGTAAAAGAAAGGGTATTATTTCAGAGTTTTATAACTCATTGACACTATCTTCAAGTGAAAATTCACTGAAAAGATTAAACTACTGGAAAGAAGATCTGCAAATTGAAATTTCAGAGGAACAATGGGAATTGGCTTGTACAGAAGCTCAAACCAAATCAATAAATGCACGCCTTAAATTGATACATTTCAAATGGTTAATGCGGATGTATGTTACACCGGAGGAGTTAAATAGATATAACAAAAATATACCAGATACATGCACAAAATGCATGGAAAGTAAAGGAACCCTATTTCATTGTTTATGGGAATGTAGATTAATAAGAATGTTTTGGGAAGAGGTGAGGGTAACAATTGAAAAAAATAATCTCAAAACAAATCATATTGAATCCTAAACTGGTTTTGTTGGGTCTGTACCCAGAAAAGCATAATTTCAATAAAAGTGAAAGAACATTCATAGACCTCAGTTTGCTTAATGCCAAAAAATGTATTGCACTATTATGGAAAAAGACTCATAGACCAGATGTGACTCAGTGGTTAAGACAGATGTTAACAAACCTTCCATTAGAAAGAATAACATATATACTGAAATCAAAGGAAATTGTGTTTGAGAATATATGGAGACCTTTTATTGATTATGTAAAAAATTTAAACATAACTCTTGAAGAAGAAGGTGAATGATGTGTGTGGACCTTGTAAATTCCAAACTGGTGAACATAATATGTATACTTATGTATTGGATTGGCTAGACTAAACAGAGGAGCATTGTTGAAGACTTGATTTTGTTGGTGGTTGTTGGTGTTTTTAGTGCATTTTTTTTTTTGTAGTACTTTAGTGTTAGTGTTTGATTGTTTGTATCATGTTTGTTAAAAAAAAAAAAAAGGTTCTGTCTTATCCATTGGTTCAGAGGTTCTATGAAGATTGCAAAGAGCGCTTCCGGTTATGGCTGCCACGTAGGACGGACGTGTCTCGCTCTGCTCTGCTCCTGGAGAAAAAAAAATCGGCAAATAACTCTCTCATTTGGGACAGAACGTATCCCAGCGTTTGGGCGAGGATATGTCGGCGAAGCCTAAGGCTGGAAAACCAGGAAAAGGAAAAAGCGAGCCGCCGAAACAGTCCAAATTAACGGACTTTCAGGTCTGTGACGCAGCAAACAGGGCTCCATATATGGCGGAGGAGGCTGGCAACGCTGCGATTTCTGCGGGGAATGGCGCAGATGCGCTGATGGCTGCCATGAGTTCAATGAGAGCGGACTTTTCCTCTAGATTTGATGGGATTATGACAGCGTTGGAAGGAATAAGAAAGGAATTGGGTGACTGTGTAGAACGAACGGCGCAGATGGAGCTCCGTCTCGCTAGTGCTGAAGATGACGTCACCCGTCTTCAATTAAAGGTGCGCACTTTGGAAAAAAAAAATAAATCTCTGGAAGATAATATTTTGGATTTGGAATCTCGGTCGAGACAGAATAATTTGAGGCTGGTGGGTCTTCCAGAGGAATCAGAAGGTCGGGACGTATGTTCCTTTCTGGAAAAGTGGATTCCGGAGGTGCTGGGCAGCGAGGAGTTGCAATCAGCAGTGGTTCTGGAAAAAGCACATCGCATTGGCCCACGGAGAGATAAGGGACCGCCGAGGACCTTAATTATGAAGTTTCTTAACAACAGAGACAGGATGAAGATCTTCAACGCTGCACGAGCTAAAAAAGGAGAGATTAAACACCAGGACCAGCAGGTGCGGTTCTACCCAGATTTGGCCACAGGAATCCAGCAATTGAGGAAGCAGTTTGATCCCGTACGTAAGGAGCTGCGCAACCTTGGGATTCGTCATGGTGTAATCTATCCTGCGAGACTGCTGACCACGTATGAGGGCAGAACCCACATCTTCAAGACCCCAGAGGAGGCGCAGGAGTTCATCAAGAAGATCAAAGAAGAAGAAGAGACTGGTGGGAGCTAAGCATGAACAAAATATAAGGTAGAATAATTAAGCATTTGCACAGGCATCTGACTGACTTGAAGTAAATAGTAAGTTTACAAAATATAGATTGTATTATATATAAAAAAAAAAACAAAACAAAAACAAAAAAAAACTATGATGTACAAAGTTGTTAAAAATTTTGGAGTTAAGTTGGAAAACTACAGAGGAGAGTTAATGTTACGTCATTAAAAGCAGTAGAGTTAGGGTGATTGGGAGGATGAAGAAGGAGTGGCTTAGGCTGTTCCCCGTGGGTGTGGAACAGTCGATGGCTATATCGGGAGACAGAATTTTTCTTTTGATTTTGGGGGGTTTGCCACAAGTGTGGGAAGGGGAAATTTGTTTGTGTGTAGTTTGTAGGATGAATGTTCAACCACTCATGTTTTTGCTTCTCTGTATGAGCATGTTTACACTGCAAGGTAATCCTAAACTCTCTATTGATCATGGACCAAAGTGTTAATCTTAATTTAACTTCATGGAATTGCAGAGGTCTACAAAATTTAAAAAAACTTAAACAAGTTATGAATAAAATAAAGGACATGGGTTCAAGAATTGTGTTTTTACAAGAAACTCATCTGATAGAGGAGGATGTTAAAAGAATTAGGAGTAGATGGCAGGGAAGTGTATTCACCTCTTCATTTTCATCCCGAGCCAGGGGAGTTATGACTCTCATACATAAATCAGTTCCTTTTCAAGTGAAAAATGTAATTGGAGACAAATTTGGAAGATATGTAATCATTCAAGGTTCTTTGCTATTAGAAAATATAAATCTTGTGAACTTATATGGTCCCAATATAGATGATCAGAAGTTCTTTGCTAATTTATTTCTCATCTTATCATCACTTACAGGGCAACATATAATAGCAGGGGATTTTAATTGTACATTGAATCCAGGTGTGGATAGATCAACAGGACTGGATTGTACGCACATTGGATGTAGGATGACTATTAATCATTTTATGAAAGAATTGAGATTGTTAGATATATGGAGAGAAATGAAACCACAAGTTAAAGCCTATTCTTGTTATTCCAGTACCTACAAGACGTTCTCACGTATTGATTATTTTTTGATTTCCACAGAATTAAGGTCCAAGATTCAAAACTGCTTTTATGATAACATCGTGATCTCTGATCATGCACCCTGTTGTCTAATATATGTAGATAAAAAATTGACAAAGGAATCAGGTAGATGGCAATTTCAGCATAAATGGCTTCAGGATGAGGAATTTGTCAAGTATATAGAAAAACAGATAGACGAGTTCTTTGACATCAATACTACACAAACATCAGCATGTGTAAAGTGGGAGGCTTTCAAAGCTTTTATTAGGGGGCATATTATTAGTTATACAGGATCAAAATCTAAGAAGACTCGAGAGGAGAGAGCTAAATTGGAACATAAAATAAAAAATCTTCAGGAAAAAGTGTATGCAGGAAGTGACCCAAGGTTGGAGAATGAATTACTGATTTTGAGAGCTGAATATGACAAAAAATCAGCGAATAGAGCTGCCTCGAGTCTTCTAAGATTGAAACAATCTTTTTATGAACAAGGTGAAAAATCAGGAAAATTATTAGCATGGCAGATTAAACAATTGGAAATTAAAACACCAATTACCAGTATTATAAGTAACGGACAGGTAGTTATAGATCCTTTAGAAATTAATAGAGCCTTTAGAGATTACTATGAAAAATTATATGATACCAAAAATGAACCTGATTTAACAAAACTAAATGGGTTTTTGAACGAACTATCTATACCGTGTATTCCAAATGAAAACAGGGAGATATTGGAGTCTAAAATTAGTCAAGAAGAAGTTGGGCTAGCCATTGATAATATGAAATCAGGAAAAAGTGCAGGACCAGATGGTCTTCCAGTTGACCTTTATAAAAAATTTAAGAATAAATTAATAAAACCTTTTTTGGAAATGGTTTTAGAAGCATTTCAAAATAATAATTTACCATCATACATAAATAATGCCTTAATTATACTGCTGCCAAAACCAGGTAAGCCCTCTAATAAATGTGAAAATATGAGACCAATAAGCCTATTAAACGCCGACCTTAAGATAATCTGTAAAATTTTAGCAAGACGAATACAAGAAATTTTACCAAATATTATTAATCGAGATCAGAATGGCTTTATAAAGGGTAGACAAGGCTTCCATAATGTAAGAAGACTATTTAATATTATCTATTTTAATAAAGAAGCACCGGATACAGCTCTCCTATCATTGGACGCCGAAAAGGCCTTTGATAGAGTTGAATGGCCCTTTCTTTTTGAAGTCCTACAAAGGTTTGGACTTGGAAATAATTTCATAAAATGGGTTCAAATAATATGCAATAATGCTACAGCAGAAATCCTAACAAATAACAATATTTCAAAACCAATAAAAATCAATAGAGGATGTCGACAAGGCTGTCCACTCTCACCTTTACTGTTTACTATGGCAATTGAACCTTTAGCGATAGCGATACGTTTACATTCACAAATATATGGAATTAAAGTTGGACCAACAGAACATAAAATCTCCCTGTACGCCGATGATATAATTTTGTTTATGTCGAATCTAAAAAAATCAATTCCAACCTTGTTGAATTTAATAAAGAATTTTGGGGAAATATCAGGATATAAAATAAATAAAACTAAATCTTCAATATTAATGCTAAATGAGACCCAGAGAAATTACCCAGCCCCTGAGGTAAATCAATTCAATGTTGTAAATCAGTTTAAATATTTAGGAATCCAAATTATGCCTAAGCTAGAATCAGTCGCCAGTGTCAACTATGAAGCCTTAATGTCAGATATCAGTGAGTTAACTCAGAGATGGATGTCACTACCAATGTCGATGATCGGGAGAATCAATATACTTAAAAGTAATATTTTACCTAAAATACTTTATTTATTTCAATACATTCCCTTATCACCACCTTTAGATCTATTCTCAAGAATAAAAAAAAAGTTAGTGGAATTTATATGGAACAACAGGAGGGCTAGATTACGTCTGTCTTTATTATATTTACCATTTGATCGTGGAGGTCTGAAATGTCCAAATTTTATGTTGTATTATTGGTCGGCACAACTGAGGTCTATGACATATTATTTTTCATCAAATGATCTCCCTCACTGGACTGAAATGGAATCATACAATTTACCTTTACCTCTTCCCATATTCATATACTCAGATTCGGCAAAAAAATTACAAAAACAAGTTAAAAATCCATTTGTAAAGCATATGATCAAAATATGGTGTGAAGCTAAAAACTATTTAAAAGAACCACAGTTATTGTCACAATTTAGTCCAATATGGGGTAATCAATATTTTAAACCAGGGAGAGCGGACGCTGTATTTAAAGTATGGAATTTAAAAGGGATACAAAAGATTCAGGATTTATATTTGCCATGTGCAGACAACATAATGTCTTTTGAAGAGCTGAGGATCAAATTTAATCTCAATAGAACACATTTTTTTAAATATCTTCAACTTAGAAACTTTATTCGATCAAATCAAAATAAAGCTCTCACTCGACCTATTTATTCATCCTTGGAAAAAATGATGATGAAAGATAGTAAAAGAAAGGGTATTATTTCAGAGTTTTATAACTCATTGACACTATCTTCAAGTGAAAATTCACTGAAAAGATTAAACTACTGGAAAGAAGATCTGCAAATTGAAATTTCAGAGGAACAATGGGAATTGGCTTGTACAGAAGCTCAAACCAAATCAATAAATGCACGCCTTAAATTGATACATTTCAAATGGTTAATGCGGATGTATGTTACACCGGAGGAGTTAAATAGATATAACAAAAATATACCAGATACATGCACAAAATGCATGGAAAGTAAAGGAACCCTATTTCATTGTTTATGGGAATGTAGATTAATAAGAATGTTTTGGGAAGAGGTGAGGGTAACAATTGAAAAAATAATCTCAAAACAAATCATATTGAATCCTAAACTGGTTTTGTTGGGTCTGTACCCAGAAAAGCATAATTTCAATAAAAGTGAAAGAACATTCATAGACCTCAGTTTGCTTAATGCCAAAAAAATGTATTGCACTATTATGGAAAAAGACTCATAGACCAGATGTGACTCAGTGGTTAAGACAGATGTTAACAAACCTTCCATTAGAAAGAATAACATATATACTGAAATCAAAGGAAATTGTGTTTGAGAATATATGGAGACCTTTTATTGATTATGTAAAAAATTTAAACATAACTCTTGAAGAAGAAGGTGAATGATGTGTGTGGACCTTGTAAATTCCAAACTGGTGAACATAATATGTATACTTATGTATTGGATTGGCTAGACTAAACAGAGGAGCATTGTTGAAGACTTGATTTTGTTGGTGGTTGTTGGTGTTTTTAGTGCATTTTTTTTTTTTGTAGTACTTTAGTGTTAGTGTTTGATTGTTTGTATCATGTTTGTTAAAAAAAAAAAAAAAAGGTTCAATAAAGATATTGTGGAAAAAAAGATTGCAAAGAGCAGTGGAGACAAGGTGCAGCCCTGACGACATCCTCTTTCCAGTTCAAAAGATGATGATAATTTACCGTTAATCCTTATTTTAGCTGTTGGTTTTTTATATAATGCCTGGATAGTTCTAATGAAGTTATTATGAAAATTGAAACTGGATAAGATTCTATATAGGAAAGACCAGTCAACCAAATCAAATGCTTTTTCAGCATCTAATCCCAATATGGCTGCATTTAAATTATATTTTTTTTTATGATGAATTATGTGTAAAGTGCGTCTAATGTTATCTTGTGTCTGTCTTTGTCTTATAAAACCTGTTTGGTCTAAATGAATTAAGTCTGTCAGTATATTTTCTAACCTTTTGGCAAGGATAGCGGTAAAAAGTTTATAGTCCTGATTTAACACACTGATTGGTCTGTAGTTGGAGCAGTCTAGTTTATCCTTTTCAGGTTTAGGTATGACTGCAATGACCACTTCTCTCCAGGAGGGGGGGGATTTCCCCTGTGTGGAGGACATAGTTAAATGTTTTCAGGAGGAGAGGAGATAGTTGCTGTTTAAAGGTTTTGTACCCCTCTGCTGTATCTGCTCCTGGGGATTTGTTAGCTTTAAGTTTCATAATTGCTTTTTCTAATTCTTGAGGTTGTATTTCTGACAGTAGTGTTTTATTTTGTGATTCAGTAAGTTGGGGAAGATTTAATGTATTTAGGAAGGCTTCGGATGCGTTTTTGTGTTTTTTGAGGGAGTATAAGTTTTTGTAGTAATTCTCGAAGCTTTTAAGAATTTCCTGAATTCTAAATTTTATTTCCTTTGATACTGGGTCTCTGATTTTGTAGATTGCTCTCTCCATTTGTTGTTTCCTCAATTTGTAGGCTAGTAATTTTGCCAATTTGCTACCTGTTTCATAGTATTTTTGTTTCAGAAATGTAAGTTTCTTCTGGATTTCTATTGTGTAGATCTCGTTTATTTGTTTTTTAATTTCCTTAATTTTGAACGAGTCATTAGAATGAGTGTTGTCTTTGTGCTCTTTTTCTAGTTTCTTAAGTTCTGACTCTAATGTGGTTAGTTTTTCTTGTCTCAGTTTCTTTTGGGTTGCCAGTTTTGCGATAATCTTTCCCCTTATTACAGCTTTGCATGCGTCCCACAGTATTAAAGGGGATACTTCTCCATTATCATTTTCTTCCAAATATCTGAGAATATCTGATTCCAATTCATCTTTCAGTGGTCCTTTCAGCACATTTGAATTTAACCTCCAAGAAAATGTATTATTTGTGTATTTTTGGATATTTAAGTCCATATAGATCGGACTGTGGTCAGAGAGATCCATCAGTCCTATTTTACATGTTTTTACTCTTCCAATGTCTCTATTAAACATAAAAAATAGTCAGTCCTTGAATATGATGAATGTGGTGCTGAGTAAAATGTATAATCTTTTACACTGGGGTTGAGTTCCCTCCACACGTCACAGATTCCCATTTCTTTTAGTAGCATCCGAGTTTTTCTACTCTGAGTGTTATTTTGATGTGGAGAATTACCTGATGCATCCCAGTATGGATTCAGTCTTAGATTGAAGTCTCCCCCACATATCACTAAACCTTTGGCTTTAGTTATCATTAGGTCAAATACATTTTTATAAAATTTCCAGTTAGCCCCTGGAGTTGCATATACATTCAGCAGGGTGATATCTTCTCCCTCTAGCCGACCAAGTACCATGCTAAATCTCCCTTCTTTATCTTTGTGTTCTGAATTTTTTTCAAGCATAATTTTGGTTGAGCTCAATGTCGCTACCCCCCTCCTCCTCCCTGACTTATATGAAGATGAAGAGATCAGTTTAAACCTTTGTCTATTAAGTTTGGTGTGCTCCAAGTCTGTTAGGTGGGTTTCCTGTAAAAATATTATTCCTGCTTTGTCTTTTTTCATTTTGCCAAGAATCTTGGCTCTTTTAACTGGATTCAGGATCCCTTTTACATTATATGAGATTATTTTGGTTACACCCTGTTTCTCCATTGTGTTGTCTTATTTAGTATAACAGTGTAGTGACCCTCTTTTATGCTACTCAGAAACTGAAAGAACATTAAGAACATAAAAAACATTAAGAACATAGTCTATAAAACTTTAAAACAAAAAACTGTCAAAAGATCTTCCTGAACTGAGGTCTTTTTAGCGACCATAGAAGAGCCTTGTTGGTGCGTTGGCTCTGAGGGAAATTCCTCAAACTCTGTAACGTGTTGAGGGCCCTCTCTTACCCCTGTAAGTTGTCCCATGTTTTTAACGTGAATTTCAGATCCCAATCCGAACTTGTAATGATTTTTTTTTTATGCCTATACCCTATGAAATTGTGCGCAACCTCCCACCACCGTCACAGCAAACAATCACGTTAATACAGTATTTGTTAGTGTGGAGAGTTCATGTGGTTCATTGTCACATTTCTATTTTAACAAGTTTTTTTTTCTTTTTTCTTTTTTTTTTAAAAGACTTACTTGTTTCTAATATTATGACTGTTCCATGAAATGTTTTACCACTTGCTGGTTCTGCATCTCCTTTAATGTTTGTTACCTTGTAGGAGGAGGGTTGGATGCGCAGATTGACTAAAAATGTTGTTATTCCCTCCTGAAAGCGTTCAGTTTTTCCTTATAGCCCTGGCGCTGGGTTTCCCGCTGCTGGCCCGTGGATTTTGAGGGTCTCTGTGTGCACCACGTTTGAGCCTTGATTCTTTCGATCGGGTCTGCTGTGGGTTTATACACCATTACCGGGAGCCCTCTTCTCGCCATATCCCTGGTTGCTTCTTCCGCCGAGTTGTAGAGACACGTCTCTTCCCCGTAAAAAACCTGCAGCTTCGCCGGAAATGGAGTTTGAAAGTGCAGTTTCTTCTCTTTTAGTACCTTTTTAGCGTCATTGTATTCCCGACGCTTTTTAAGGACCTCCAGGGCGTAGTCGTGCTCCACAAAAATTTTTCTTTCTTGGTGCATAAATCCTTTTTTCTGCCAGGCCAGTCTCAAAACCTCTTCTTTTGTTCTGAAGTTGGAAAACTTCACCACCACCGATCGTGGGGGCGCTTCTGCCAACGGCCTTGGGGCTAATGAACGGTGCGCCCTTTCTGTCTTCAAGTCGGTGGATTGGGGAATTTCCAACTTCTCTCTCAGAATGGATTCCACGCATGCAGCCATTGTGGTGAAACCGTCCTTGACTCCTTCTTTCAGACCGTGAATTCTTATGTTGGCCCTTCTTAGTCTTCCTTCTTGGTCGATTAGCTTAGCCTCCAGTCTTGTCTGTCGTTTGAGTAATTCCAGCACGGTTTCTTCCAGCCCTTTTATTCTTTCCTCTGCTTCCATGATTCGGTCCTCAGCCTGGTCCACTCTGTTGTTTGTCCTTTTTATTTCGTCTTTAATTTCACGAAATTCGGCCCAACACTCTTGGCGAAATTCTCTTAATTCTTGAATTATCGTTTTTAAGCTAACCGTGTTGCTAGCCTCATTCAGCTCCTCTGCTTCTGAGTGGATGTTGTCCTCCAGGTCAGATTCTCCGGCCGATGCGCGTCTTGGCCTGGGAAATGTCGATCTCTTCTGTTTTCCTTTAGGCATAATGACTTTGTCTTTTGATTTTCACTCTTCCAAAAATCCGTTAAATCTGATTTTCAAGGTATTTTCACGGATGGGGTCTTGGAGCTTCAGCATTAAGCTGCTATCACCATGGTGTCCAGACCGGAAGTCCGGGAACCTGTATTTATATAGTGCTTTTTCTAATCTAAAGGACCACTCAAAGCACTTAACAAGTAACTATACTAAACTCTATTCTTATCAGAGGAAGAATTCAGAATCGGCAATCAACTTAACCATGTCTTGAGATTGTGGGAGGAACCCGGAGCAAATCCACACATCAGAGAGAACATGTAAACCTCCCCAGCCAGTCTGGGTGTTTGAACGGGAAACCTTCTAGCTGTGAGGCAACAGTGCTAACCACTGTTACACTGTATTCATCTCAGACTGTTCTCAAACAGAAAATACCCTATGCGTATTATACAGTATGTATGTTTTGATATTAAGTGACCTCTAGTGGCCATGTAAATAATGACATGAAGTGACACTGTGGAGAGCTACAGTTGCAATGTCTGTAAATTAGACCCTAATCTTTTCCTTAAGATGATCATTACATAAACTAATACATTTATCAGTTTAATGATGGTTTTCCATCATTGTCTTGCATCCTGGATATGATAAAAATGGGGGTAGACATATTGTAAAATCTTACATTATTTAATCAGCTATAGCTACAAAATTTAGTTATATTTTAATATGCACAAATTTTTTTTTAACGTACACCAATTTTTGATAGTAACATGACTTTAAGTTTGTGCCATACCACTTACTGTTTTTCATTCACTCATGAGTAATTCTAATCAGTACGTTTATGGCATCTTCTTGTCAGTATATCCCACAGTAAGCCAGTCAACTCACTTCTATACCAGACTTTGCTTCCAGACAGCTATTGCACCATCTCTCTACTTTATAATTCACATTTCTCTTTGTCCTTTTTTTCTTTCCAGTCTGGTAGAAACAGTTGAAGAAGCTGAAAAGTAAATTGATATGAAATTCACCAAATTTCTTTGTTGTCTCCAAAGCTCCCCTATTTAGGCTCTGTATTATTTGACTAGCTTTTTGGGCCCTCACCATTCCTGTGGGAGGTCCTTCCCTGAATAGTCAATCTTGGAGGTTGGCTCTTAAGTTGAGCGCCATGTCCAGTTTGGCCCTGCTTTGGTAGAAAAGCTGAGTGGCGACCACATAATGACCACTGTCTGAGGGCCTGGCTAATTTCTCATGTTTGTACAGGCAAACAGGCTCCCGGGTCCTGAGTGGGGCAAATGTAAGGTTTGTAAGTGCCTCAGGAGGTCATAAAAGATGACAACCTGAGCTTCTGATGTTGTCTATGCACTCCTAAGCATTACCTAACTTTAGCTGTGACAAATTTGGCACCACATTTTACAAAAAATATTCTTTGGACAGCTAAATGAAGCATAAAATGTAATGGTGTTCCAGATTCTCTCGCTCATATCTAAAATATGTACAGCATACACTGAGAAGCTTCAGGAGACACAACTGTGGTATCTTAAAATGCTCCTAAAACACAGACTTGTCTTCGTCACTTATATTTTGTTTTTGGGTTAAGCACCTTCTCTAATCTTTTGCATTGATGACATCAGATCTGAGCTATTTGTTTATGCAGCAGCTTTGGTTTGGATCTTAAAAGAAAATAAAACTTTTGTCCTGTCTCATCTTGTGGTCAACTCACCCTTGCGCTTGTAATTCAGTGCTGTCACCCATAATCTGACCTGTCCTCTTCGGTTCAGCTAAAGGTGTTTATTTTATTCTGACGTGAGATCCCCACAGTGCAGCTGCTCTTAGGTCTGCAGGCCTGTTACTTCACTTCTGAACTATTTTTCCAACCTAGTGACACTTCTGCTGGCCTGGTTCTGTGGTTTTGCTACAGTAAACTCCACACAAATGCAACAGGGAGAAAGTCAAATATCCTAAATGTATTACCAACAACTTTCAAAGTCAAATATGGCATAAAAGGGGAAAAGAAATGTTTTTGGAAAGAAATGATATCCTGATTGTTTTTGAAGCTGGCTACATTATGTGTGGGTAAAGTCAGACTTTAAATAGGTTAGTGAGAATAGTGCAACTAACACAAGTGTGTTGTGCTGGCTAGATACACCAATTATTTTAAGGTATAAAAAGAATAATGCACACAGATGAGCTAGAATAAGAAAAATAGACCACCTCCATCGTGACCTATATAATCCATTATGTAGATGAAGGCCATATTAATTTCTAGAGTTGTGTGAGTTCTCACAGTGGCATACAACTTAATTGTATACATTCTTTTTTTGTACATTGTGTGGGATAGTTGCCCTATATGTCCTCATGAAAAAAAGTAAAAATGGAAAATCTCTATTGAAGGAATTTGCTGTTGTGTATATACTGTATATGCTGTATACATGATTATTCCACAACAGTAATCTCATAGCACTTTCACATCCATCCATCCATCCATCCATCCATCTTCTTCCGCTTAATCCTTTTCGGGTCATGGGGGGGCTGGAGAATATCCCAGCATCTTTGGGCGAGAGGCAGGGTACACCCTGGACAGATCGCCAGTCCATCGCAGGGCCAACACAGAGAGACAGACAACCATTCACTCTCACAGTCAAACCTAATTCTAAATTGTCCTTAGCACTTTCACAGTGTAGGGCAAATACTCGACAACTGCAGAAAGACCCCAACAATCAGGTGGTTCCCTGTAAGCAAGCACTTGGCAACAGTGGAGAGGAAAAACTCCTTTTTTTGCAGAAAGAAACCTCCAGCAGAACCAGGCTGAAGGAGGGGCCGTCATCTGCTGCGACTGACCGGGGGGGAGGCAGAGAAAGAAGAAAAGAACAGACATACAGAGAACAAACAACAGGACGGGGGGAGAGGAAATGGATGTTAATGAACAGCAAAAATGTTACGTGTATTGAGAGTGAATATGTTGCAAAGAATGGTGATTACACTTTTAAAGATTTATTTTATTTGTTTGTAATGCGGGTGGCGCGGTGGAGGAGTGGTTAGCACTGCGGCAGCACAGCAACTCACCCTTGGCCGGGGGATCCTGGGTTCGATCCCAGCCCCCAACCAACAGTGATCTGTGTGGAGTTTGTATGTTCTCCCCGTGTCTGCGTGGGTTTACTCCGGGATTTTTCCAGTGTCCTCCCACATGCCAAAAACATGCAGGTTAGGTTAATTGGCATCAAACTGTGGATTCTAAATTGTCCTTAGGTATGACTGTGAGAGTGAATGGTTGTCCCCCCCCCCCCGTGACCCAAAAAGGATTAAGCGAAAGAAGATGAATGAATGAATGAATGTTTGTAATGCAAGGACATGTGTTTTTTTCTCTCAATAAATCTGTGATTTTTAACTTTGTTAAATTTTATTTCACTTTTTGTTACCAGGCAGGCCAATATTCACAGTGGTAGCCTGGCAAAAGGCAATGTCTCTTGAGGAAAGGCGGATGGGGGGGTACTAAGAGGTAAGGGCGCATTCAGTATAAAAGTTAAATAGCATAAATGTCATATAAGCAAAAAATACTGACACACAGCTTGCAGTGAATAAACATGCCAAAACAATGGAACAAGAACCAAAAGGATTCAGTACAGAGCTAAAAGCAGGTAAAACATCAGCTTAACAAAAGGAGATGGATAAAATAAGATGAGACATTAATTTGTCTGAAAACCGTTACAGTCTCCTGAAAGAATGCCCATCAGGCACATTTTGAGATACATTTTAGTGTTCTGTAATAACTCCTTGACTTGAGAAATAGTTTCAAAACCACACTGACTACATGTACAGAGGAAGACTAGTAATTACAGTAATTACAATGTCTTTTGCCTCTTACTAGAAATGCCTCATTGTGGCTTTCCTGTGTGAGGAACAAAGACTAGTCAACTAAGATCTTGATGAACCTGGACTTTTTCTTGAGGTCTTCCTAGGAAGGGGTGTTGCTACTATACAGGATGTAGTTCCTTGGCAACATCGTCACAGCTTAACTTTTAACCTCATTAAAAGTACACTGTGGCCTTCAGATGAGAAAGCACTTTTAAATAAATACACTTGACACAGTCCTTTACTCTGATGCTTCACATCAACATTTTTGTATTTTGTCATGTTGCTATGTTTATGAAAGAAAAAAACTTAATGACTATAGTCATTTAGTTGTTCTATTGACTAGTCCCCCCCGCCCCCAACTCCACCCCATCTAAATATTAACTTCAGTCACACAAAAATG
Source organism: Pholidichthys leucotaenia (assembly GCA_020510985.1). Lineage (NCBI taxonomy): Eukaryota > Metazoa > Chordata > Actinopteri > Cichliformes > Pholidichthyidae > Pholidichthys > Pholidichthys leucotaenia. The sequence continues at coordinate 335,931,785 of CM035837.1, read as the reverse complement.
TACATGCAGTGTTGTGGAAATGACACACAACAGTTGGTTTTAGGGCCAAGTTTAATGAGTTTCGAATGGGTTAAGTGTTTTATGATGCAGTATATTTATGTAAAAGCTGGTACATGCTCTCGAGGTCATATAGTTATAATGTTACTCAAATGGATTACGGCAAATCAAATCTTTCTTTGGTTTTTTGTTGCTACGGCATGTTACACAAATACTAATTATTACCACGTGGATAGAGTGGTTGGTGCCATTTGCAGCTGGCCAGCTATCCAGTTGTCTGGCTATGTTTGTGCTCTAATTCAATAGGGAAAGAGGCTATGGCCACCAAACTTGAGTTGGCTTTGGGACAGTCACCTCTGGCTATACTTTTCGGGTAAAAAGGTCAAAGGTCGAGGCCAAAATGCAATATAAACTACAGTATGTCTCAAGAACAATGAAAGCTAGGGTCACCAAACCTGGTATACAGGTCCACTCTGACTTTTTAACTATGGGTTTGAGGTCAAAAGGTCAAAGGTCAAGGTTTTACATCTATAGGGCTACAAAAGGCATGAGTCTGCATCTTGGTTGAGTGCATTCTAGTTTAGTAATTTAGTTTACTTTGCTATATAGTAAGTGATTTTTTTCACAAGGGGGTGGTAGTGTTGGGGGTGTATTCATAAATTTAGATAAAATCATATAAATGTAAATTAAGTACAAATTTGCAAGAATAAAGTTGCCAAAATATGATAAAAGAGGCCCATTTGAAATAATAAAAAAAAAACCTTCCAAATTTATGAGGAAAAAGGTTACAAATTTGTGAGGGGAAAAAAATGATGAATGAGGAATATGAAAACATATTTACAATAAAAGTCATACATTTACAAGAAAACATAGCTAGTTTACAATATTTACAATAATACGTTTTTCAAATCAAATCAACCTTTATTGTCATATTGCTGTACATACAACTGTAGTGCAGGCAAGATGAAATTGCGTTTCTCTCGGCATCCATATACATAAGTAGAAGAACATGATTTAAGACACACTCACACATAGCTTCACCCCCCCACCCCACCCATCCGTTCACACATCCCTGAGACATACTTGAAAAAACTAACTAACTATAATATACAAATAATGCACATAATGTCCGTAGGTGCAGTAGTGAATATGAGAGATTCCGGGTCAACTGTTCAGCATCCTAACAGCTTGTGGAAGGAAGCTGTTGATCAGTCTGGTGGTTCTGCCTCTGATGCTCCGGAATCGTTTGCCAGATGGCAGAAGTTCAAAGTGTTTATGCAGAGGGTGAGAACGGTCCTTGACAATGTTCAGTACCCTGCTCCTACAACGGTTCTGAAAAAGTTCTTGGACAGAGGGGAGGGAGACTCCAATTACCCTCTCAGCTCCCTTGACTATCCTCTGCAGGGCTTTTTTGTCTGACATACTGCAGCTGGAGTACCATGTAGCAATGCAGTACATCAGAACACTCTCCACCACACCTCTGTAGAAGGTCCTGAGGATGAAGATGGGGAGAGAGGCCTGTTTGAGTTTCTTCAAGAAGTGCAGTCTCTGCTGAGCCCGCTTCCTGATCCCCAAGGAATTCTTGCTCCAGGTCAGGTCCTGCGAGATCTGCACTCCGAGGAACTTGATATTCTCCACTCTCTCCACTAAACGGCCGCCGATGCTGAGGGGGACATGTTCAAGCTGTGACCGCCGGAAGTCGATAATCATCTCCTTCGTTTTGTCCACGTTGAGCACCAGATTGTTCTTCCTGCACCAGCCCTCCAGGTGTCTCACTTCTTCCCTGTACATTGATTCGTCATCCCTCTGAATAAGTCCCACCACCGTGATGTCGTCTGCAAACTTAATAATCTGGTTCCCCTCGTGTCTGGATACACAGTCATGTGTTAGAAGTGTAAACAACAGTGGACTTAGTACGCAGCCTTGAGGGGATCCGGTGCTCAGCGTGACAGAGTTGGAGATGTTGTTTCCAACCCGGACAGACTGGGGTCTCTCAGTCAGGAAATCCAGGATCCAGAGACATGTGGCGATGTTCAGACCAAGAAGGAGTAATTTCTCCATCAGTCTCTGGGGAATAATGGTGTTGAATGCTGAATTGAAATCAATGTACAGGAGTCTGGTGTAGGTGTCTCTCTGGTCCAGGTGGGTGATGACAGAGTGCAGGGTGGTGACTATAGCATCCTCCGTGGAGCGGTTTGAACGATATGCAAACTGGAGCAGGTCGTGTGATGCAGGGAGGCAGGCTGTAATGTGTGGTTTGACAAGCCGTTCAAAACACTTCATCACAATTGGTGTCAGTGCAACAGGACGATAGTCATTCAAACAGGACACAACTGGTTTCTTTGCCACCGGTACAATGATAGAGGTCTTGAAGCATCTGGGAACGATGGCCTGACTCAGGGAGATGTTATAAATATCAGTCAGGACATCTGCCAACTCGCTTGCGCAGTCTCGGAGCACACGTCCCGGGATGTTTTCCAGACCTGCAGCTTTACGTGGGTTCACTCTGGTTAGGGTTCTCCGAGTGTCTGCTGTGTTGATGGTAAAAGCTGGTCTGACCGATGGTGGGGGTGGGCCAGCCCTCCCTCTGATTGTCGGGTTTGATGCTTCAAAATGTGCAACGAAGTTGTTGAGCCTGTCTGGAAGCGAAGCGTCATCATCATCGACCCCCTGCCTAGACTTATAGCCCGTCAGTGTCCAAACTCCCTGCCACATCTGCTTGGTGTTCCTAGTGTCACAGAGGTGTCCCTGGATTTTCTCCGCATAGGCGCGCTTCGCCGCCTTAATTCCCTTTGAGAGCGCAGACCTGGCTGAGCGGAGGGCGATCCTGTCCTTCGCTCTAAAGGCTGCATCTCTGGCTGTAAGCAGCGAGCGCACCTCTGCGGTCATCCAGGGCTTGTGGTTTCCCCGCATAGTGATGGTCTTCACTGTAGTGACATCCTCTGTGCACTTCGCGATGTAGCTGGTGACCGTTTCAGCATACTCCTCCACATCTGTCTTGTCTTCCTGGGAGCCTGCTATTTTGAAGACCTCCCAGTCTGTGTGCAGAAAACAGTCTTTCAGTGCAGAGGTTGCACTCTCTGGCCAAATCCTGATTTGTTTCACTGCTGGCCTGCTGCGCTTCAATAAGGGTTTGTAGGCAGGCACCAGCATCACGGATATGTGGTCAGAAAGGCCGAGGTGGGGGCGGGGTATTGCCTTATATACATCTGTGTTTGTGTACACTAAGTCCAACATATTCTGTCCTCTGGTCTTAAAGTCTACACATTGTTTAAACTTGGGGAACACAGTCTTTAAGCTGTGTGGTTAAAATCCCCCGCAACCACCACAAAACTGTCCGGATGTGAAGTTTGGATTTCACTAATCACATCGTGCAGTTCCCCGAGTGCCTTCTTAGCATTAGCGTTAGCGTTCGCGCTCGGTGCTAAGTAAACAGCCGCTACAAACACGTTGCTGAATTCCCTCGGCAGATAATATGGCTGACAATTTACAATAAGAAACTCCGCCAACGGAGAGCAGTGTTTAGATACTAATGTGGCGTTAACGCACCAGTTCTTGTTAACATAGATGCATAGGCGCCCCCCCCCCCAGCTCTTACCGGAGCTCGCCGTTTCTCTGTCTGCCCGGAACAATGTCGTATCTTCTAGTTGAATGGCCTCTTCAGGGATGTTGTCGTGGAGCCATGTCTCCGTGAACGCAAGCACACAGCAGTCCCTCCACTCTCTCCGGGTTTCTCTCAGCAGATGCAGCTCGTCCAGCTTGTTGTCGAGGGAGCGGACGTTAGAGAGAAGGAGCGATGGTACTGCTGGTCTGGAGGGGTTAGCCTTTAGCCTAGCATGGATCCCGGCCCTTTTTCCACGCTTTTGCTTGCGTTCACACCGTCTGCGCTTCCTCCTCTCTCGGGTAGCTTCCAGTGGGGACTCCACCAGAATTCCATGCTGGCGTAGAATGTCCAAATCACAACCGAGTGCTGCGATTCTTGCGGCGTGCAGTACCTTGATGTTTAATAAGGTCTCCCGGTTGTAAGTTTTACAAAATGTACATCTGGGAAAACACTCAAAACTTTCACACTCGCTGATGCCAAGAGGGGGCGCTGCGTCCATGCGCGCCGCCGCCATCATACGATTTTTTTTTCACTGTGCCACTGTGCCACATGTGCCACTTTTTGTGATAAATTTGTTCCCTTATTTCCACACAAAGTTACAGCTACAGTATATACTCATACATTTTAAACTTTTTTTTTTCCATTTACAACTTTTTTCATCATAAATTTTCAACATTTTTCCTATACATTTTCAACTATGCTGTAACTTACATATTCAGTTGTACTGCATAAAGTGTCCTTGAACTCATTAGGGGCAAGATGACAAAGGGGATGGTTTGGGGTCATTTTGCTAACAAAATCAGTCATCCCACTCAAATCACCTACTGCAGCTGTAACAAAGCATCGGTTTCTCACCAGTTTTACTGACACAAAATGGACCAGTGATGAAGTTGTGTTTATGCCAGTGGCTGAAAATCGAATGCAAATATGATGCAAAAGAGGAAAATGTAAAGTAAATGTCGGAAAAATAAAGGATAGCTACACCACTTCTGGGTTTGTGGCTTTATGGCGGCTGCCAAAACCGAGACAAACCCAGTAATTCACCCAGATTTTAGTCTGTTAATTCATGGTATCTATAACGGATAACTAACACCCATAGAGTCTAAAAGAAATATACTCATGAGTGCATGTCAGCGTTATGTGTAATCCTTCCCAAAGTAATATGTCAATGTAATCACATTACATTTCTCTCTAATGCAGTTATGTAATACCACCACCACCACCATATCAGTCTGTTGGGGGCGACAATGACTGTTTCATTTCGGTCTGATCAGATTCCAAGCCGGGATCAGTTGCTCTCTGACTGACCATTTCATGAAACTGCTTGCAAAGTATTTGAGTACCGCTAGCTTTTGCTGGACTAGTGGCACATTCTTGGCAGATAGAGGTATTATCAGTGGTAAGGACAGGCAAAGACAACTGACTCCAGTATCTGTTGCAGTGACTGACCAGATGATAGGTTTGTTTATCTCTGCTCTTTGTGTAGTTCATGTCACGATGCACCGACTGGCAAAAGTCCACCACAGACCTTGCGACAGATGTGCTTATCTTACTGCAATAAAACAGTATTCACACCACAGTTGTGTCATAAAATGTGTTACAAGAGGTTTTTTTTTATTATTACCCTGCCACCCTAGTATTGTGAGCACTGTGGGCTTTTTGTGTGTATGTTTGTACTTCTGCACACTGTATAAAGATTATTTGTTGACTCAACTAAGATCATCTTTTTCCTTTGCTGTGTTATATTTATTACACTTAAACTTGATGCTTTATAGTGTCATAACAGCTAAGTTAAAGCAACAAGATGGCTTGGCAGCATGACCAAATCACCTTCTGCAGCGTGGCAGTGTCCTGTTTTCCACTTTCACTGAACATCTTCAAACTACAATAATACACCATGGAGGGGAGTGTATACAATACGAGGGGGGCTGAAAGGTTCATAGTGGTCAAATTTGACCAAATGTGGTTTATTTTTCAGCTGCAGAAATCCAAGTGCTGCAACACCGATGGAAGAAATGTGTGAACTAAAGGGGAGACTATGTCGAAAAATAAACCACATTTGATCAAATTTGACCACTATGATCTTTTCAGCCTATGAAGTTTTCAGCCTCCCCTCATATATCTGGCTGTGGTAAGGCACTGCAGTCAGTTGTTATTCATAATGAGGGTTTCTGCTGCCGCTGACTGCCTTCTCATCCATTTGCAGCTGCTCTCCATTTATGATGGCAAGCAGAAAATGATACAGATCTACACCTTTTTGAGGAGTGGTAATGTGATCATTGCTTAAAATTTACTCAGTGAAATGACAAGAATGTCAGAATAAAGTGTAAATTGCACTGAGTTGTGATTGGGCCAGAGACTGAGTACCTGTTTGGGATGTAATATTGTAGCAGTGCATTTAAACCACACTGTCAGTGGTGGACTAGCTCATTCTGGCCTGATTAAATCACTTCAAGAGTGTTCAGATCTCCTGACTGCTGAGCTTGACCTTGACTTTGGGCACAACTTAGATGCAGACCCACTTCAAGACCATTGTGCATGAGTTTCCCGAACATTGGGGCAGTTGTCTAGGAAGAGTAACTATTTTCATGAATTCATAAATGCCTAGCCCTCCTGACCTTTGTCAATGACCATGACCTTGAGTTCAACCTGGATGCTGTCCACCCTGAGAGTTGAGAATTAGGGCAATTGTGTAGGAGTAGCAATTTTCATAAAATTAGTGCCCAGATCTACTGACCTTTGACCCTGACCTTGAGCACAACCTTGATGCAGGTCCACCTGAGACTCTGTGCATAAGTTTGTTGAGAATTAGGGCAGTTGCCTAGGAAAAGGAATGATTTAGCTTAAATCACATAAAGGCCTAGTGTCATGCTCTGGACATGGTCTAGGACCATGTTCACACTTTGAGTTGTATTTGCCAGTCTTAAGTTATTTTATGTATCAGTCCATGCCTTGTCATTTGTTTCTGTGTTACTCTTATTTTGAAGTACTTCTGGGTTCTTGTTTCTGCTTAGTCTTATTGTTGTAATTCTCCTTCTGGTTTATGGGTATGATTTGCTATTTAAATTTTGTTTCTTAATCCTCATCAGCTGTTAGTCATTCTCCCTCATTAGTTTGTGCTTATAGTTCCTTCTCATTCCTCAGTTCCCTGCCGAGTTGTAAACCCATGTTATGCTTCATTCCTGTCCTCATCTACGCTCCCGTCCAGTTAGTACATTCAGTTTTGTGTTTTCCATCCCCCGTGCTGTGCTCTTTGTTATTTAACAAACTCGCTGAGCTCATAGCTGCAATTGAGTCCGTCCCTGCTACCTCCCTGGCAGCTCTACCACCCAAATTTCCTGACCTTTGACCTTGACCTTGAGCACAACCTGGATGTAGACCGACCTGAGAATCTTTGTGAATGAGTTTGGTGACCATCAGGGGCAATTGCCTAAGATGATAGGCGATTCGATGGATGGATGGATGAATGGACAGACGCTGTGCCATCACAGTAGCTTCTTTCATCTTTGCTGGAATGAGATATAAATAGAACATTGTAAAAAAAAATCATATAATTAAAAAAAAACTTTAAAAATCCTATTTTCTATATTCACACATAAATTGAGATATTTCAAGCTGTTTTCTTTAAAATATTACTGTAACTTAGCTCTTTGAATTAAATTACTTTGTAATCAATTTTTTGAGGTGCACTAGTCTGTTTAATATAAGACAAGAGATCAAGTAAACCACAGATGTTTGCATTAAACATTTAAATTAAGATCTCAAACACAATTAAGGCTGAAATATGTTTGAGACTAGCTTATCCCAGCATCGTTATATAAGAGACTAACCTTTTTTTCCAGTGCACAAACGTTTTTGTGTTACATTTTTGCTCTTGGTCAGCATTTTCTGGTTTCTTAGATTATTATAGAGAATAGATCTGGTGAAGGTTACAAAGCAAGCTTTGACAAGAGACAGCTGGACAAACAAATGTCTTACCTTAGAGGATACACGTGTTTGTTTATGTCTGGATTTTTTTTTATTTATTTTTTTTTTTTGAGTGGGAGGAGGAGGACCTGTCAATGGCTCATCTCATCAGCTGGCAGGCCCTCCATCCATCAGGGCTTAAGTAGTTTTCCAACAGTACATTGACCTTGAGTGCCTGGTATCGATTTCCTGTGGTGTCGCACTGAGAGGGGTCATTACCACGTGGTCTCTGCAATAGAGTGTGATCAGGAACAGATTCTTGAAATCCCCATACAATGGTGATGGATGGCTAGCCTCAGTGGACTATCAATCCTCACCAACCATAACCAGAGTGACACTTATACTGAATTTATCATCATACAACCCACATAGACTGCAAAGACTAGAAAGCCAGTGTTAGAATGTGAAACCAACTTTCCCACAGGTATAAACAAGTACACACTTAGTCCTGTGCACTGTATCTGACCTTAGCAGAGGGCTGTACTCCCTTTGCTATCTACGATGGACTTGTGATTAGAGAGAAGACAGAATTTAGATTGCTGATGTGACAAGATGATGTATGAGTAGATAAGCGCGTGTCCAGATATAGTCATTCGGCTACATATAGAAGGCATCTACAGAGTAGCACTGATATCCTCTCTGTCTCTCTGAGGTTGTTAAGATCGCAAAGTGAGAGAGGACAACCTTCTTTGGAACAAGAAGACAATGATGACCTTACACTTGACTTGAACTACAGTTGTTCTGAAAAGCATCTTTAGCAGTATTGGCTATTATGATGAAATTCATTTATCAGTGGAAACATACAGTGCAAAAGATGTTTTTGTATTAAATATATAATAAATATTTTCTAATGTTTTCTTCTGTCTAGCCATCATTCATGGGTTATTACTTGGCATAGAGAAAATAGTCTTTTATATCATCCAGACCACAGTTAAGAGCAGGGCTGATATGGAGGAAAGCAGCTTACATGCTCTACCTACTAGGGTAAAACTCCTTTTAGTACAATACTGTTGTTCTCTAGTTCTCTCATTAGAATTCATTTTACTTTTAGAGTAACCTTTAGACTGAGGGAAGGGCTTCAGAGACACACTTGCATTGGCTTTGTTTTGTGGCATTTGCTGATTTTTGGTTTGGAAATTTTTAAATTATTTTTTCCTTCAGTATTGCAGACTTTGGTATGTTCTGTGTGTGTTTCTGTTTCCTGCTGTCCCCATTATAGATAGATTGCTAGATAGATAGATATACTTTATTGATCCCAAACTGGGAAATTACAGAGAATTATACTGTTGTCAACTCTTGCTCCTTCCCCACCCCTGAATGATTCCTTAATCATCATCACTATATTTAGTCTGTTTGCCTACCAACATTTTTCTCATTAAACATATTTCTGATGGAGCCATTGACCTGAGATTTTCACCTGATATCAGTAACAACCCACGTAACCCATACATACAAAGAAATCAAGGCAACTGTGTTCACAAAACAAGTTATATTTAATAAAGTGGAATGACACAGGAAATAGGTATTGAACATGTTTGCTGAAATTCATTTAATATTTAGTAGAAAAGCCTTTCTTGGTTTGGCTTTGGCTGTTGGATAACTCTTCTGATAATTCTTTTGACTCTTCTGTCAGAAATCTTTCAAGGAGCTCCTGGTCATGGCCAGTTTATGGTAAAATTATGTTCCTTCCACTTCCGAATGATGACTCCAACAGTGCTCACTGGAACATTCAGTAGTTTAGAAATGCGCCTGTAACCAATGCCATCATTATGTTTTGCAACAACAAGGCTGCGACAATCTAGAGAGAGCTCTTTGCTTCTACTCATCATGAGGTCTTTGTGGTGTGACAATCTGATATTCACAGACCTTCTTAAAGGCTACTAGTCAGGACTTAACCAGCTGAAATTAATTTGCACTGATGGGGGATGGGATGGCTTCCTAAATTCTGACTGATTTCAGCTGGTTTCTTGGCTTCCTATGCCTTTTTGCACCCTTTTTCTTCATGTGTTCAATACTTACTCTCTGTGTCATTCCACTTTAGTAAATATAACTTGTTTTGTGAACATAGTTGCCTTGATTTCTTTGGATGTATGGATTACTTGGGTTGTTACTGATATCTGGTGAAAATCTCAGGTCAATGGCTCCAACAGAAATATGTTTAATGAGAAAAATGTTGATGAGTTCAATACTTACTTTCTCTGCTGTATGTCTGTATTTCTTCAACATTCCTTGTGCTTTGTTCCTTATTCCACGATTCCCTGAGTTCTTAGTTTGTGCCTTGTTTATTTTAGTTTTAAGTTACTTCTATGCCATGAAGCAGTCTTATATAAACATGTTTGTATTTCATGTGTGTGCAGTGGACAGTTGGCAAAAAAGCAAGAATATACACAGAGAACATTGCTGTCCTAGTGATGGGTCATGAATTTGGAAGAAACTGAGACAGCAAGGCACCTACAGGAGTTTAAAGTGGTAACGGACAACTGCCCAGTCCATACAGGATCGAATAAACAGGTTAATGATGAGCTAATGAGATTTATGATGAGAACTACAGTATATAGAATTAAGAGTTGTTTGTAGTGATTCAAAACTTTTACAACCTCTGGATTGTAACATTAGCATTTTTTCCCTCTCACACTTCATGAGAAGTGTGGGCGGCGCAGTGGCGGAGTGGTTAGCACTGCGGCAGCACAGCAACTCACCCTTGGCCGGGGGATCCTGGGTTCGATCCCAGCCCCTGACCAACAGTGATCTGTGCGGAGTTTGCATGTTCTCCCCGTGTCTGCATGGGTTTACTCCAGGATTTCTCCAGTTTCCTCCCACATGCCAAAAACATGCAAGTTAGGTTAATTGACATCAAACTGGGGATTCTAAATTGTCCTTAGGTATGACTGAGAGTGAATGGTTGTCTGTCTCTCTGTGTTGGCCCTGCGATGGACTGGCGATCTGTCCAGGGTGTACCCTGCCTCTCTCCCAAAGATGCTGGGATAGGCTCCAGCCCCCCCATGACCCGAAAAGGATTAAGCGGAAGAAGATGAATGAATGAACTTCATGAGATACAGATCAACATGTAAATAATCAAAGATAAACAAATAAAGACTGCTTATTTTGCAGAAGCTGCTCAGAGCTGTGAAGGAGCTTGCTTTTGTGACACCTATCAGGTGTCAGAACAGATACGATGAAGTCTGGGAAGAAGACGGGGATTTCAACAAGTAGGAACAGTATGTCATTTGTTTCTATAATTTGAAAGTTGTATTGTGTCCTACATGTGACAGATTGCCAGCTGCTACTAACTGCTGGAATTTATCACACCTTTGCTGCAGCTTCCTTGGGTTATATAACATTCAGTTGAAACCAGAAGTTTACATACACTGTATAAAACACATAACCAATTTTTTCCTCACTGTCTGACATTAAATCAGACTAATCTTTTCCTGTTTTAGGCCAGTTAGGATTACCAAAATTATTTCTTTTTTTTTTTCATTTTTTTTCAAAATTTTTGGATAATTTTTAGCGAATTTGTTATTATTTCCCTCATAGTCAGACGTTTACATACACTAAGGGTGCGTCCCAATTCACCCCTTCGCCCTAACCCTTAGCCCTACCCCTCCATTTTATGTATTCACTGTGAATGCGTAAAACGGAGGGGTAGGGCTAAGGGTTAAGGTGAAGGGGTGAATTGGGACGCACCCTAAGATTACTATGCCTTTAAACAATTTGGAAAAGTCCAGATGATAATGTCATGACTTTGGAAGCTTCTAATTGCTTAACTGACAACATTTAAGTTAATTGGAGGCACACCTGTGGATGTATTTTAAGGCACACCTCAAACACACTATTTCCTTGTGTGACATCATGAGAAAATCAAAAGAAATCAACCAAGATATCAGGGAGAGAATTATGGACCTCCACAAGTCTGGTTCATCCTTGGGTATAGTTTCCAGATGCCTGAAAGTGCCATGCTCATCTGTTCAAACAGTTATACGCAATTATAATCACCGTGGGAATGTCCAGTCATCATACCGCTCAGGAAGGAAACAGGTCTGTGCCCCAGAGATGAACATGTTTTGGTACAAAATGTTCATATCCACCCCAGAACAAAAGCAAAAGACCTTGTGAAGATGGTTGATACCTGGCTGAAGCTGGTAAAAGAGTGTAATTATCTATAGTGAAACGAGTCCTGTACTTACATGGGCTGAAAGGCCACTCAGTAAGAAAGAAGCCATGACTTCAAAAGTAGCATAAAAAGCCAGATTACAATTTGAAAATGCACACAGGGACAAAGACCTTAAATTAAATAAAATTAATTAAATTAAATCACCCTTTATTGACATTCAATCCATACAGCCAATCATATACAGTAGAATGAAATTGTGTTTCTCTTATCTACAGTGTTAATCACACACACACCCATATACTGTATAGAATCAGAGGGGTCGCTTGCCATGCAAGGCGCCACCACAGATTTCCCTCCTCCATTCCATTATTGCTGACCACCAAGCTGGACGGCAGGAAGTTCCGCTTTTTTATATGGTGTTCGGCATGACCTGGCTGGGATTTGAACCCCTGCCTCCCGGGTGTGGGGCGGATGCTCTACCAACTGAGCCACCACTCCGGTAAATTCCGGAGACATGTCCTGTGGTCTGATGAAGCTAAAATTGAACTGTTTGGCCATAATGACCATCGTTACACTTGTAGAAAAAAGAGGGAAGATTGCAAGCCTGAGAACACCATCCCACCTGTGAAGTACGGGGGTAGCAGCATCATGTTGTGGAGGTGTTTTGCTGCAGGAGTGACTGGTGCACTTCACAAAATAGATGGCATTATGAGGAAAAGAACATTATGTGGAAATATTGAAGCAACACCTCAAGACATCAGCCAGGAAGTTAAAGCTTGGGCGCAAATGAGTCTTCCAAATGGACAATGACCCTAAGCATACGGCCAAATTAGTTACAAAGTTTCTCAAGGACAACAAAGTCAGTGTTTTGGAGTGGTCATCACAAAGCCCTGATCTCAGTCCAACATAAAATTTGTGGGCAGAGCTGAAAAGGCCTGTGTGAGCAAGACAGCCTACAGACCTGACTCAGTTACACCAGTTCTGTCAGGAGAAATGGGCCACAGTTCCTGCAAACTGTTGTGAGAGGCTTGTGGACATTTTGCCCAAGTTATACAGTTTAAAGGCAATGCTACCAAATACTAAGGCAATGTATGTAAACTTGATTTTGAAGAAAGCAATAAAAAATTATCTAAAAATTCTCTAAAAAAATTTTAAAAAAAATTTGGTAGTCCTAACTGCCCTAAAACAAGGAAAGTTTAGTCTGATTTAATGCCGGCCAGTGAGAAAAAAAGAAAGGTAATTCATTTCAGTTCAATTCAAATAACTTTATTGTTCTGCAAGGAACTTCATTTGTGGAAAAAGCATCAGTGCACACACATCTCATCCACATACACCAACAATGCAGTAAGATACATACATAAGTTATGTCTTTTTATACAGTGTATGTAAAAATCTGGTTTTAACTGTATGTGTTTGGAAGTTATTTGGTTAAAGGCTGAGCAGACTGATGATGTGTGGAAAAGGTTTTATGAAGATGTTATATGGTGTTAGTGAGAGCTTGTAGTATCATGCTAACTAATTAGCATGTGCTTTTGAGTTGGATTTAGAATCGCTGAAACAGTTGTAACGGGTTATGATCTGCATTTATTTCAGTCACTCTGGCTTTGGTTGGAAGTTTGTTGTGCTTTTTATGAAACAGGGAGCAAAAGCTTGTCAGCATCTTGTCTGTCTGGGTGAGATTCAGTGTAGTAACCAATCTGAATGTTTACAATTTCCAAAATGCTCATGCTCTAGTAGTGACTTAGGAAAATGGAGATTGGTTAGTATTTTGTGAGTCATTCATGTAAGTTGTGGCAAGCCTAAAGTGTGATGTCACTCATAAATATATGTCTGTTCCTCAATCTTGATTTTTATTTTGGAGGGTTGTGGCGGGTTTCCGGCCCCTGTACTATACTGTACCTTGTTTCTTTGTTCACAAAAATCTTTTTCGTAACAGTCCTAACATCTTTCGCTTACAGCTAGCTTCTCATTCTCGCAACTCTTTCCACCAACCATGTCACTCACACATCCACACGTGTCTGAGATTGTACATACATCGCCCTATTTCATTAACTCTGACAACAAAAGACATTAATGCAACACACCAGTAATATCAAATGGTAATAGCAAAAATCTAGACCGAGAGGCCAAAACTTCTCGATATGCAGATGCATTACTCTCAATATCCTTCCACTAAGACCTGGATTATGTTGCATCAAAGGAAAGACTGCAACCAATCGATTTCTCTCTTTTTTTTTCTTAGCTCTTTCACCAAAAGTAAAACTCCCAATTACTTACTTAAAGTTACTTAATTGTGTCAAAGTATATGACCATGCTGCTTTCTGATCTATATTTCTAATAAATGACAACTTCTATGACACTCTGCAATGCACTTATCAAATCGTCAGAGCAATCCTTTCATCCTTTTACATGAGGAACTAACACAACTCTTAAGAAAACATAGAGCCTTGACGTGACTGTTGTTTAAAAAACATCTTTTCATATGCTAATTCACACTATTCCCCTTTAATCCATTCCGTTTGACAGTGGATTGGCCCCCCGTTTCATCGGTTTGATTGAGAGCCAAAGAAGACAGGTCTAATCTATCCAGTCATGGCCTAAACCTGCTTCAAGCACTACGCTTTGATAACAAATGGCTTTGAATGATTCCTTACACTATTGGTTGGGTTGGGGATGACATCAAATCAAACTGATACTTACTTAAATGCAAGGGTAATGATTTAGGGAATTTTATTATACCTACATTAGATATTGTTTAAATATCATCTAAACTTTTGCTTTCACAAATAGTAAAAAACAAACTCCATTAGGTGCTTAACAGACAACAAGTCTTATTACAGTAGTAACATGAGCAGATTTCAGAAGCACAACACAAATGGCAGCTGAGTCCAACTTACATATTTTCCCTCAGTTTGTGGTTTCACTGTCGTTCCATAAATACACAAATAAAAGCGTGTGATTGGAGGGTTGCAATGGTCCTTCCTGTTTCCACTAGTGGTGTCCTTGTCTCTGCTCATCTTCTGGCTGCACAGTCTCTCATCGAAAAGTTTTTCACTCTGCACACCACATACATGAGTAACAATTCATGTTGAGAGGTACAGATCACCCCAAAGCAAGAATATTTCCTTTGCTTGTCTCTTTTTTTTTTGACCGACAAGAGCAGAGGTTGGAAAAGTTATTTTTCAGATTTACATGCAGCGCTGTAAAACAGTAAGAGCAAAAGAAAAAGGATCACAGTGACACGAGCAAACTTGTATGTCTGTGCCCTTCCATCCCCTGTGCTTTGTTCTCTTGCTTCTCCCTCATTCTCTCCTTCTCTCAACATTGACAACAGCGTAATTTGAGCTGCTTTTCCCACAGGCCTAATCTTTTACTTCCTGCTTGCAGATTATGCAGCTATTGATTAGATATCACAGCCTAATTGGGGTGCAGTCTCTCTCACCCTCAGATGTTCAAATCTATGAAGGAAATGGCAGAAAACAAATAAGCTAATAACACTTGTAAAGAGTTCTGGCAACTTGCCCTGCCACTACATAATGAGAATTCATTCCTCTATATTTATAACCAAGGAAGCTATGAAAATTAAATGCCGGCATAATGAACTTTAACCTCTTGCGCTCCGTTGTACCGCGGACGGGCAAGTTTCTGCGTCCTAGAGCACACGAGAGCGCACGAGGGCGCTCTCGTGCGCTCTAGGACGCATGATGGAGATTGTGATGTAGGTGGTGTATGGTGTCCAAGCGCGCACTGAAAATAAAAGCTGCAGACACAGCCGCGGACAGATTAGTTCATCTGATTGACCTCTCATTCGACTAATAAGAGCCTTGAATTGGGTTTCTGAAACCTTGAAGAACCAATGACTGAAAACCTAGCCAGAAGGACCCGCCTCCCAACGCTGTGAATGCAGTGAGCCAATTGAAGCAGAGAAGTTCGCGAGCTGTTTTTTTTAAGGCTGGGTGAAGACTGGCTGCTGCAGCGGATCAAAAAAGGACCCGCAGGAAGAACCCCACAGACCCAGCAGCACGGAGACCATCCACAAATGCAACCTGTGTGACAGGGAGTGCCATTCGCGCATCGGAATGTTCGGCCACAGGCGGTGCTTATTTTGTTTTGGTTCCAGCAGAGTTATGATTTCTTCCATGGTCATAGACCGATGGAGGCTGACGACGAAGGCTGAGTGACACACACGCCTTCGCCAGTCTTTTTTTAATTACTACTGTTATTTGTTTTGAAAAATCGTTCGCCAAAAACCGCAATCATGGAAGCACAAAACCGCAATAATGGAATTATGTTTTGATCGGGTCGCGAGACCAGAACCACGAGCGGACCAGCGTCGCGTTCGTCTGACAGTGAGGAAGAGAAGTTTGCCAGGACTCTGCTGCTGTGAAGAGGTAAGGTGTTATAAGCTAAATTATTATTTGTCCCTGAAAATTGTAATCCAAAATGACTTTTGACCGATCGGTAAATTACAACTGTGCGGCGCGGCGCAATTCGTGCGCCGCGGTACAAGGGGTTGTTCGCCGCGCACGAACTGCGCCGTGGTACAAGGGGTTGTTCGCCGCGCACGAACTGCGCCGTGGTACAAGGGGTTGTTCGCCGCGCACGAACTGCGCCGCGGTACAAGGGGTTGTTCGCCGCGTACAGACCGTGGATGCCCCCCCACCCCCACTATTCTTCTGTAGCGAGGGGGTGGGAAGCCGCGGTGACTGTGCTGCTGTCCCACATCGCCACATGAGGCTAATCCGTTGTGTAGCGATGGCCGATGTCCATCCTCTGTAGCGAGGGGGGGGGGCAAACCCCCCCCCCACACACACACAGACAGCCCTGAGTGTCACCTTTCATTAGAGCCCAAAATGAAGCTTCTATATTGAATCATTCAAAAGTTACAGACGTTTTTCCGAACTGTGCCATTTGGCACAATTTGGCACAGTTCCAAAACACCTGGGAACTACCTGAGTAAAAAGCTGTGTAATATATTCATTTTTTGTGGTATTGTTACAAAATTTGGACCTCAGCTGGATAACACTTGGTTCTACATTTCTGTTGCATTTTCCAGCCCGGATCTGAAGCTGTGTGCTATTTGCAAGCATTTGTATCCAAAAAAACACCCAGGCCAAATTTATTTTCTTCAAGTTCACTATGTTTAGATGACTGTAACTCAGTGGCCGGAGCACTTAGAGAGAATATTTTAAATTCAAAGTGTTTTCTTTTAAATGAGACCAACCCCATGAAGATGCTGCAAAGGGTTGAAGAACAGCTTTTGATTTAATTTGGGCACGTTAATTTTTAGGCGTTTTTAGGGAAATTGACCGGAGTGCAAGGGGTTAACCATTTTGTTTAATCTACTAAACAGTGAACTTTACTTAGGGTGCACCTAGGGCTGGGCGATACACCGAATATATTTGTTATATCAATACATTCTACTATGTGCAATACATAAAATGTCTATCGCAGATATTGAGCATTGTCGCGGCAGTGTAAGCTGTTAGCTTCTCTCTCCTCTTCTCTCCTGTCTCACACAGCTGCACTCGGTCCCCCCCCTCCCCCCGTGTTTCATTTCAGGGTTGTTGCCAGGTCTGTTTTTTTTCCTGCAATTTTTTTCTTTAGAAACTGCTTCTTTTGAGGTTGTTTTTGTGGAGCAGAGACGCTTGTTTTTCATGCACAATCTGGCAACACTGGGAGAACATGGGGAAAGGGGAAAAAATGAAATGACACACACACACCGGCTACAGTGGAAGCAGACTTGAACAAAAGGAGAAAGAAGCACCAGCTCCGTTCTCTGGCAGTGGTTCGGAAGGTAAAAACTGAACAAAATACAAATTATGATGCACTACCACTAATTTGTTTCGGCTCTTGAGATGTCATCCATTATGAAGAATGCATTAAGAGCCGCTCTCAACATCCCAGGTAGCCCCTACAAAAAATAAGGGAACTATATGCCTAAACCCTAATAAAATGACTATATGGCTTCTTCATTTGGAAAATTTATCCCATACAACAAACGTGCAAAATGGAAAGAGATCACAACTGCTGTCATAAATTATGCTGCCAAAGACATGGTCCTTATTGTTAAAAACATCCACACAGAAAAAGTGGACTTTAATTTATATGGTTTTAAAATATCTTTCTCTAGAATTCTTGCTTAATGCACTTTTTATTGCGTTGAGTCCTTCTTTCGTTTTGTTTTGTTTTGAATGGTTTTATTACAGGCCACAATAAGAAGGCCTACTATTATTTATTCTGATTTGTTGCAAATTTATGAGTGGGGTTGTCCAACTGGTTCAAAAAAAGTTTGCAAACTATAACTTGATTTTTATCCCCCCCATCCTTTTTGAATGCAATTTTAAAAAATGCAGTACATAGGTCTGTTTGTATTATCATGCTGATGTCATGTTATGCAAAGGTTTTACATTTACATTTATGCAGTGGTTCAGAGGAGATCTCAAGATATTGTGATATCATATATTGTGATAAAACCCTAAATGTATCACGATGCATGTTGAAAGCCATATCGCCCAGCCCTGGGGGCACCATCTGTTTACTAGATCAACATGAACAGAAGCGCTGGATCACCTAGTGTCTCTCTGTGTTTGTTAGTTGTTTAAGGACCGACCTGTATGTGGGAGTACACACAGAGTTCTGTCCTCCTCTGCACCCACGGGCTCCAATAAGGCCCGGTTTGTCCAACATACTGTGGTCAGCTCTGGGTGCGCAGTGCACAGCAAGACTGGAACGGGAACAGAGAGTAAATGGGCACTTACAGGACGGTGAAATCAGCTTCCTCTGGAGAAGTAGTGGTTTGGAGTTTTTACTAGTCAGTACCCCATCATTCACAGCCTCTGTTTTTATACATCTCACTCACCTCCTTTGTCTTCATTTCATATTTGTTTTTGCATTTTTTTTTAAACTTACAGCGACCGTTCTTTATAACTATCTGCACCCCAGTGACTCTCTTTTTCCTTCATTTCCCCCTTGTCCCCCTTTTACTGGACAGGATTGGCAGACACCAAAACTAGTCTGCTCTACACTTGTCTGTGAGGCTCTGAGTTTAGAGTGGAGCTTTTCACTCCATGCCTAGCAGCGGTGTCTGGTGATGGGCACTGGCTGAACCCCAAGCCTCACGTCCAGTCCGGTCCAGACCAGACATATGAGAATGCCGTTGAGTCTGGTGTCACCTCAGGATACGCTGGAGTCGGCTGCACATTTTCCAATCCTTTCACTGTACTTTAGACTACATTGCTGTCTTGATTCCATTTAACCCACACCTCATATAAGTTTGGACCTAAACTACTATTTACAGTAGATTTTACAGCTTATTTTGTTTTCTTAACAGTCTTTTCCTGCTTCCCCGCACTCTCTCACACTTTAGCCATAAAAAGTAATTCCCAGTTCATAAGTAGCTTAGTGACATAGATGAATGGAAAGTTATGTATCTTAAGAGTCTTATTTTTGAAATATACTACAAAATATGCTGTTTTTATTGAGGGAAAGTATACATGTGAGGGCCCCTTTACATGGACGGAGATCGCTGGGTGATCATTGAGAGATCAAAAATTGACCTGATCTCTCAACTATCTCCTAAAGTCTCAAAAAATCCATTTCTTTGTAAATGTTTGGGAGATCGTTGTATGACTTTCATGGTGATCGAGCGAGATCTTTGAAAGATAAATGGCGTTTACTTACATAGCGCTTTTTCTCATCTCTAGATGACCAAAGCGCTTTACCAGGAGCAACTGGGGGTTCAGTGTCTTGTTCAAGGACACTTTGACATGCAGACTGCAGACAGAGTGAGAATCAAACCCCTGACCCTCCAATCAGTAGTCGGCCACACTACACCTGCACCACAGCTGTCCTTGAGAGATCATTGAGAGACCAGGAGAGATTGCTGAGAGACCACGAGAGAGTTATCTCCATGATTGCCACAGCTGAGAGATTGAGGGCTGCAGAGAATGTTGATATTTTTAAAACCAAACTAAAGACCCGCCTTTTTTGATCTGGCTTTTATTTAAATTTATATTTGCCCCCCCCCCCTTTTACCTTTTCTTACACCTTTTATCCTGTTTAAACAATTTCTCTCTCTATATATATATATATACAGTATATATATATATATATATATATATATATATATACAGTATATATATACAGTATATGTATATACATATATAGTGGGACCACATGTGTATCACTTTAAGCTTCACATCTCAGAGAGAACAAAGAACTGGGCCTCCTGTGAGATAACAGGAGGATGTGAAAACTTAGTCTTTGGTACGCAACAGACGACCTTGGGGGATTTCCTGGTCTCCCAGAGACTATGAGGAGGATGTCATAGGATTTAAGGAAAGATGTATTGTTGCTTGTGATTAAATGCAATATGACTGTGATCTTTGAAGGTCCTGAATATATAAAGGACGAATGTCTGTGTTTTTCCCCCTTTCTGTTTTGCTGATGTTGGAAGATGTGAATAAACCTGACTCGTGAGATAAACTCTGCCTCGTCATTTCCACATTTCCATACTGGTGACCCTAAGACGTATCATGGATGAAAGAAATTCCCCCGGGCCAGCCGAATCAGGAGCTCCCAGCCAAGCGTATGCCGCTACCGTCCAGCTACCGGACTTTTGGCAGGACAACCCGTGCTCCTGGTTCCACTTGGTCGAAGCACAGTTCGCCCTCCGGGGGATAACGGTAGATGACACGAAGTTCTACCATGTGATCGCAAAGCTCAACAACCGCACGGCTCGGCATGTGCAGAGCCTATTGGAGCGGCCACCTGCCAACGACAAATACGGCGGGTTGAAGGCTGCGCTTATCCAGCGTTTCACTCTCTCAGTCGAGGAGAGAGCGGAGAGGCTCCTGGCTCTGAACGACTTGGGAGATGGCACACCCATTGACCTGATGGAGAACATGCTGAGGTTGAGAGGCTCAGACGGCGACGACTTCCTCTTCACCCACATTTTCCTCAGGACCCTACCATCGGCCATGAGAGCGACCCTGGCCAGTTCGCCATTGTTGGACCAGTGGGACTTCCACGCGCTGGCCCAGGAGGCGCACCAGATTCTCAACGCCAGCAAACAGCGCGCGGCCACCGCGGCAGCGATGGAGTTCGGCGCGACGGCCGGAGATGGCAGGGGGCCAGAGACGGTGGTAGCAGACCCACCGACGACGGCGGCGGTGGGGGCCAAGGATCGCGGAGGAGACACCCTCTGTTTCTACCATCGCCGCTTTGCAGAGAAGGCACGCAAATGTATACCACCGTGCCAGTTCAAGCGCTCGGGAAACGCCAAGACCGGGGGTCGGTAGCAGCTGCGGCCCTCGGGGAGGAGAACAAGCTGCTCTACTTGAAGGATGCGCGCTCGGGGAGGCAATTCCTCGTGGACACAGGCTCCCAAGTGAGTTTCATCACGCCTTCCTCCGCTGACCGGCTGGCGGTTCCCAGAGGTCACGGGGCGTCAGCAGCGAACGGCTCGGAGATTAAGACCTTTGGTGAGAGGGCTCTGCTTCTGTCCCTACGCGGCCGTACATTTGAGTGGACATTTTTTATAGCTGCAGTGAATTTCAATATGTTGGGGCTGATTTTCTGTGCTTACATGGTTTGTTGGTTGATCTTGCTAACAGGCGCCTGGTTAATGCACTTTCTTTTTATTCTATTCCCTGCACAGCCCGAGTGACCCCGCCCACAGCACAAGCCAACGTCACAACGGCAAGCGGTAAGTTCCACACACTGCTCACTCAGTTCCCAGCACTCACGGTTCCCACATTTTCAGCAGCCGTCGCTAAACACGGAGTGGAACATTTTATTACTACCACCGGACCGCCCGTTTTTGCAAAAGCTCGGCGCTTGGATTCAGCTAAACTGACCATAGCGCGTGAGGAGTTCGCCAACCTGGAAAGGTTGGGCATCATCAGGCGTTCGAACAGCCCATGGGCTTCCCCACTGCACATGGTCCCGAAAGCTGACGGCTCGTGGCGACCTTGCAGAAATTTCCGCAGGTTGAACAACGCCACAGCACACGACCGCTACCCAATCCCGCATATCCAAGATTTTTCCGTTCATTTGGCAGGGGCGCGCGTTTTTTCTAAGACTTGGTCCGCGGTTACCACCAAGTACCAGTGCGCGCTGAGGACATACCCAAAACAGCGGTAATAACTCCGTTCAGTCTATTCGAGTTTTTGCGCATGCCATTTGGGCTTAAAGGCGCTGCGCAGACGTTCCAACGCATGATGGACGCAGTGTTGCGCGATCTCCCCTTCGTATTCGTCTACCTGGACGACATCTTAGTAGCCAGCGCGTCCAAAGACGAACACGAAAACCACCTCACGGCAGTTTTCCGGAGGTTGGGAGAGCACGGTTTAATAATCAACCCAGCGAAGTGTCAGTTCGGGGTGACGCAGATTGATTTTTTGGGGCATCGCATCTCTCCAGAAGGAGTGGTTCCGCTGCCTGACAAAGTGCGCGTGGTAGCAAATTTTCCCCAGCCACAAACGGTCAAGGCGTTACAGGAGTTTTTGGGAATGGTGAATTTTTATAACCGTTTCCTTCCCCGCGCAGTGCAGCTCATGCAACCATTGTATGCCGCACTCAAAAAACAAAAACCCAAAAATAGGATTGAATGGTCTCCAGAGCGAGAGCGAGCATTCTCGGAGGTCAAAGCAGCCCTGGCAAACGCTGCGTTGTTAGCACATCCAGACCCAACGGCCCGCATAGCGCTCACTACTGACGCGTCAGATGTGGCCATAGGGGCGGTCGTGGAACAGCATGTAGCTGGGGCTTTTTCAGCAGGACATTGCGCGATAGTGAACGAAAATACAGCGCATTCGACAGGGAGTTGTTAGCTCTCCATTTGGCCATTCGCCACTTCCAGTTCTGGCTGGAGGGATGTCGTTTCACCGCGTTCGTTGACCACAAGCCGCTGACATTCGCGATGGCCAAGGTTTCAGAACCGTGGTCGGGCCGGCAGCAAAGACAGCTGGCTGCCATCTCAGAGTTTACTACCGATATTCAGCATGTGGTGGGTAAACTGAATGTAGTGGCAGACTGTCTCTCGCGCGCCGTGGCGGCCCCAGTCCACGTAGGGATCGATTATGCAGCCATGGCCGCGGATCAGGTTAGCAACGCGGACGTGTGCGCACTCCAGTCTGGACCAACAGGGTTAAGGCTGGAGAACAGGGTGCTGCAAGATGGTATGCACCCCCCTAATCTGCGATGTCTTCATGGGGCGACCGCGTCCTGTGGTACCGGCCGCGTGGCGCCGCCGTGTTTTTGACTCGATTCGTTCTCTGGCGCACCCGGGAGTGCGCGCTTCGGTCAAAATGGTAGGAGAGAAATTTGTATGGCCGAGCCTGCGCAAACAAGTTAAGGAGTGGGCAGCAGCCTGCATGGCTTGTCAACGAGCCAAAGTACACAAACACACGAGAGCTCCCTTGGAGCCGTTTCACATCCCGGCTAAGAGGTTCGATCATGTTCACGTGGACCTCGTAGGCCCCCTCCCGCCGTCACAGGGGTGCACACACCTTCTGACAATGGTGGACCGCACCACGCACTGGCCGGAAGTGGTCCCACTGGCGTCAACCACAGCCGAGGAGGTGACGCATGCGTTTTTAACAGCATGGGTAGCGCGCTTTGGAGTCCCGTCGGACATTACGTCCGACAGAGGTCCTCAATTTGTTTCCGAACTTTGGTCAGCAATGGCCCGCAGCCTGGGGGTAACGATCCACCGCACAACCACGTACAATCCGCAGGCTAATGGGTTATGCGAACGTTTTCATACGTCATTGAAAGCGGCTCTCAGAGCGTCACTGACGGATGCAAATTGGGTGGACAGGCTACCGTGGGTTTTATTGGGGTTGCGTTCTGCACCTAAAGAGGACTTAGAAGCCTCCCCGGCTGAGCTAGTTTTTGCGCAACCACTTCGGCTGCCCGGGGAGTTTCTCCCAGATAATCCTGCGCCAGATAGCTCCCCGTCTCAGCGGTTGCAGCTTGGCACAGAATCGGACGCGCTGCCTGGCCCCGTTCACCACAGTGTTCCGCGCGTTTTTGTGCCTAAGGCTTTGAAAAATGCAGAATTTGTTTTTGTCAGACACGATGCCCATTGCCCACTGCTGCGACCACCTTATGATGGACCATTTAGAGTGCTGGAAACAGGGGACAAACATTTTTTGCTAGATTTGGGGGGCAGGAAGGAAAAGACTGGCATAAACAGGCTCAAACCCGCCTTTGTGGTAGCAGACGAGGATGTGCTGTTGGCCAGGGCTCCTCGGCACGGCAGACCCCCCTGGGGACATTCCCCAGAACACCCACAGAGAGTGACAAACAGTTCTCACCCCAAGACAGCAGCGCCCCAGCGGGATGGCACCGCAGAAGTGGCGAAGCCCGCTTACAGCAGATACAGGAGGAGACTGAGGCCCAAGCAGCACGTGGGTTAAGGTGTAATGATTTTATCATGACAAGCAGACTGTATTCTGTTGTTCCATCTTAGATGTTTGGGGGGGGTCATGTGGGACCACATGTGTATCACTTTAAGCTTCACATCTCAGAGAGAACAAAGAACTGGGCCTCCTGTGAGATAACAGGAGGATGTGAAAACTTAGTCTTTGGTATGCAAGAGACGACCTTGGGGGATTTCCTGGTCTCCCAGAGACTATGAGGAGGATGTCATAGGATTTAAGGAAAGATGTATTGTTGCTTGTGATTAAATGCAATATGACTGTGAGCTTTGAAAGTCCTGAATATATAAAGGACGAATGTCTGTGTTTTTCCCCCTTTCTGTTTTGCTGATGTTGGAAGATGTGAATAAACCTGACTCGTGAGATAAACTCTGCCTAGTCATTTCCACATTTCCACAATATATATATTACTTGTTATAGGTTGGTTTTATGTCTTATTACCTCTGGTTTTTCCTCACTGATGTGCTTCCTCAGTTCAGTTGTAATGTTTTACATGGCGGTTTTTACGTGGTTTTATATGGTAGGCCCATTAGTTGGTGTGTTACTAAAATTACTAAAAAATTAAGTTACTAAAAATAGTAACTAATTACAGTTACTAGTTACTCTTTTCAAACGTAATTGAGTTGCTTTACCAATTACTGCATGATTAAAGTAACTAGTTACTTGGAAAAGTAGCTTTCATGTTACTTTTAAATGCATACTTTAATCATCTTGCACACATAGCAAGATAATTTAATTAATGGATTACAATACGGGCTTATTAATGTCAGGCTGAAAACAGACTGTTTCACAGAGAGCTTTTAGAACATGTTCAGTCTGCTTTATTCTGCCTTGAGAGCTCTTATTGTGGGGAAAAAAATCTGAGGAAAATCAACTTGATATTGCCAGTAATTTTCTCATTTTGGAGTGAGAGTTGGCAACACTGCATAAAGCTGTCCATGTTTTTCTTACCTTTATATTATGGATTTAATCTGATGTGCAGTGTGTTATGTCTGAATAATTACCTTGAAGAATGATGAGGCCAGATGAATTGTTGAACTCAGCTGTATTGGAAGTTGGACACACAACAGCCACCAGGCAGGGGCATTGGTCAAGAGGCCGTGCAATGGATGCCCCCTCCTATTTATAGGGCGGTGCAGTTGCGGAATAGGAAGTGGCCGCCACTACACCGCACTTCACAATAAGGGCATTAATCACAACATCACATTCCTCCCTTCCCCCGTAGAAAAGTCCAAAATCACACACACAATTAAGACCCTCCCCAATTTCGGACCCGAAACACACACTAACAAAATGAAAACTGAAATCACTAAATAGCCCAACACATTCACACAACAGAACCTAAAATAGGGAGGACGGGTGGACTACCATCCTGCCCCACACGGCAAGGTGGATTATTCTGCCACCTGCTGGTCTAAACCCAAAGTCCAACTGAGGAGGCTCAGGTCTTTTGGTGTACAAGGGGCGCTGCTGAAGACATTCTACGACACGGTGGTGGCATCAGCCATCACTTTTGGAGTGGTCTGCTGGGGCAACGGCATTACAGCAGCCGATAGGAAGAGACTAAACAAACTGATCAAGAAAGCTAGATCTGTCCTGGGGCAACGCCTTGACCCAGTGAAGGAGATAGGAGAGAGAAGAATGGTGGCTAAACTGTCATCTCTGCTGGAGTCCGAGTCCCACCCTATGCAGGACATACTGAACGCACTGAGGAGCTCATTTAGCAGTAGACTACATCATTCTAGGTGCACAACCGAGAGGTTTCGCAGGTCCTTCCTACCTACAGCTGTCAGACTGTATAACCTAAGCAGGGCTGCTTGCAAAGATATCAAAAAAACGTGACGACCTAATAGTATTGAATGCAAAAGACGCAACAGACTTACACAAATGGTCCCCTCCAGTATACAACTAGGACAATATCAGTCGCTATGGAGGGTGACAATATGTATGGGTACATATTCATACTATGTTTGACTTCCGGCGCCACACGAGTAGGCTGCCTTTTTGCAACAGCGGATCAATTTCTTCCTATTTCTGCCTATTTCTATTTACTATCTGGCTCTTTTGCCAATCCTTCTGATCCAGCGTCACCTTTATTCCATCCAAACACGTAGATCGCCCAAATGTCTCCTGAGCCAGCGGACGGAGCCACTGTTTCTTGCAGGAGGCAGTACAATAGAGACCAACTGTTAGCACTTAACCGGCCCACGATGCTAACGCAAAAACTCGACATACCGGGAGAAATAAGACGGAAACAGCGTGGGTGTCGAGCTGGAGTAAGATGGCGGGCGAGGAATATAAGGTACAGACCCGTCCTCCCATCCGTTATTATGGGGAATGTTCGATCGCTACTCAGTAAGACTGATGAGCTAGCGGCTATCTCCCACTACGAGAGCATCTTCAGAGAGAGTAGTTTGATGCTGTATACTGAGACGTGGCTAACAGAACTAGCAACAGATGCTAACATCGAACTGGAGGGTTTCCACGCAATACAGGCAGACCGGACACCAGACAGTGGGAAGACAAGGGGCGGAGGAGTGATAATGTATGTCAATAACAACTGGTGCAGGCCGGGACATATCACAGTTAAGGAACAGCACTGTAGCAAAGACATTGAGTTGCCAGCTGTTAGCACGCTGCCTACATATCTCCCGAGGGAAAACTCACACGTGATCTGCATTGTTATTTATGCAAATCCAACGGCAAACGCTGGGACAGCGCGTGACATCATCCACTCAGTAACTGGCAGGCTGCAGACAGAACACTCAGATGCTCTCCTCCTCATCTCAGGTGATTTCAACCATATTTCACTGTCCCCCATTCTACCCACGCTCACCCAGTATGTCACATGCCACACTAGAGACAATAAAACACTGGACTTATTTTATGCAAATACTAAGGAGGAGTACACCTCATCACCACTCCCCCCACTCGGGAGATCGGATCACAACTTGGTTCATCTCCTGCCGGTGTACAAACCCTTAGTACACAGACAACCTCCGGTCATGCACACGGTGAAGTTATGGTCTGAGGAGGCAATGGATGCGCTAAAGGACTGTTTTGAAATCACTGCCTGGGAGCAGCTCTGCCATCCACATGGTGAGGACATCGACGGCCTCAATCACACCATCACGGACTACATCGGCTTCTGTGTGGACAACACCGTACCCACCAAGACCATACGGTGTTGCTCGAACAACAAACCCTGGATCAACCCTGAGATAAAAACACTTCTGAGAGAGAAGAAGAGGATCTTCAGGTCTGGGAACAGGGAGATGCTGAAGTCCGTACAGAGGGAGCTGAGGAGGAAGATCAGAGAAGGCAAGGACAGCTTCAGGAAGAAGTTGGAGGACAAGCTGCAACAGAGCAACATCGGCGGGGTCTGGAGAAACCTTAAAACCATTTCTGGGCTCCAGAATACCTCCCCCCAGGCCACGGGGGGCAGGGAGTGGGCGAAAAATCTGAACCTTTTTTTTTAATAGGTTTGACCAATCGCCCTCCCCCCTGACTGCACAACAATCACTGCTGCCTCTAAAGTCATCGAGACCTGCTGTCCACACCCCGCTCCACCAACACCCCCCCGCTCCTAGCACACAGCCCCCCAACCTGACCCTCACTAAGACCCAGGTGAGGACGGAGCTGAGGAAGATCTGGGGAGGAAGGCCTCGGGACAGGACAGCATCAGCGCGTAGCTCCTCAAGTCCTGTGCAGACCAGCTGTGTGGGATTGTGGAGCACATCTTCAACCTGAGCCTGAAGCTGGGGAGGGTACCACAGTTGTGGAAAACATCTTGTGTGGTACCTGTACCAAAGACTTCCCACCCCAAAGATCTGAACAGCTACAGACCAGTGGCCCTGACGTCTCACATGATGAAGACCCTGGAGAGACTGCTCCTTGCTCACCTCCGCCCCCTGGTGGGACCAGCGATGGATCCACTCCAGTTTGTCTACCAGCATGGCATTGGGGTGGAGAATGCAGTGATCTTCCTCCTTCACCGTTCTCTGTCCCACCTGGAGAAGCCCAGGAATGCAGTGAGGATCATGCTCTTTGACTTCTCCAGTGCTTTCAACACCATCCAACCGATGATCCTGAAGGACAAGCTGCTGTGCACAGGGGTGGACCAGCACCTGTCATCATGGATCCTGGACTACTTCACTAACCGGCCACAGTTTGTGAGAACCTGAGATTGTGTGTGTGACACGATCATCGGTAGCATGGGGGCCCCCCAGGGAACGGTTTTGGCTCCTTTCCTGTTCACCCTTTATACTGCAGACTTCTCACACAACACAACACACTGCCATCTACAGAAGTTCTCTGATGACTCTGCGATCGTCGGCCTCATCTCCAACGGAGATGAAGCTGAGTACAGAGGACTTATCCAGGACTTCGTGGACTAGTGCCATTGGAACTGCCTCCAGATCAGCGCGAGGAAAACTAAGGAGCTAGTGGTGGACTGCCACAGGCAAGGACAACCCCTCACAGCACCAGTAAGCATACAGGGAACAGACATTGAGATGGTGACATCCTACAAGTACCTGGGTGTTCATCTGAACAATAAACTTCTGTTCATCTGAACTTGTCCTTTTAGATCTTAGTGCAGCTTTTGATACTATTGATCATAATATTCTACTTGATAGATTAGAACACTATGTTGGACTTAATGGAACTTCGTTGCAGTGGTTTAGATCTTATTTATCTGATAGGTTTCCAGTTTGTTCATGTAAATGATGAGTTTTCTTTCAGCTCAAAGCTTAGTCATGGAGTTCCACAGGGATCTGTGCTAGGCCCTACTCTTTTTAGTTTATATATGCTTCCGTTAGGCAACATTATTAGAAAGCACTGTATACATTTTCATTGTTATGCAGATGACACACAATTATACCTGTCAATGAAGCCAGATGATACTAATCAACTAGCCAAGTTAGAAGCCTGTCTTAAGGAAATCAAAGCTTGGATGACTTGTAATTTCCTGCTATTAAATTCAGATAAGACTGAAGTCATTCTTGTTGGTCCAAAAAACCTTAGAAATTCCTTTCCAAATCAAACTTTCAGTTTGGATGCAGTTACTCCTTCTCTTAATAGCTCTGTGAGGAACCTTGGAGTTATTTTTGATCAGGATCTGTCCTTCAATTCACATATTAAATTTGTTTCTAAGACTGCCTTCTATCATTTGCGTAATATTGCCAAGATTAGGAGCATCTTGTCTCAGAGTGATGCTGAGAAGCTGATCCACGCTTTTGTTAGCTCGAGATTAGATTATTGTAATTCTTTATTATCAGGCTGTCCTAAAACATCTTTAAAAAGTCTTCAGCTGATCCAAATGCTGCAGCAAGAGTTTTAACAGGTACTAGAAAGAGAGATCATATCTCTCCGGTTCTGGCCTCCCTTCATTGGCTTCCCATAGAGTTTAGAATTAAGTTTAAAATCCTTCTTCTTACTTACAAAGCTCTAAACAATCAGGCTCCTTTTTATTTAAAAGATCTGATACTACCGTATTATCCTAGCAGAGCACTACGCTCCCAAAATGCAGGATTACTTGTAATACCTAGAATCTCCAAAAGTACAATGGGAGGCAGAGCCTTCAGTTATCAAGCTCCTCTCCTGTGGAATCAGCTGCCAATCTGGATTCGGGAGTCAGACTCGATCTCTGTTTTTATGAATAGGGCTAAAACCTACCTTTTGATATAGCCTACAATTAGGGAGGGATTATGTGTTTCTGAACCCTCCCTTAGTTATGCTGCTATTAGGTTTAGTCAGCCGGGGGACCTCCAGTAATGCACTGGGCCTCACTCCTTTCCTCACTCTCTATGAAATATTTTTTTTTTGCTGGTCATTAACATTTGTTTGTTCTCTCCATAGATTGAGTCCCCATCGTGCTGTTTGCTCTCTACATGTCTGTTCTTTTCTTCTCTTCTATCCCCTCACCCCCCAGCCAGTCGCGGCAGATGACTGCCCCTCCCTGAGCCTGGTTCTGCTGGAGGTTTCTTCCTGTTAAAAGGGAGTTTTTCCTCTCCAACCGTCGCCAAGTGCTTGCTCACAGGGGATCGCCTGATTGCGGGGTCTTTCTGCAACTGTGGGGGTTCCCCCTACAGTTGATAGTGCTATGAGATGACTGTTGTGTGAAATGGCGCTATATAAATAAAGTTGAATTGAATTGATTTGAATAAACTAGACTGGTCACACAATACCGACGCACTCTACAAGAAGGGACAGCGCAGGCTGTTCCTACTGAGGAGGCTCAGGTCTTTTGGTGTACAAGGGGCGCTGCTGAAGACATTCTACGACACGGTGGTGGCATCAGCCATCACTTTTGGAGTGGTCTGCTGGGGCAACGGAATTACAGCAGCCGATAGGAAGAGACTGAACAAACTGATCAAGAAAGCTAGATCTGTCCTGGGACAACGCCTTAACCCAGTGGAGGAGATAGGAGAGAGAAGGATGGTGGCTAAACTGTCATCTCTGCTGGAGTCCGAGTCCCACCCTATGCAGGACATACTGTATTGAACGCACTGAGGAGCTCATTTAGCAGTAGACTACATCATCCTAGGTGCGCAACCTAGAGGTTTCGCAGGTCCTTCCTACCTACGGCTGTCAGACTGTATAACCTAAGGAGGGCTGCTCGCAGAGATAGCAAAAAAAAAACCATGACGACCTAGTAGTATTGAATGCAAAAGACGCAACAGACTTACACAAATGGTCCCCTCCAGTATACAACTAGGACAATATCAGTCGCTACGGAAGGTGACAATATGTATGGGTACATATTCATACTATGTAGGATAACTAAGTAGACGGTTATGCTGTTTATTCCATCTTGCTACAATGTTCCCGCACTTTGTATATATATTTATATATTTATGTGTACGTATGTACTATATCCACTGCTCTTATTTGTATTTTTTTGTATCTTCTTAATTATTGCTCTGAGTGTTGCTATCCCTGTGCTGTTGCAATCCTGGAATTTCCCATTGTGGGACTAATAAAGGCTTATTCTTATCTTAACTTCAAAGTATTGCCGTGTTCCTAAACTAATAAAACACCCAGAACACTAACATTTTTTTCTTTTGCACGCACAAACATGAACATGAGAACTAGTTTTTTTTTTTTTTTATTTACACTACTGTCCTTCTGGCAGAAAAGGGTAGAACCAGCTTGTGGGGGGCCCAGGGCAGCACCTCAACAGACCCGCCCCTGGAAGCAGCATGCCCCCGGGATTGCAGCTGACCTCATGGAAGAAAATGCCTATTCTCATCGCCACCGACAGTCTCTCTTGTCCAGGGCCGCCACCAGAAACCTCCACGCGGACACGCCACAGCTCGTTGGCGTGCCTCCTCGAGCCGTCTGACAGCTGGAATTAAGCTGCACCCAGCTTAACCACGATGCACAGGTGTCCCTGATGTTCCGCTGGCTGTTGTTTGGCCCAAATTCGTCGTGGACGCTCCTCTCCTCGAGCCTGGACCAAGTCCATAACTCTCAGAGGAGCTCTGCTCGGCCTAAAATGGTGCTGTTTGGCACGCGGTCTCTCCGTGCCTGTTGGTCTGGCCCCGACTTCTTCTAAAGCCATTGCAGCGGTCGCCATCGTAGCTGCAGATCCTCCAGCCCTTTGCGGCTAAGCTCCGGAGGAATCTGGGGCTACCACATTGGCGTCACTTGCCGACGCAGGCACCTCGCCGCGACGCTCGGTACCCTCTCCTACCATTCCCCGAGCGCTGGCACTGAGACCCTCCTGCGTCAAACCTGAGCGAGGTTGGTCCTGCTTGACCACCGTGGTGTCTGGTAGGTCTTCGTCCCACACAGCGTCGTCCTCCACCACCAGAACCGGGGGGTTTCACTGGCTATAACCAGACCATTCTTCCCCAGCGTCATCTTTGATGGCAAAGCCCAGTCCATAAAACAGGTCACAGCCCATGACGTTGTCACCTTGGGCCATTATGTGGAATGTGAAATTAGCCATCGTCGCGACTTGTACCAAACCGTTAACTCCAACGTTCCAACCGTGCACAGCCTGCCACCTCCATAACCGTAAAGCGGCGCTGGATTGCCTCTAATCCTGTAGTGCGGGAAAAATTTCCTCGCCGTGGCCCAATTCAACAATGATCCCACCACCCACTGTCCGAGCAGCAGCGGCACCTTCATGCCATCCAGTGTCACCATGCAGAACGTTTACCCGTTGATACTCGGGGACACCGTGTGGATAGTTGTCGGGGCGGGTGGAGTGATTTCTCCATGGGGTGTCCGGCTTGGACACATGGCACACTCTGGCATATGGTTCAAGTGTCCACACTTGCCACAACGCTTCCCTCTAGCCGGGCAGTCCCTAGCCTTATATTGGTGCGTCGTGGACCCACACCCATGCAAAGGGTTTTCCAGGGCAGACCTTTGGCGTGGCAGCATTGGCATCTATCACGCCGTCATCCGTGCTATCCTCACTATCCGGGTCTGCTACTAATGCTGCAGTGAAAGGCTCCAGCTGTTGTTGTGACTGGCGCCATTTAGCTCCAAGGTTAGCTTGTCCGCAGTTTCCATCTGGAGAGCTAACTCAACAGCCTTGGCTAACATTAAGTCACATGGCACCATGAGTAGCCTAGCTTGTAAAGCAGCACTGTTTGTGTGCTCCACCAACTGGTCACGTACCATTTCCTCCTCCAATGGCCCAAAACGACACTTGCTAGCCAGCTGCCTCAGGTCAGCGACAAACTGGCGAACAGGCCCACCCACCTGCTGGTGTCACTGCCGGAACCTAATCCTCCAGACAATTACACTATTCGGGGTGTGAAAATGGTTCACCAGCAATTCGACAATGTCCTCAAATGAGTCCGAAGACCCGAGTGTGTGCAGGACATGTTGGCCCTCAACCCCTAAATTATGCACCAGGATGACATAACGCATGGTTCAGGAGACGCACACACACAGGCTCAGAGTAGTTCAAACAGTTTATTAACAACAGGCGGTGAATGAGTGAGTGTCTGCGGGATGTAAATGTATTGGTGGCGGTTGTCTGCTTCGGGCACAGAGGCAGGAGGACGTACAGCCGGGCAACCCTATGGGAAAAGCACAAGGAGAGGGTGACGGGCATACACCAACACAGGAGGAATAATGGCAAGAGAAGGACTTACTTGGATGGAAGGATAGCTGGCACAACAAGGGACGAGACCCGGGAGACAGCCACCTGGAGAGCTCGGTGCAGCAGTGAGGAATAGGCGATGGAGAGGCGTCGTCCGCCGCCGGGAAATCCACCTGTGCACAGGGGAGCAGACTGGAGAAAAGGAGGTAAGGGCTTCTTACCAAAATGTTTGAGCTGAAGTTTGAGAATGACTCACAGCGGTGAGGAACGAAGTCTGACGGCTTCAGGCCGAAGCTCAGGGCGAGACGGCTTTTATCCCTCGCCGTTGATGACGAGCAGGTGCGCGAGCAGGTGGCGCCGCTGATGAATGGCGCGGTTGTGACAGTACTCCCCCCTCTAGCAGCGCCTCCTGGCGATGGCTTATCTGGGTGCGCTCGGTGGAAGTCCGCGATGAGCGATGGGTCCAACACAAACGACGAGGGTACCCACTGTCGATGCTCGGGCCCATAGCCCCTCCCAGTCCACCAAGTACTGCACCCCACGACCCCGGCACCGAGAGTCAGGATGGAGGCGACGGACCAGGCCGGATGGCCATCAATCATCCGGGGGCTCGGGTCTGCGCAGCAGGAGGGGGGCAAAGGGGGTCGGTGACTGCAGCTTCACCTTTGACACGTGGAAGGTGGGGTGTATGCGGAGGGAGGGGGGAATAGCCACGCGCACAGCCACCGGGGTTGATGATCCGGGTGATGGGATAGGGACCCATGAACCGCTGTGCCAGCTTCCTCCTCTCGCCCTTCAATGTAACGTCCTGGGTCGACACATAAACTTGTTGCCAAACTCTGTACGCCGGGGCAGGTCTTCTGTGCCGGTCCGCCACGGTCCTGTTGCGCTCGCGCTTGCGTAAAAGCGCACTACGCGCGGCAGCCCAGATGGAGCGGAACTGCCTGAGATGCGCCCTAACTGAGGGGACAGGTTACCTCGCTCCTCCTGCGCTGGAAACAGCGGGGGGTCGTAACCCCAGGGACGCCTTAAAGGGGGACATCCCGTTGCAGAAGAGCGGGCGGTGTTGTGGGCGTACTCACCCCAGGCGAGATGGTTGCTCAGGTCGTAGGTTTGGATGTGGTCACACAGCGGAGCGCAGCCTCCACGACCTCCTGGTTGGTCCGCTCACACTGCCCGTTGGATTGGGGTGATGGCCGGAGGAGAGGCTCACCTTGGCTCCGATGGCGTACAGAATGACCCTCCAAACCTCAGAGGAAAATTGGGGGGCCCCGGTCCGAGACCACGTCCACCCGGTATCCCGTGCAGCCTGACCACGTGTTGGACGTGGAGATTAGCCGTCTCCAGGGCAGTAGGGAGACCTCGCAGGGGGACGAAGTGCGCTGCCTTGGAGAAACGGTCCACGATGGTCAGGATGTGTCAAAGGAGTTGGAAACGGGGAGTCCGGTGACGAAATCCAACGGCGATGTGCGGACCAGGGCCTGCCAGGGACGGGCAGGGGCTGGAGCAGACCCGCTGGAGGGGCTTTCCCGACTTGCAGGTGGCCCAGATTGGGCAAGCCCGGGCGTAGCGGGCTGCGTCCCTCCGCAGGCCTGGCCACCAAAAGGGATCGTTGGAGGAGGTGGAGCATCCGGGAGGTGCCGGGATGACAGGTGAAGCCGGGAGGTGTGAGCAATGGATGACCTCTCCTCGGACCGCAGATGGCACGAACAGTCTTCCCTCCGGTCCGCCGCCAGGTACAGTTTCCACCTCCTGCGCTTCGGATCTTGCTCTCGATGTCCCAGGAGATGGCTCCCACGACGCACGACCTGGGCAGGATGGTGTGGGGCGTCTCCTCAGCCTCCATGGGGGTGAACTGCCTAGAGAGGGCGTCAGGCAGGCCGTTCTTGGAGCCTGGCCTGAAGGGTGATGGAAAAACGGAACCTGGCGAAGAACAAAGACCAGCGCGCCTGGCGGGGCGTTCAGGCGCTTGGCAGATCGTAAATACTCTAAGTTCTTGTGGTCCGTCAGGGACTACGAACGGCAGGTCCGCCCCCTCTAGCCAGTGGCGCCACTCCTGTAAGGCGGTTTGATGGCCAGGAGCTCTCCTGTCCCCCCACATCATAGTTCCTCTCCGCCGGGAGACAAGCGCCCGGGAGAAGAAGGCGCCAGGGTCGTTTGGCGCCATCGTCAGGCGACCGCTGGGATAGAACTGCCCCCACTCCCGTGTCCGAGGCGTCCACCTCACGATGCACTGCAGCGTGGGGTCGACCTGGCGAAGAACCCGGGAGGAGGAGAATTCCGCCTTCAGCGCCTTAAAGGCAGCAGCGACCTCTTCGGTCCACCGGAAAGGGACCTTCGGGACGTGAGGCGGGTCAGTGGTCCGACGATGGAGCTGAAGTGGGGACAAAGCAGCGGGTAGAAATTGGCGAAGCCAACAAACTGTTGCACCTGCTTCCGGGATGCGGGAGGTAGGCCACTCCACCACCGCCTTCACCTTCTCTGGGTCTGGGAGCACCCTGGTCTTGAGAGATGATGAATCCCAGGAAGGATGTGGTTCTAGCGTAGAATTCACACTTTTCAGCCCTTCACGTAGAGCGATTCTCCAGCAGTCTTTGGAGGACCCGCCTCACTTGGACCTGGTGCTCGGTCCCTGACCTGGAGAAGATAAGGATTCTCGACCCAGGTAGGACGAACACGAAGAGGCCGATGAAATCCGGAGGACGTCGTTGATGAGGCGCTGAAAGACGGCAGGAGCGTTGGTTAACCCGAACGGCATGACCAGGTATTCAAAGTGGCCGTTCGGGGTACGGAAGGCTGTCTTCCATTCATCTCCCTCCCGGATCCGGACGAGGTGGTAAGCGCTGCGTAGATCCAGCTTGTTAAACCAGGTCGCCCCCTGGAGGGAGTGAAAGGCAGTGTCCATGAGGGGCAGGGTGTAACGGTCCCTCTCAGTGATGTCGTTGAGCGCTTCGGTAGTCTATGCAGGGGCGGAGGGATCCTGTCCTTTTTTCCCAACGAAGAAGAACCCTGCTCCCACGGGTGACGATGATGGGCGAATTATCCCAGCGCTCAGTGATTCCTTCAGGTAGGTGTTTCATTGTCTCCTTCTCCGGCGCAGACAGGCGTAGAGCCAACCAGAAGGTAGGGGAGCCCCCTGGCGGAGGTTGATGGCACAGTCATAGGGCCGATGAGGGGGAAGAGACATAGCTTTCGTCTTGCTAAACACCATACCCAGGTCGGTGAAATTCCGGAGGCACCAGAGACAGGTCCGGAGGTGCTGTGTCC
The DNA here is from genome assembly GCA_020510985.1 of Pholidichthys leucotaenia. Classification (NCBI taxonomy): domain Eukaryota; kingdom Metazoa; phylum Chordata; class Actinopteri; order Cichliformes; family Pholidichthyidae; genus Pholidichthys; species Pholidichthys leucotaenia. Next base: position 335,895,327 of record CM035837.1, on the reverse strand, counting down.
GCCACAGGGGGAGCAGCGGACGGGGAGCAGGCAGAGGACTGGAAGGCAGGTGCCCATTGCAAAACGTGCTCCATGCCGATACCCCAGCTGACCTTCCAGTCCGGACAGGGTTGTGGAGGAGGCGTAGCCAGGGAAATACCCTCATAGATGACGGGCGGGACACAGAGTTGGGCAGGAACGTAAAAACCATCTCTCCCGGTGGTTTCCCTGAGATGATGACTGGGACGGGAATGGTTCTGATGTGAAACTCTCCCTGGGAGGCACGAGAGAGATTGACCAAGGTGGGGTTTTTTCGTGACAGGCGGATCCCAACGGGTTGCCAGGCCTTGTGAAATGAAGCTGCTTCTGCGCCCCGAATCCACCAGTGCGTGGGTGAGGTGCCCAGTGGGGTTGTGGCAGAAACGGATGGGCAGCTTCAATTGGGTTGAGGGGATTTTGCCGATTGACGGTCCGCGAGGCCCCTACAGTGACTCGCGGACCCCGCCGTTTGGCTTCTGTGGACAAAGCCTCTACCGTGTGTTGACTGTCTCCGCAATACATGCAGAGACCCAACTCACCGGCGGCGTTGTCCTCTCTGCCGGGGAGAGCTTTGTCCAGCCCGTCACCATCGGCTCCGACTCCTCGGGGCGCGATGGTGGCGGCGTCGCCAGGGGGCGAGCTTGGGGCAGGCGCAGCGAGGCGCAGCGAGGCTCCCCGAGGGCGAGAAGCAGACGGCTTCCGTCCCTGAGGAGCGCTCACGCAGCCTGTTGTCCAAGCTGATGGCTAGTGAGGTTAGCTCCGCTAGCGTTCCGGGGATATCCCGTCCAGCCAGTTCATCCCTCAGATCATTATTGAGGCTGCGGAGGAACAGGCCGCAGAGAGAACGTTCGTCCCAGCCCAATTCCTCCGCCGCTACCCGGTAGTCGATAGCATAGTCCGCGGCCGACCGGCTTCCCTGCTGGAGAGCGAGAAGCCGATCGACCTGGACCGTCTCAGTGCGAGAATGATCAAACACCTCCAGGAAGCGGCTCACGAACTCGTCATAGGTGAGGGTGGCATAACTGGGTCTCGCCATTATAGCGTAGGCCCAAGTTAAAGCGCGCCCCTCCAGGAGATTCCCTATGTAGCCGATTCGGCTGTGATCTGAGGGGACGTCTCCGGGCACACGGTCGAACACGGACTCACACTGCATCACGAACCCCCGCGCTCCGCCGAGCTTTCCGCTAAAGCGAGCGGGGGTCGGAATTGGTGTGAGTCGGGCCGGTGCCACCGGAGCCGGCTGGACGGCCGCAGGAACAGCAGGAGCTGCGCCACCCTGAGGAGCCAGGGGGAACGGCTGCTGGGGGTCCAGGCGGTCCAATCGGTTAGTTATTATTACCAATTGATTCAGGATCACCTGTTGTTGATAAGTGATTTGATCCACTCGAGCCTCGAGAGTGGTAAGCCGGTGTGCGAGCCCGCCGTCTGCCAAGCCGCTCTGCTGAAGCCGTACTGACATAACGCACGGCTCAGGAGACGCACACACACAGGCTCAGAGTAGTTCAAACAGTTTATTAACAACAGGCGTGAATGAGTGAGTGTCTGCGGGATGTAAATGTATTGGTGGCGGTGTCTGCTTCAGGCACAGAGGCAGGAGACCGTACAGCCGGGCAACCCTATGGGAAAAGCACAAGGAGAGGGTGACGGGCATACACCAACACAGGAGGAATAATGGCAAAAGAAGGACTTACTTGGATGGAATGGATAGCTGGCACAACAAGGGACGAGACCCGGGAGACAGCCACCTGGAGAGCTCGGTGCAGCAGCGAGGAATAGGCGATGGAGAGGCGTCGTCCGCCGCCGGGAAATCCACCTGTGCACAGGGGAGCAGACTGGAGAAAAAGGAGGTAAGGGCTTCTTACCAAAATGTTTGAGCTGAAGTTTGAGAATGACTACACAGCGGTGAGGAACGAAGTCTGACGGCTTCAGGCCGAAGCTCAGGGCGAGACGGCTTTTTATCCCTCGCCGTTGATGACGAGCAGGTGGCCGAGCAGTGGCGCCGCTGATGAATGGCGCGGCGTGACACAGGAGTGCACATGCCTCTTAGCTTATCTAGCTCACCCAGGTCGAGCGCAATGATGTAGTTCTGAAGGCGGCGAACCAATCTTGGCCAGGCACTGGCAGCTCGACCGAGAGCTCAAGGAAGGGGCGAAGCGGTGCAATACCACGCCTTCATAGTTTGTCCTCGTCACAAAAATTGTTATGTCTGAATAAATACCTGAGGAATGATGAGGCCAGGTGAACGGTGAAACTCAGCTTTATTTGAAGTTGGACACACAACAGCCCCAGGTAGGGGCATCGGTCAAGAGGCCCGTGTAATGGATGACCCCTGCTATTTATAGGGCAGTGCAGTGGCGAACAGGAAGTGGCTGCCACTACACCCGCACTTCACAATAGGCATTAATCATAACATCACACAATGATCCAAACAAAATGCCCATTATCCACAGTCCAAATATCTGCTGTGAGAGAGACCCTCAAATTCTTTTTTGGAGATCAAAATACATTTTTGAATAATCTTTATCCAGGAGCAAGTAAATGTGTTTTTAACTTCAGTGGTTCACAGTCTCAGCTGTCTGATGGAAAGTCACTGTTTATATCACGTCTTCAGTCTGTAAATGACGTATCTGGCAATCAATTGGTTTAATTCTTGCTGAGTCCTAAACTGTTCGATGCATACCCTGTGCTTGAAATCCAGCCGTGGCTGTTCAGACAGCATAGATTCCACTAACATGGTGTTGTAGCATAGCTAGCTGTTACCTGAGCACAAGCTTTGCTCGAAGCCTTGCTCTGTTTTCAGGTGCCTCTCAAGATTGCAGTAGGTCTCAACCGGCACTTTAGCTTCCACCCCACCAATATGCTTTCGTCCTTAACCGCGACAAAGGAAAAATAATCCATTTCCCACAAAAAGGCAAAGTAGCTTCATCTCTTCTTTCACTCAATAGTGAAGACTCCGGCTCTTTTTGCGCTAAAAATATCCATCTATGTTACATAAAACGAGTAAGGCATCTGATCAAATTTCAGTAACTGCTTAATGCCATTACTGAATTATCTAACAGTAATTTTGTTACAACAGCACGTTGCTACAAAAGTAGTGGCATTACGTAACAGCATTACTCCCAACACTGGTTGTGACCAGTGTTGGGCAAGTTACTAAAAAAACAGTAACTAGTTACAGTACTAGTTACTTCTTTTCAAAAGTAACTGAGTTACTTTTGAGTTACTGCATGATTAAAGTAACTAGTTACTTGGAAAAGTAACTTATCACATTACTTGCATAAATGCATGCTTTAAATCATCTTGCACACACAGCAAGACAAGGGCCCCTTGTTCTCATCAGATAAAAAGAAGAAAAAGAAAACTGATGACAAAAAAAAGTTTCATCTTACAGAAAAAAAATGTCTCAGATTACACAAACTATTGTAATCAGTAGAAAGTCAGAAATTTACTAGAAATAAAGCTGTAAATTCACTGAGAAAATTTTGGGACCCCCTGGTGGGCTGTTTTTGGCCCATGAGCCATATGTTTGACACCCCTGGAAAAACCCATTAAAAAATGCCATAGTTAGAGGATTTACTTCCATGAAATAGTTGTATATCACAACAAGCATGTAAATGAATAAGATAAAATAAAACAGAAAGCACAGATAAATGAAAGTTCACCACTTAAAAAGAAGCTGTTCTTTACTGCAACAAATCACAGTCACTTTTTCTCAGTGCGTAATGAAACTCACAGACATTACTTACACAACTTCACACCTTTACACAACTGCGGACATTAAATGCGAGCTTCTTGCTCAAAAAATACTCATGTTTAACCACCAGCAGTAAGAGCTGAGGGGGCTACTCACCACTCGGACAACAGGTGATCAGGACTCATTATGAAAAGTCCGCCACCGGGTTGCGGTGTGAACTGTGGCCGGAACAGGAAAACTGACCCCGCAGAGGAGACTGACGGCTGCGCCACGATATGGTAGGCTCAGTTTATTTGCACTAAAAATATCTATCCCATATTAATAACACGAATAACGCAAGTAACCGCATCTGATCAAATTTCAGTAACTGTCACATATTACTGAATTTTTAAACAGTAGTTTCATTACACAGCACGTAATGCGTTCCTTTGTAATGTGTTACTTCCAACACTGGTTGTGAGTGTATGTGTATGTACAGTGCAGAAAATAAGTATTGAACATGTCAACATTTTTCTCATTAAAATATTTCTGATGGAGCCATTGACCCAAGATTTTCACCAGATATCAGTAACAACCCACGTAACCCATACATACAAAGAAATCAAGGCAACTGTGTTGACAAAACAAGTTATTTTTAATAAAGTGGAATGACACAGGGAACAAGTATTGAACATTCTTGGTGAAATTCTTTTAATATTTAGTAGAAAGGCCTTTGTTGGTAATAACAGCTTCCAGACGTCTCCTGTATGGAGAAACTAGGCACAGGCATTGCTCAGGAGTGATTTTAGCTCATTCTTCCACACAAACTGTCTTCAAATCTTGAAGGTTCTGTGGGTGTCTTCTATGAACTCTGATCTTCAGTTCGTTCCATAGATAGTCAGTTGGATTCAGGTCAGGTGACTAACTGGGCCATTCTAGCAGCTTTATTATCCTTCTCTGGAGCCAGTCGAGAGTTTCTTTGGCTATGTGTTTAGGATCATTGTCTCGCTGAAATGTCCACCCTTGTTTCATCTTCAGCATCTTGGCAGATGGCAGCAGGTTCTTATCAAGGATGTCTGTGTACATTTGTCCATTCAGCTTTCCTTCAGTCACATTACGTCTGCCTGTACCATGTGCTGAAAAACACCCCAACACCATGATGGGATGTGCAGTGCCATTTGTCCTCCAAATATGTTGTGTGTTGTGGAATCCAAAAAGTTCAATTTTGGTCTCATCTGACCAGACTATATTCTCTCAGTATTTTACTGTAAAGTCCAAATGTTGTGCAGCAAACTTTAAACAAGCTTCAGCATGCTTTTTTCTTCAGTAATGGAGTCTTGCGAGGTTTGGCAGGCATAGAGCCCATGTCGGTTGAGTGCATTACTTATTGTTTTCTTTGAAAGAGCAGTACTGCTAAACTCCAAGTCTTTCTGGAGCTCTCCACGAGTGGTCTTTGGCTGTTGGATAACTCTTCTGATAATTCTTTTGACTCCTCTGTCAGAAATCTTGTGAGCAGCTCGTGATCGTGACCAGTTTATGGTAAAATGATATTACTTTCCACTTCCAAATGATGGCTCCAGCAATGCTCACTGGAACATTCAGCAGTTTAGAAATGCACCTGTAAAGCCCCTTTTCCACTAGTACCCACTCAGCCCTACTCACTTCGACTTGGCATGCTTTGTAGGCTTTTCCATTAGTACCTGGTACCAGGTACTTTTTTGTACCTATTCCACTAGGGTTCTAACCGTGCTGAGTCGGGCTGAAAATGTGACGTCAACAGACTGCAGGCCACTGATTGGTCAGGGCATAACATCATGAAAGCAACGTTTGAAGGCTGAATTCAGAATCTTGAGACTCCATTTGCAAAGATTCGTCCGTGAGCCGACAAGCAAGTGCCAGTATAAACAACGATAGAATGGCTTCACAGAAATCAGACCCACAGAAATCAACAACCTGGTCCAGCAGACTTTTCTGTGCCTTTCGGCTGATGAGAGAATCCAAAGGCAACTAGACAGCCACCCAAAATGAATTTACGGCCGCGGGAGCACCCAATTTCAGCAGTTGAAAGCCATGGTATTAGGATATCAAGGATGGTGAGTGATGTGATATGATGTGATATTATGCATCTTTTACATTATTTATCCCAGCAGTGGAAAGTTCACTTTGAACAGACCACAACAACATCGCTTGTGTGCAGATAATGAGCTAGCTAGTTAGCCATCAATGCTAACTCCGTGCTCCGTGCTCTCTTGTATTTTGCGCTTGTGTTGACAATATCTGATGAAATAAGCTAGTTGTAACCCTAGTGAAAAAGGTGGGGGTTTTTTTACATGTTGCACTTTCATGCTGTGCATGTACAGTACTTAAGTTGTGTGTATTTGCGTTCTAGAGTCTGACCAGCATCTGCTTTAACACCGGTAATGCAACACGACACAGCAATGTGTTCTGACTGGTAAGCCATATTAAAGTTGCACACCCCGTTGTTTTTAGTAGTGGTAGACAAAGTACTCAAATCCTTTTGCTTTTTAAGTTAAAGTATAGATAAAGTGCCAGTGCCAAAACTAAAGTAGCACAATTTCCATATGAAATTGTGCTACATTCATATGAAAGGGACTTGTTATGTATGAATGTCAGTAGTAAGATGGTGGCCAGGGATGGCGGCCTGCCTTTTCCAGTGGTGGCGTCACCCGGGGTATAAGAGACGCCGTGGGAGGTAGCCACGCCTCTTTGCGCCGTCGAGCCCTGGACTACGGAGCGCCGTACACCTGTTGTATGTATTACTTATTGTTAAAATAAAGCTACGTTCAGTGCACCTCTTCCCTGCTCATTATTATAAAAAATATGGACACAACATTTGACGACGAGGAGAACGCGGTAATGGAGCGTGCTGCTACCAGTTTTCAGCCGTTCCTGGAGGCACCAGGCGAATCTCCTGTGTCTTGACCTAGGTGGTTTGCAGCTTTCAATAATTACCTGGTGGCCTTTAATCTCGGCAAGCTTGAGAAGCTTCGTGCGAGGGCAATATTGATCCATAATTTGGGTATGGAGGGCCAATGGATCCTCGAGACACTAGGAGGAGCTGACAGTTTCGACGAGGCAGTGGAGCTGATGGAGCACTATTTTTGTGTCGCAGAGAACGTTACCATTCGCCACATCCAGTTTCATCAGCTCCGCCAGCGGGTGGGAGAGTCGGTGACGCGGTTTGTTTCGGACCTATGTCAGCTGGCGGGTGAGTGCCAATTTGGAGCCCTGCAGGACGAAATGATCCGGGACCAGCTGGCGGAGCATGTGCGCTGTCTTGCGGCCCGGTCAAGACTCCTGACCTTTTCGGGTGAGCTAACGTTAGCCACAGCCATTGAAATTGCACAGCAGTTTGAGGCTGCAGAAACCATAACGAGGGATCTCAGTGAGAGGTCCACTTCAACATTAAATGAGCCTCGTGTGAAGGCGCTGACGCTGGACCCTGGGAATGAAGATGACGTCGAGAAAGAAGAGTACACCTCCGTTGTCAAGATTAGGTCTGCTCCGGGTTCACTGAGATGTTATGGCTGTGGGTCCGCGAGACATAATTACAAGTCCAGAGAGTGTCTAGCGAAGGGCAAGCGCTCCGGGAGATATGGTCTGCTGCACCATTTTGCCAGGGCCTGCAAGAATTTTGAGCGAAGGGAACAGAGACAGGGGGAAGGCCCTTCCATGAAGACTTCGACAGTGGTCCATGCTGTTTCCCTGGAGACGTATGGATGTGTGCACTGCACTGTGGAGCTGGATGGCGTTGGAAGTGTCGTTACTGGTGGATACAGGTTTGGTGGCTTTGGTGCTGAATTCGGCAACGGTGAAGAGTCTGTTTCCCCACTACCGTATACACAAGGAGCCCACCCCCTTCTACAGCTATAGCTGGAATAAGCTCGCTGTGCTGGGGGCGGTAGAATTAACAGCAAGGTACAAGTCATGGATCATGACGGACATTCATGTTGTGGTGACTGCTTCGGGATCCAATATCATGGGGTGCGACATGTTTTATGACTTGGGCTTTTACATTGCCAGTGATACCGGAGAGGAGTGGTCGGGTTGTGGTTTGCGGGACCGACCTGGTCTGGAGGTGGAAGATGGTGAAGTGTGGGACAATGACTAGCTTGGCCTTGCAGGAGATGGAAGGGATGAACATCACGGGGTGCCTCCCTGGGATGGACGTCGTGCCAGAGTTCAAGTTGCTCTTGGTGTGGGAACTGGACGGCACGGCAGGAGCCCCGGGTCAGTAGGCGGGACCAACCCAGCGGCGCTGAACAGCACCGGAGCAAGACCGATGGGTGCAGTTTTAAAACGCACCAAAAGATGGCCTTCAAAAAGGGCTTCAGGCCGGACTAGGAGATCGTCCAGTCCCAAATGAGAGGCCTGCTCGCAACATGGTGGTCCGAAGAGGATTAACAGAGCTCCCCTGCATGTTGGTGACGTGGTTCGCCCAAGGGTTGAAGCTCGGCCAAGAGGGACCCATGCACATTGCGAGAAGAGTGATGACCAGGGGCAGCTACAGGTGATGGCGGTCCGGAGTGACGGCTATTTGGGCCTGTCCGACAAGACGTGGAGGCACCCCAATGAGCTGCTCCACGTGGTAGAGAAGAAGAGATAGCGCAGTTCTTCTCCAGAGGCCAAAAGATGGAGGCGCTCTGGGTGGGACCCACCAGATGGTGATCCGGGGGGGGGGGGGGGGGGCTCCACTGGGTCTGTGATGTGGCCGGGGTGTATTTAATATGTATGTTTTGAGTTCCAAATTCCATGTCATAGTGTAAATAGTTTGTTTGATTCTATTGGGTTTGTTCCCCGGTAATTTGAAAAAAAAAAAAAAAAGCTAACCGAAAAGGGATATAAATTGAATGAATTTGGTGTAAAGTTTGGTTGATTCACTTTATTCCTGGGAAATTGTAAAAAAAAAAAAAAAAAAAAAAAAAGATATTTGGAATTTTGCGAATTAGAATTTATTTGAAGATATGGTTTACCCAACACTGTCTTTCTGTGTATTATGTGTCCAAGTGTGGGGCGGGTGTGTTGAGGTGGGGAGCACCAATAGGGGGTTGGAAATTATGTATTAATGTTAGTGGTAAGTAGGTGTGAATGGTGTGTAATTGTGTGGGATTATTTTTTTTAGAAACACGGCAGTATTTATTTTGAACTATTGAGAATATGGTGGCAGAATAATTCGCCTGGCCGTGTAGGGGGCGCCAGCAGTCTACCCGGCCCTCCAGCTTATGTTGTGTGTATGGATAGGTTTCCTTTTTGTTTTGTATATAGAATGTTGTTGTTGTTAGTGCGTGAGTCGGGTAACAAATTTGGGAGGGCTGATGGGTGTGTTTGCCATTCTGCTAAAGGGGGGAGAATGTTATGTATGAATGTCAGTAGTAAGACGGTGGCCAGGGATCCCGGGGAATAGTGAGGGGTGGCAGCCCGCCTTTTCCAGTGGTGGCATCACCCGGGGTATAAGAGGCGCCGTGGAAGGTAGCCATGCCTCTTTGCGCCGTTGAGCCCTGGACTACGGAGCACCATACACCTGTTGTATGTATTACTTATTGTTATAATAAAGCTACGTTCTGTCTATCTCTTCCCTGCTCGTTATTATAAAAAGTATGGACACAACAGGACTGAACTGAGATTTATTTGATTGTGTGAATATTAATTTCAGAATAATTGAAAATGAATGGCACATCCACTGTAAAATAAATCGCTTGTTTATTTATTTATTTATTTTTTTTTGTCAGATCACTTGTGTGATCCTTTGAGTTATATTTAAAGAGTGTATGTTACACTTTGGGGAATGGGAGTTGTTCAGTCATCATTATATTTAGTTTATATGTGTAGTTTATAGTTTATCGTCAATAAACGCATGCAGAATTATAATAACAGGACACATTACTTAACCCGAAAGCATTTGCTAAGCTAACGCTAGCCATAGCCCCTAACACCGACACGACGCGACTCTGTCCCCGGTGATGGGGCTCGCCGGAGGAACTAACCGAGGCAACAGTTGGACGGGAGCCGGATCGGAGTTCAGGTGCAGCGGTGGTGGGAGACGGGGACCAGTGGAGGACCACTGGGGCCCCAGCCAGACAAGAGCCTGAGTTGGAGCCCAGTTACAGCGGCGGGGCTCAGCGGAAGATCTACTGAGGAAGACGGCGGTAGGTGGCGGGGCTCAGCGGAGGAACTACCGGGACCCCAGCTGGACAGGAGCAGGATCGGAGCTCGACTACAGCGGCGGCGGGACTCGGTGGAGGAGCAGCCGGTACCCCGGCTGGACAGGAGCTCAATTGCAACGGGACTAGCAGCAGAGGGGGCTAGCTGAAGCCCAGCTAGATTCGAGGTCGGTCGGATCGGATACTGGCGACACCAACAGAGATTGTTTTTACTATCAACAGGTCAGTAAAAATGCCACCAAAGAAGGAGGAAATGGAAGAGATCAAAAAATCTCTGAACTTCTTGTCAGAAGAACTGACCAAAGTGACTAGTCACAAGGCTAAAATAATAGGGTGGAAGAAGTCCGAGAATTAAAATTAACAATTAAGGAAAAAGACAAAAAAATTGCGGACTTGGAGCGACGCATCGAGGATCTTGAACAATGTTCTCATATGGATGATCTAATTATAAGTGGACAAGACATTAAATACCAATCATATGCTCATGCTACAGCAGGATTGAGAGGTGAGGATGCTCCCGCAAGTGAATCAGTCTCCCTGAAAAACCAGGTGCTTCAGTTCCTTGATAGTAGAAATATAAAGGTCGAAGCAAATGCAATTTCAGCCTGTCATGCTTTACCCAGAAAGGATAATAAAACAAAGAAATCAATTGTGATGCGCTTTGTGAACAGAACGGTAAAGAATGACATACTGAGGCAGGCCAGAAAGCTGCGGGGAACAGAAGTTTACCTAAATGAACAGCTAACAAAAACTAATGCTGAAATAGCACGGCAAGCACGGATGCTGAAAAGACAAAATAAGATACAGGCAACATGGACAAGAAATTGTAGAGTTTGGATCAAACTAAATGGAACACCTGAGGAAGCAAAGAGTATAATAATCAGAGAGATCACTGACTTAAATAAATATAGATGAACACTGATTAAGAAAATTAAGAGACTATGATAATCCATATCCACACACAAGAATAGTTCTTCTGTGGCACCATGTCAATGTACTTAAAAAAACAAAAACTAAAAACAAACAAAACTTATGACTGACTTGAGTAGACATCAATTATACCCAGTTGGAGGAAGTCATTTGACACAGAGTGAGGAAATTCAAACTCTGAAAATATGCCATTATGCTGAACATAAAATACAAGAGATGGAGAATGATATTGATCCTGATAACCACTTTTTCAATAATATTCATAATCATTGTGAATATTACACTGAAAAGCAATTCAAAAGTGAAGTGCAACTAGATGGTAAACTATCAATAATACACTTCAACAGCAGAAGTCTTAACAAAAACTTTCCACAGATTCAGGACTATTTAAAACAGCTGGACAGAAAATTTACAGCTATCGCAGTCTCTGAAACTTGGCTTAGTGAAGAGCAGGCTCCTCTGATGGCAATAGAGGGATATCAGATGTTTCATATTAACAGATCTCAAAAAAAGGGTGGAGGTGTTGCACTGTATATTGATGACCTGTATAGGTGTAAGCTCGTAAATGGAATGTCCTTTGCACTACCAGGGATTTTGGAATGCGTTACTGTTGAGATTGACCAAGATAAAACAAAAAATCTAATTATAATATATATAGAACGCCGGGAACTTGCATTGAGACATTCAGAGATAAATTAGTCGAGCTGTACAAAAATATTACTAGTAAGAAAATGGTAGTAATTTGTGGAGATTTCAATATTGATCTACTAAATCCATATCAACAAAATGTAATTACAGAGTTAATGAATTCTATGTACAGCATGAGTCTATATCCCACAATAACACATCCCAGTAGAATCACAGTTCACACTGCTACACTTATTGACAACCTGTTTGTTAATATTATTGATAAGAAAATAGAAAGTGGATTATTGATAAATGATATAAGTGACCATTTGCCAACCTTTGCACTTATCCATGGCCACACGGGGGCCAATACAGAAAAAAATTTAAAATCGTTCAGATACAAATCACAAAATGCAATCACTTCTTTTAAAGAGAACTTGCTGAAGCAAGACTGGACAAAAGTCTATGTATCATATGTAAATGAAGCCTATGACACATTTATAAACACTGTAACCACTCTTTATGAAAAAAATTGTCTATTAGTAAAGAAAAAGCCTAAACATAAATTTGCCAATAAGCCATGGTTAACCAAAGGATTACAAAAGGCGTGTAAAAAGAAAAAATTATTATATAAAGCTTTCCTAAAGAAAAGGACAAAAGAAGCAGAGCAACGGTATAAAACATACAAAAATAAGTTGACATATATAATAAGATGTAGTAAAAGAGACTATTACAGTAAAGAACTGGAGAAAAACAGAGACAATATTAAAAATACATGGACAATACTTAACAATATTCTTGGAAATAAAAACAGAAATACAAGCTACCCAACCAATTTTTCAAAAAATAAAATGACTCAGAGTGTGAATGCAGTTTCACCTGCAGATGAATTTAATAACTTTTTTTGTTAACATTGGTCCTAATTTGGCTCGAGAAATACCGATTACGGCACCTACAGGCGAAACAATAAGCAAAAACACTGCTATAAAAGACTCCATTTTCATAACACAGACGAGAGAGAGGTCATTGAAATTGTTAAATCGTTTAAAAGTAAAACATCTACAGACTGTGATGGTATTGACATGCTCTTAGTCAAAACTATTATTGAATGCTTAGTGAAACCACTGACGTATATCTGTAACCTGTCTCTCCAAACAGGTATATTTCCCAATGCAATGAAAATAGCTAAAGTAATTCCGATATACAAGACGGGTGACAGAGGGGAATTCTCAAACTATAGACCAATTTCACTATTGCCGCAATTTTCCAAGATACTTGAAAAAATATTCTGTGAGAGAGTTGACAACTTCATGCTGAAGAATAATTTATTGTGTGAGCAGCAATATGGATTCAGACACAAGAGGACAACTGCATTTGTTCTAATGGAATTTATAGAAAAAATATCAACTGCCGTTGAAAATAAAGAGTATTCAGTTGGGGTATTCCTGGATCTTAGAAAAGCATTTGATACAGTGGATCATAATTTATTATTAAAGAAACTACAAAATTGTGGTATTAGTGGGGTAGCACTGTCCTGGTTATGTAGTTACTTAAAGAATAGATATCAGTATGTATGTGTTGGTAACAAAAACTCACAGTTACTGAAGGTTACTTGTGGAGTCCCACAGGGTTCAGTTTTGGGGCCATTGTTATTCAACATGTACATAAATGATATATGTAAAGTTTCAGAAAAATGGATTTAATATTGTTTGCTGACGACACTAATTTATTATGCAGTGGAAGCAATTTGGAACAACTTTTGGATACACTTGGAAAGGAATTAGGAAAGCTCAAACTGTGGTTTGATTCAAACAAATTAACGCTCAATTTAAGTAAGACAAAATTTATAGTTTTTAACAACCATCACAACAACTTAGTATCTAAACTCAGTGTAAATGGTGTAGAGATTGAAAGGGTATCCGAAACTAAATTTCTTGGAGTAATAATTGATAATAAACTGTGTTGGAAGTCACATATTAATTATATTAAAGGTAAAATATCCAAATCAATTGCAATACTACACAGAGTGAAATATTTGCTGAATCAACCCACACTATATACCTTGTATCATTCATTAATACGCCCATACATGACATATTGTACTGAAGTATGGGGAAATACATATAAAACAAACATATATCCAGTCTTTATGCTTCAGAAGAGAGCTATTAGAATAATAAACAAAGCTGCTTACAGGAAACCAACAAACCCACTTTTTCTTAAATTAAAAGCTCTCAAGTTGAAAGATCTGGTTGACTTTAAAACTGCAGTAATAATGTTTAAAGTGAAGAATCTATCACTGCCCGCAAATATCCAAAAGTTGTTCCAAATAAGGGAGAAACAATATCATTTCAGAGGAACATGTATATTTCAAAAACCTTCAGTGAGAACAACCACCAAGCAACACTGTGTTTCAGTGCAAGGAGTCAGATTATGGAATGATTTTGGACCTGAATTAAAATCATGTACAATGCTTGGACAATTTAAACAAAAACTAAAGGAAGAAATACTCCAAACAAATATACAAGATGACATGTAAAATCACATAAGGATTGTCATATCCAGTCTGCGTTGTGTTGTAGCTTAGTTTTTTTGTTACATTGTGTCTTAGCTTTGTTCTGAATTGTAATCGCTCTTGTTTTGTTTTTCTTTTGAATTCTTGGATGGAATATGGGTGGGCAATATAAGCTGCGGCTTCAGCCATCACCCATTTCGGATAACTTATGTTGAACTGTATAATCAGAGGAGTTATTGTCTAATTTGACCTTGTTGGATTTTCTTCCCCCTTTGTTATATTATTCTGTTTCTTTTAATCTGTACTTTTATCTATCCGAAATAAAGATTCATTCATTCATTCATTACAAATATTTGAGACCCATTGTATTGCATCCTTTTATATTTTAGCAATACAAGTACAAAAACCACCCATACTTGAAGCCAGGGCAACACAGTGGTGACAGAGTGGTGGCTAAACTTTTATTGGTAAAAATTACATATTTTGACTGAGCAACTCCATACTCGGGGATGCACACTCTCAGTTAAAATACTAGATTCCATTCAACTGAAGGTATCAACTCATTCTGATTGCTGAGGCCACAGTAAAAACAAATGATTTTAAACATAACCCAGCCCTTGTAAAATCTACTTTACTGAAGCGCAGCTACATGAAAATTGTGGTTAAATACAACAACAAAGTACTTCATTGTCACATTCCACCACTGGCTTTTAGCAACAAGTGTATTTCCCAAATATGTTTTAAACTTGCATTAATTAACCACCACCCATTTCTGTTTTTTGTCTAAGCAAGAGGAAAATGATCCACCCCAAACTGAACCTTGCGTCTCTATTTACAGAGATGCAGGCTGAAGATCTGCTGAACTGGGACCAGTGTGAGCGGCACATCCAGTTGCTTCTCAGTGAGGCAGCATGGCCGGCGTGTGTGACCCATTCTAATTTTTTTTTTTTTTTTTTTACAGTTTGAATTTTGCACATTCTAAATAATCTGGAATTTGCTGCTGATTATATAATATATAATTTAGTGACTTATGTGTTTGCATCATGATTTTCTACTTTGTCTGTTAAGATACCGGTGGGAAAAGAATCAACAGTACAAACCATTTATCAGTGACTTTGAAAATAATGGCTCATTTTTAAGAAAAAGTAACCAAAAACAATTATTTTATTTACTGAAGACTGTAATGTTGGATGTGCCAGTGCAGAAGACACTGCACACTTCAGTGATAGTACCAGTATATGGAGGAATTCTGTGCCATATTGACATCTGTATTTTCTAATAATGGGTTAGGGCAGTGGTGTCCAATCTTGTGCCATGGAGGGCCAAGACCCTGCAGGCTTTACGTCTAACCAGTGTCTTCAGCAGCAGATTCCACTGAATTTCTTCCACTGACTGCTGATCAGTGAAAACACCTGCTGAAGAGACTGGGTAGAAGAGAGAACCTGCAGGGTCTTGGCTCTCCATGGCACATGATTGGACACCCCTAGGTTAGGGTTTAATGAGATTTAACATTTTAACACAAACTGCTGCAGCCCCTGGGTTATTGTTATAAGTGTGCACATAACTTCTAAATAACCCTTGCATAATATTAAATACAATGCATTGTAATATTTTTCACATATCTACAGATGTATTACTACATTAGTAATATTATTTTTCCTGTTCACAAATAGTGTAACATTCTTGTGTTTTTTTTTTCTAATATAGGCTTTACATATAGTGTTTTAGTCTTTTTCTGGAATTTTCTACAGAAGCTCATATTTACCAGTGCACGTAATTGGGCCATTCTCTAACTACCTCCTATTCGCTGCCTACTGATCAGTCAAGGACAATGTTTGTGTTTAATGTTGTGATTGGCTTTTGTTGTTGGGGGTGGGAATTGTGTAGTGGTTTCTGAGAGCCAACATTTTTTTTTTCTTCAGTTGGTTGGCGGCCACTCCCGGAGTAAGCTGTGTCTCTTACTGTCTGTGGACGCCAACCGTTAGACCCGATAAGCTAGCTCGGACCCGCTAAACTAGCTAGCTGAAAGCTTTGCCTGGACTTAACGCTTTTCTTCAGTTGACTGGTGGTCGCTCCCGGAGTAGGCTGTGTCTATTGCTGCCCGTGGACGCCGACTGCTGGACCTACTAACCTAGCTAACTCTGAGTTTTTCTGAACTTAGAGGTTTTTGTCTTCAGCAGTAGTTGACTGGTGGTTGCTCCCAAAGTAAGCTGTGTCTCTTACTGCCCGTGGACGCTGACCGTTGGACCTGATATACTAGCTAGCTGAGTTTTTTCCCTGGACCTAACATTTTTTTTTCTTCAGTATGTGGTTGGCTAGCGGCTGGTCCCGGAGTAAGCTATGTCTATTGTTGCCCGTGGATGCCGACCGTTGGACCTGCTAACCTAGCTAACTGTGAGTTTTCTCTGAACTTAAAGGTTTTTTCCTTAGTAGTTGGCTAGCGGCCACTCCCGGAGTAAGCTGTGTCTATTGCTGCCGATGGACGCCGATCGTTGGACCCACTAAGCTAACTAAAGCTGTTTTCCCAGAGCTTTGGTTTTACCGCAGAGATTCTTTTGGTTTTTGGCTGCCGTTTAGAGCGCCTTGTTAAGGACGGCTGCTCATCTGTGCCTTCTGCTTTGTGAACTGTTCAGTGGGTGCCGTGCTCCCATCGAACCAACGTCCCGCTGTAGTTGTGGCCGGGGTTTGGGTTTGGCCAAATTCCCTGCAACGGAGGATCTCCGCCAATTGCCTTTTTTCTCACTTTTGAACATTTGTTTTTATTTTCTATGTGCATGTTATTTACCCAGAAGTTATTTATTGGTTTTGTGTTATATGTTTGAAACTATTTACATTGCCTTGGTTCCTTCTGCTGACCAGTGGGTAAATAAATTCTGGCTTTTTTGAAATATATCAAATTGTTTGCTTATTTTAAAGAAGGTTTACACCATACACCCTACAGTTTTAAAGCTATCCTACACCATTTTCACACACAACCTAGTAAGTAGCCCTTCACTCACTCTGCTTATTTTGTAGTCTAGATATTTGTATTTACACTGGTTTAGTTGGCCTAGTCTACAAGTTAAAGTGTAAGTACATAAACTTGGGCGCTGTTCATAGCGGTAAAGCGGAACAGGCATTACATTAAAAAATGGAGGCACCACTGGGATCTACTGTGTGATTGGTGCTACAGTCAAGACCAGAGGTGTAATTAAAAGCAAGTTATCAAAATGGCTGACCTTACCTGTCCACTATCACTATTTGAGCTTCTAACCTGGTGCTGTGAAGAAAAGGTTAATCCAGCCCATGCAGTTGTTGTGAGTGGTGTGCCAAGCGACACAAATATTGCTGATGCTGAAGAGGTGATGGAGACCGTTAAAGCTTTTGGCAAAGTCAGAGTCAGAGCTCAAAAGTCCAGCCCACAAGTTAAAGGTGACATGATGCTGTGTGAAACCCGCAACAAAGTCGAACCAAGCCAAGCTCCCCTGAAATACTCCCACTTTCTGTTGAGTCACTGTGGAAGCTAACCCTGATTGTTGAAAATACTGACAACAAACCTGACGAGTTTTCTACTAAGCTACCTGAGTCTACTTGCAAGTGAAGGCAAAACCCTTGCAGATATTGAGCCGCTACTCACTCAAGCTAAAACTGTCAGATCAGAGGACACTTCATCCATTATACGTGCTGTTGGAGACCTGCTGGAGAAAGTAAATTAAATTAAATTAAATCACCCTTATTGTCATTCAGCCGTACAACCAATCATGTACAGCAGAACGAGATTGTGCTTTACCTATCTACAGTGTAAATCACACACACCCCAAGTGCAGAATCAGAGGGCCGCTGCCATGCAAGGCGCCGCCACAGAGTTCCCTCCTCCATTCCATTTATTGCTGAGCACCAAGCTGGATGGCAGGAAGTTCCACTTTTATATGGTCTTCGGCATGACCCGGCAGGGATTTGAACCCCTGCCTCCCGGGTGTGGGGCGGATGCTCTACCAAGGCTCCTTCAAGAGAACACTGCCTTCCGCTGCCTGCATGTCTTTTCTTGCATTAGCCCGACACCTGCTGGTGAAGAGACCCTTGACACCTGGCTAGAACAGGCGCAACTGATGTTGGATAAATGTGATTGTTCATCAAAAGAAAAGAGAAAACGGATTGTGGAAAGTTTAAAGGGGCCCGCACTCGAGATAATACAAGCCATCCGCTGCAATGATCCCACTGCAACCCCTCAAGTCTATCTGGCTGCCATTGAAACTGTGTTTGGCACTTCAGAGTCTGGTGAAGATCTATATTCCAAGTTCCGCTCCATGCAACAACAATCAAATGAAAGACTTTCAGATTTTGTGCGAAGATCAGAGAAAGTGCTCACCAAAGCTGTTCAAAAAGGTGGCCTTTCCCTTTTCCTAAGAGATCAAGCACGTGTCGAGCAGTTGCTGAGAGGAGCAGTTGAGTCCGACATTATGTTGTTGCAGTTACGCCTCAAAGAAAGACTCAACAACCCCCCTTCATTCATGACTCTGCTAAGTGAAATAAGGGCTGATGAGGATCAGAAAATGACAAGACAACATACAAGTACAAGTGTGAGACAACTTGGTGCTGCAGACACAAATACAGAAAGCGTGGAAGTTGACAATATCAAGCTCCAGATCCAAGAGCTCCAAAGTCAAGTGCAGCAATTAACTGTCAAAAGCAAAGACTTCCTCCAACCAACTCCAAGAGCCCCTGCAACTCCTGCTGCCCATTCAGATCCTGACGTCTGTGCCCTCAAAGAACAAGTCTGCAGCCTACAATGGACTCAGTGAAAGAGACCAGTTGTCCAAAGCTCCTGCTGCTCAAGTGAGACTGAAAAGAAACTCTTCCCAAAAGCCAAACAGTCAAGGCCGAGCCAAAGAGCCCACAAAGTTCACCAAAGAAAGTTCTGAGGTGTCCTGTTATTGCTGTGGTGAAGACAGGCACATCGCCACAAACTGTGCCAATCCTGACAATTCCGCCAAAGTCATCTGCAAGCTCATCCACTCCATGCAAAAGCTTCAAAACAATCAAAAAGAGGCCACAGCAAGCTCCTCCAATCCAAGAAGAAAAGGTGGCCAAGTCACCCTTAGCAAAATTGGTCCTCCTGAGTCCGGCCACATTCCAACCGGCTTAATCGGAGCACTCACAGTTGGCCGCATCATCATTGAGGGAAAGTCTTGTGATGCTCTAATGGACAGTGGCTCTACAGTCTCCATCATATTTGAAGAGTGGTACACCAAACACCTGTCTCACCTGCCATTGCACCCCATCTCCAGTCTTGACCTTTGGGGCCTTGGCCAGAACAGCTATCCTTACAAAGGCTTCATCACTGCTGAGATTCAGTTTCCTGACGATGACTCGCATTGTGAGCCCGGTACCATTTTGGCCCTCGTCTGCCCAGAATCTAATGGCCCAGAGCAGCAACCTATCATCATTGGCACCAACGCCCGCTCTTTCGATCACAAGCCACTGCCAAAAAGCCACTTCAAGAATGACAAAGCACAGTTCATGCGAGTCTGTACTCAGTCCTCTTCCCCAGCCAAGTCGATGCTGAACAACCAAGAAGTTGTAGCGAAAGTGAAATGGGCAGGGCCTGGTCCACTAACTATTCTTCCTGGTACTGAACTCTCCGCTGTTTGTAAAGTATCAAGTTCAGAGTCACTTAATGACAGCATCCTCATGATCGAGGATCGTCTCACCGGTTCTCTCCCTGCTGGTGTGCTCATGCCCCCTTGTGACCTCCTTTCCACCGAAATGGACATGAACAGATTTGCTCTGTTTCTAAAAAATGAGTCTGTCAAGTCCAAGTCTATTTCCAAAGGCACTGTCCTCGCTCATGTCTACAAAGCTGATATAGTCACCCAAGTCTGGCCCAGCCAAATACCGTCTCAAAAGCTTGACCTGGCCCTCTTCAGTTTTGGTGAGTCTCCCATTCCTGAACAATGGAAAATAAGACTGTCACAGAAACTGGCAGAGCGCCCAGAAGTATTCTCACTATCAGAATGGGATGTTGGACTAGCAAAAGGGGTGGAGCATAACATCAGGCTCAAAGATCCAAGACCCTTCAGAGGGAGAGTCAGGCGGTTAGCCCCCGCTGATATTGACGATGTCCGCCGTCACTTACAAGAATTGTTGGCTGCAGGCATCATCAAAGAGTCTCACTCACCCTACGCCTTGCCAGTCATCATCGAAAGAAAGAAAAATGGCAAAATAAGAATGTGCATTGGTTATCGCACCTTGAATGCAAGAACAATACCAGATCAGTACACACTCTCAAGAATCGACGATGCTTTGGCCTGCCTCACCGGAAGCTGATGGTTCTCTGTGCTCAACCTCCGCAGTGGCTATTACCAAATCACCATGTGCAAAGGAGATAAAGAAAATACTGCATTTATTTGCCCTCTAGGGGTTTTACCAGTTTGAACGCATGCCCCAAGGCATCACAGGGGCCCCAGCCACGTTGCAAAGGTTAATGGAGAAGGCCATGGGAGACATGAACCTGCTGCAATGTCTCGTATACCTCGACAATCTTATTGTGTTTGGTCACACTTTAGAGGAGCATGAAGAGTGTCTTCTGAAAGTCCTCGACCGTCTGGCAGAGCAAGGATTGAAACTATCCATCGATAAGTGCCAGTTTTGCCAGCCCCAAGTCAAGTATGTTGGCCATATTGTTTCGGCTGCAGGCATCGCCACAGATCCAGACAAGATAAAGGCTGTAGCTCAGTGGAAAGCCCCCACCAACCTCAAGTTGCTGCAGTCCTTCCTTGGTTTCTGTGGTTATTACAGAAAGTTCATCGCCCACTACTCAGCCATCGTCCGACCTCTCACTGATCTAACAAAGGGGTACCCACCAGCACAAAAGAAAAGAAAGTACGCAAAAGACCCTGACACATCCTATTACCGTCCCTCCACGCCCTTTGGAGAGCGCTGGACTCTCAAATGCTCTGAAGCCTTCAATAAAATCATCCACTGCCTCACTCATGCTCCAGTCTTGGCATTTGCTGACCCTACAAAGCTGTACGTTCTCCACGTAGATGCCAGTCTGAATGGGCTCGGAGCAGTCCTTAACCAAGAATACTCAAATGGCCTTCGTCCTGTTGCATTCACCAGTTGAAAATTGAGCCAGTCCGAGAAGAACTATCCTGTCCACCAACTAGAATTCCTGGCATTAAAATGGGCGGTAGTCAATAAGTTTCATGATTACCTCTACAGGGCTCGTTTCACTGTGAGGACAGACAATAACCCCCTCACTTACGTCCTTACCACCGCCAAGCTGAACGGCACAGGCCATAGGTGGTTAGCAGCCCTCACAGCCTATGACTTCGACATTCAGTACAAGCCAGGCAGAGAAAATGTGGACGCGAACTGGTTATCAAGAAATGCTATTGACGACAACGAGGGATGGAGAAACATCTCGCCCTCTGGTGCCCTTTGCCATCCAGTCAGTGCAACTCAGTCCCCCGAGTTTTCAAGCTGACTCACTGACCAACTAGGGCCCTCTCCAAGTGCCGTTCCTGAAGTTTATGCCTGTTTCACTCAACTTCAACTGAGCCCTCTTGAGAGACTAAGCAAACATGACCTGAGCAAAGCCCAAGATCTCGACCCTGTCATCAGTGTGGCCAAGAAAGCTGTGCAAGATGGGTCCTGGCCCTCGCAAGCCAACAGCCATCCAGACCTTGTGCTCCTTCAAACAGAAAACCAGAAGCTCCTCATTAAAGATGGGCTGTTGCACAGAAAGATTACCAAACCCTCTGGCCACACCACCCTGCAACTTGTCCTTCCAAGTCAGTACCGGCAACAAGTACTTAAAGCCTTGCATGATGAGTCCGGACATCTTGGGGTTGAACAAACTGTTGAACTGCTGAGAGACCAGTTTTCTGCGCCCCCCTGTGAGCTCAGTCACCCCCCCGGGGGGGTGCGGAGCGCCGTCTGTTTTGAAGTCATGAAATGCGTGGGTAAAAAAAAAAAAATGCATATATTTCATATGGATTTTTTTATCCACTCATTTCTAGAAGGACATGTTGTGAAGCGTGTGTATTTAACTAATAAAACTTGTTGAATAAAAGTTTTTCATTTTATTTATATTATGGGTATGACCTCTGACTTGTTTAGTCTCGCACTGTAGCTAGTGCTAAACACGAGGAATTTATTCATTGCTGTTGAATGACATCAAATAAAGAAAGAGGATGGCTGAGAAACGTAAACGTGCGGACCCCGTGTTATGCCGAGAATTGCATCCCCATACTGTCAAAACTCAATACAACAATGCCGAGAATTGTTTGTCTGCCTAGAATTGCATCCCATCGTTGCAAGCAGGTGTTTAGTGTAAGTCAAGTCAATACAACTATATACTTTGAAAAAGTGATTACCCTATTTACCGACAATGCATACGTGCAAAATCTCAACTCTGAATATCATACAATGTGGAGTTGGATCACTATGATTTCTAACCCTCTTTGAAACACTAAAATGTCTGGCGAATAAACATAATTTAAAGATAATTTACAAGAGGTAATAACAATTTTTACTTCTAAAAATGTATAATGGGTACTTATCCGTGGGTCTGTATTGCATATGGATGGGATGCAATTCTAAGCAAGTGAGCAATTCTCTCCACTCCCTGTGGAGTTAAAAAAGAGAAAAAAAAACAATATATTGACAGTTACCTGGACTATGGATTTATAGAAGCACAAGACTCTTTTCGGCCAGAATGTGTTATTTGTGGTGAAAAGCTAGCTAATGACAGCACGAAGCCCAGCAAACTGAGATGGCATCAAGAGATGACACCGAGAGACCATTGGTGCAAGTCAGGATTTTTTTGAGAGGAATGGCACCTGACGCTTTCAAGGAGACACGGGGATATCAGAAAATCCTTTAAACGGGCAGGTAATGATTTACTCAGAGCCACTGAAGCATCATTCGACTGTGCACTGCTCACTGCGAAGGCAAAAAAGCCGCGCAATATTGGTGAACAGCTGATCAAGCCTGCATACCTAAAAATTGTGGAGAAAATGTGGAGAAAATTGTGGAGTACGTCAGTACGATGGTTGTCAAGGGGATAGGTGCTTGTGTGTTTTATTGAATTGCAAGACAAAGTTAAAGAATTCTTGCATGACCACAATCAGCCACTTTATGAGCAGCTGGCAGACGCGTTTTGGATCCAAGTGGCATACCTGGCGGACACATGCGCTCTTTTCAACGAAACAAACAAGCAGATGCAGGGTCCTGAATCAAACGTCCTAACTAACTAACTAACTAACCTGCACTTATATAGCGCTTTTCTAGTCACAAAGACCACTCAAAGCGCTTTCATTAACACTAACCCTCTATTCTAAGGGCCTATAGGAAACAGATATCTAGGGACAATTTAGAACAGCCAATTAACCTAACATGCATGTTTTTGGCATGTGGGAGGAAACCGGAGAAATCCCGGAGTAAACCCACGCAACACGGGGAGAACATGCAAACTCCACACAGATCACTGTTGGTTGGGGGCTGGGATCGAACCCACGATCCCACGATCCCCACAATCCCCCGGCCAAGGGTAAACTGTGCTGCTGCAGTGCTAACCACTGCGCCACCGTGCAGCCCGTCCAGCCAGTCCTACAATGCAAAGACGCACTGGACGCTTTCGTGCGAAAACTGGAGTACAGGGTCGCTAAAATGTCTAAAGGGGAGTTGCAGCAGCTTCCATTTCTGCAGAAGCAGTCTGGTGGCACCGTGCATGCGTCTTTACGCACGGACTTCACGTGCCACATGAACTTGCTGTGTGACGAGATGTAGTAGTAGTAGATTAGTTTATTTGACAGGGACAGTGCAATAAACATAGACAATTAATCAAAGACAATCAATCTGATGTGTTGCACATAGAGTGTATAGCTATTAGCTAATTTGCAACTCTTGTCCCTGGATGGGCTTTAGAAAAAAGAATCAAGATAAAAAAATATACACAATAACCACATACATCAATGCAGAAAAATTATAAATACACAATTATAAATATTATAAATATTATAAATACACAAATATAACAGCCTGACTCACATTTAACATAAATATTATAAATATTATAAATACACATATATTATAAAATATTATAAATACACAAATATAACAGCCTGACTCACATTTAACACATATAACATAACTCACATTTGCCTATTTCAGGCCTTCCTCCCTCCATCACTCACTATAAACAAACACATTTATTCCTTCCCTTCATTCACTCTCACTTTGCAGACAAATAATTCATACATGAGTACATTCTTGTTTATTTTTCAGCCAGTTTTTAACATTTTAGTGAATGTTTTAAAGTCCGTTATTATTTTAATTTCATTTGGCATTGTGTTCCAGATGTGACTGCCCTTTATTGAGAAAGCTGTTTGTCCAAATGTGGTTCTGCGGTGGAATATTTTACAGTTATTGTTAACAGAACTCCTGGTGGCTCTGCTGCTGTCCTGTCTTTGGACGAAACCAGCAAGTGGCTCGGGTGCTGATTTATGGAAACATTTGAACGTTAATTTCAGAAGACAGAGGTCAATGAAGCTCTCAAAACTCAATAGGTTGTATTTTTTTAAAACATTACAGTGATGCCACCTAATGGGCTTTTTGTCCAAGATTTTTAGGGTTTGATTATATAATGAACCTATATGTCTTATTGTGGAAGGGGCTGCTTGAGCCCAGACTGTCAAACAGTATGATATATGAGAAAAAACCATAGAATGCATATACAGTGCAGCTGCTTCTTAAGGTATGTAATATCTAATTAATTTAAAGCAGTTCAGATTTTTTTTTACTGTTTTTGAAATTTTCTTTATATGAAGATTAAATTTGAGTTGAGGATCTAGTACAATGCCAAGGTATTTGAATTCTGTAGCTAAACTGATGTCATGATCATGTATATTAACTTTAAAATGTTGCAGGTTACATTTTTTGATTGAAAAGCACATTGAGACTGTTTTCTGAAGGTTCAGCAATAGATGGTTCTTGAGGAGCCACTCTTGGACATCAACCATACTTGTAGACAGTACATCTGCAGCCTGTGCTGGAGTCTTGGCAGCTGTGTAAATAACTGCATCATCTGCATAAAGTTGGCATGTTGCAGCTGAGCAGTGTAACGGCAAGTCATTAATAAAAATGCTGAAAAGTAAAGGACCAAGAATGGACCCTTGTGGGATACCCATGCGGTTGTTTAAAAATGAGGATTTATCCTGGTGAACTTTTACACACTGTTCTCTATTCTGGAGATAAGATGCAAACCATTCTAATGTATTTGGGGAGAAGTTAAAAGATACCATTTTGGATAAAAGCAAACTGTGGTTTACAGTATCGAAAGCCTTTTTGAGATCTAGAAAAACAGCTCCTACCACATTACCCCTGTCCAAGGACTGTTTGACGTTTTCAATAAGGCAACAATTTGCTGTTTCTGTTGAGTATCCTGGTCTAAAACCAAATTGATGTGGATGAAGAAGTTGACTGTCTTGTAAGTAGTCTATCAGCTGTGTAGCTACAACTTTTTCAAGAACCTTAGATAGGACTGGTAAGATAGAGATTGGGCGGTAATTGCATATATCGTCTTTACTGCCTGATTTATGAACTGGTATGACGACAGCTTTTTTCCAGCCAGATGGAAATGTACTAGACCTAATGGAGAGATTAATGAGATGAGTCAGTGGTTTGATTAATATTTTGCTGTGCATTTTGAGAAAGGAGGTGCTCATATTGTAGATATCATTAGTTTTTGAGTTTGACAGTGTTTTAACAATACCAGCAATTAACTTCTCATTTACCTCATCGATGTGAAAAGTATCTGTTGGAAGTATGGAATTTGTGTTGTTGAGCACATTTGGCAGCACAAAAATTTTTGTTAAGTCTTCCACAGAGCCCACAAAGTGTGAATTAAATTCATTTGCCAAAGTAGCCTTGTCACTGACGGTCTTGCCATTGATTCTAAGTTCCTTTACCCCCTTCTGATCGTTTTTTTTATTAGTTAAGTTATTTAAATGCCTCCATAGGGAACTGTTGTTACCCTTTGCATGATCTATCAGTTTATTGTAATAAGATATTTTTGATTTTCGCAGCTCATGTACCACTTTATTTCTTAAACTTTTGTACACAAGGTGATCATTTTGTAGTTTGGAGGTTAGTGATGTTTTCAGTGCATAGTCTCGCCTCTTCATAAGTTTTCTTATTTCATTATTTAACCATGGTAGGCTAATCTTCTGTTGTCTACTTTTAATTTGCTTTGAAAATTTTTCTATAGACTTTGTGATTGTTGCAGTTATAAAATTACAACAATCATCTACTTCACATGTTGCCATGAGCTGCTCCCAATTTTGATTCTCTAAGTAATGTTCAAACTCCTCAAATGAGGAGTCGCTTTGCCGACATCAACAAATATTTATCCAAGGAAGCATGGCTGATGGACCCCTACATTTCCAGTCACAAGGATGTTGAATACTTGGGCTGTGAAGATGAGCTGTGTGACCTTCAATCTGATTCAGCGTCAAAAAAATATTTCCAGGAAAACAGAAAAAAGTTTTGGATTGTCAAAGGACACACCGTCGCTTCTACACTGGCCAAACACGCAATCAAGAGGGTAATTTTTCCTTTTGGTACTACATACCTGTCTGAGGCAGCTTTCAGTGCCCTTCTAACTATAAAAACAAAAGTAAGGAACAGGCTGGATGTCCACCAGGGCTTTAGATTGGCTATCACCACTATCACTCCAAACATCGCATCCCCGGTCAGAGACATGCAAGCTCATGGTACACATAAAT
The DNA here is from genome assembly GCA_020510985.1 of Pholidichthys leucotaenia. Taxonomy (NCBI): domain Eukaryota; kingdom Metazoa; phylum Chordata; class Actinopteri; order Cichliformes; family Pholidichthyidae; genus Pholidichthys; species Pholidichthys leucotaenia. Next base: position 335,868,612 of record CM035837.1, on the reverse strand, counting down.
ATTCTTTTTTGAATCAACAGACTGGAGAGAATAAAAAGCAAAGAATCATTGAATTATTTTTTGCAACGTTAATTGCTGGGTAGTGTTATGAGAAAGAGCAGTCAAGGATATTTGTTCTTTGTGTATGACAGGGGTGTTTTTAGGCCAACTGCCATTAGGCCCATACTGACTGACTTTTAGGCCTTTACTGATTTATGCTGTCGTGTGTGTATATCCACTATTTTGGTTGTAAATGTTTGCTTTCACAAGGGACATGTTCTTGTCAACATTTTTGTTTCATACCTCTGGCAAAGATGAAAACTTTGTTACTGACAATAAACAATGAAGACTCAGGACTGCCTTCTGGTGTCAAAAAGGCCATGTTTAAAAGTAATGCTGTCTGAAAACAAAAAGACAAATATTTTAATACCATTGCAGTCATTTGCCACATTTATTTTTTGTCTGTGTGTGATACACATGTTCATATAATTCAATTTAGTTTAAGTATAAAGGAAAATAAATCTACATTTCAAAACAAATGGAATAGGTGAAGCACAAAACTGATGTTATTTTTTTCCTAAATAAATGTTCTAAAATGACTTAATTCCTCTGGCATGATCGTGTGGGCTGGGGGGGTGGGGGGGTGGGGGCTGGCACTTCTGTGACACAGGCAGGGGGGACTCCTGGGAAAAAGGTTGGGAACCACTGGTCTAGAGCACTGAGTGTCATCGCCGCTGAAACGCTTTAAGTGGTGGTTGCTTTTTGTCGCAGTGCTCAGGGCTGAAAAAAGTTCAACTTTTCAGACTACTGTACAGTTGCGCTCATCAATGTCAGACCTTTCTATGCAGCCAGTCAGAATTAAGGAAGGGCGGGACATAGGACACTAGTAGGAAGACGAGAACGAGAGGTGACAGTGGAGGAAGTGGTGGCTGAACTTTGCTGCATCAAACAAGCTGGTACTGTTTGATCTGACATTAAAAGGATATCATAATCAAATTTGAAAGCAAACGCTTGGAGAAACATGTCCGCATCTGTCGGCGTGCCGGGTGAGCGTTTGTGCCTTTGTCATGGTCATATTTCTTACAAGTTTTGTTGCGGTAGATAATATGGATACTATGTGAATTTGTAGTTGATAACTGCAAAAAGAATGGTATGATACCTCACTGTAGTGTAATATTGCTTAATAATTATGAACCTTGTCAGTAAACTGTAATGGAGAAGAGAGGAGGGAAAAAAAAGAAAACCGACCTGAAAGATTCAATAAACCATGATGTTGATTTAAGGTGGAACTGTCCAGCCCCAATGTATGGTCAATGCAATTATGACAGTCTTGTTTTTATTATTATAATGTAGTCATATAATGTAGTCATATTGTTTTTGCTGTTGTTTCTGTCTGTTAATAATAATAATAATAATAATAATAATAATAAATTGCATTTATATAGCACCTTTCATCCAAATTTTCAGGAAAGGTGTGCAATGACACATTGAACACATGATTAGATTTTGGTGACGATCTGAGAATGCATACCTCCGCCAAGGCTCTTATCTTCTCACAGAGTGCTAGCAACAATACTCCAAAACTACTGTATGGATTTGGATGAAATTTTCACCAGAGGTGGTTCTTGGGCTACAGACGAATCCATTACATTTTGGTGATGATCTGAGAATGCATACCTCAGCCAAGGCTCTTATCTTTCACAGTGTGTTAGCAGCAATACTCCAAAATTAATGGAGAGACTTGCAATGCAGTTTTCACCAGAAGTGGCTCTAGGCCTACACACAAACCCATTACATTTTGGAAGTGATCCATGAGGGATGGAAGGAACTCTGGCAGAGGTATGCGCTCTCTGAGTGCTTTCTAGTTGTTATTTTTTGTGCTCAGCTTTTCATACTTAATTCCACTTTTTGTAGTCAAGAAATACGTATTAATTTATTTACTATCCAATGGAAAATTGCATATACAGTAGTGTGAAAAAGTGTTTGCCCCCTTCCTGATTTCTCTTTTTTTATGTATGTTTGTCACACTTAGATGTTTCAGAGCATCAAACAAATTTAAATATTAGACAAAGATAACATAAGCAAACACAAAATGCAGTTTTTAAATGAAGGGATTTATTATTAAGGGTAAAGAAAAATCCAAACCTACATGGCCCTGTGTGAAAAAGTGATTGCCCCCCTGTTAAAACATAAATTAACTATGGTTTATCACATCTTTGGAAAGATGAGTTCAATTTCTCTAGCCACACCCAGGCCTGATAACTGCCACACCTGTTCTCAATCAAGAAATCACTTAAATAGGACCTGCCTGACAAAGTGAAGTAGACCAAAAGATCATCAAAAGCTAGATATCAGGTTGCGATCCAAAGAAATTCAGGAACAAATGAGAAACAAAGTGAGATCTATCAGTCTGGAAAATTTTATAAAGCCATTTCTAAACTATTTTTCCACAAATGGCGAAAACATGGAACTGTGGAGAACCTTCCCAGGAGTGGTTGGCCGACCAAAATTACCCCAAGAGTGCAGCGACGACTCATCCAAGAGGTCATAAAAGACCCCACAACAACAGCCAAAGAACTGCAGGCCTCACTTGCCTCAGTTAAGGTCAGTGTTCATGACTCCACCATTAGAAAGAGACTGGGCAAAAATGGGCTGCATGGCAGAGTTCCAAGATGAAAACCATTGCTGAGCAAAAAGAACATAAAGGCTTGTCTCAGTTTTGCCAGAAAACATCTTGATGATCCCCAAGACTTTTGGGAAAATACTCTGTTGACCGATGCGACAAAAGTTGAACTTTTTGGAAGGTGTGTGTCCCATTACATCCATCGTTAAAGTAACACAGCATTTCAGAAAAGGAACATCATACCAACAGTAAAATATGGTAGTGGTAGTGTGATGGTCTGGGGCTGTTTTGCTGCTTCAGGACCCGGAAGACTTGCTGTAGTAAATGGAACCATGAATTCTGCTGTCTACCAAAAAATCCTGATGGAGAATGTCCGGCCATCTGTTTGTGACCTCAAGCTGAAGCGCACTTGGGTTCTGCAGCAGGACAATGATCCAAAACACACCAGCAAGTTCACCTCTGAATGGCTTAAGAAAAACAAAATGAAGACTTTGGAGTGGCCTAGTCAAAGTCCTGACCTGAATTCGATTGAGATGCTGTGGCATGACCTTAAAAAGGCGGTTCATGCTCGAAAACCCTCCAATGTGGCTGAATTACAACAATTCTGCAAAGATGAGTGGGCCAAAATTCCTCCACAGCGTTGTAAAAGACTCATTGCCAGTCATTGCAAACGCTTGATTGCAGTTGTTGCTGCTAAGGGTGGCCCAACCAATTATTAGGTTTAGGGGGCAATCATTTTTTCACACAGGGCCATGTAAGTTTTGATTTTTTTTCCCCCTTAATAATAAACACCTTGATTTAAAAACTGCATTTTGTGTTTACTTGTGTTATCTTTGTCTAATATTTAAATTTGTTTGATGATCTGAAACATTTAAGTGTGACAAACATACAAAACATGAGAAATCAGGAAGGGGGCAAACACTTTTTCACATCATTGTAAGATGTAAATGTATCTTATTTGTTCAGAATAAAACTGATCTAGAACTTTGAGGATATGGGTGGAACACCTCCTACACTATATTTAATATTCTGAACACAACAGCCCACTTCTGAATTCTGTGCCTTGTGCTGAATGTTTTGTGCCACAGTCCAGAATGTGGCACAGGGAACTGTTGGAAGTGTAGGTGCTTATTCTCTCAGAGTGAAGGATATGTATGCCTGTGGGGAGGGAGGAAATCTGCAATGGGAGGCAGAAGTGTCCAAATGTGACCCCCTCAGCACAACACTGAGTCTAAAGGCCATCTAATTTCATGGCCAGTGCTCTCTTGCGTTCCTCCATCCTACCCTGGTCCTGACAGATAGCCATTCTATGGACTGTGTGAACTTACCTCTAATGAAGACTCTCACCACTAAACAAGAGCTTGTTAATGACCAAATAATTTACATGTGGTTGTTTTCCCATAAGATAACTGTCAGTAATAGTTTGGAAGGGCAAAAAGTCCTAGAATTTAAGTCCAAAACAATCAAATGCAGTAACTTGTTAACTAGCTACGTGACACCTGTGGCTCAGCAAATAAAGTGGAGCAGTTTATATATTATACCAGGTCCACACATGTCTTAATAAAATGTTTGAGATACATTTTGGTCAAATTTTCCTTTTATTTAATTATTGCAGTATAATTTGTGAATCCGATTTTTCAGCATTTCTTAAACACCTGGTTTCAGTGAATGTCTCTTTAAATCTCAAGACCGCATTCAACTACGCTCTTCCTCTGATGTCACTATTGCTAATCTAGCTCCTAGCGCATATCTAGCTTGGGCCAAATAACATAAATTTGTCTCAAAAAATTAGTAAAATCATGCGTCACTGGTGGACAGGAGTGTGTGGTTTCAGTGGCCAATAGAATATGGCCGGTCCCTGGACTAATTGTAGGCTATATCAAGAAGGAAGGTTTTAACCCTATTCTTAAAAACAGAGATTGAGTCTGACTCCCGAATCCAGATTGGCAGCTGGTTCCACAGGAGAGGAGCTTGATAACTGAAGGCTCTGCCTCCCATTGTACTTTTGGAGATTCTAGGTATTACAAGTAATCCTGCATTTTGGGAGCATAGTGCTCTGTTTGGATAATAGAGTAGTATCAGATCTTTTAAATAAAAAGGGGCCTGATTGTTTAGAGCTTTGTAAGTGAGAAGAAGGATTTTAAACTTAATTCTAAACTCTACGGGAAGCCAATGAAGGGAGGCCAGAACCGGATACATATGATCTCTCATTCTAGTACCTTTTAAAACTCTTGCTGCAGCATTTTGGATCAACTGAAGACTTTTTAAAGATGTTTTAGGACAACCTGATAATAAAGAGTTAAAATAATCTAATCTAGAGCTAACAAAAGCATGGATCAGTTTCTCAGCATCACTCTGAGACAAGATGCTCCTAATCTTGGCAGTATTACGCAAATGATAGAAGGCAGTCTTAGAAACAAATTTAATATGTGAAATGAAAAACAGATCTTGAGCAAAAATAACTCCAAGGTTCCTCGCAGAGCTATTAAGAGAAAGAGTAACCACATCCAAACTAAGAGTTTGATTTGGAAAGGTATTTCTAGGTTTTTTTGGACCAACAAGAATGACTTCAGTCTTATCTGATTTAATAGCAGGAAATTACAAGTCATCCAAGCTTTGATTTCCTTAAGACAGGCTTCTAACTTGGCTAATTGATTACTGTCATCTGCTTCATTGACAGTAATGGTGTGTCATCTTCATAACAATGAAAATGTATACAGTGCTTCTATATATTGTTGCCTAACGGAAGCATATATAAACTAAAAAGAGTAGGGCCTAGCACAGAGATCCCTGTGGAACTCCATGACTGAGCTTTGAGTTGAAAGAAAACTCATTATTGACATGAACAAACTGGAACCTATCAGATAAATAAGATCTAAACCACTGCAATGAAGTTCATTAAGTCCAACATAGTGTTCTAATCTATCAAGTAGAATATTATGACCAATAGTATCAAAAACTGCACTAAGGTCTAAAAGGACAAGCACAGAAACAAGTCCATTATCAGAGTGTGATAAGGAGGTCATTAGTGACCTTCACTAAGGCTGTTTCAGCACTATGATGGATTCTAAACCCAGATTGAAACTCTTCATAATAAACTATTGTCCCTGCAAGTGGTCAAATAATTGCATTAGCAACTCTCGAAGATTTTGAAATGAAAGGGAGATTAGAGATTGGTCTATAGGTATTGGTCCCACTTGGAGAAGACCCTGGAGAGGACTGCTCCTTGCTCATCTCCGCCACCCTGTGAACCAGCGATGATCCACTCCAGTTCGCCTACCAGCATGGCATTGGGGTGGAGGATGCGGTGATCTTCCTCCTTCACCGTTCTCCTGCCACCTGGAGAAGCCCGGATATGGTGAGGGATCATGTTCTTTGACTTCTCCAGTGCTTTCAACACCATCCAACCGATGATCCTGAAGGACAAGCTGCTGCGCGCGATGGGTGGACCAGCACCTGTCATCATGGATCCCTGGACTAACTCACGAACCGGCCTCAGTTTGTGAGAACCCCGGGACGGTGTTTCCGACACGATCATCAGTAGCATGGGGGCCCCCCAGGGAACGGTGCTGGCTACCTTTCCTGTTCACTCTTTATACTGCGGACTTCTCACACAAACACAACACATTGCCATCTACAGTAGTTCTCTGATGACTCTGCGATCGTTGGTCTCATCTCCAACGGAGATGAAGCTGAGTTACGAAGGGCTTATCCAGGACTTTGTGGACTGGTGCCATCGGAACTGCCTCCAGATCAACGCGAGGAAAACTAAGGAGCTGGTGGTGGACTGCCGCAGGCATGGGCAGCCACCTCACAGCACCAGTAAAAATTATACAGGGAACAGACATCGAGATGGTGATATCCTATAAGTACCTGGGTATTCATCTGATCAATAAACTAGACTGGTCACCACAATACTGACGCACTCTACAAGATAGGGACAGCGCAGGCTGTTCCTGCTGAGGAGACTCAGGTCTTTTGGTGTACAAGGGCGCTGGCTGAAGTCATTCTATGACACGGTGGTGGCATCAGCCATCACTTTTGGAGTGGTCTGCTGGGGCAGTGGCATTACTGCAGCCGATAGGAAGAGACTGAACAAACTGATTAAGAAAGCTAGCTCTGTCCTGGGGCAGCGCCTTGATCCGATGGAGGAGATAGGAGAGAGAAGGACGGTGGCTAAACTGTCATCTCTGCTGGAGTCCGAGTTCCACCCTATGCAGGACATACTGGATGCACTGAGGAGCTCATTTAGCAGCAGACTACATCATCCCAGGTGCACAACCGAGAGGTTTCGTAGGTCCTTCCTACCAACGGCTGTCAGACTGTACAACCTAAGCAGGGCTGCTCGCAGAGATAGCAAAAAGACGTAACAAACTAATAGTTTTTTTGAATGCAAAAGATGCAATAGACTTACACAATGGTCCTCTCCGGCATACAACTAGGAACATACCGGTCGCTATGGAGGGTGAGAATATGTATGGGCACATAATCATACCATGTAGGATAACTAAATAGACGGTTGTGCTGTTTCATCCCACCTAGCAACAATGCTCTGCACTGTGTGTGTTTATATATTTTCATATTTATTCCATCTAGCTACAATGCTCAGCACTGGGTGTGTTTATATTTATATATCTATATATTTATTCCATCTAGCTACAATGCTCCGCACTGTGTTTTTATATATCTACATATTATTCCATCTAGCTACATTGCTCCGCACTGTGTGTGTTTATATACTTGCATATTTATTCCACCTAGCTGCAATGCTCGTACTGTGGGTGTTTATATATTTACATATGTATTCCATCTAGCTACAATGCTCTGCACTGTGTGTTCATATATTCATATATTTATTCCATCCAGCTACAATGCTATGCACTGTGTGTCGGTGTGTGTGCGTGTATATATATATTTTATAGTAATATGTACATATGTATATTAGCTGCTCTTGCTTGCTTGTTTTTTTTCTTGCCTTCTGATTGTTGCTCTGAGTGTTGCTATCCCTGTGCTGTTGCAATCCTGGAATTTCCCTGTTGTGGGACTAATAAAGGCTTATCTTATCTTATCTTATAGTTAGCTAAAACTCCTGGATCCAGCGTTGGCTTTTTGAGTAAGGGTTTAATTACAGCCGTTTTAAAAGCCTGCGGTACATGGCCTAATGTTAATGAAGAACTGATTATTTGAAGAATAGAGCTACCAATAAATAGGAAGACTTCTTTAAATAACCTGGTAGGAATAGGGTCTAAAAGACAAGTTGAAGGCTTGGATGAGGAAATTATTTTATCTAACTCTAAAAGGTCAATTGGAGTAAACTAATCCAAACAGATATGAATTGAAGGAGTTGTAGTAGTTACTGTATTCAAGTTAAAGGTGGGAAGAATCTGACTGATTTTATCTCTGATAGATGAAATTTTATTATTGAAAAAGTTCATAAAGTCCTGACTAATAAGCTCCAAGGGAATGCTAGGATTGACAGAGTCCTGACTCTTTGTCAGCCTGGCTACAGTGCTGAAAAGAAACATTGGATTGTTCTTGTTCTCTTCTATTAATGCAGAATAATAACTTGTTCTAGCTTTTCTTAGAGATTTTTTATAAATTGAAAGATGATTTCTCCAAACTAAATAGATTTCATCTAAATTAGTGGAGCACCATTTTCTTTCTAATTGACAAGTCTTCTGTTTTAAGCTACGAGTTTGTGTTGAACCAAGGAGTTAGAAATCTCTGATTAGACTTTTTCTTTTTCAAAGGGGCCACCATGTCTAGAGTCTGATGCAGAGAAGCTGTAACACTATCTACCATGCTATCAATTATAGAAGGAGCAAGCTGTCTATAGCTAATTTCCGTTGTGTTGACACATGGCATAGAGGAAACAATGTGCATAAATTTGGTAACAACATCAGCTGAGAGGCATCTGCTGTAGTAATATTTTTCTTTAGGAGCCAAATAGTCAGAAATAGTAAAATCAAAGGTTAACAGACAATGATGTGACAGTACAGGGTTATGAGGAGACACTACCAGATTTTCTATTTCTATGCCATATGTCAGAACAAGGTCCAATGTGTGGTGGAGGTAATGGGTAGAATTTCCTACTTTCTGAGAAAACCCCATCAAGTCTAATATTGAATTAAATGCCATATTAAGACAATCACTATCTACATCTACATGTATATTAAAGTCCCCTACTATAATTATTCTATCTGATTTCAGCACTAAATCAGCTAAGAATCCAGCAAATTCGGATAAAAGGGTGTGTTTATATTTATATATCTATATATTTATTCCATCTAGCTACAATGCTCCGCACTGTGTGTTTATATATATACATATTATTCTATCTAGCTACAATGCTCCGCACTGTGTGTGTTTATATATTTACATATTTATTCCACCTAGCTGCAATGCTCCGTACTGTGGGTGTTTATATATCTACATATTTATTCCATCTAGCTACAATGCTCCGCACTGTGTGTTTATATACTCATATATTTATTCCATCCAGCTACAATGCTCTGCACTGTGTGTCTGTATATACTGTATATATATATATATATATATATATATATATATACAGTATATATTTATAGTAATATGTACATATGTATATTAGCTGCTCTTGCCTTTTTTTTTTTTTCCTTGCCTTCTGATTGTTGCTCTGAGTGTTCCTATCCCTGTGCTGTTGCAATCCTGGAATTTCCCCGTTGTGGGACTAATAAAGGCTTATCTTATCTTATCTTATCTTATCTTAAAAACTCTGAGTAGGCTGAGGGAGGATGATAAATTATGGCAAATAAAATTGGGTTTAACCCAAAATTGCCAACATGCCCAATACTGAGGACCAGGCCCTCAAAGGAATTAAAACATGTTTTTTGCTTTACATTAACTAGTAATTTGGAATGGTAAATTGTTGCTACTCCTCCTCCACGACCAGAACTTCTGGGATTTTGACAGTTTAAATAACCAGAGGGAGTTGATTCATTTAAACCAACATAATCTTCTTGCCCTAACCAAGTCTCTGTAAGGGATATAAGATAAGATAAGATAAGATAAGCCTTTATTAGTCCCACAACGGGGAAATTCCAGGATTGCAACAGCACAGGGATAGCAATACTCAGAGCAACAATCAGAAGGCAAGAAAAAAAAAAAGCAAGAAAGCAAGAGCAGCTAATATACATATGTACATATTACTATAAATATATATATATACACACAGACACACAGTGTAGAGCATTGTAGCTAGATGGAATGAATATATAGATATATAAATATAAACATAAACATAAACACACCCAGTGCGGAGCATTGTAGCTAGATGGAATAAATATGTAAATGTATAAACACACACAGTGCAGAGCATTGTTGCTAGATGGGATGAAACAGCACAACCGTCTACTTAGTTATCCTACATGGTATGATTATGTGCCCATATATAGTAGATTAGTTTATTTGACAGGGACAGTGCAATAAACATAGACAATTAATCAAAGACAATCAATCTGATGTGTTGCACATAGAGTGTATAGCTATTAGCTAATTTGCAACTCTTGTCCCTGGATGGGCTTTAGAAAAAAAGAATCAAAGATAAAAAATATACACAATAACCACATACCTCAATGCAGAAAAATTATAAATACACAATTATAAATATTATAAATATTATAAATTCACAATATAACAGCCTGACTCACATTTAACATAAATATTATAAATATTATAAATACACAAATATAACAGCCTGACTCACATTTAACACATATAACATAAACTCACATTTGCCTATTTCAGGCCTTCCTCCCTCCGTCACTCACTATAAACAAACCATTTATTCCTTCCCTTCATTCACTCTCACTTTGCAGACAAATAATTCATACATGAGTACATTCTTGTTTATTTTCAGCCAGTTTTTAACATTTTAGTGAATGTTTTAAAGTCCGTAGTTATTTAATTTCATTTGGCATTGTGTTCCAGATGTGACTGCCCTTTATAGAGAAAGCTGTTTGTCCAAATGTGGTTCTGCGGTGAATATTTTACAGTTATTGTTAACAGAACTCCTGGTGGCTCTGCTGCTGTCCTGTCTTTGGACGAAACCAGCAAGTGGCTCGGGTGCTGATTTATGGAACATTTGAACGTAATTTCAGAAGACAGAGGTCAATGAAGCTCTCAAAACTCAATAGTTTGTATTTTTTTAAAACATTACAGTGATGCCACCTAATGGGCTTTTTGTCCAAGATTTTAGGGTTTGATTATATAATGAACCTATATGTCTTATTGTGGAAGGGGCTGCTTGAGCCCAGACTGTCAAACAGTATGATATATGAGAAAAAAACCATAGAATGCATATACAGTGCAGCTGCTTCGTAGGTATGTAATATCTAATTAATTTAAAGCAGTTCAGATTTTTTTTTTTACTGTTTTTGAAATTTTCTTTATATGAAGATTAAATTTGAGTTGAGGATCTAGTACAATGCCAAGGTATTTGAATTCTGTAGCTAAACTGATGTCCATGATCATGTATATTAACTTTAAAATGTTGCAGGTTACATTTTTTGATTGAAAAGCACATTGAGACTGTTTCTGAAGGTTCATCAATAGATGGTTCTTGAGGAGCCACTCTGGACATCAACCATACTTGTAGACAGTACATCTGCAGCCTGTGCTGGAGTCTTGGCAGCTGTGTAAATAACTTGACATCATCTGCATAAAGTGGCATGTTTGCAAGCTGAGCAGTGTAACGGCAAGTCATTAATAAAAATGCTGAAAGTAAAAGGACCAGGAATGGACCCTTGTGGGATACCCATGCGGTTGTTTTAAAAATGAGGATTTATCCTGGTGAACTTTTACACACTGTTCTCTATTCTGGAGATAAGATTGCAACCATTCTAATGTATTTGGGGAGAAGTTAAAAGATACCATTTTGATAGAAGCAAACTGTGGTTTACAGTATCGAAAGCCTTTTTGAGATCTAGAAAAACAGCTCCTACCACATTACCCGTCCAAGGACTGTTTGACGTTTTCAATAAGGGCAACAATTTGCTGTTTCTGTTGAGTATCCTGGTCTAAAACCAAATTGATGTGGATGAAGAAGTTGACTGTCTTGTAAGTAGTCTATCAGCTGTGTAGCTACAACTTTTTCAAGAACCTTAGATAGGACTGGGTAAGATAGAGATTGGGCGGTAATTGCATATATCGTCTTACTGCCTGATTTATGAACTGGTATGACGACAGCTTTTTTCCAGCCAGATGGAACTTGACTAGACCTAATGGAGAGATTATATGAGATGAGTCAGTGGTTTGATTAATATTTTGCTGTGCATTTTGAGAAAGGAGGTGCTCATATTGTAGATATCATTAGTTTTTGAGTTTGACAGTGTTTTAACAATACCAGCAATTAACTTCTCATTTACCTCATCGATGTGAAAAGTAATCTGTTGGAAGTATGGAATTTGTGTTGTTGAGCACATTTGCAGCACAAAAAATTTTTGTTAAGTCTTCCACAGAGCCACAAAGTGTGAATATAATTCATTTGCCAAAGGTAGCCTTGTCACTGACGGTTCTTGCCATTGATTCTAAGTTCCTTTACCCCCTTCTGATCGTTTTTTTTATTAGTTAAGTTATTTAAATGCCTCCATAGGGAACTGTTGTTACCCTTTGCATGATCTATCAGTTTATTGTAAATAAGATATTTTTGATTTTCGCAGCTCATGTACCACTTTATTTCTTAAACTTTTGTACACAAGGTGATCATTTTGTAGTTTGGAGGTTAGTGATGTTTTCAGTGCATAGTCTCGCCTCTTCATAAGTTTTCTTATTTCATTATTTAACCATGGTATGCTAATCTTCTGTTGTCTACTTTTAATTTGCTTTGAAAATTTTTCTATAGACTTTGTGATTGTTGCAGTTATAAAATTACAACAATCATCTACTTCACATGTGACATGAGCTGCTCCCAATTTTGATTCTCTAAGTAATGTTCAAACTCCTCATTTTTTGATTTGGGGATAATAAAATTTGATTTGTCAATATCGACTCCCCCAAAATACTGTAGTCGCTTTTTAGTAAGTTTCCTGACAGCAAGAACCATGTTATGATCTGAGAGACCAGTTACAAGATTATAGGTTCTGGTTATTCGTTCTGGTTTATTAGTAAATACCATGTCAATAAGTGTTCTGGATTGTTTGGTTATCCTGGTGGGTCCTTTGATGATTTGCTGGTAATTAAATTAGGTCATGAGGCTTTTCAGTTTTTGTTTGTCTTTTTTATCAGACCAGTTGATATTAAAGTCACCATGAATTATTGTTTCTCTGTTCTTCCAAGTTGTTATAACCAGATCACTTAATTCATTATAAAAGGAAGAGTTGTGTGACGGTGGGTTGTACACTACTGCAATGTTGAAATTCATTACCGGAGAGAGACATACATTAACAGCTAAACATTCAAGTGAAGTATTCAAATCAACCAGTTGACATTTATATTTCTCTTTGATGTAAATTAAAACACCTCCTCCCCTCCCTACCTGCCTGTCTTTTCTAAAACACTGGTAGCCCACAATATCGATCATATTAGTGGTCTATATTCTCACCCTCCGTAGCTACCGGTATTTTCCTAGTTGTATGCCGGAGGGGACCATTGTGTAAAGTCTGTTTGCATCTTTTGCATTCAAAAAACTATTAGGTTGTTACGTCTTTTTGCTATCTCTGCGAGCAGCCCTGCTTAGGTTGTACAGTCTGACAGCCGTTGGTAGGAAGGACCTGCGAAACCTCTCGGTTGTGCACCTGGGATGATGTAGTCTGCTGCTAAATGACCTCCTCAGTGCATTCAGTATGTCCTGCATAGGGTGGAACTCGGACTCCAGCAGAGATGACAGTTTAGCCACCGTCCTTCTCTCTCCTATCTCCTCCACCGGATCAAGGCGCTGCCCCAGGACGGAGCTAGCTTTCTTGATCAGTTTGTTCAGTCTCTTCCTATCGGCTGCAGTAATGCCACTGCCCCAGCAGACCACTCCAAAAGTGATGGCTGATGCCACCACCGTGTCATAGAATGTCTTCAGCAGCACCCCTTGTACACCAAAAGACCTGAGTCTCCTCAGTAGGAACAGCCTGCGCTGTCCCTTCTTGTAGAGTGCATCAGTATTGTGTGACCAGTCTAGTTTATTGTTCAGATGAACACCCAGGTACTTGTAGGATGTCACCATCTCAATGTCTGTTCCCTGTATATTTACTGGTGCTGTGAGGGGTTGTCCTTGCCTGCAGCAGTCCACCACCAGCTCCTTAGTTTTCCTCGCGTTGATCTGGAGGCAGTTCCGATGGCACCAGTCCACGAAGTCCTGGATAAGCCCTCTGTACTCAGCTTCATCTCCATTGGAGATGAGGCCGACGATCGCAGAGTCATCAGAGAACTTCTGTAGATGGCAGTGTGTTGTGTTGTGTGAGAAGTCCGCAGTATAAAGAGTGAACAGGAAGGGAGCCAACACCGTTCCCTGGGGGGCCCCCGTGCTACTGATGATCATGTCGGACACACAGTCCCGGGTTCTCACAAACTGAGGCCGGTTCGTGAGGTAGTCCAGGATCCATGATGACAGGTGCTGGTCCACCCCTGCGCGCAGCAGCTTGTCCTTCAGGATCATCGGTTGGATGGTGTTGAAAGCACTGGAGAAGTCAAAGAACATGATCCTCACCACATTCCCGGGCTTCTCCAGGTGGGACAGAGAACGGTGAAGGAGGAAGATCACCACATCCTCCACCCCAATGCCATGCTGGTAGGCGAACTGGAGTGGATCCATCGCTAGTTCCACCAGGGGGCGGAGGTGAGCAAGGAGCAGTCTCTCCAGGGTCTTCAGGTTCATCAAGTGGGACGTCAAGGCCACCGGTCTGTAGCTGTTCAGGTCTTTGGGGTGGGAAGTTTTTGGTACAGGTACCACACAAGATGTTTTCCACAGCTGTGGTACCCTCCCCAGCTTCAGGCTCAGGTTGAAGATGTACGTCACAATCCCACACAGCTGGTCTGCACAGGACTTGAGGAGCTTTGCGCTGATGCCGTCCGGTCCCAACGCCTTCCTCGCCTTGATCTTCCTCAGCTCCGTCCTCACCTGGGTCCTGGTCAGGGTCAGGATGGGGGGCTGTGTGTTGGGAGTGGGGGGGGGGTGTTGGTGGAGTGGGGAGTGGAAAGCAGGACTTGATGTCTTTACAGGCAGCAGTGGTTGTTGTGCAGTCAGGGGGGAGGGCGGTTGGTCAAACCTAATGACCAACCAATCAAATCAATCTGATGATCAAATTAACAGATCATGGACTAGCAGAGACTTGGGAGTTACAGACCTAATATTTAACAAACCACATTTAATTTTTAAATTATGAGGAGGAACAGAGGCCAAATCATTAAATTTAAAGACTTCATGTTTAATTTGAGTTTTACCAACTTTTTGTTTAATCACTTTGGGATGCTTATACATTATATTTTTATTTACTTTGGAGGGAGCAGACAATGATTCTCTGATGGGGAAGACAGGGGCTAAGTTGAGGGGTGGTGGATGAAGAGGAGCTGCAGAGAGGCGTGTAAGACTGCGACTCTGCTTCCTGGTCTCAACTCTGAGTTGTCAAGGTTTTGGAAATTTGGATAAAAATGATGCCAGATTGTTAAATAAAAGAGACGAACCATCCAAAGTGGGATGAATAAGACCAGGTTTTCCCCAAAATTCATGTTCAGGTTCAGGTTCAGGTTACTTTATTTGTACCCGTAGGTAGATTTGTTTTGCAGTCTGGAGACATCCATATTTACAAGCCACAAATTACATTCAACATAGACACAAACACAGGCACATATGAAGCTGACTATAAGGAGCAGGGCACTGAACATTGTCAAGGACCGTTCTCACCCTCTGCATAAACACTTTGAACTTCTTCCATCTGGAAAACGATTCCGGAGCATCAGAGGCAGAACCACCAGACTGATCAACAGCTTCCTTCCACAAGCTGTCAGGATGCTGAACAGCTGACCCGGAATCTCTCATACACACTACTGCACCTATGGACATTTTGTATATTATAGTTAGTTATTCTTTTTCCCCAAGTATGTCTCAGGGATGTGTGAATGGATGGGGGGAGGTGGGGGTGGGGGTGGGGGTGGAGCTATGTGGGAGTGTGTCTTAAATCATGCTGCTTCTTATATGGATGCCAAGAGAAACGCAATTTCATCTTGCCTGCACTACAGTTGTATGTACAGCAATATGACAATAAAGTTTGATTTGATTTGATTTGATAAACATGATAAGAATACTCAAGGCTCCATCAATCAGGGTATAAAAAGACGAAGAGATGGGAGAAAAAACAGAGGTAAGAGAGAAGGGTCATATTAAAAGTTAAAAACTAGTCAAAGAGGTTAAAAACTCAAAGGTCTAAAACCCAATAAAATATTTAGAACCCAAGTGACATCCTACAAAAATAAGTAAATATAAAATGGAGTTAATAAATAGGTACCTAAATTATGTGCAATATATTGTTACAGCTTGTTCAACTCTTTGACAGCAGCAGGAACAAAGCTGTTTTTGTAGCGCTGGGTTCTACTTTTTGGGACAGCAAACCTCCGTCTTGAGGGAAGAAGCTGAAAGTGGCAGTGCAAAGGGTGGGAGTCATCATTTAAAATGGAGGTAGCCATCCTCTGTACTTGTCTGGCGTACAGGGATGTCAGGCTCAGCTGTGGCTCACCAAGCAAACGACTGGACCATCTAACTACCTGATCCAAGGATTTCCTCTGTTTCAGTTTTATCTGACCAAACCATGACACTAAAGAAAAGGATAAAACAGATTCAATAAAAGCCCGATAAAACATTGTCATTATGGTTCGGTCAACTTGGAAGCGTGCAAGTTTTCTCAAGCAATGCAAATGTTGCTGACCCTTTTTGGACACCCTTTTACAGTTCTCTTCAAAGTTTAAATTACTATCAATAATCGTCCCAAGATATTTGTAGGATTGTACACATTCGGTGGTCTGGCCTTGTAGTACGGTGACTTTGTGCCTGGGATTTTTCCTCCTAAAGTCAATAATCATGTCTTTAGTTTTTGTCGTATTCAGCTGCAGGTAGGAATCCTCACACTAGTGAACAAAATCATCAACTACTGGGCCGTGGCCACTCTCACCATCCTGGAGGAGACTGACAATAACTGAGCCATCAGCATACTTTATAATGTGTCTGTTGTCATGTCTGCTCCGACACATGTTTGTGTACAGGATGAAGAGTAGTGGTGACAACACACACCCCTGAGGAGAGCCAGTAGAAGAGCACTTTAGGTCAGACAATGTACCATTGACCCTTACTCTCTGCGTCCTGTTGGTTAAGAAATCCAGAATCCAACCCACCAGATTATTGCTCAAATCAAATTGCTGCAGGAGCCTTTCAACTAAGATATGAGGTTGGATTGTATTAAAGGCGGAGGAAAAGTCCACAAATAAAAGTCTGGCGTGTGTCCCATTAAAATCCAGATGTTTAAAAAGCATGTTAAACAGAGTGACAGTGGCATCCTCCATTCCTCTGTGAGGCCTATAGGCAAACTGCAGAGGATCCAATGCATGCTCAGTCTGCTTTAGGACCTCACATCTGACCAGTTTTTCAAAAATTTTCATTAAAATTGAAGTCAAAGCAACTGGTCTAGTCGTTTACCGTTTTAGGACAGCTGGATTTTGGAACGGGAACAACCACGGCTTCTTTCCCGATCTTAGGCACATGTTGTGTCTGTAAGGACTTATTGAAAATGTAATGAAATATAGGACTCAGTTCATGTGCACAGGACTTTACCAAGCGCCCACATATATTATCAGGGCCCTGACTTTTGTTCACTTTCACAGCGCAGAACTCCCTTTTAACATCCTGCACCTCAATATTAAAGTGCTGATTGTCTTTGAGTTTCTGTTTCAAATCTTGGGTTTCTGTGCTAAAATCAAAGGAGTCAAAACGACCATAAAAACAATTAAGAGCATTAGCGCTCTGTGCTCTGAAGGCCTGCAATAGTTTTCATACTGGCCCAGGCTGAACCAAGTTTCTTTGTTGCCATCTTGCTTTCCAACTCTGATTTATAATTCTGTTTTGCTCTTAAAATTTCGGACTTCAGCTCTTTTGTGGCAACCTGTAGCTCAGAAACAGACCCCTGTTTAAAGGCAAGTGCTTTCCTCTGTAAGCAGGATTTAACTGATTTTGTAACCCATGGTTTGTTGTTGGGATATATTTTGACACGTTTACGTGGAACAATCTTATTTTTACAGAAAGCCATGTATGAGCATGTGACGTCCACCAAAGAGTCCAAATCATCCCTGCAGGACAGTGTGAACATCTCCCAGTCTGTACAGTCAAAGCATTCCTGGAGGCTGTGCTCTGAATCTTCTGTCCACACATCAATGTCTCTTGTCTCCATCTTGCCTCTTCTGAGAGCAGTTTTATATGTGGGCAGCAAATGTACACAGTTGTGATCTGAGGATCCTAAAGGAGGAAGGGGGAGTGATTTATAGGCCCCCTCTATGGATCCATAGCACAGGTCCAATGTCTTTTTTCGCCTGGTTGGGCAGGAGACATACTGATAAAAGTTTTTAAGTGTCTTCTTTAAAGAAACATGGTTAAAATCCCCAAGAATGAAGTTTGGCGCCTCTGGAGAAATTGATTGCAGCTGCTGGATCACATCAAAGATAGTGCTGCAGGCGGAGTCAGCGTCTGCCCTCGGGTGAATGTACACAGTTGTGATGAAAAGCTGGGGGAACTCGCGAGGCAAATAAAAGGAGCGTAGTGCACATCGGGTGTACAGATGTGCTCTCTGACCGTGACAGATGTGCAGTACTGCTTATTAATGTATAAACATACGCCGCCCCCCTGACGTTTCCCCGTTACCTCTTCCTGCCGATCCGAGTGCAGCGGGGCTCCAAAGCCGTCAATCCACAGGTCTGCGTCTCGGTCATGCACAGTAAGCCAAGATTCGGTGAAAACCATGACACAGCAGTTCTTAAAGTCCTTCTGGTAGCGTACATTCCCTTGAATTTCATCCACCTTGTTTCTCAGAGACTGTACGTTCCCAAAAATCATCGAAGGAAGAGGAATGTTACCAAACTGACGTCTTCTCAGGCGCAATTTCACACCTCCACGCCTTCCGCGCTTCCTTCTGCCGTCTCTCCCGTCTCTCCCATCTCTCTTTTCACCGCTATGTCCGTCTCTCAAAATAAAGTCCGGCAGTTGCGGCTTAGGCTCAATCACAGCCGCTGCATCAACCGTGTTTAAATGCAGCAACATGTCCCTGGAATAATGTATCCTGCCCGCCATGATGCCTAACGCGTTTACCTCATAGACAAAGAGCTGGAGGAAAAGTAGCAGCAATGCAAGAGAGGGAAGGAAGTCCATGTTGTTGGAACCAGGGAGCTCTTCGCCATACAGTCCACAAACACTCCAGGGCAGAAACGACACAGAGGATTTCGTAAAAACATATAAAAGTACATAAAAACAGACACACAGACGACGAACTTTTTCACCAGCTGCCGGTCGCTGCTTGCGCATGCGCCCAAATGAGCTCCAATTGTCTATGTAGCCCACATTGTTTGCAGGACCCCACACAGACAGACAACTGTTGAAGGATGACAAGTGGCTAAACATGTCATCACTGGTCAGATAGGGGAGGGGCTCAGAGAATACTACAGAGGCAGACATTGTTTTTGCAAAGTCACACACCGATTCCACATTAAGTTTTGTGACTTCCGACTGCCAGAGTCGGATGCCATTAATGCCAGCGTGGATAACATGCCGGCATTGGTTCCTGCTGTGGTAATGTATCGTTACTTCCTGTATTGCTGGCTGTCAAATCAACTCAGTTCACTTAATTTATTTTCAAATTGGCTTCATTTGCATAGTGCCAAATCACAACCAGGGTTGCCATGGGTGCTGGAAATCCTTAAAAATGCATGAATTTTAATATTGTATTTTCAGGATTTTAAAAGTTTGAATTGTCATAGCCAGGAGCGGCACTGGGGTTAAGCTCCCAGTGCTCATAAAATGCTCCTTATGGCGTGCGTCTCGAAAAGCCTCTGACAACTAAGTCCAACTCCTAGCCTGCCCTTGTGGTTTAGTCTCTAAGCCCGGCGGAACTGCTTTTACTAATAGGAGAAGGGGTGAGGGCGGATCTCTGGCGCCTTAAAACCAGATGCTTCGGGTAGATGGTGGCTCGTCAGCCTGGGAAGGTAGCCCATCTAGGGGAAGGTAAACCCTGATTTCCAAACCTCCGCTGCCTTGCGGTACACCCGGTCACGGGAAAGGCTTTGGGAGTCAACCCTGAGGAAAAATCCGGAGTCGGAGCCCCTAAGGCAGTTCTCTGTTGTGCTCAACATCGTTCTGGCAGCTCCTGCGACGGCGCTGGTGCCAACCTATAGCAGCCCTGCTGTTCCTTTGGATTCATCAGTGATGTGGAGAGGGGGGACATGCTGCATGGGTAACATCTTGTCCTCCATATCTTCCTGCCCAGGCTTGAATCCTACCAACGCCCAACGCTGGAAGGTAGAACACCGGTGTGCATCGGCCTGTTCAGCCACAGGCGGTGCTGTTCCAGCAGAGTAGACGTTTAGGATTCTCTTCCATGGTCATCATAGACCGACGGAGGCCGACGAAAAAAAAAAAGAAAGCTGGCTGTCTGTGTGGTTTGCTCTGTGGTTAGCTCTCCTCAGTCTGCTGAGGATTTTTGCCTTTAATTGTATTTTAATCACTTTTTAATCTAACCTTTTTTTATCTTAATCACAGAGATACCATCTCTGCTGCTCTCCATCCAGCCCTCACCCACCTGGACTCACAGAACTCCTATGTGCGAATGCTGTTCTTAGACTTCAGTTCAGCATTCAACACAATCATCCTCCAGCACCTAATGCAAAAACTCAGACTCTTGAGACTCAAAACCTCTCTCTGTAACTGGGTGCTGGACTTTCTCACAGGGAGGCCACAGAATGTGCAGGTTCACAGCAACACCTCCAAGACCCTCACACTGATCACAGGGGTCCCACAAGGGTGCATGCTCAGCCTGCTGCTCTTTACCCTGCTGACCCATGACTGTGTTCCAGCCTACAGCGCCAACCGCATTATCAAATTTGCAGACGACATGACGGCGGTGGGCCTCATCACCAACAATGAAGATGCCAACTACAGAAATGAGGTGAGCCAACTGGTCCAGTGGTGTAAAGACAATAATCTCTTCCTGAACGTGGGAAAAACCAAGGAGATTGTGGTCGATTTCAGGAGAGGACACACACAGCATTCCCCTGTGATTATCGATGGAGCAGCTGTGGAGAGGGGAAGCAGCCCCAAGTTCCTGGGGATGTACATCTCTGAGGACCTCTCCTGGTCCAACAACACCACATCACTGGCCAAGAAGGCTCAAACTTGCCTCTATTTCCTCCGCAAACTGAGGAGAGCACGAGTTCCACCCCTCATCGTGTGCTTATTCTACTGGGGCACCATTGAGAGTATCCTCACCAGCTGCGTCATGGTGTGGTACAGAAGCTGCACCACCTCCTGCCGGAAGATTCTACAACGCACAGTGAAAGCTGCCAGCAAGATCATTGGTGCACTTCTGCTCTCCCTCTTGGACATCTTCCACACCTGCCTCAACCGCAGAGCCATCAACATTGCAGGCGACACCTCCCACCCCTCACACTCTCTCTTTAGCCTTTTGCCCCAGTTAGAAGGTACCGGAGCCTACAGGCCCGCTCCACAAGACTGCTAAACAGCTTTGTTCACCAGGCCATCAGGACCCTGAACTTTGCCCACTCCCCCTCACCCCAACCCCTGCCCCTGGACTCTAACACACTCACCCACACAATAACTCTACCTCAGCTGTTTGCACAGAAAGACTTGGCATACCAACAGTCTTACACCTTACAGCAACCATTTGCACAAATGCCATACCTGTTGTTGTATGTTATTGCAATACTGATCATGCGCAGACCAATCTGCCACTGTCTGCATACCCGTTGCCGCACTGAACTCACAATTTACCAGTATTACGGTTTGCTGTACATAGGATTGCTGTTTTTTCCGTTATTTGTACTATGGGTAGCATTACTGTACATAGATTGTTGTGGTTTTCATCCTTATTCCTTCTTGTCTTATATATTGCCCACACCACTAAGAGAGAGAGAAACGACATTTCAGTTCTACTGTATGTCCTGTACATATAGAAGTATTGACAAATAAAAATCTTTGAATCTTCTTGGGCTAGAGATGAACCAGTTGCATTTTGGTGATAATCTGAGAATGCATACCTCCACCAAGGCTCTTATCTTTTCACCATGTGGTAGCAACAATACTCCAAAACTAATGAACAGACCTTGATGCAGTTTTCACCAAAAGTGGCTCCAGGCCTACACACAAACCTATTCTATTTTGGAGGTGATCCATGAGGGACGGAAGGTGCCTTGGCGGAGCTATGCACTCTCTGAGTGCTTTTCTGGTTATATTTGTTGCATTGTTGCAGTGCCCAGTACCTTGAAGCATTAACTCCAAATGATATTTTTGCTTAATAGGGAAACACAGGCATATGTGATAGAACTGAAGTTCCAGGGCAACATATTGCCTCTCTATACTGCTGACAATGAAATAACACACAAGTTTAAACCAGTAGAGATGTCAACTATAGGCATGGAGATCTGAACAATAAGGCTGAGCATTTTATTATAGAAACCAATGAAGTTTGCCTTATTTTGGGGGACAGTTTCCAGTAAACAACAAAGGACCTGCAGTATGTGACTTTTGCCAAAGCCTCCACTTGAACTGACTTAATCTAACATATTTCATCAAGTGTGTCTGAACAGATAGGAAGTATAAATTTTAATCTAATCTAATGACTGTTGCTCTCTTTTTTCAGTAGCAAACTATTGGGCTAAACTGAGTGCTGCTTTGCCTAGATTTTATTCTCTTTCTCCACACTCCGTGGGGCCAGGAGGGGGGAAGGGAAACGGGAGATTTATGTCCTCCTGTGACACATGCTGCTCTAGGTCTCATGTTATTGGAAAATGAGATGTTTAAGAGTCTGGCAGAGAAATACAGCTCTCTTTAAAGCTTCTACTTGTCAGCCAGTGTAACAGCATTATAACAACAGTCCTGCATGATAATGCCATTAATGACAGGGATATGTCATGTTTTCAGCAGACTTTCATGCTTCTTTTACGCTGCATGAGTGCACCATTCAGCTGTTTTCGATACAGCTTACATGACGCTGCATGACTGGTTATGTTAAGCTAAGGCCTGAGCCAGAATGAAATGATTTGATATGGCTTGAAGAAGCCCAAGAAGTGAAAGAAAATGTGTTTCCATGACAAGAAGCTGATGACTATTGAGACAGCAAGATCATTTACAACACAAGACTAGATTGTCAACATGTATTCCCACCCTTTGCCTTTACACTCAAATGTCTGTCAGGGAAATACAATGCTTTACTTAAGGTCTCTGGGGAAATGACATTGGACATAATTTTGTAATCTTTTCCAAACAAGGAGCCACAATTCCATACTTTCCATTCATCACAATGAACCTTTGTCTGGCCAATCTGACATTCCCATAATGCCCACATGTTTCAGATGCCTCCCTGTTCCTTGTTTCTTCAATTCTGTGTCTGTTTACTTTCTAAAGGGCTCTCTCTGCCCTCTGTTCTCAGCCTTGCTGCCCACAGTTCTGTAGGAGAGGAATGGAGAATGCAGTAGCTGTTAAACTCGATCCTGGAGTGGTATAAAATATAAATTGTCAAACTGTATATTTTTAGGTAATTAACAAATTAACCAAAACAAGCAAACAAAAATATGTTATATTCTATTTGATACTGGGCTAGGTCTTCATCCATTTGAGGTTTGAGTTTACATATACAGGTGCAGGTCAGTAAATTAGAATATCATAGAAAAGGGATTTATTTCAGTAATTCAATTCAAAAAGTGAAACTCATTATATAGATTCATTACACACAGAGAGATATATTTCAAGTCTTTGTTTCTTTTAATTTTGATGATTATGGCTTACAGCTCATGAAAACCCCAAATTCAGCTTCTAAGATCAATTAAAAAAAACATGGATTTTTAATAGAAATGTTGGCCTACTGAAAAGTTGGTCCACTGTGTTTTATCAAGTCCAAAGTCAGCACAGTCATCTACCAGGAAATTTTAGAGCACTTCATGATTCCCTCTGCTGACTAGCTTTGAGGAGATGCAAAATTTCATTTTCCAGTAGGACTTGGCACCTGCCCACACTGCCAAAAGTACCAAGCCTGGTTCAATGATCATGGTATGACTGTGCTTGATTAACCAGCAAACTGGCCTGACCTAAACACCATAGAGAATCTATGGGATATCGTTAAGAGGAAGATGAGACACTGGACCCAACAATGCAGACGAGCTGAAGGCTGCTATGAAAGCAGC
Organism: Pholidichthys leucotaenia; assembly: GCA_020510985.1. Classification (NCBI taxonomy): domain Eukaryota; kingdom Metazoa; phylum Chordata; class Actinopteri; order Cichliformes; family Pholidichthyidae; genus Pholidichthys; species Pholidichthys leucotaenia. The sequence goes on along the minus strand of CM035837.1, from coordinate 335,844,602 downwards.
CTGGGCTTCCATAACACCTCAACAGTACCACAGGCTGTTCACCCCCATACCACGCTGCACTGATGTGGTAATTTATGCAAAAGGAGCCCGACCAAAGTATTGAGTGTGTACATGGACATACTTTTCAATAGGTCAACATTTTGATTAAAAATCCATTTTTTCTTATGGGTCTAATGTAATATTCTAATTTTCTGAGAAATTGAATTTGGATTTTTCATTCGCTGTAAGCCATAATCATCAAAATTAAAGGAAACCCTTGAAATATGTCACTCTGTCTGTAATGAATCTATATATGAGTTTCAGTTTTTGAATTGAATTACTGAAATAGATCAACTTTTCAATGATATTCTAATTTGTTGAGATGCAGCTGTATGTCCTGGCCAACATCTTAAACATCTCCCTGAGTCAAGCTGTTGTTCCCACATGTTTCAAAACTGCTACCATAATACTAGTCCCTAAGAAGCCCATTCCATCCAGATACAATGATTACCCGCCCGTTGCACTGACCCCCATCATAATGAAGTCCTTTGAGCGGCTGGTCATGCAGAACATCAAGTTCATCCTCCCTCCCATGACCCATCTCAGTTTGCATACAGGTCAAACAGATCCACAGCAGTGGTGTAGCCAGGAATTTGTGAAGGGGGGGCTGAACTCCAATCACCACCAAGGAGATTGTGGTCGACTTCAGGAGGGGACACACACAGCATCCCCCTCTGATCAACGATAGACGAGCTGTGGAGAGGGTGAGCAGCACCAAGTTCCTGGGGGTGCACATCTCTGAGGACAGTGAAAGGTGCCAGCAAGATCATCGGTGGCCCTCTGCCCCCCTCTTGGACATCTACCTCACCCGCCTCACCTGCAGAGCCATCAACATTGCAGGCGACACCTCCCACCCTTCACACTCCCTCTTCAGCCCCCTGCCCTCAGGGAAAAGGTACTGGAGCCTCCAGGCCCTCTCAACAAGGCTGCTAAACAGCTTTGTTCATCAGGCCATCAGGACCCTGAACTCTGTCCACTACCCCCCCTACCCCCCCAACCCCGGACTGTAACGCACTCACCCGCACAATATCTACCTCAGCTATTGGAACAGAAAGACTGGAACACCAACAGTAATACATTTGCTGCTGTACTGTATGTCTCTGCACCTTACTGCAACCATTTGCACAAACGCCATATCTGCTGCTCTCTGTTATTGCAATATTGATCATGTGCAGTCCAATCTGTCACTGTCTGCATCCACACTACCGCATCAAACTCGCAACTATGAGTATTACTGCTTTACCTCTTTTGTATATAGGATTGCCGGGTTTTATTGTTTCTTTATTTGCACTATCGAATATCTGGGTTTTATTTTTGTCGCTATTCTGCACTACAGGAGGCATTACTGTACATATAGACTGCTGTTGTTGTTTTTTCAGCCTTATTCCTTTTTTTATATTGTGAACACCACTGAAGAGAGAGAGAAACACCATTTCAATTCTCCTGTATGTCCTGTACATGTAGTAGTATTGGCATATAAAATCTTGACTTCATCATTCATCATGAATTTTTTAATCTTGATCTTGTATATCTTTTTTTTTTAATCTCCTCTTTGGTTAACAGAATAACTCAAATAAAACTACAGAATAGAACACAGTGTAGCTTAGAGAATGTTTACAGATTTGCTGTGGAACCATGAAAGACCTGTTATCTCATTTGTAATAGCCTCAGTGCCATCATCAAACTTGCTATACTATCTAGAGATAGTTATCAGAGCCAGACGTCCCTGTTAACACTTCACCCCTAGCTTATAGTAATCATCCCACCAATCCCTAAAACAACAATAGAGGAGATAAAAACAGTGCTGTCTAAACAACAGCAGCTTCCCTTCCTCTTGAGCATAAACACAATGACCCAATACTTCCTGTGTCAGGATTTCATCCAGGAAAGGAGCAGTATTCTCTCAGCTAATCCCAGTTCTGCGGTTGTTGTAGGGCAAAGGAGCGCCATGGGATTGTCGTGAAAAAAGCTTCAATGACATTATGAAGAGCATGATCAATTTGAGCCAATAAATATTAGGTTTTCTTCTCAGTGTGTATTTATGATCACAGAAGTTTCTGAGAGGGATTTGAACCATATAGTGGAAAATGGTGGAAACATGTTCTCCAAGTAGTATTAAGCGATTTGATATGCAACATTATAGCCCACAGATTAAGCTTTTTGTACATTACATAAAGCCACTGTATTAAATCTCATCAACCATAACAGCCCATATCATGTCCTCTTGACTTGGCACCCTTAGAGGTAAACACTGCCTCATTTATCGGGTCTGGAATTGCTCCAAATTCTTCCCTCAGAACCTACATTTATGTAACAAGATCTGGACCCTGAAATGCACGCCTGCCACAACAAATTTGCCTCTTGTAGAGAGGAAAAAAAGAAGTGAGATACAAGTGGGTGACAAAGCTAGTGAAGATGTAAGCTAGCAGATTGGAGGTAATCTTAGAGCCTCTTTGGCCTAGAGAAGCCTGTCCCCTGATGCTCAACATTTGGCACTAGACCAATCAAGAGAACAAACATCATGCCTTCCACAATTAGGCACAATTCTCTCTATGTAGGAAGAGTTTCAAGTAAAGTCGTATCTTTAACTTGGATCATTACTTATTTTCCCAGTTTTCTTGATTTTGATTTTAAGAAAACTCTAAATTTGGAAGGGAAGTTTTAACGCTTCCGTATGAATTTTAATTTTAGCTGCAGTAAGTTATTTTAGTTTTCATTGCCATATTATAATGACTTGTCAGAAGTGCAAAACTCATTCATGGGTGTGTCCAAGCCCATTTTGCAATGACAATGGTAGAAAACAGACTTAGTGCAAAAAGTCCAAACTCTTATTTATTAAGAGGTGTGTATTGGGTGTAACAAGCAATAAATCCAATCAGAATGGCTCCTCTCCTTACCTTTAACTGACAGGGGTGTGTGAACTACATAATACCATGTTTACCTAGGAGGGCAGGTCGGTTTTGTGCTGGGGAAACAGCGTGCTTCTTTACAAAATGAAAATGCACACGACCATCATCAGTCTGCACTGCTTAGCATTAAGCCAGGCATGAATTACAGTTAAAGCCTGGACAGTTACTTTACAGGAGGAGGAAATGATGACTGAACAGTTGGACTGATGTTAAATTATTTTAAATTCAGTGAAATATGCATGCAGGCACACCCATCCAATTACTTTGTGAACCCACTCGCCCTTCTTTCTGTCCACATACTGACATGGCCTGTTATGTCTCTGACATCATCATCAGCTTCTTTCTGTAGATCTTCTGTGTTTGTGCATGCACATGTGTGCAGTGTGTGTGTGTGTTTGTGTGTCCCACCCTGCTGCAGGTTTTTGTGTTCATTATTATTTATCTATAATTGCTACAAAATTATGTTCTATCCTGTCATGGTTTTTGTGTTCATTTCTTATCTACAGTTTATCTACAGTTAGTATAATTATGCATATACTGTATGTGTATTCTTCCAGCTGGCTCAGAAAGTATGTCATTTATTACTGTTGAGCGATTCCTTGTATGATTTGGATTATATAACATGGTAAATATGGATAGCTTGTATTTAATTGTCCCCAGATTAACACATTTAAGAGAAAAACAAAAGCAGATTATTTTCAGTAACCTTTCTATCACCTCTCCTCCACGTACTGAAGGAAAAGCAGAGGAGATGATCCATGCACATTCACTGGCCACTGAGCATCTAGCTCATGCAGACCCAATAGCAACAGTCCAAGCCACAGTGGCCAGACTAGCTTGAGGCTCAGAGGAAATAAGTCATGTCTAGGGTTGTCACGCTTGTTTTGGGTCCTGCAATGTAGAGACAATCTTGAGCTGAATTTTAAATGGGCAAACATGTTCCTTTCAAGTCATGAGGTGTCAGACTAACAGTTCAAAGCATCTTTGCACAGTCACCTTTTCTTTACTGTGACTTTTTCCTTTTTCCTGTTTCTGGTTGACAGTAGGTGTAGGTGTGAGATGAATGTGTCCCTGAGGGGTGTTGTACACCTAGTTGCAAATTTAGTGCATACCCTCTTAAACGTGGACTTTTTCTTGGTTGAAGTCCAATTCATATTCACTGCCTCTGTGTAAGGTTTTCATTTCCTTGGTCATGTTTTTCTTGCTGTGAAGGTGCAAATTAAATCACTTGTCCACTTGCCAAAAGAAAGCAATACAGCACCATTTTTAGACATCATAGCCATTAATTTATCTTTACTATATAATAGTTATGTTTGATGGTTATAAAGTATTAATTTAAAGCAAGTTACTATCAGTTTGAAATTTCATTTCCTTAAATATGTTCATGGGCAATGTTTTTCTCTCAGTGAAAGAAGCCCCTTATTTGTTTCCACAGAAAACTGGTATGGAAGTATTTGGAGTATGGTAGGCATACAAAGTACCGACTCTGCGAACAAAGGTTGAAGTTTGTACATATCCTGGTCCAATAAAGTTTCTGTTTATGACTCATGGAAACCGTGGTGTTAGCCAACCTAGGAATAACCTCATCAAGACTTACGAGGATGACCTAGAGGGGTTTCTTGGGCTCACTCAAGCCCAGGTCCTACTTCAAGCTCAAGATCGCTCCGGCTGGCGCTATCTCTTGAAAGCCGCCAAAAGTCGTGCGTTAGATTGTGAGCAGGCAGACCTGTCTCAGGATGGGTAAAGACCTAAGGCTGCATTCACACCAGGATAGCCCGGGGGTCTCGGTTCGATTGGGTGGGGAATGCCGAGAATTTTCACACTTTCGTTTGATTTGGTTTCCATTCACACTACAGCGGACTAAACTGCCTGGACAATGTCACGCAGTTACAACAACTGCTCGTTTGGAGCGCTGTAGCTGAAACCACCACTGACCAGGAAGAAAAAATCTTGGCGAAGAAGAAAAATCCGGTTCATCGACTGGCCAGGACTGAAAACAGAAATCCGTTCCCTTCAGCTGGGTTGTTTGTCTGCCACAGACAAGACATTTTTTTTTTAACTTTTCTCCTCGGCTTTCTCCGGTAAAAGGATTTCTTGGATCCGCGCGGTTGTCTTCATTGTTGGGCGGTGCGGTAGCGCAGTGGTTAGCACTGCGGCAGCACAGCAACTCACCCTTGGCCATGGGATCCCTGGTTCGATCCCAGCCCCTGACCAACAGTGATCTGTGTGGAGTTTGCATGTTCTCCCCGTATCTGCGGGGGTTTACTCCGGGAGTTCTCCGGTTTCCTCCCACAGGCCAAAAACATGCAGGTTAGGTTAATTGGAGACTCTAAAGTGGCCCTAGATGTGAATGTGTGTGTGAATGGTAAAGGGATAGCGCCGTACCGTGGCTGCTTCATCCATCCAGGTGGATGCCCTCAATTTCCCCTCTGGGGATCAATAAAGTATACAAAATCCAAAAAAAAAAAAAAAAATGTTATTTTCTACCTAAAATGTGCTACGGTAAATGCTACTTCCTCTTCTCAGACTACACATTGCTATGGCTTCCAGTGTGAGGAGTAACGCCACTGCTTTTGCAATAACGTGCTGAGTAATGAAATTACTGTATAAAAATTCAGTAATGCATTACAGTTACTGAAATTTGATCAGATGCGTTACTCGTTCTATTAATATGGATAGGTGTTTTTAGCACAAATAGACGATCATACAACTTGCAGTTGCTAGACACCCTCCTCATCAGCTGCCAACTGGGGATGAATACTCAGTTTCTGTGGCTATTGGCGGGACTGCCATCCCCAGTGCCACCAGCGGCCTCAAGCCACTGGAGGTTGTCATAAGCAAATAAATGTAAACTGACCCTACCGTAACTGACGCAATCATCACACAGTCTCCTCCGTGGGTCTGTTTCCTGTCCTGCCCCAGTTCACATGGTGGTGGCGACCTCTCATATCAAACCTTGATCACCTGTTGTCCGAGCGGTGAGTAGCCCCTAACAGCTCCTACCTCTGTGGTTAAACATGAATGTTTTTTGAGCAAGAAGCTCGCATTTAATGTCCGCATTAAATGCATTTAAAGTTTTCTTACGCACAGAGAAAAAGTGACTGTGATTTGTTGCAGTAAAGAACAGCTTCTTATAAGCGGTGAACTTTCATTTATCTGTGCTTCCTATTTTATTTTATCTCATTCATTTAGATGCTGTTGTGATACACAACTATTTCATGGAAGTAAATCCTCTAAATATGCATTTTTAATGGGCTGGTCCAGGGGTGTCAAACATGTGGCTAGTGGGCCAAAAATGGCCTACCAGGGGGTCCAAAATTTTTTCTGTGAATTCACACCTTTATTTCTAGTAAATTTCTGACTTTCTACTGATTACAATAGTTTGTGTAAATCTGAGACATTTTTTCTCTGTAACATGAGACTTTTTTTCTCATCAGTTTTCTTTTTCTTCTTTTTCTGATGAGAACAAGGGGCCCTTGATCTTGCTGTGTGCAAGAGGATTTAAGTATGCATTTAAAAGTAACTTGAGTTACTTTTCCAAGTAACTAGTTACTTTAATCATGCAGTAACTCAAAAGTAACTCAGTTACTTTTGAAAAGAAGTAACTGTAACTAGTTACTGTTTTTAGTAACTTGGCCAACATTGATGGTTACACAAACGCTGAAGGGCACTTTTGCCTTCTGGTCCGCTGGATAGTCTGTTTGCATTCACACTGCATGCGAAGCTCACCAGACTTCGTTTGCAAGTGAACCGAGACCCCCGTTTTCAGGCAGACCAGACTTCGCTTGTTTGGTTTGCACCAGAGTTCAAACACGCATTCAGATGGCACCAAACAAACTGAACTATCCGTGGAAGTGGAGCAGAGTTCCTTGGGTTCAGCTCAAACAGTGGCCATCTGAATGCACCCTAACCAAGATCACGAGTAAAGAAAATAATGCTAATCTGAACATTGCGGGTATCTAAACATAGACATGATCATGGAAGACATGACCCATTGGTCTGTGAAGTTTTATTTACTTTGCTGCCATTCCAAGAATAATCAAATTACATACAAACACTGTCATACTTCTTGCGCAAGATGGCGCCCACAGTGGTCGCCATGGTGCTTCGCTGCGCCCTTTGTTTGTTTTTGTTTGTCAGTTGTGTGTCTGCCTGCTCTTATACCCGTGAAGAGCTTCTAAATATCAGGACTTTCACTCCCACGGACCTACTCCCAGTTTTTTTTAGCTCCTGCCGCCGATCTGGTTCACTGTTTAGCTCAAAAAGTGAGACGGCGAAAGAGAGGAAGGCGAGCGGACGCTCTTGTACGGCTTCGCAGGAGAGGCACGCGCACAACTTTGCCTGGCATATTTCTGTCCAATGCCAATTCTCTCTCTAACAAGGTAGAGGAACTGAGACTGCTGATGCGTTTTAAGGACCTCTCTTCCTCGGCTGCCCTCTGTTTTACCGAGACCTGGCTCAGGGAAAATATACCGGACAGCGCGCTGCGCCTCGAGGGATTTCAGCTGTTTCGTGCTGATCGTGACACAGAGCTCTCCGGTAAATCCTCAGGAGGAGGAGTCTGCTTCTACATCAACAGCAGCTGGTGCTCTGATGTAACGGTAATTTCCAAACACTGTTCTCCCGCCCTGGAATTTCTTTTTATTAACTGCAAGCCATTTTATTCCCCGCGGGAGTTCGCCTCATTCATCCTCGTCGCTGTGTACGTCCCTCCTGACGCGGACACGCGCGAAGCTCAGCGCGTGCTCGCGGATCACATCCAACACACGGAGAGGATTTTTCCAGACTCTCTGGTTATTGTGGTTGGCGACTTTAACCAGAGCAATCTGAGCCACGATCTCCCCCGCTACAAACAGTTTATTAAATGCCCCACCAGAGGAAAAAACACGCTGGATCACTGTTACACCACAGTGAAAGACGCATATCGCGCTGTTCCCCGCGCTGCACTCGGACTATCTGATCACGTGATGGTCCACCTCATTCCCACATACAGACAGAGATTGAAACTCACTAAACCTGTTGTGAGCACTACGAAGAAATGGACCAGTGAAGCTGAGGAGAAGCTGGAAACGTGCATGGAAATAACTGATTGGGGCATGTTTAAAGGAGCCACGCATGATCTGAATGAATACACGGACACTGTGAACTCTTATATCCACTTTTGTGAGAAGAGCATCCTTCCATTGCGCACCAGGGTGAGGTACTCTAATGATAAGCCCTGGTTCACTGCTAAGCTCAGACAGATCAGGAAGGAGAAGGAAGCAGCGCTGAAAAGTGGAGACAGGGACTGCTACAGGGAGGTTAAATATCGGTTTAACAGAGAGCTGAGGAGAGCTAAATCTGTGTATTCTGAGAGACTCCAGCAGCAGTTCACTGCTAATGACTCGGCTTCTGTGTGGAGAGGACTGAGGCAAATCACCAATTATCGGCCTCAGGCTCCTAAAGGTCAGGATGACAAAGCGTTTTGTCAAAGATTGTCCCAACACTATGCCCGTTTTGACACCCCGTCATCTGTGTCCAACTCCCCCCCTCCCTCCAGCTCCACAGCCTCCACGGTCCCTACTTCATCAAAGGCGCCCCCCCCCCCCCCCCCCCCCCCCCGCCCTTGTCATCAGTGAGCAGGACGTGCTCAAACAGTTCTCCAGACTGAACCCGCGCAAGGCCCCCAGTCCGGACGGCGTGTCTCCCTCCACCCTGAGACACTGTGCGAAAGAGCTGGCTCCTGTCTTCACAGACATTTTTAACACCTCCCTTAAGCTATGCCACGTGCCGTCCTGCCTCAAATCCTCCACCATCATCCCTGTCCCCAAGAAGCCACGGATCACTGGTCTTAACGACTACAGACCTGTAGTACTCACCTCTGTAGTCATGAAGTCCTTTGAGCGCCTGGTCCTGCCCCACCTCAAGTCCATCACCATCCCCCTCCTGGACCCGCTGCAGTTTGCCTACCGAGCCAACAGGTCTGTAGACGACGCAGTCAACCTGGCCCTCCACTCCATCCTGCAGCACCTAGACTCCCCGGGAACCTACGCCAGGATCCTGTTTGTGGACTTCAGCTCTGCATTCAACACCATCCGCCCCGATCTGCTCCGGGACAAGCTGTCCCTGCTCAACGTGCCTGACTCCCTCTGCAGGTGGATCACCGACTTCCTGACGGACCGGAGGCAGCATGTGCGGCTGGGAAAAACTGTCTCAGACTCTGCTAGCATCAGCACCAGATCAACCCAGGGCTGTGTACTTTCCCCCCTACTCTTCTCCCTTTACACCAACTCCTGCACCTCCAGCCACCAGTCTGTCAAGTTGATCAAGTTTGCGGACGACACCACCCTCATCGGGCTCATCTCCAACGGCGACGAGTCCGCCTACAGGAGTGAGGTGGCCCAGCTGGCGTCCTGGTGCAACACCAACAACCTGCAGCTGAACGCTCTGAAGACAGTGGAGATGATTGTGGACTTCAGGAAAGTCACAACCCCTCTGCCCCCCCTCACCCTCACAGGCTCTCCCATCACCACTGCTGATTCCTTCCGCTTCCTAGGCACCACCATCACCAGGGACCTCAAGTGGGAGCCGACCATCAGCTCCCTCATCAAAAAGGCCCAGCAGAGGATGTTCTTCCTGCGGCAGCTGAGGAAGCTCAAGCTACCCACCAAGATGTTAGTGCAGTTCTACACAGCCATCATCGAGTCCATCCTCACCACCTCCATAACCGTGTGGTACGCAGGAGCCACTGCCAGGGACAGACTAAGGCTGCAGCGCGTCGTGCGCACTGCTGAGAAGGTGATCGGCTGCAAGCTCCCATCTCTCCAGGATCTGTACATCTCCAGGACCCGGAGGCGTGCTGGCCGGATCATAGCCGATCCCTCACACCCTGGTCACGTACTGCTTGCCCCTCTCCCCTCAGGTAGAAGACTTCGGTCCATCCAGACTAAAACCTCCCGTCACATGAACAGCTTCTTCCCCTCTGCCATCAGACTGCTGAACACTAAGTGACTTATTGACTCTCGTGCACTATGTACAGCAGCTCAACCAGACTCATGTCAATCATCACTGTTTTCTTCCTGCATTACCGACTGCACTATATGGTTCTCCACATTATCTGCTGCTCGCTAATATATTTAAACTGCTGACTAGTATTACTCACTCTTATTCTACACTTTATTGCATGTATAGTTTATTTCTTTTATTCTATCATGTTTAATGTTGCAGCATTGCACCAAGACAAATTCCTAGTTTGTGTACTACATGAACAATGGCAATAAATCTGATTCTGATTCTGATACTTGCCTAGCAGTAATAGACTGCAAAGGTATGCACAGTATATCTCTCAAACACAAGAATATGTAGCATTCAACAATTTCAGTAGGCTGTTAGGACAGTAAACCATAGCTTCGGTGGCTCGATACTCACTGAGGTTACCCTGCATGCACTTTACCCATTCCTTATTTCCTTTTACATACAATATGATATACCGGAGTGGTGGCTACCAGAGTGGTGGCTCAGTTGGTAGAGCATCCATCCCACACTCGGGAGGCAGGGGTTCAAATCCCAGCCGGGTCATGCCGAACACCATATAAAAGTGGAACTTCCTGCCATCCAGCTTGGTGCTCAGCAATAATGGAATGGAGGAGGGAAATCTGTGGCGGCGCCTTGCATGGCAGTGGCCCTCTGATTCTACACGTGGGGTGTGTGTGATTAACACTGTAGATAGGTAAAACACAATTTCGTTCTACTGTACATGATTGGTTGTACGGTTGAATGACAATAAAGGGTGATTTTAATTTAATATAGTTTCATTGCTACAGTGGGTTAAAACAGAGACCTCCTTTCTTGGTAGTAGTCCCAGAGTAGGGCATGCCTCTACATGTAGAGGTGCAGACTTCAAAACATCTGTGTAGCAGCACTGTGGCACAGGCACACAATACCTGTGTTTCACATCACCTGGCAGCTTGCAGAATTAAGGTGTGTTCGAACCAAATGGAAATCCAATTTTTTGCCCAGCACAGTTATTTACAAAGTCAGTGAAAAGATGTGAATACATGTGAATCTGTGTTCAACTCAGTTTGTTCAACTGACGTGAAAAAATTATGTGATGCTTAATAGTTTGATAGTAGGATGTGTAAAGATTCACTTGGAGCAAGTATCAATATGGAGGATAAACTGTTTGAAAATGAGTCTGCAACTTACCAGAGACAGATGGACAGGCACTCCAAAGCTCAGATGGAGTGTTTGTAGTTTGCATCCATCTGTAAAATCCTGCCACTGATCTGCTAACAAGGGCTAGTGTAACCCTTGCCTTATGTTAATTAGGTAAGGGAAATTATTAAGTGTAGACCAGTGCTAGGTTCGTAAGGGTTACAATAGGGAATTAAAATGAGTGTGGAATGAAATAGCTGGAGGCAAGAAATGAGCAATAATGGTTGTTATTTGTAGAGATAAAGAGAACAATATGTACAAACAATTTACAACTATACAAATATAACAACGGCCGGCATAAAATAAAACCCCAAAAATGTCCTACTGAGCTCAGTGTTTGTTTGTCCTTTTGGTTTAGTCGTTTGACCAGTCAAGATATCTTGTATATCCAGACTCAGGTTTCTTTTCCTCTTTTAAAGCGGCGGCTTGAGTTGTTACCACTTTGAATTTTGGGCACTGGAGACAGGAAGGATGTTCTTCAATCGAGATCTTGGTCAGATCTCGGTTCAGTCTCGGTTCAGGTCTTGGGTCAGGCTCGCCATCTCCATTCGGAGAGAATCCAGGATCCAGAAGGTTCTTAATCGGCAACCAAAAAAAACCTAGCCTGCACAACAATAATGGTATTATTGTTTACAGCTAGAGTAATTCATTTTCCAATCTCTTCTTATATAACACCATAGCTTAGTGTTTAAATTCTTCTCTCATATTACTATTGTTACAATCCAGTAATATAGTAATATCTTACATTTCACATCTTACATCTTACATGCATGTGTTCTTTTCTCACAAGCTCTCTGGTAGCACATGAAATACTTTTTTTTCTCATGTAACCAATTAAATGAATTTCTCTTTTTATCTCTACATCATTTAACCATGAAATTATGATTAATCCTTTTTAACCTTGTCTTTGTAAATCATGAAATGAATTACAATTAATTTATCACATGACCAGGGAATATACTGTCCCATTACTTCCAATATTCCCTTTTAAAATCAGTAAAACCCTGTCTGAGCTACTGGGTTTAGCATAACCTATGAATTTACATAGGAGACCAACACAATGTGCTTTTAGCATCAAACTACACATTACATTCGACAGAAATAGTGCATAAGAACTAAAAGTACTTCAGCATACTGCTGGGAACTGAAATCACATTTAGGAAAACCATACAGACACAAAAATAGCCTTTTCCATTGCTTTTAAACAGAAAAAATCCACTCGCGATTAGCATTAGCATAATGCTAACATTAGCATGTATTAAACTCACCAAGAAGAGGTATCAGTGTGAACCAGACCGTCCACAGCCTCTCTCGTCCGCTCTCAGATCGTAAAAGACCGAAACCCGAGTGCGCGCCTGCTGCCTCTGTTCGGAAGGCGGGGCTAATATCGCTCTTAACGAATGAAAAGACCACAATCGCCCAACGTGACCACGAAACGGGAATTTAAAAGTTGGATAATGAGGATCGCACTTCCTCTTCCCAAAATAATCGTTTTTCAAAATAAAATCACACAATTGTATTAATACAGTTGACATCTGAGAAAAAAAGGGGTCATTTTCTTAGCTGGGTTACACCCTCCCGCGCTAAATATTATGCACGTCCCGTTGCATGTGTAACCAAGACTGTCCATCGTCAATATTGGTTGAGTTGTAATGTGATCATTTTCAGTATTGTCTCGATCCGGTATCATTTATGGTCGGAACTACGACGGTATCTGGTCGTCTTCTAACCTCCGACTTTCATTTCTCTTTTGGCTTTGTACTGAGTGTACTTTTTGAGTTTTGAGCTTTTGGTTCTGCAGTTAGTTTTACTAGATGCGTTTGAATTTCTGCAACTTGTTTTGAGAGTTCTTGAAGTGAGTTTAACGTGATATTGGTCTCATTTTCACCTGAACTGCATTGCACAGTTTGCACGTGGGACTGTTGCAATTTGGACATAGCAGGATCAGTCAAGATTAATTCTACACTGGAGCGCCAAGTATCATAATCTAGCTCATAAGTTGGTCGGAGGTCTTTGCCAGAAAAAGCTCCGAGCTTTTGTGAAAACGGACGCACGGAAAAATCTTCCCTTTTTACAATGTGCTCAACTACCACACGTTGCACTTCTGGGGGATTTAAATCATGTGCAGAAATGGTGGGCATACTTCGAGCTGGGGTGCTCACAGTGTGATTTGACTGGTTAGTTGGTTGTGCACCTTGAATACTGGACTCAGCTGCAGAAGGCTGAGGTTGAGGTTCATCCAAGAAAGCTTCAGGTAAGTTATCAGGTAACTTAACTTGCTCTGATTGATCATTTTCAAATTCTTTGATTGCCTCAGAAATCTGTGACATCATGTCTTTCAGAACATCTGCAAAATCTCTGCCACTCATCTTCGCTAGGTAAGATATGACTTGGTCAGATCGTTCCCTACACGGTGCGTATAAACACTGGCAAGAGATTGTATCATATAGCTGGCTCCACTATCAGATACATGAGTACATGGCAATGGGTCAAGAGCTTCAAAAGCAATACCTGAGTGATACTCAAAAATAGCACTCTGGGAAAACTCAGACTTACTATCTGCTACTTTTATGACTCTTGAAATCGATCCATACCGTTTCCAAAACTCAGTCTCTTCATCAAGTTGCTCATCTCCAGCGATTTCACTCACTATCACTGCATTTGGAATTTTCACAGATTCACGTTCAACAATATCCATTTTGGGTACGTTATAGGCTTGAAATAACGTAAGGGAGAGAATAAAAAGGGTCTGGCTGGCTCGCCACTTCTTATTGTAACCCTTGCCTTATGTTAATTAGGTAAGGGAAATTATTAAGTGTAGACCAGTGCTAGGTTCGTAAGGGTTACAATAGGGAATTAAAATGAGTGTGGAATGAAATAGCTGGAGACAAGAAATGAGCAATAATGGTTATTTGTAGAGATAAAGAGAACAATATATACAAACAATTTACAACTATACAAATATAACAACGACCGGCATGAAATAAAACCCCAAAAATGTCCTACTGAGCTCAGTGTTTGTTTGTCCTTTTGGTTTAGTCGTTTGACCAGTCAAGATATCTTGTATATCCAGACTCAGGTTTCTTTTCCTCTTTTAAAGCGGCGGCTTGAGTTGTTACCACTTTGAATTTTGGGCACTGGAGACAGGAAGGATGTTCTTCAATCGAGATCTTGGTCAGATCTCGGTTCAGTTTTGGTTCAGTCTCGGTTCAGGTCTCGGGTCAGGCTCGCCATCTCCATTCGGAGAGAATCCAGGATCCAGAAGATTCTTAATCTGCAACCAAAAAAACCCTAGCCTGCACAACATCTCTTCTTATATAACACTATAGCTTAGTGTTTAAATTCTTCTCTCATATTACTATTGTTACAATCCAGTAATATAGTAATATCTTACATTTCACATCTTACATCTTACATGCATGTGTTCTTTTCTCACAATCTCTCTGGTAGCACATGGAATACTTTTTTTTTCTCATGTAACCAATTAAATGAATTTCTCTTTTTATCTCTACATCATTTAACCATGAAATTATGATTAATCCTTTTTAACCTTGTCTTTGTAAATCATGAAATGAATTACAATTAATTTATCACATGACCGGGGAATATACTGTTCCATTACTTCCAATATTCCCTTTTAAAATCAGTAAAACCCTGTCTGAGCTACTGGGTTTAGCATAACCTATGAATTTACATAGGAGACCAACACAATGTGCTTTTAGCATCAAACTACACATTACATTCGACAGAAATAGTGCATAAGAACTAAAAGTACTTCAGCATACTGTTGGGAACTGAAATCACATTTAGGAAAACCATACAGACACGAAAATAGCCTTTTCCATTGCTTTTAAACAGAAAAAAATCCACTCGTGATTAGCATTAGCATAACGCTAACATTAGCATGTATTAAACTCACCAAGAAGAGGTATCAGTGTGAACCAGACCGTCCACAGCCTCTCTCGTCCGCTCTCAGATCGTAAAAAAACGAAACCCGAGTGCGCGCCTGCTGCCTCTGTTCGGAAGGCGGGGCTAATATCGCTCTTAACGAATGAAAAGACCACAATCGCCCAACGTGACCATGAAACGGGAATTTAAAAGTTGGATAACGAGGATCACACTTCCTCTTCCCAAAATAATCGTTTTTCAAAATAAAATCACACAATTGTATTAATACATTTGACATCTGAGAAAAAAAAGGGGTCATTTTCTCAGCTGGGTTACACTAGCAGCTCATCAAACTGGACAATGGTCAGCCTCAGTTAGAGCTGAAAACAGCCATGTAGTTTCTAGAGAAGGCAGTAAAATTTTTCAACTGGTTTCCTATCAGATAATATTCAAGGATTCAAAGGCTGTCATGCATGGCCCTCACGAGCCATCAATAAGACGCTATATATCGACCGGTGAGTTTAAACAGTTTATTAAAGGAAAAGAAAGATGACAAAATAATGAGCCACGGGGGGCTAAAACACACTATAACTAATACTCAGTCTATGACACGGAGGAACAGATACATAATGAAACACACTTACAATAAAGGACGAGGATGAAAGGTAGATGGCGTCTGACCAGGGAGCTTGGCGAGGGATGCTCAGCGATGTCAGACGAGGGATAGTTTGACGGTGTCAAACGAGGAATCGCTGACGAGACTGCCGCATGTTTCGCCCTCAGCTGCCCTCTTAAGTAGGGCTCAAGGTGGAACAGCTGATGAGGCGAAATGCAGCTCAGCTGTCAGGGCCTCAGCTCTGACAGCCGGAAGCCCCTCCAAGCGCTGTCACAATAAAAGCTCGGAGAGCCATAGGGAACACACACATCAGCTGGGAGGAAAATAGTGCATGGCCCGAGCGCGGACGAGATCGGCACTCGAACCATGACAAAGGCTTTATTATCATGTGCACAGTTAAGAATTGCAACATTTCCTGAGCAATGAAATTCTTACTCTGCTGCCCGCAACCAATGCCAAGGTAATAAATACACATCAATACTAATACTAATAAAAGTAATAAACACATCTTAATACTAATACTAATAAATACACATTAAAAGCAATTAGGACAGTTAAAGCAGTTAAGACTAGAGGAAGCAAGAAGAATGAAAATTCACTGGGTGACTATAACTTGTCTCTGAGTAAAATAAAAATTCACTGAGTGAGTATGGCTTCCATCCATCCATCCATCCATCTTCTACCGCTTTTCCGGAGGTCCGGGTCGCGGAGGCAGCAGTTCAAGCAGAGAAGCCCAGACTTCCCTCTCCCCCGCCACCTGCTCCAGCTCTTCAGAGAGGATACCAAAGCGTTCCCAGACCAGCTGGGAGACATAGTCTCTCCACCGTGTCCTGGGTCTGCCCCGGGGTCTCCTCCCAGTGGGACGTGCCTGATACACCTCAAGTGGGAGGCGTCCAGGAGGCATCCTAATCAGATGCCCATACCACCTCAACTGACTCCTTTCAATGTGGAGGAGCAGCGGTTCTACTCTGAGCCTCTCCCGGATGACTGAGCTCCTCACCCTATCTCTGAGGGTGAGTCCAGCAATCCTACGGAGAAAGCTCATTTCATCCGCTTGTATCCGCGATCTCATTCTTTCGGAGTATGGCTTGTCTGTCTTGGTGAGTATGGCTTGTCTCTGATAATACCCAATAGACTGTACAATGGTAATTTTAATATCAGAGATGATATGAACGTGAGATGGCCTGAGACTATGTGCAATGTGCAAATGAGCAATGTACAAATTAGCATCCAGTGTGAGAATTCCTCCGTGTAATGCCGTGTGCCCTGATAATACCCAGTAGACTGTACAACGATAATTTAGAAGCAGAGATGATATGGATGTGAGACAGGGTGAGACTATGTACAGTGTGCAAATGAACAATATGCAAATTTAGCATCCAGTGTGTTGTTAATTTAGCATTTAGTGTGTAATATTGCAAACACGTCAGAAATTTGGGATTTTCATAGCAGGTACAAAGCAGCAGCAGAAGTTATGAAGGTAACCCCACCTCTCTGCATAGCGAATTTTCACTTGGTGCTCTCACCTCCAGCAGCTGTATTTATGTGAGTAGGGTGAGTAGGGTGATATGAATCTCTGTTTCATTTTTGGTCTGAATGGTCTCTAACAGTTTCAATATTCTTACATAGTCACACAAATGCAGTGGTTGTGGTACAGTGAAATATGAAACAGGAAAATAGTGTAGCAATGGTGTGTCTATACATACATCAAAAACTTTGTGTGGTATAGACCATCAAACTCATCAGATATCAAGGAACAAGAAAAAAATGCATTTTGAGTTAAAAACAGTTAAAGATTTCACCGGATTTCTGTCTTTGTCTAATAATTACATCATACATGCAAAAATTGAATAGGATCTAAAAAGCACTTGTTCTTTTTTATCTTTAGTCTTATTCTCATTCTGTGTGCTGTTCAATCAGTTCCATTGATGAACAGCCACTGTTGGCATATGGGCTGAGATGCATTGGGTTTGGAATAGTTCCTATGCATTATTATTTTCTTTTAACTTACAGCATTGTGCTGGTCCTTCCATGCCCTAGGCGTGGGAATATAAGCAGATGAAGGATAACACCCACTTTTTAGAAGTGCCAAAAAGTCCTCAGAAGGAGAGGTTTTAGTG
The DNA here is from genome assembly GCA_020510985.1 of Pholidichthys leucotaenia. Classification (NCBI taxonomy): domain Eukaryota; kingdom Metazoa; phylum Chordata; class Actinopteri; order Cichliformes; family Pholidichthyidae; genus Pholidichthys; species Pholidichthys leucotaenia. Next base: position 335,826,837 of record CM035837.1, on the reverse strand, counting down.
ATATGAATCTCTTTTTTTTTGTAAAAGATGATGCAAATCGGTTGCATAGTTTAAATATCTCATATGTAATGATATATATATACTGTAGATAGATAGATAGATAGATAGATAGTGTGTGTATGTATATATATATATATTTTTTTTTTAATCTAAAAAAAAAATATATATATATACACACACTATCTATCTATCTATCTATCTATCCATCCATCTATCTATCTACAGTATATATATATATATATATATATATATATATATATATATTTATATATGTTATTATTTTTTTTGGGGGGGGGGGGTATGGAAACCTTTCTTCTTCCTTCCGGTCCCATTCACAAATACCATTTTGCTGGGATCAATGGCATCTCAAAGACAAATATGAAACATTCCTTTAAGTGTTTAAACTGCATTTCCCCAAACAAGAGAGGATGGATGGATGGATGGATGGATGGATGGATGGATCTCAGACCAAAGTGGTCTTGTGGATGGTACCTGTATGGGGCCCCTTGTGATCAATTTGTAATTTAAGTCATCTGACAGGACAACTACACCCCTTTATCTCTTCTGGGCTCTGTTCAGTCTGCAGACAGTTTTATAACCCCAATGGTTCTTTGCTCAATCACAACAGCTAGAGACTTTGCTATTGGGTGCTCTACAAAAGCTGGCGTTCCTCAAATAAGTGCACTTCAGATAGGGAACGACTTGGGTCAGGTCAATTATTATTATTATGTCCCCAAATTTCATGTAGTTTTTTCTGGTTTCTCAGATTTCTGCCTATTCCAGCTTTAACATAGTAAAGGTCCATATTTTGACACAAAGCACAATCTTTTTTGTGAACCTAATCAAGTAGGTGGAGACTTAAACATAACCAGCTGGTCCAAGTGGTTGAAGTTTTTATTTTTATTGAACCTTTATTTATACAGGGGAGGTCCATTGAGAGGCAACCTCTCTTTTTCAAGGGTGCCCTGTTCACATTCACACCTGGAAGCAGCCCAGTACAACCACAGACTGACCTGTGGCCACTGGGCAGCTCCACTTGAGCAGTTGGGGTTAAGGGCCTTGTTCAAGAGCACCACAGCGGGATTAATGAGGGTGGAGCAAATACTGCTATGTCATCTGTTCCACCCAGATTTGATCCTGCCCATCCAGGGATTGAACTGGTGACCCTTCAGTCACCAGTTCAGTCCCTAACCATTAGGCCACTGCTGCCCCATACATACAAGTGATTCAGAGAAATGAGACACTAACCACAATTAATGCCAACCTTTTGACAAACTCCACTATCAACTCAACACCAGCCTTCAACTGATGACTTTGTGACTGTACAAAAGAGAACCATTACCTATCTGCACCCAACATGCTGCTCTAGGAGCTTTGTGCCCTCTATAAATTAGGACACTATGACTGAGTACTTTACTGAACTGAAGTATGTGTCATGAGCTGAGCACTGGAGGTTCTGCCAGGCTCAGTCTCATGGCTTTTTCTCTGTATTTATATATTTGTTGTATTTTTTGTGCCTTTTGGGTTTTGTTTTCCCTGCTTGTTTTTTATTTTCCTGTTCATGTCTTAGTTTACTACTTTCTGACCCTGTATTTATTGATATCCTCTATCAATAAATACAGGTCTATTTATAGACCTCTATCATTGTACCGGTGGCAAAGAAACCAGTTGTGTCCTGTTTGAATGACTATCATCCTGTTGCACTGACACCAATTGTGATGAAGTGTTTTGAACGGCTTGTCAAACCACACATTACAGCCTGCCTCCCTGCATCACACGACCCGCTCCGGTTTGCATATCGTTCAAACCGCTCCACGGAGGATGCTATTGTCACCACCCTACACTCTGTCATCACCCACCTGGACCAGAAAGACACCTACGCCAGACTCCTGTACATTGATTTCAGTTCAGCATTCAACACCATTATTCCCCAGAGGCTGATGGAGAAATTACTCCTTCTCGGTCTGAACACCGCCACATGTCTCTGGATCCTGGATTTCCTGACTGAGAGACCTCAGTCTGTCCGGGTTGGAAACAACATCTCCAACTCTGTCACACTGAGCACCGGATCCCCTCAAGGCTGTGTACTCAGTCCACTGTTGTTTACACTTCTAACACATGACTGTGTATCCAGACACGAGGGGAACCAAATTATTAAGTTTGCAGACGACATCATGGTGGTGGGACTTATTCAGAGGGATGAGGAATCAATGTACAGGGAAGAAGTGAGAGACCTGGAGGGCTGGTGCAGGGAGAACAATCTGGTGCTCAACGTGGACAAAACGAAGGAGATGATTATCGACTTCCGGCCGTCACAGCCTGAGCACGTCCCCCTCAGCATTGGCGGCCGTTTAGTGGAGAGAGTAGAGAACATCAAGTTCCTCGGAGTGCAGATCTCGCAGGACCTGACCTGGAGCAAGAATTCCTTGGAGATCAGGAAGCAGGCTCAGCAGAGACTGCACTTCTTGAGGAAACTCAAACAGGTCTCTCTCCCCATCTGCATCCTCAGGACCTTCTACAGAGGTGTGTTGGAGAGTGTTCTGACGTACTGCATTGCTACATGGTACTCCAGCTGCAGTATGTCAGACAAAAAAGCCCTGCAGAGGATAGTCAAGGGGGCTGAGAGGGTAATTGGAGTCTCCCTCCCCTCTGTCCAAGAACTTTTTCAGAACCGTTGTAGGAGCAGGGCACTGAACATTGTCAAGGACCGTTCTCACCCTCTGCATAAACACTTTGAACTTCTTCCATCTGGTAAACGATTCCGGAGCATCAGAGGCAGAACCACCAGACTGATCAACAGTTTCCTTCCACAAGCTGTCAGGATGCTGAACAGCTGACCCGGAATCTCTCATACACACTACTGCACCTACGGACATTTTGTATATTATTTGTATATTATAGTTAGTTAGTTTTTTTTTTCCCAAGTATGTCTCAGGGATGTGTGAATGGATTGGGGGGTGGGGGTGGGGGGTGAAGCTATGTGGGAGTGTGTCTTAAATCATGCTGCTTCTATTTTTATGGATGCCGAGAGAAACGCAATTTCATCTTGCCTGCACTACAGTTGTATGTACAGCAATATGACAATAAAGTTTGATTTGATTTGATTTGATTTTCATTTGATATTTATTCCTCAGTTTGTTCTTGGTTGTATTTTATCTTAATTTCTTATTATTGCGGTTAACAGCTGTCAAGGCATTTCCTGGTTGGTGCGCTGTGTGGGCGTAGCCCTGTCAGTTGCCAGCCAGTGCGCTCTCCTCTCATTATTTCCAGCTGATCCCAATCATTCACCATTATTACCTTTTTGCCCGCTCATGTGATCCCACACCTATCTTCACTTATGTTATTGGTTCTGAACCTATTTAAGAACTGCTTTTTCATTTCATTGTTGCAGCAGTCTTAATGGTGATCCTTCCTCCTCGCCACCCGAGCCCTTTCCCCACGCTGGTGAGTTTATCCCAAGTTCATTCCTGCATGTAAGTTTACTTTACCTGTGTTTGGATTTTTGCTTTGGTGCACTTTTGGAACTTTGTGTGTTTTTTTGTTAATAAATACCAAAAACTGCAGTTGGCGCGTGGGTCTGTCTCTCCCTGCCTCGAGGGGCAAATCATGACAGTAGACTGTGGCCAATAAAAAGACCCAGCCACTGCAGTTAGTGGATTTTTTGCCCTTTTTGTTGTTTCTCTCACCTGTTCTGTGGGGCTACCATGTCTGTAACCCCGGACTTATCAACCCTGGGTTTGAGCGAAGCTGAGCGGTGGTCTGTGCGCATTTTGGGGGACATCGCCACGCCGACTCGTGCTTCCCATACCCCCAAAGCAGCCCAAGAGTGTCTGGAGGGCATGGTGCAGGTACTCGAGGCATGCCGCTGCCTGTGGGAACACCCGGAGCTCAACGACCTACTTCTCTCCATATTCCTCCCACCATCCACGACTCATGGGCTGGGGGAAATCACTCAGGGGCCTGTGCCTACACCGACGAAGAGCAAGCCTCCAGCCTCTCACTGTTCTTCAGCGACAGCTCTGCCTCCTCCTCCCGAACACTGGCCCACTCCATTGGCCGAGGAACAGGAGGAGCGCAGGCAGGTCCTGATAGCGGAGACGGAGTTCCTCCTGGAGTTTAAGCCATGGCTCCTCCTGGATATCGCCCAGGAACTTAAGGAGGTTCGAACGGGCCCTCTTCCTCCTCTCCAGGAGCTGACGTCTCCGCCTCCCGCTCCCTGCCGTCGCCCAGGGAAATCTTGCCAGAGGAACACCTCCACCTCCTCCTCAGCAGCCCCCCTTTTGTCGAGGCAGAAAACTCTTACAGCAATCTCTTTTCTTGATCTTTCTTCGCTGGCTGTTCTATCAGCCAATCCCACCACTGCTGTTCCCTCTCCCTCCTCCTCGGCGATTCCTCCAACTGCTGAAGGACTGGTTGCCTCCTTCTCGGCTCCGCCTGTCACCACATCTGCAGGGGCTGCTCCTCTACGTTTCTCTGAGGGGCCCACAACAGCTGCAGCCATGGAGAGGGTGGATTCTAAGTCAGCTGCAGCAGAAAACATCAGACCCCGGGAACACAGGGAAGTGTTTTTTCATTCTCTATCATTAATGCATGAATTACCTTGTCTGATTCCTGGTGGTGACGCTCAGACTGTGCAGTCCTCTGAGACCTCACCATCTGCTGCAGCTGCACATCTTTTACCTGCTCTCTCTGTGTCTCCTCCTATTTTCCCCGAGTGCCCACCGGTCCCAGGGTTGAGCCGCCTGGCGATGGAGAAGCCTGCGGGTTTGGAGGACCAAGTTCCAACCCCGCAGCCATGGTCCGGACAGAGGGAGAGCACTGCCTCCGACCTGAAGCCTGCACCAATGATAAAGCGTCCCCTGGCTTCAGCTATACAGGATCCAGTTCCAGCAGGAAACCCACCTCCAGAATCCACGCCGGATGAGCCTCCTGCGTGAGTCACCTCACTGGAGGGAACCAGGACTGCACCTACCACCATGCCTGCTGCAGGGGCTGCTGCAGCAGAGTCGGAGCTGGATCTCCAGAAGGCCGCGTCCGAGGAACCATCGTCTGGATCAACAGAGTCCTGGACGGCGGTGGAGCTTGTGCTCAGGCAAGTGCTTGCCTTTGTTCTTCTTATGTCAGTTTTAGAGAGATCTTGTCTGGCTCTTGGTGGGGACAGCTGGGTGCAGCCATCAGCTGCACCTGAGCTCACCTCGCCAGGCTCCACTGCTGCCGGTGACCCTGACCCTGTTTCTCTTCCTGTCTTGTCTGAGTTCTCCCACAGGGTCGCCGAGAATATTCCAGATCTGCCAGATGTCTCCGTGGGTCCAGGCTTGCTGCCTGAGATTATTGTGGGTCCAGCTCCTCCCGCTGAGGTCGTTGCGGGTGCAACATCCCAGCCCGGGACCTCCGTGAGTGCTGCTCCTCCTCCGGCTGAGGTCTCTGAGGGTGCTGCTTCCTTTTCTGTGGAGGTCATCGTGGGTGCTCTGTTCCAGCCTGGAGCCTCCGAGGATGCAGCCATGGCCCAGTCCAGGTACACTGAGGATGCAGCTGTGGCCCAGTCCTGGCCCACCGAGAGTGCAGCTTCCCTTCCAGTGGAGGTTGTCGCGGGTGCTCCGTTCCATCCCGGGGCCTCCAAGGGTGCAGCCGTGGCCCAGTCCGGGTCCACCGTGGGTGCAGCCGTGGCCCAGTCCAAGCCCACCGTGGGTGCTGCTGTGCTCCAATCTGGGCCCACCATGGGTGCTGTTGTGCTCCAGTCTGTGCCCACCGTGGGTGCTGCTGCGCTCCAGCCCGGAGCCATCACGGGTGCTGCTGTGCTCCAGCCTGGATCCACTACGAGTGCTGCTTCGCTCCATTCTGGAGCCTCTGCGGGTGCAACTATGTCCCAGTCCGGGACCACCGAGGGTGCTGCTGGCCGGTCCGGGGGCGTCGTGGTCCTCCCTCCTCTGCCGGACGCCGTCGTGGTTCCCCCTCCTCTGCCAGACACCGTTGGGGGTTCCCCTCCTCTGTTTGATGCTGTCGTGGTTCCCCCTCCTCTGCCCGACGTCGTCATGGTTTTTGCCGACTCCTCCATCCTGCCCACCATCAACTCTTCATGCTGGGCAGCCGCCCCCTGGAATACCCTTATTGTTCAGGTGGCTGAAAAACTCTGGTTGACCACCTGACGGACTAAGCCGTTGGGTTGGGTGGCCCATATCCTCTGGCAGGCCACCCTACTCGTACCACTTCGCCATCTGCCAGGCCTGGAACTTTGGTCGTTCACCTGAACTTTCTAGCTCTTTGGTCCGGGGGGCCTAAATTATTGATTTTGACTGGTGTGGGTCCTGAGCGGGGTTGTTTCGTTCCCTCCTAGCCTGTTCCCTCCACCACCCACCCTGGGTGTGTTATTGTTGTGCTCCTGTTGGGGGGGGGGTCTTTCTTTTTCTTTTGGTGTTACCCTGGGGTGTCTGGGGACCACCCCTTGAGAGGGGGCCTCTGTTACAAGCTGAGCACCGGAGGTTCTGCCAGGCTCAGTCTCATGGCTTTTTCTCTGTAATTATATTTTTGTTGTATTTTTTGTGCCTTTTGGGTTTTGTTTTCCCTGCTTGTTTTTTTATTTTCCTGTTCATGTCTTAGTTTACTACGTTCTGACCCTGTATTTATTGGTATTTATTCTTCAGTTTGTTCTTGTTTGTATTTTATCCTAATGTCTTATTATTGTGGTTGACAGCTGTCAGGGCATTTCCTGGTTGGTGCTCCATGTGGGCATAGCCCTGTCAGTTGCCAGCTAGTGCGCTCTCCTCTCATTATTTCCAGCTGATCCCAATCATTCACCATTACCTATTACCTTTTTGCCCGCTCATGTGATCCCACACCTATCTTCACTTATGTTATTGGTTCTGAAGCTATTTAAGGACTGCTTTTTCATTTCATTGTCGCGGCAGTCTTAATGACGAGCCTTCCTCCTCACCACCCGAGCCCTCTCCCCGCTCTGGCAAGTTTATCCCAAGTTCATTCCTGCGTGTAAGTTTATTTTATCTGTATTTGGATTTTTGCTTTGGTGCACCTTTGGAACTTTGTGTGTTTTTTTGTTAATAAATACCACAAATTGCAGTTGGCACGTGGGTCTGTCTCTCACTGCCCCGAGGGACAAATCATGACAGTATGTGTAACACTAGAATAAGAATGGAATCACCCTTCAACTTTAATTGCTCTTCTATCAGATCCTTGAGTGCTGTCAATAAATGCAAAGATGAAAAATCATTGTAAACTGTAGGAAATACAAATAAACTTACAATTTTATGTAACTTTTGGTATGAGATTACATTTTGTGTTATTCTTCAATGGCCTTAACAGAAAATGTGCATATTTCACTAACATTAAAGACAAATGCAAAATCAACAAGGAGACTCTTACCAACAAATGCAGTTAACTGGTTTGTTTGAATAATCTACTAACAATTATCCTCCCCACACTAAACTCTGTACTCACACCATTTAATTATGTGGTGAATTGCATAAAACAGGGGCCTTTTGTTCAGTTAAAATTTACTGTGCTCATTATGTTGTGTGCCACACTTGTGGTTTGGTGCCCTGAAGCAGTCAATTTCTGTAAATGAAAATATGCTTAAAAGCACAAGTGAGAAACAGCTGCTGTACATACATGCACCTTGTTTGTGAAACTGAGAAGGCTTTCTCTTGTATTGTAGTTATTAATGCAAAACAATATATTTACACATTATTTATTACTTTTTTATCTCTGCCAGTGAGGTTATGTAATCGGTCAGCTTTATGTTTGTTTAATTAGCAGGACTACTTGAAAGCTAACGGAAGGATATGCTTGAAAATTTTACCAGCGATTCCAACTTGGTAAAGACCAAACTTTGGAGCCAGTCAGGATAAATATAAGGATCCAGGCTGTGCTTATTTAAAAAAAAAAAAATCAAAGTAATATGTAACATTACTGGTGCAGTACTTCTCAACATTGTCTGAGATGCATGGAGAAAACACTACAATCCAGTATTACTATGACAGACTCAATAAAGTAACATGCAAAAAGTTACATTGGGCAGGTTGTTACGCCGCCTCCTGCCCACATTGCACGTGCGAGGTCTTTTTAATTTTAGACTCAGTGCATGCGCAATACACTCTCTACTTTCCCACTGCACATGAGCCATGCATATGGATCTTTGTACACAACAGAGGACAGATAAATGAATTACAGTGAGTAATTTTGTGAAAATCTGTTGTCTTCTTCATAGTTTTCATATCATAGTGATCTCGTGCACACACTGTTTTGCTTGTGAAATTAGACTTATCGGACCAATTTTCACACTAAGCAGTACATGGTTCCGTCCTGGTGGTGTCATCACTAAATGACGATGATAGGGCACGTTGTTACAGTGTAGCTACTATATGACATTGTGTTTTACTGTCAAATTCATTTATTATAACATTGTGTAATTATGCAAAAAAAGTGTATTAACATTTTTGGTATGACCAAATGAACAATGTGTTTACAAAAATAATCATCACAATACATGTTTAAAATTTGAATTTGTTAGATATATCCTATCTCGATAAGGTATGGCTTCAACATTCCACCATGAGTTTGTGCACCTTTCACACTGTTTTCTGCAAATATTTTGATTTCATCCATATTTCATATATTAAGCATGGTGCGGAAGCCTAAGTGTTTTGTTGACAGTTTGAAAAATAACTATAGGAAGAAGTATTATATTTGTGAATTTATCAACTTACCATCCACCACAACAATTTACCCTGGTATATGTAACAACTTTTCCCAGCCGTGGGGTAAAATGTTACATGACCATGTATATATTTTCATTTTTCCACTACAAGCATGTAACATCATACAAGATAAAAAGCAGTTAAATCATATAAACGAAGAGATGTCCAAAAGAATATGGATGATATTTGGTGAAATAAACCTATATTAACCACATTTAATTGCTATTTTTTTTAAATTACTTTGTGCCCCATTTTACTCTACAGTATGCTTCTTTATCTCTTGCTCTATTGAATGCACAGTATTTACTAGTGAGGCCCTTTTCTGCCCCAGGTGGAATTACTCCATAACCACGCCACATGACATGTTCACCTTCTGCTACAGGTGTGTTGTTTGATCTGGATGTCTGAGGGAGTGAATTCTGTCTTTGTTCTCTTCTCCCATTATTTTGTCTCTTCCAGTAAAGATACGCCTTACAATGCCAGTAAAGTATCAAGTACAGATGTCACACTCCCATGCTCTAGCTCACATCACTCAGCAAATGTTCTCAGTGACCTGAAAAAAACATATACAAATGCTAATACAACCTAGAAACGGAAGCATACTGTACATGCAAAATCAAACACCAAATAAAGTCAGTGGCTCAGTTCTCACACTGAGCTATGCAGCCTGTGCAGATGACAATGTTTTATGTAGGGAAGGACTGAAAAGATGGCTATGTTTTTAGTATATCCTTTGAAAACAATTTTGAAGGTAAACAAAAATGATGATCTTGGTCTGAGGATAAGAAATTATGTAACCCAGCTGTAAACCAGTCCAGTGCCAGCTGGAGGTCACTGCACGATGAGGCCAAAAGAGCCACATTGTCTGCAAAAAGCAGAGATTCTATAACCAACTTTCACAGGGAATAAATTAGCAGTGTACGATATGTTACGTCTAATATTACCTGCTGTACAGAAGAGGCGAGGTGACTTGGAACACAGCGTTATTTAGCTCACTTATAACGGCAGTTACAGACTCAGCACTGGCCAACCTCCAGGTGAGATAAGAGCCTAAGATGGCTGACCCCTAGCCTTATATAGGGCAGGGCAGTGATGCCACTGGAGGTACATGTCACCATCTCATACTTCATATTAAAATACATATATCACATTTTCCCTCCCTTTAAAAAAGTCCAAAACCACTCGCTTAATTAAGACCCTCACCAATTTGGGACCCGAATCACGCACTAACAAACAAAAACTAATGTCTCTAAATGGCCTAACACATTCACACAACAGAACCTAAAATAAGGAGGATGGGTGGACTGCTGTCCTGCCCACACGGCATGTTGGATTATTCTACCACCTGCTAAGATTAAGTAATGTCCATTAATAAACTAAAATTGTGTGCCGTGTTCCTAACCTAAACAGAAAAAAACCCCAAAATAATCCCTTATATAACTTTTTTTTTTAACAACATCAACACCACAACACTGGATTTATTCTACGCAAACACTAAGGAGGCGTACACCTCATCACAACTCCCCCCACTTGGGAGATCGGATCACAACTTGGTTCATCTCCGGCCGGTGTACAAACCCCTAGTGCACAGACAACCTCCGGCCATGCACACTGTGGAGTTATGGTCTGAGGAGACAATGGACACTCTAAAGGACTGTTTTGAAGCCACTGCCTGGAAGCAGCTCTGCGATCCACATGGTGAGGACATCGATGGCCTCATTCACACCTTCACGGGCTACCTCAGCTTCTGTGTGGACAAATCCGTTCCCACCAAGACCATACGGCGTCACTCAAACAACAAACCCTGGATCAACCCTGAGATAAAAACACTTCTGAGAAGAGAAGAAGAGGATCTTCAGGTCGGGGAACAGGGAGATGCTGAAGTCCGTACAGAGGGAGCTGAGGAGAAAGATCAGAGAAGGCAAGGACAGCTTCAGGAAGAAGATGGAGGACAAGCTGCAACAGAGCGACATCAGCGGGGTCTGGAGAAACCTCAAAACCATCTCGGGGCTCCAGAATACCTCCCCCCAGGCCACGGGGGGCAGGGAGTGGGCGAACAACCTGAATCTGTTTTTCAATAGATTTGACCAACCGCCCTCCCCCCTGTCTGCACAACAACCACTGCTGCCTCTAAGAAATCAAGTCCTGCTGCCCACTCCCCACTCCACCGACACCCCCCCCCACTCCCAACACACAGCCCCCCATCCTGACCCTGACCAAGACCCAGGTGAGGACGGAGCTGAGGAAGATCAAGGCGAGGAAGGCGTCGGGACCGGATGGCATCAGCGCAAAGCTCCTCAAGTCCTGTGCAGACCAGCTGTGTGGGATTGTGACGTATATCTTCAACATGAGCCTGAAACTGGGGAGGGTACCACAGCTGTGGAAAACATCTTGTGTGGTACCTGTACCAAAAACTTCCCACCCCAAAGACCTGAACAGCTACAGACCGGTGGCCTTGACGTCCCACTTGATGAAGACCCTGGAGAGACTGCTCCTTGCTCATCTCCGCCCCCTGGTGGAACCAGCGATGGATCCACTCCAGTTCGCCTACCAGCATGGCATTGGGGTGGAGGATGCGGTGATCTTCCTCCTTCACCGTTCTCTGTCCCACCTGGAGAAGCCCGGGAATATGGTGAGGATCATGTTCTTTGACTTCTCCAGTGCTTTCAACACCATCCAACCGATGATCCTGAAGGACAAGCTGCTGCGCACAGGGGTGGACCAGCACCTGTCATCATGGATCCTGGACTACCTCACGAACCGGCCTCAGTTTGTGAGAACCCGGGACTGTGTTTCCGACACGATCATCAGTAGCACGGGGGCCCCCCAGGGAACGGTGCTGGCTCCCTTCCTGTTCACTCTTTATACTGCGGACTTCTCACACAACACAACACATTGCCATCTACAGAAGTTCTCTGATGACTCTGCGATCGTTGGTCTCATCTCCAACGGAGATGAAGCTGAGTACAGAGGGCTTATCCAGGACTTTGTGGACTGGTGCCATCGGAACTGCCTCCAGATCAACGCGAGGAAAACTAAGGAGCTGGTGGTGGACTGCCGCAGGCATGGGCAGCCCCTCACAGCACCAGTAAATATACAGGGAACAGACATCGAGATGGTGACATCCTATAAGTACCTGGGTATTCATCTGAACAATAAACTAGACTGGTCACACAATACTGATGCACTCTACAAGAAGGGACAGCGCAGGCTGTTCCTGCTGAGGAGACTCAGGTCTTTTGGTGTACAAGGGGCGCTGCTGAAGTCATTCTATGACACGGTGGTGGCATCAGCCATCACTTTTGGAGTGGTCTGCTGGGGCAGTGGCATTACTGCAGCCGATAGGAAGAGACTGAACAAACTGATTAAGAAAGCTAGCTCTGTCCTGGGGCAGCGCCTTGATCCGATGGAGGAGATAGGAGAAAGAAGGACGGTGGCTAAACTGTCATCTCTGCTGGAGTCCGAGTTCCACCCTATGCAGGACATACTGGATGCACTGAGGAGCTCATTTAGCAGCAGACTACATCATCCCAGGTGCACAACCGAGAGGTTTCGTAGGTCCTTCCTACCAACGGCTGTCAGACTGTACAACCTAAGCAGGGCTGCTCGCAGAGATAGCAAAAAGACGTAACAAACTAATAGTTTTTTTGAATGCAGAAGATGCAATAGACTTACACAATGGTCCTCTCCGGCATACAACTAGGAACATACCGGTCGCTATGGAGGGTGAGAATATGTATGGGCACATAATCATACCATGTAGGATAACTAAGTAGATGGTTATGCTGTTTCATCCCACCTAGCAACAATGCTCTGCACTGTGTGTGTTTATATATTTACATATTTATTCCATCTAGCTACAATGCTCAGCACTGGGTGTGTTTATATTTATATATCTATATATTTATTCCATCTAGCTACAATGCTCCGCACTGTGTTTTTATATATCTACATATTATTCCATCTAGCTACATTGCTCCGCACTGTGTGTGTTTATATACTTGCATATTTATTCCACCTAGCTGCAATGCTCCGTACTGTGGGTGTTTATATATTTACATATTTATTCCATCTAGCTACAATGCTCTGCACTGTGTGTTCATATATTCATATATTCATATATTTATTCCATCCAGCTACAATGCTCTGCACTGTGTGTCTGTGTGTGTGTGTGTATATATATATTTTATAGTAATATGTACATATGTATATTAGCTGCTCTTGCTTGCTTGTTTTTGTTTTTTTTTTCTTACCTTCTGATTGTTGCTCTGAGTGTTGCTATCCCTGTGCTGTTGCAATCCTGGAATTTCCCCGTTGTGGGACTAATAAAGGCTTATCTTATCTTATCTTATCTTATCTTATCTTACCAGAACAGAACATATACTATTTACACTCAGTTCTTTGGATGGAAGGATAGAACTGGCATGGGGGCCCCAGGCACCATCTCAGCAGATGCACCCCTGGAAACTGCCGGTCCCTGGGGTGATGGCTGACCCTCCGGATGCTGAAGCTGCTCCTCCTCACCACAGACCTTGTCCCACGTCCAGCCTCGTCTCCCAGAGTCTTCTCCCAGACACGCCGAAGCTGGTTCGCATGCCACACCGAGCCGTCAGACAGCCTGAAGTGGGCTGTGCCCAGTTTCTCCACTATGCGCAGACACTCCTGATGCTCCTCAGGTTGTCAACTGGCCCATCTTCATCGCAGACATTTCTTATGTCAACTCCGAACCCAATCCAGGACCCTCAACGGGGCCTGGCTCGGCTTGAGACGTTGTTGTTGAGTACACTGATCCTCTGTGCTTCTCGGTCTTGCCCCGACCTCTTCTAATGCTGTTGTAATGTGTACCCTCGCAGTCGCAGACCCCCCATCATCTTTAATGGCAAAACCCAGTCCGTAAAATAAAACACAGCCCATGATGTTATTGCCCCATGCTGTCACATGGAACGTGAAGTCGGTTACCGCCGCAGACTTGTACCGAACAGTCAACTTCAAAGTCCTGACCGTATCCAGCCTTCCACCGCTATAACTGTACAATGGCGCTGAGTTACCTCTAATCCAGTGGTGGGGAAAAAAACTTCTTCACCGTGGCCCAATTCAGCAACAATCCCTCTGCCCCGTGTCGATCAACAGCGGCAGCTCCATGTCATCCAGCCCTATTGTGCAAAATGTGTACCCACTCGTGATGGGGGACACCATGTGAATGGTTGTTGGGGGCGAGCTGAGCGCTTTATCCCCTGGTCTTTCCTGCTTAACTTCATGACACATCCTGGCAAAATACTTAAAGCGACCACATCTGTTACAATGTGCTGTTCTCGCTGGACAGTCCTTAGCCTTATTATGGTGCTTAGCAGATCCACAACCCATGGAAAGGGATTTTCCCGGGGCAGACCCCCAACTGGTAGCGTTGATTTCCGCATCTTCATCGTCAGAGCTATCTTCGCTATCCATGTCCGCGGCATTTGCCATGACAGGAGGCTCTAGCAGCTGCTGTGACTGGTGCCCAGTTAGCTCCAGAGCTAGCTTGTCCGCGGCTTCCATTTGGAGAGCTAGCTTAACGGCTCTGGCTAACGTAAGGTCACTAGGCGCCGTAAGTAGCGTAGCCCACAATGTAGCGCTGCATGTCTGTTCCGCCAGCTGGTCACAAATCATTTCTTCTTCCAGTGTCCCAGAACTACACTCACCAGCTAGCTGCACCAAATCAGTGACAAACTGCTGGACGGGTTCACTTACCCGTTGACGTCGCTGCTGAAAGCAGATCCTCCAGACCGTCACATTATCCGGAATGTCAAAATGGCAAGCTAGCAGCTCCGCTACCTCTTCGTAGGTGTCCGCAGCACGAAGTGTTCGCAGGATCCCCTGGCTCTCTATGCCCAAATTGCGCACCAATAGCGCCCGGGCTCTCTGCTTGTTAAGCTCCCCGAGCCCCAGTGCAGCAATGTAATTCTGAAAGGCTTTGTACCACCTAGGCCAGGGCACCAGTGGTTCTCCGAGTGCCTTGAGGAAAGGGTGGATAGGGACCATGCATGGCTCCATGGTTTAAGCCGACATCGCCAATGTTATGTCTGATATTACCTGCTGTACAGAAGAGGTGAGTTGACTTGGAACACAGCCTTATTGAACTTGCTGACAGTGACAGCTACAGACACAGCACCGGTCAAGGTACAGGTGAGATAAGAGCCTAAGATGGCCGACCCCCGGCCTTATATAGGGCGGGGCGGTGACACCACCAGAGGTGCCCGTCACCATCTCACACTTCATATTAAAATACATATATCACACAATACAGCTTTTTTTAATGCCGAATCCAATATTTTTAAATTTGGGTATTGGCCGATACTGATACAAAACCGATATGCAGCTTGTGACCTGATTAAATTCAGTGTACTGCTATTATTTCTGCAAGTATTTAAGATTGGAGATGTTAAACTTATGAAACTACACTTTTACATCTGCACTTTAAAGGGTTTTTATATATACATTTTGCCATTTATCAGGCATATATTTTAATACAAATAATAATAAAGAATGTTAACCCCTATCATTTTTAAATCAGCCACTAAATTGCAAAGGACAGTCTGAACTCTGTGAAAATATCACAGGAAGAATACATTTATTAAAAAAAAATATGAGTTAATGTATGTCCAGTATGATTTTGAGTCTGATATGAAGCCCTAATAACAGTCACAGACACCTGTCCTCCATTACAGCTCTAATATAAAGTTAAGTTATATTTTAATCATTTTCTGTAACATCTAATTACGTTTAATGAAATGTCTCCCGGGAAAAATGTCTGCTGTATTATACCTGAACACCCACATAAAACAATGCTTTTTTAAAAATAAGTTAATAGCATTATAAATAATTAACAGCTCACCTCACCATCACAGCCATCAGATGGATAGAAAGTTTGCATTAATCTATTTGTTTGAAAATATTTCAGTGTTTTTATCATCCAGGAAACAAAATTTAGGACTACCGAGTGCAAGCCAACAAAGTTCTTCTCTTTAACAAAGAACAGATAAAATCATTTATCTGTTTGTCTATAAGTCTTCAGCTTTTGTTTATTTTTAATAACATTTTTGTTTGCAATTATAAATTTTATTTAGTTTTCATCTATTTTTTTAATCCTAAAAACATAGTCGTTAACCATCTTGTCTCTAACATTACGAGCTGTATTACAACAATGCAGTCGGTCAGTCATTTGTCACTGATGTAGAGCGTGTTTATGGGCATTTCCAAGTTCATTTCCTTATCACAACAGCGTAGAAATGAACTTTTCGCCAGCACATGACGCAAAGAAGCTGGTCTAATTATTCAGAGGTGTGTTTTGGATAATCCAATCCAAAGTGCTCCTGCCCATCCCTTTAATGCAAAGAGGCACATTATCTAAAGTGAATTGTGATCGTGATGGTTTAAGACGGGTTTTGCGCTGACCAGAGCCTGTGCGTGTGAGCCAAAATGCATGTGATAGTAATTCTGCTTGGTAATAAGGAAGACATCAATCACAGTTGATGCCCAGTTAGTTATGTTAGAAAGAACAAATGGAGAAGAATGCCGAACTGAAAAATCAGCTGAATGGTTTAATGTACGTAGTGTGCGCTTCATGTAATGTAGAACTTCAGGAAAAGAGGATGATGCCTGTGCAAACTTTCATAAACTTTCGTTAATGATGGCACAGAAGTTGCTCCCAGCCCGTGGGGAGATGGAGTGCTCCCTTTCCTGTTGCGTTTGCTGACCGAGGGTCCCCCCACCTGTCTTGGCAGGGGTCTTTCGAGGTTTGCGGGTCTCTGTTCCAGTCCCTCCCAGGTGGGAGGGAAAAACGAGATTTGGCACGGCTTCCCATCCACCGACGGCCCCGCCACGAAACAAGCCTGCTCTCAGCAGCCTCTGATAGGTGGCAGTCGGGGAGCTTGCTGGGGCCGGTGGCCGAGGCAATGTGGACGCACCTCTGTCTCTCTGTAAAAAATAAAAAAAACCCACACTCCTTGTTCATTCATGTATTTCTCTAAAAGAAATCCTACATTAATGCCTAATCTATAGACTCCAGTGGTAAGTCCACAATTAAAAGGAGAGTTTGGATGCAATAATAATAAAAAAACTAGTGTATGATCATTATGTAATTAAAATGATGGGCGATTATATGACTGCTACAACTATCTCCATTAAAATAAAAGAAGATCCCAGTGCTGCCATTTCCTCATAAGCTCCAGAGCTGTGCGATTTCAAAACACGGCAATGAAATAGCATTAAACAATGCGCTTCTCACGATAGATCTCCTTTTTCCTGATCAAAAGCAGATTGTCATGACATGCACTATACTGTAATTGTAATGCACATTAGATTGCACGCCGCCACACATCTTTGAAATGAGCCGCCTCCTCCCAGTGCATAGCGGGTGCACTGTCTACTGACAAAAAACAAACAATGCACTGACAGAAACTAACTAAAACACTGGCATACAGTGGACAGTCTGGCGGAAAAGTCTGCGGATGATCATCGTAATAGGGCCCTACATCTTTGACATGCAATCGCTGTTCACAGACTGGAGGCTGTGTGTCAGGACCACTGGCTGCAGAGGGAGTGAGATTTTTACAGAATGTTGGCAGTTTTAATAGGTGCTTATTGGTTTAGTTTATGTTTTTAATAGATCTGTTTTATTTATTTATTGCTCTCCGATACGATCCAGTCATTTTGCCTGGATCAAACCCCATACGATACTAAATATCAAATCGGCCCATCTCTAGAACAAACGCAGCTGATGACAATGCAGACCTAACTCATTTACAGTGACCAGTGTCATCATGGCAGAGAGGTTTAGCTCTTAGGAAGCACAAGTTTGAATCCAGACTGCAACAGTTTTAGGCAACATGGTGATGTAATGGTTAGCACTACTGCCTGACAGTAAGAAGGCCATTGTTTCAAATCCACCAGCTAGTAGGGCCTATCTGTGTGGGGATTGCATGTTCTCACTATGCTGGTGTGGGTTTACCCTGAGTGCTGCCATTCCCTTCCTTCTTCTTCTTTCGGCTGCTCACTTTAGGGGTCACCACAGCGGAACATCTGCCTCCATCTCACCCTATCCCTTGCAGCTTTCTCTGTAACATCAACCCTCTCCATGTCCTCTTTCACTGCATCCATGAATCTTCTCTGTTGACTTCCTCTTTTTCTCCTGCCTGGCAGCTCCATCTTCAACATCCTTGTCCAATATATCCACTATCCCTCCTCTGCACATGTCCAAACCATCTCAGCCTTGCCTCTCTTACTTTGTCTCCAAACCACTCAACCTGAGCTATCCCTCTGATATACTCATTTCTAATCTTGTCCCTCCTAGTCACTCCCAATGAAAACCTTAGCATCTTCAACTCTGCCACCTCTAACTCCATCTCCTGTCTTTTTGTCAGCGTCACCATCTCCAAACCATACATCACTGCAGGTCTCACTACCATCTTGTAAATCTTCCCTTTCACTCTTGCTGCTATCCTTCTGTCACAAATCACCCCTGACACTTGTCTCCACTCACTCCACCCTGCCTGCAAATGTGTTTTTTCAAAATGTAGCCAGGTTTGGATGTTTTTCTTCATAATATAAGGCTTCCATCTTGCCATCCTACCCCATAGCCCAGACATATGAAGAAGATGGGAAATTGTTGTCGCATGTACTAAACAGCCAGTGCTTGCCAGAAATTTCTGCAGCTCCTTCAATATTGCTGGCAGCCTCTTGGCAGCCTCCCTGACCAGTTTTCTTCGAGGGACGTCGAGTTCTTGGTAATGCCAGTGTTGTGCCATATTTTCTCCACTTGATGGTGACTGTCTTCATTGTGTTCCATGGCATATTTAATGCCTTGGAAATTCTTTTGTACCCTTCTTCTGACTGATACCTTTGAACAATGAGATCCCTCTGATGCTTTGGAAGCTCTCTGAGGACCATGGCTTGTGCTGTAAGATGTGACTATAAAAATGTCAGGAAAAGCCTACTAGAACAGCTGAACTTTATTTGGGGTTAATCAGAGGCACTTTAAATGGTGGCAGGTGTATGCTGACTCCTATTTAACATGAGTTTGAAGGTGATTGGTTAATTCTGAACATATTTGTGTCTGAGCTTGGTTGGAGGACCAGGCTCACGCTTCAACTTATTCTTGTGCTTGTCATTATTATCATTATCCTGAGTTGTCATCATTGTGGTTAGTCTGTCTTGTATCTTTGAGTTTCCCCTTCATTATTATGGCCCAGTCTATGTTCTTTAGAATTTGCTATTTATTTCCACTGTTGGTTATGATTGTCATGAATGGCTCTCGCGAGCCATTAAGGAGACGCGATAGTCAACCGATGAGTTTGCGTCTTTATTAACAAAGGACATGAATACACAGGATGACAAAATAATAAGCCTCGAAGGGCAAACATGCACATAAACTCTGACACAGAACTCTACCTCGGGAGATTGGCTAGGGAAGGCAGCGAGGACGAAACCTACACTGAGCAGTTAGCACTTAAGGGAGGATGAGGAACAGAGTCACAGAAGAAACTGGAGTTGGGCGTAGGAACTCCAGCTACGTACACTGAGGTGCACGATGTCATAGGGTGTAGGTCGCAGCGAGGAGTAATCCTCAGCTGCTTCCTTAAATGGGGAACAGAACCCAATCAGGAAAAGGGGAAAGGCAATTAATGACAATATCATACAGCTGTCCCGGAGCAGCTGGGCTTTGACAGCCGGAAGTCTGCCGAGACGCTGTCAAAATAAAAGCCTCGGAGGAGGCCATAAGACCAGACCCAGAATGGGGTAGAACTGGAGAAATACCGGACCACCCGAGCGCGGACAGAGTCAGCACTCGGATCGTAACAGTAGCCCCCATTCGCAAGGCGAATTCCAGGCACCGTGTAACATCAAAGCCCCACCCACCCACCCAGAGGGTCAACCAGACCACCCCAGGGAGGGAGGCGGGGGGAAGGCCAGGCGGGCAAGAAGCAAGACATAAAGTCAGGGAGAGAGAAAAAACCCCCCCTCCAGAATACGGCAACCAGTACAGAAGCGAAATACAGAAGACAGTCCTCGAACAAACTACATAAATGGGGCCATACAGAGGAACAAAGCAATCATCTGCCGTGCAGAACAAATGATAGCAACTTAACACAGTGAGCCGAATTTGATATCACCAGACATAAAAAAAAAAACATTCACTTCCTTAGAAGCAATGCAATAACATTGGCATATTACCCGCAAATTACCAGTAACATGTATACACAAAGCTGAGGGAAAAAGGTATAAACGGGAGCAAAGGAGCTGATGCATACATTTTCCTCAGATACAATGTAGAACTGGGTGATTGAGACACAAATATAAACACCTCTTGAAAAGTGTAGAGTCACTTAGAGTCAGTAACATTTACATCAATAATTAACCCAAATTGGCTTCCTTATATGCGATCTCTGGGGAGAGGGATGACAGCAGGCAGAGCGCAATAGAGAAAAAACCCACAAGTTCAGGTGGCCTGCCTGCATCTAGCGTCTAGATCGCTAATGGGGGGAAGAAAATTAGTTCGGGCGGCCTACCCAGAACGCCAAATAGGCGAAGCAATGTCCCAGGCGGCCGACCCATGTCATTCCACCACCAGAACCGTTGGAGAGCACTCGGAGACGGCCTCCCTATGGAGATGAAAAGCGAGGGAGGGCCGAACCAAAGACAGGAAGTCCCAGCGGCCCCGATGGACGGAAACGAGGAATGGACGAAAAACAGGGAGACAGTCCAGCTATGATCAGTGGAAGATCTGCAGCTCCACCTCCGAACTTCACCAGATTAGGCACAGTCCTCCCATCAGACCCCACGTGAGCCCGAGCTGCACCCACGATGGACCCAGATTAGATCGCGGCTGCACCCATGATGGACCCCGACTGGGTTGGAACAGCACCGGGAACGGCCTTCAACCCCGAACCCAGGTCCTCCAGAGCAGAGACTAGGACCGACTCATCACCGGCGACCCTGGCGGAAGGCTCAGGAGAGAGAAAAGGACCGGGATCAGGATCACCGGTAGCAACAGAACCCGGCGAGACAGGCTCAGATGCGGCAGACGGCTGCACCCGGCTTGTCTCCCCGAGAGATAGGCAAAAATGCTCCAGAGCAGAAAGAAGGAAGACAAGGTAGAGCACTTGCCTGATCTCGGGTTCTGTCGCCGTCCAGGACTTCAGTGATCCGGGCTCAGGACGAAGAAGGACATCCTCTGGCTCCCACTCGGCGATGGCGGGCCCTGTAGCCGGCATGATGGTTTCCACAGCCTGAGGATCCTCCTGCGCTGACGATCATGCCGACGACCCGCACGGCGTGGGGGCAGGAGATCCTTGACCTGCTGGGTCGGACCACTCCACCGTGGAGACCCGGGGACGCTTCATCGTCGGTGCAGGTTCCAAACGGCAGTCTGTCCTCCTCCTCTGTCCGTGACACGGCTGCGGGGCTGGAACCAAGCTCTCCAGGCCCGCAGGCTCCCTCCTCGTCCGGTGGCGTTGGCCTGGCACCGCAGGACGCTCGGGGGAAGGAGACACAAAGGTGGCAGGTTTGCCATTAATTTCTGCAGCAGGTGGAGGAAGCTCGGGGGGCTGTGAACCCCGAGCTCCACCCCCAGGAATCAAACTAGGCAATCCACCCAATACAGGAAGAGGATGAATAGACACTTACCTGATTCCCGGAGGGCTGATGGAACCTGCCGCAGTGGACTTGAGTCCTCCCTTCCCTCGCTGGATGGTGACAGAGGGCCCCCCGGGAAGAAGAGGAGGAGCCGCTCGCGATGGATCAAGGACGGGCCTCGCCGGAGCAGGACTCTGGGCACACACAGCAGCCAGGGAAGGCGTCGAGGAGGAGGGGACGACAGCCGAGCCGAACCGGGCATGATGAACTGACGGGAGAGCAGGGAAAGATGACCCGGGGGGAGAGGCTGCGGGGGTTCCCTCCAGATGAGACGCAGGAGTGGCAGCTGTCTAAGAGGTGGAGACCTTGCAACGACCCGGAACTGGATCCGGACGGGGTTCTCGCTGAGTCTTGTTTGGAGTGAGGCGACAACATTCACTGGCTGATGGCGAGGCAAAGGTGAGGTCCGGGAATCGCCGCTCCTGTGCAGAAACAGAAGCGAGCAGCTCGGCGTACTCAGGAAAGTCACTCAACTCTGGATTCCTCTCCACCAGCCTGACAGCCACCGTCACATGCCTAATTATCTGCGTGGGGTGAACAGCGGAGCGAGCTGCCGCCACTCGGTCCCGGATGGAAGCAGCTGTGCGTTGTAGCTTCTCCGGGGGATTCCCGAATGACGACACACTCCAACGGGGATCACCCCTGGGCGGTGCAAACTCCTGGACCAGAACGGAGACAGGAATGGGATCCAGACATGAGGAGCGAGGATGCCTCCTCTTCGGCTTCCTGCCGGGGTTTCCCTCCAGCCCACGGAGTCTCTCCCGTTGCGCAGCGATGTCAGCCTTCCTCGCCATAATTTCCGGGTGGTTGGAATAGCAGGGAAGGTGCATTATAATGTCCTCAGCGAGGTCCAGGTGTCGGCGTATATTGCTGGGGGTGTCATAAAGCGTAGTGGTGAAAAGCGTTCCATCAACATAGTCCAGAGCCTCCGCTAGCTCGTAGCCCAGGTGCTGAACGCTGCGCCTGAAAGACGACATCCTCCCAACAAGCAGTGACCCAGACAGAGAAGAACAAATGTCCAATTAGGCAGGACTCACCGGGACTGGCGTCTCACTCTGGCTGCGACCTACTGTCATGAATGGCTCTCGCGAGCCATTAAGGAGACGCGATAGTCAACCGATGAGTTTGCATCTTTATTAACAAAGGACATGAATACACAGGATGACAAAATAATAAGCCTTGAAGGGCAAACACGCACATAAACTCTGACACAGAACTCTACCTCGGGAGATTGGCTAGGGAAGGCAGCAAGGACGGAACCTACGCTGAGCAGTTAGCACTTACAGGAGGATGAGGAACAGAGTCACAGAAGAAACTGGAGTTGGGTGTAGGAACTCCAGCTACATACAGAGGTGCACGATGTCATAGGGTGTAGGTCGCAGCGAGGAGTAATCCTCAGCTGCTTCCTTAAATGGGGAACAGAACCCAATCAGGAAAAGGGGAAAAGTAATTAATGACAATATCATACAGCTGTCCCGGAGCAGCTGGGCTTTGACAGCCGGAAGTCTGCCGAGACACTGTCAAACTAAAAGCCTCGGAGGAGGCCATAAGACCAGACCCGGAATGGGGTAGAACTGGAGAAATACCGGACCACCCGAGCGCGGACAGAGTCAGCACTCAGATCGTAACAATGATCCCCTTTTTAGTCCTGTTTATTAGTTTCATAGTCATGTTTAAATTTGCTTGTGGTTATTCCGGTCATGATCTCCTGTTTGGTTTGGCTTTATTTTCACAGTGTTCTCAGTTCCCTTTTTGCATCGCCTTATTTCTTCTTGTTAATTTGCTAAGTGCACACACCGGTTTGTAATTTGTAATATATTCCATTTGTCTGCCTTATTTAAGGGATGCAGCCCTTCACCTGGGTGCTCCGTCATTAGTCGACTGGCGTGAATTCACACGCTTCTGTTCGTCTGTCCGTCAGTCCAAGTCTGTGAGTTTTGTCTGTCAAGTCTTGTTTAGCTTTAGTTTCAGCTTCCAAGCTGCTTTATTTTGTGTTTATTAAATTATGTCAAATGCTCGCTATGCATTTGAGTCCTACACTCTGCCCCACCGGGGCGCAACCTGAGACAGAATGACACAGCCTGTCATGCAAGCGAGTTCAGTGAGCAAGCGGTGGTGGCCGTGGTGGAGGATTTGGCGGCTGTTGCTCGAAGCAACTCTTCCCTGGAGTACGCTTAGGATTGCTGGGGGAGGGTAGCGAACTTGATGACAGCTAGACCAAGTTTGCACTCCCATCCGTGGATTCAGAGACTGACGCTTACTCCACTACCTCCGTTACCAACTGTCAACTCCTCACTTTCCGGCCACCTGGTCTCTCTCCGGTGGAGCAGAGAGAGCTCCTCAGCTGCAACTTGGCATTCGGGGGCCCCGGGTGGAAGGATTCTTCAAGGAAGCGCCGCTTCTCTCGACACTGCACCCCTATACCCACAGCTCCAAACCAGAGGATATCCGGAGCCACCCAGAAGGATTCATCTGGACTATCCATAGCAGCAGAGCGGGAACACAGGCAAGTACTGTTGTGATGGGTTTTAGTGTGATAGCAGGCATGATGACGTCACCTTCCGGCTGCGTCTTCACACCGACATATATAAGGGAGCGTCCGCCATTAGAGGCTCTCTTGCCCGGATGACTCTGCATGTAACCGCATGTAGTGTGCTACTGATCAGTTCCTTAATAAAGCACAGTTCCAGTGCAATCTCCTCGTCCATCTCTTTTATGCCAGAACGAAGAGAACACGGCTGAAGAGTGCGAGCACAAGCATGCTAAGAGCCCCGAAGTACAGCGGCAGCAGCCGAGCACAGACACAACACATGATGCGGCACAGCAGAGAGGAAGTGCCAGACTGTTTTAGTACCTTCGCTCAACAAGCTACAGAGGTTACGACTGAGCTGACGGGTGAAGAATCCATTTCAATGAGCAACACCGGAGAGGCATCAGACACCTTTTGTACCTATGACGAGCCTCAACAGATGATGGAGACAAAGGGTGAAGGGTCCACAGCAAACATGGTGACAACGAAATCACTGCAACACAATGGAGGTCCCAAGCTGAACAAGCACACAGCACCACTGGGAGTACAGCAGCATGTAAAGCCAAGCAGGGTACCACTCCAGGTCATGGACTGGGTTCAGGTTCACGCCGGCAGGAGACCAGGATGGCAACTGACCGGGCCACAGCCAGCGAAACAATGGGCGCTGCTGAGGATCGTGGCGAGGCTGAGAATGATGTGCTTTCGGCTGAGACGGTTCAGTTTGGCATACAAACCAACTACAGCGTGTCCGGGTGGCTGCTCCAGATGGCGAGGTTCCGCGGGAATCGGCTGCCGCAGTGTGGGACCCAGGCTGCAGCATCATGATGATTGGCCCCAGGGGTCTGACAGGTCCAGGGAGGAGGCCACCTGTTTAGTTAGGAGCATGGCTGGACACATCAAAGTGGCAGAATACATCACTTAGCCATGCGGGGTCTCGTAGTAGTCCACCCACAGGCCCTAGATTAGTTGTTATTTAATGTATTTATCGTTTTATTTAGTGTGCTTATTGGGGTTTCTGTTTTACCAAATTGGGGAGGGTCTTAATTGGATGTGTTTTGTGTTTTGTAAAGGGGGCGAGAATGTTGTGATGGGTTTTAGTGTGATATGCAGCGTGATGACATCACCTTCCAGCTGTGCCATTAGAGGATCTCTTGCCCGGATGACTCCGCATGTAAACGCATGTAATGTGCTGTTGATCAGTTTGTTAATAAAGCACAGTTCCAGTGCAGTCTAATCGTCTGTCTCTTTTATGCCAGATTTGTGGACATAACAAGTACCTTTTCATTTTTTAACACCAATAGATGATAGGTCTTGCCTGGTTCCCGATGGGAGGGCTCGGCAGCAGCCATGTGCCACTGCTAAACTCTCACCACCCAGCTCTGTTGTAACATCTTCTGCCGCTACTTCGCCCTCATCTGCCTTTCCTCTCTCCTCTTCCCCGAGTGTTATGCCTGATGACGTCACCCGCTGCCGGGAGCTGCTGGACCTCATTAGGGATGTGGGAGAGTGCTACACCCTTTGCCTGCACCTGGACGGGTGGGAGGATACAGCATGGAGGGATGCGGCATGAAGGCATGCCCTTTCAGCTCGTTGCAGTGAAGCCTCATCTGAGGGAGGACATTCCTGCTTTCCTCGATGATTTCCTGTGGTTTGACGAGTTCGCCATTGGGAATGCCTTCCTCCAGAGGAGGAGGAGCCATCATCTGTTCCTGAGGCTGGTCCGCATCAATCATCTGTTTCTGAGGCTGGTACACACCGTTTGTCGTGCCAGGTTCTACTACGGAGGCTGGTAGTGGCCCGGCTGAAGATTCGTTCCCCTCATTTGAGGTGGCTATGCTGGAGGTGACCCCTGTGCATCAGGGCTCGAGGATCTACAGCTGCTGCCGCTATTAGTCACTGATCTGCACGCTACATCTGAGGACACTGCAGATCAACCTGTTTCATTGGGATTGGTCGTTGTGCCCGAGGTCATGTGACCTCCACCTGTCATTGTGCCTGAGGTTATGGGACCTCCACCAGCCGATACTTCAGAGGCTGGGAGACCTCCAGCCATTGATCCAGAGGTTGGCGTGCCTCCATCTGCCATTTCAGAGGCCGGCGTGCCTCCACCTGTCGTTTCGGAGGTCGGGGCGTCACCACCAGGTGTTCCTGAAGTCAGAACTCTGCAGGTACTGTCCCCGGAGCAAGTAGCAATTGTATTGTTACCTCCAGAGCAAGAGACTTCTATGTTAATTTCTGTGCAAAGAGCTCCGCTGTTACCATCTGCTGAGCTCACAGATTCTGTGTTGTTGTCTCTGCAACAGCAGCCTTTATATTGATGTTGTGAATTTTGTTGTTTTGCATAAAAATTGAAGGTAATAAATGCTGTATGTGTTCTAATACAGCATACCGGGGTGGGAAAAATGTCATACAGGGGTGGCTGTGGCGCAGGTATGGTGTGGCGACTACTAATCGAAGGGTCAGTGGTTCAATTCCTACTCTCTCTGAAGTCTGCATGTCAAAGTGTCCTTGAGCAAGACACTGAACCCCCAGTTGCTTGTGGTGGGTCAGGCCAGCGCCTTGCATGGCAGCTCTGCCGCTATCAGTGTGTCAGTATGTGTGTGAATGGGTTAATAGCAGGATCTGTAAATCACTTTGGTCATCCAGAGATGAGTAAAAAGCACTATATAACTGAATGCCATTTAGCATTTAATGTAGCTGAAATAGCACAGGAAATACTGCTGTATTTTGACATGTACCAATGGTGAAAAGGCAAGAATGGGGTTTCCCAACCTTTCAGGAAGTTATATGTGAGCATGCGGTATCATATCCTGTATTCCTCTCACTACTTTACCACATCACATTGAAGAAAACTGTGTACTTGTGTTCACAAACAATCAAATATATCTGAAAATATTCCCACTCTAGAAGAACCTGAGTAATTTCCTTCAACGTTTCTGTTTCATTTTCTTTACTACTGTACTTCACCTACTTTCTAGACCTTTTTCTATGTTGTCTGTTTGAAGCTTAACCACTTTAACCTATCTATAACTTCCGCCATATTCTTTGTAGTGCATAATATAGGCCGTGGCCTCTATTTGAGAATTCATCTGATACAAATACAGCACTCAGCAGATATTACTCACTGTCCACATTTCTTACTGATTTATAAATAATTTTGTCTTTTAAGATAGTATTCCAGAGCTAAGGGAGATAACTTTAATGCAGAGAAAGAAAGAGGGATCAGTTTTGCACTGCCTGTGTCTGACTCAATGCCTGGTGTGTAATAACGACAGAAGTAAAGCACACAACAGTGATCAGTGGGATAAGCTCTTAGACCTTCTACACACTCCTCTTCACTCTAATTGACGAGTGTAATTTGATGGCACTCGTAACAGAGTTAGAAAGCAATTAGCGTCATGGCCCATCGGCACAAACGGTGCAGAGAGGCCACCTGTGGGTCACTTTTTAATTTGGTGAGTGCTTAGTGCTTAGCACAGGACTCTGCCTTTGATATACTCTGTAGATGGTAAATCCTGTTAGCGCTAACTCCACAAACTAGCCCACCGACCAATATCCATCTAATCCACTGGTTAGAAGCTCACCAAACCGCACAACAAATTATTAGGGTGTCATCTGGCCTAGGATTAAAATCCAGGCCTCTTCGCATAAATAGAGAAGAAAAAGTAGAGATGAAAGGGAGGGGAGGATATAGGAGGGAAGAAGGACAAGGCAATAGTGGGGGAGGGTGTTTAATTAAAGCGACTGATCCATGCTGTTTGTTGAAGGACTAATTGTCTTTCCCCCTGAGGAGGCTGTTTCCCCGAGGAGCTTCTCCAAATTATACTCCAGACGGTAAATCCTTGTTGGTGGTGAAGACGACTGCTATAACTGGAAAGAAAAAGAAAATAATAATTTAGGGAAATAAGTTTATTTCAAAACAATAACAACATACGAGGAGATTCTCTTTGTTCCTTTTGTTTCTGTTCATCAGCTACATGGATGAGCTCGGGTGTGTTTGTTCTAATTAGGCCAACATTGTTGATCTTGTCAAACACTGGGGTCTTCCTCTTTTCCCCCTGGGGAGTGTTTTTAACATTTCGTCGCCGAGCAGGGTACTTGACCCAGAATAATCTTTAACCTCTCATTAAACCAGTTAGGATCTCTTTCATAGCCATGCTTTGCCACTCTAAATTTCCTTTGACTGTAGCTCTGCCTATGAACAATAATCCATGTGCCACAGCATAAGCAGTGTCAATTAGTATCATAATATTACCTTTCTAGCAACTTGCAAAATAAAGTAATTGTTCAATGAACTGATATACTGTTCAACCACTACTGACTTATTTAAGGACTGGATGGAAAAAATGTATGCAAAACTAACTCATAAAGTTATGTTCATCTGTGGGGATTTCAATATAGATCTGATGAATTCAAAACAACATAGTTTGACAGAAGAATTTATCAACACAATGTACAGTATGGGCTTACATCCAACAATTACCGGACCTAGCAGAATCACGTCACACAGTGCCACACTAATAGATAACATATTCACAAACATTATGGAAAATAATATCAGGAGTGTGGGCTTTTATTGAATGATATCAGTGACCACCTGCCGATTTTTGTTGTCTATCAATGTGATTATAGGAAGAAAAAGTATACCAAAAATATTAAATATAAAAGAATAAGAACCGAAGAATCTATGTATTTACTGACAAAGGAATTATTAATACAAGATTGTAAGATAGTTTATGATGAAAATGATATAAATAAAGCATATGATCATTTTTTACAAATATTTCAATCATTGTACAATAAAAACTGTCCTATAAAACAATACAGTGACAGACAACAAAAGAAAAATATTCCTTGGGTCACCAAGGGGTTAATAAATGCATGTAAACAGAAGAATACATTATATAAACAATTCATTAAGTGCAGAATGGTGGAGGCTGAGATCAAATATAAAAGATATAAAAATAAGCTTACTAATATAATGAGGACCTGTAAGAAAGAATACTACAACAGAATATTAGAGGATAATAAAAATAACTTAAGAGGAATATGGCAAGTACTCAATGGGATTATTAGTAATCGACCTAAGAATGCTAATTATCCAGAATATTTTATTGAAAATGGCAATTTGATAAATAATATGGAGGATGTAGTCAGTGGTTTCAATAAATTTTTTGTAAACGTTGGTCCTGAATTAGCAAAATCAATAGTGACAACAGAAACAAACAACAGTGGTTCTGTAAATGAAATAGAAGATAGAAATCCAAACACAATCTTTTTGGGTGCAGTTACTGAAAAGGAAATTATCGAGACTGTGAGTAAATTTGAGAACAAAAAATCAACGGACTGGAATGAAATTGACATGACAATAGTGAAAAAAGTAATTGAAGGAATTGTTAAGCCACTCACCCACATCTGTAACCTGTCATTTCAAACTGGTAAATTTCCTGACAAAATGAAAATAGCAAAAGTAATACCTCTATACAAAACAGGAGACAGTCATTGTTTCACAAATTACAGGCCAGTCTCTTTACTCTCACAATTCTCCAAAATACTTGAAAAAATCTTCACTAAGAGACTGGATGATTTCATTGAAAAACACAACCTCCTTACAGACAGCCAGTATGGTTTTAGAGCAGATAAATCTACATCTTTGGCACTGATAGAACTTATAGAAGAAATTTCTAGTTGTATAGATAAAAAAAAGTTTGCTGTAGGAGTATTTATAGATTTAAAGAAAGCTTTTGACACCATTGACCACAGAATACCACTAAGGAAACTGGAAAGGTATGGGATAAGAGGGGTCAGACTGAGTTGGGTGGAAAGTTATTTAAGTAACAAACAACAATTTGTACAAATTGGTGAGCACAAATCACCCTTCATGGACATCACTTGTGGTGTGCCCCAGGGGTCAGTTTTGGGACCCAAACTCGTTATTTTGTATATAAATGACATATGCCAAGTATCAAAAATTCTGAAATTTATTTTGTTTGCGGATGACACAAATATCCTTTGCACTGGTGAGAATTTGCAGCAGGTTTTAGAGGTGGTCACAACTGAAATGAAAAAGTTAACGCAGTGGTTCAACAAAAATAAATTATCTCTAAATCTAAAAAAAACAAAGATTGTGTTGTTTGGAAATTATAAAATAAATCATGAAATAATGGTAACGATAGATGATACCAGAATAGAAACAGTACAGGAAAATAAGTTTCTGGGGGTGACGCTAGACAATAAAATCTGCTGGAAACCTCACATCAGTCACATCCGGGCCAAGTTAGCAAAATGTATAGGCATACTGGGGAAGACAAGACACATCTTGGACTATAAATCAATGGTCTTACTGTACAATTCACTGTTTCTACCTTATCTTAACTACTGTGTAGAAGTCTGGGGAAACACCTACAAGATCAACCTACAGTCAATATGCACATTACAAAAAAGAGCTATAAGGACAATAAATAATGTAGGATATAGAGACCATACCAATTCGTTGTTTTTAAAGTCACATGTCATAAAGTTCATCGATTTAGTTAAATTTAAGACAGCACAAGTCATGTACAGGGCAATTAATAATCAACTCCCAACTAATATACAAAAAATATTTAAAAAAAAGAGACAATGATCATAATTTGAGAGGAGACTTAAACTTTACAAAACCCAAGATACGAACAACCAAGAAAAGTATGTGCATATCTGTCTGTGGGGTGGATTTGTGGAACAGTCTGGAGCCGGAACTGAAACTATGTACAAACAGAAATCAATTCAAAAAGAGGTACAAACATTATTTGCTGAAAGGATATATGTTAGAAGGGTAGTATTTATATGTACGATTCACTATGCTCACTCTGGGACACTATGGGACACTATGGAATGGTGGGTGGGACAGCACTGTGTATATCTGTGTTGTTTGAGGCTGGTTTTAATGTATGGACATCAATGTATGCTAGGATGGATGGGTGTTAATGTTGATGTGTACAAAATACAGTTAATTGTTTACTTGGGGTCTTAAATGTGGTAATTTGTATATAATTCACATGAATGTATTTATGGAAAAGAGGAGATGGAATTAATAAGTGTTCACTTCTTCCTTCTCCCTTTCGAACACTGTATACTGTTACTTTATTGTATTTGTCATTTGTTTTGTTCTTGTTATACTTTTTTGTTCGAAATAAAGTATCTATCTATCTATCTATCTATTTATCTATCTATAGCAGGTGGTGTTCACCTGTACAAATCAAATTTTTGATTTTCCATTATCGACAAAGTTTGTCATCGTCACGCTTTATATTTCAAACAAAAAAAGTATAACAAAAACAAAACAAATGACAAATGCAATAAAGTAACAGTATACAGAGTTCAAAAGGGAGAAGGAAGAAGTGAACACTTATTAATTCCATCTCCTGTAATCTGTACATAGACTGCTGTTGTTTTTCATCCTTATTCCTTCTTTTCTTACATATTGCGCTCACCACTAAGACAGAGAAACAGCATTTCAATTCTCCTGTATGTCCTGTACGTATAGAAATATTGACAAAAAAATCTTTGAATCTTTGGATCTTTGAATCGTAGATAGCATAGCACAAATGTCTTTCCTTCTTTTAACAGTATATTCTTGGGAGATTAACAGCAGCTTAAGCAGCAACCACCTCTGATTTTTCAGTCTTGCTGATATAATGTTTAAAGTGGCATGCTGCCCAAAATTGTTTTTTTCTTGTTAACATGTCTGTCACGTTTTTTTACAACTTACATAGATAGATAGATAGATAGATAGATAGATAGATAGATACTTTATTTCGAACAAAAAAGTATAACAAAAACTAAACAAATGACAAATACAATAAAGAAACAGTATACAGTGTTCGAAAGGGAGAAGGAAGACGTGAACACTTATTAATTCCATCTCCTCTTTTCCATAAATACACCCATGTGAATTATAAGATAAGATAAGATAAGCCTTTATTAGTCCCACAACGGGGAAATTCCAGGATTGCAACAGCACAGGGATAGCAACACTCAGAGCAACAATCAGAAGGCAAGAAAAAAAAACAAGCAAGCAAGAGCAGCTAATATACATATGTACATATTACTATAAAATATATATATATACACACACACACAGACACACAGTGCAGAGCATTATATACAAATTATATGTATATAATTAATTATATACAAATTATACAATTATATACAAATTACCACATTTAAGACCCCAAGTAAACAATTAACTGTATTTTGTACATATCAACATTAACACCCATCCATCCTAACATTCATTGATGTCCATACATCAAAACCAGCCTCAAACAACACAGATATACACAGTGCTGTCCCACCCACTATTCCATAGTGTCCCATAGTGTCCCAGATGTTATGACCCGAGCGCCGGTTCTGATCGCGCTCGGGCTAAGTTATTCTCGCTGCCGGCCTTGACAGCTGCGGGCTGTATTCTGGCCTCGCCGGGCTCTTATTGTGAAAGTGCTCGGTGGGGCTTCCGCCTGTCAACGGCCGGTCAGCTGATTGTCATTACCGTCGTTAGTGCTTCGCCCTTTTAAGCCCGGCACTGACGACGGTAAGACGTAGGAGTATAGGTCTACATTCTGTCAACGTCTCGTCTGTCTTGTCAAGTCTGGGTCTACGCCTCGTCATGTTAGAGAGTGCCGTAGACCTTCATGTCAGGTTTGTCTTCATAGTTTTGTCACAGTTAGCTCGTAGCGGCTGGGTTAGCCCTACGAGCCCAAGTCTAGGTCTTGTGTGTATTTGCCCTAAGGGGTTCATAGTTGTGTTTTGTCACGTCTGAAAATAAATAACATCTTAGCCAAACTCTCTGGTGAACTCTGTGGCGTCTCTTGGTGATCCGCGAGGATCACCACATGGCACCAGAGTGAGTATAGTGAATCGTACATATAAATACTACCCTTCTAACATATATCCTTTCAGCAAATAATGTTTGTACCTCTTTTTGAATTGATTTCTGTTTGTACATAGTTTCAGTTCCGGCTCCAGACTGTTCCACAAATCCACCCCACAAACAGATATGCACATACTTTTCTTGGTTGTTCGTATCTTGGGTTTTGTAAAGTTTAAGTCTCCTCTCAAATTATGATCATTGTCTCTTTTTTTAAATATTTTTTGTATATTAGTCGGGAGTTGATTATTAATTGCCCTGTACATGACTTGTGCTGTCTTAAATTTAACTAAATCGATGAACTTTATGACATGTGACTTTAAAAACAACGAATTGGTATGGTCTCTATATCCTACATTGTTTATTATCCTTATAGCTCTTTTTTGTAATGTGCATATTGACTGTAGGTTGGTCTTGTAGGTGTTTCCCCAGACTTCTACACAGTAGTTAAGATAAGGTAAAAACAGTGAATTGTACAGTAAGACCAATGATTTATAGTCCAAGTTGTGTCTTGTCTTCCCCAGTATGCCTATACATTTTGCTAACTTGGCCCGGATGTGACTGATGTGAGGTTTCCAGCAGATTTTATTGTCTAGCGTCACCCCCAGAAACTTATTTTCCTGTACTGTTTCTATTCTGGTATCATCTATTGTTACCATTATTTCATGATTTATTTTATAATTTCCAAACAACATAATCTTTGTTTTTTTTAGATTTAGAGATAATTTATTTTTGTTGAACCACTGCGTTAACTTTTTCATTTCAGTTGTGACCACCTCTAAAACCTGCTGCAAATTCTCACCAGTGCAAAGGATATTTGTGTCATCCGCAAACAAAATAAATTTCAGAATTTTTGATACTTGGCATATGTCATTTATATACAAAATAACGAGTTTGGGTCCCAAAACTGACCCCTGGGGCACACCACAAGTGATGTCCATGAAGGGTGATTTGTGCTCACCAATTTGTACAAATTGTTGTCTGTTACTTAAATAACTTTCCACCCAACTCAATCCTACCCCTCTTATCCCATACCTGTCCAGTTTCCTTAGTAGTATTCTGTGGTCAATGGTGTCAAAAGCTTTCTTTAAATCTATAAATACTCCTACAGCAAACTTTTTTTTATCTATACAACTAGTAATTTCTTCTATAAGTTCTATCAGTGCCAAAGATGTAGATTTATCTGCTCTAAAACCATACTGGCTATCTGTAAGGAGGTTGTGTTTTTCAATGAAATCATCCAGTCTCTTAGTGAAGATTTTTTCAAGTATTTTGGAGAATTGTGAGAGTAAAGAGACTGGCCTGTAATTTGTGAAACAATGACTGTCTCCTGTTTTGTATAGAGGTATTACTTTCACTATTTTCATTTTGTCTGGAAATTTACCAGTTTGAAATGATAGGTTACAGATGTGGGTGAGTGGCTTAACAATTCCTTCAATTACTTTTTTCACTATTGTCATGTCAATTTCATTCCAGTCCGTTGATTTTTTGTTCTTAAATTTACTCACAGTCTCAATAATTTCCTTTTCAGTAACTGCACCCAAAAAGATTGTGTTTGGATTTCTATCTTCTATTTCATTTACAGAACCACTGTTGTTTGTTTCTGTTGCCACTATTGATTTTGCTAATTCAGGACCAACGTTTACAAAAAATTTATTGAAACCACTGACCACATCCTCCATATTATTTATCAAATTGCCATTTTCAATAAAATATTCTGGATAATTAGCATTCTTAGGTCGATTACTAATAATCCCATTGAGTACTTGCCATATTCCTCTTAAGTTATTTTTGTTATCCTCTAATATTCTGTTGTAATATTCTTTCTTACAGGTCCTCATTATATTAGTAAGCTTATTTTTATATCTTTTATATTTGATCTCAGCTTCCACTGTTCTGCATTTAATGAATTGTTTATATAATGTATTCTTCTTTTTACATGCATTTATTAACCCCTTGGTGACCCAAGGAATATTTTTTTGTTGTTGTTGTCTGTCACTGTATTGTTTTATAGGACAGTTTTTATTGTAAAATGATTGAAATATTTGTAAAAAAATTATCATATGCTTTATTTGTCATTTTCATCATAAACTATCTTCCAATCTTGTATTAATAATTCCATTGTCAGTAAATACATTGATTCTTCGGTTCTTATTCTTTTATATTTAATATTTTTGGTATACTTTTTCTTCCTATAATCACATTGATAGACAACAAAAATCGGCAGGTGGTCACTGATATCATTCAATAAAAGCCCACTCCTGATATTATTTTCCATAATGTTTGTGAATATGTTATCTATTAGTGTGGCACTGTGTGACGTGATTCTGCTAGGTCCGGTAATTGTTGGATGTAAGCCCATACTGTACATTGTATTGATAAATTCTTCTGTCAAACTATGTTGTTTTGAGTTCATCAGATCTATATTGAAATCCCCACAGATGAACATAACTTTATGAGTTAGTTTTGCATACATTTTTTCCATCCAGTCCTTAACCCCTTGCACTCCGGTCAATTTTCCTAAAAACGCCAAAAAATAATGTGCCCAAAGTAAATCAAAAGCTGTTCTTCAACCCTTTGCAGCATCTTCATGGGGTTGGTCTCGTTTAAAAGAAAACACTTTGAATTTTTTGGCAAAACAGTCATAATCTCTCTAAGTGCTCCGGCCACTGAGTTACAGTCATCTAAACATACTGAACTTGAAGAAAATAAATTTGGCCTGGGTGTTTTTTTGGATACAAATGCTTGCAAATAACACAGAGCTTCAGATCCGGGCTGGAAAATGCAACAGAAATGTAGAACCAAGTGTTATCCAGCTGAGGTCCAAATTTTGTAACAATACCACAAAAAATGAATATATTACACAGCTTTTTCCTCAGGTAGTACCCAGGCATTTTGGAACTGTGCCAAATTGTGCCAAATGGCACAGTTTGGAAAAACGTCTGTAACTTTTGAATGATTCAATGTAGAAGCTTCATTTTGGGCTCTAATGAAAGGTCACATTCAGGGCTGTGTCTGTGTGTGTGTGTGTGGGGGGGTTGTCCCCCCCCCTCGCTACAGAGGACGGAGATCGGCCATCGCTACATGACGGATTAGCCTCATGTGGGATGTGGGACAGCAGCTCAGTCACCGCGGCTTCCCCCCCCCCCCCCGCTACAGAAGAATAGTCAGGAATAAAGAATAATTTAGCTTATAACACCTTACCTCTTCACAGCAGCGTCCTGGCGAACTTCTCTTCCCCATTGTCAGACAAACGCGATGCTGGTCCGCTCGTGGTTCTGGTCTCGCGACCCGATCAAAACATAATTCCATTATTGCGGTTTTGTGCTTCCATGATTGCGGTTTTTGGCGAACGATTTTTCAAAACAAATAACAGTAGTAATTAAAAAAAGATTGGCGAAGGCGTGTGTGTCACTCAGCCTTCGTCGTCAGCCTCCGTCGGTCTATGACCATGGAAGAAATCATAACGTCTCATAACGTCTAATCCTTTTTTGATCTGCTCCAGCAGTCAGTCTTCACCCAGCCTTAAAAAAAAACAGCTCGCGAACTTCTCTGCTTCAATTGGCTCACTGCATTCACAGCAGGCAGGTCCTTCTGGCTAGGTTTTCAGTCACTGGTTCTTCAAGGTTTCAGAAACCCAATTCAAGGCTCTTATTAGTCGAATGACAGGTCAATCAGATGAACTAATCTGTTCGCGGCTGTGTCTGCAGCTTTTATTTTCAGTGCGCGCTTGGATGCCACTACATCACCATCACCACCTACATCACCATCTACACCATGCGTCCTAGAGCGCACGAGAGCACCCTCGTGCGCTCTAGGACGCAGAGACTTGCCCATCCGCGGTACAACGGAGCGCAAGAGGTTAAATAAGTCAGTGTTTGATCCAGGTGTTCTATATACACAGCTCACTACTACATTCTTCACATTGTCTAGACAGATTTCTATTGTAATACATTCAAATAAATCATCCACAGTTACTGACAGATTTTCAACAACCTTGTATTTCAAGCTCTTGTCAACATAAATTGCAACAGCTCCTCCTTTTTTCACTTTTCTATTTATATAATTTAATTCATAGCCATCCATGGTAAAATCCACTCCTTTCTCTTCACTGAGCCATGTCTCTGATATTGCCACAATATTGAACGGCTCTTTAAACTGATGTAAATAATCTTTAATTTTATTAAAGTTGGCATAGAGACTTCTGCTGTTGAAGTGGATCATAGAAATATTGAAATCAGATGTGACCATTGTGTTAAACTGATCATCTGTGTAGTAACCGGAGTGGTGGCTCAGTTGGTAGAGCATCCGCCCCACACTCGGGAGGCAGGGGTTCAAATCCCGGCCGGGTCATGCCGAAGACCATATAAAAGTGGAACTTCCTGCCATCCAGCTTGGTGCTCAGCAATAAACGGAATGGAGGAGGGAACTCTGTAGCGGTGCCTTGCATGGCAGCGGCCCTCTGATTCTGCACTTGGGGGGTGTGTGATTTACACTGTAGATAGAGCATTGTCTGATTTTCATCGTCACTTCCTTGTGGTAATGTATCGTCACTTCCTGTTTTGCTGTCTGCCTGTGTGGTTTGCTCTCCAGCTCTCTAGCCACTAGCTATGGCTACTACCTCTCTTTCCTCTCCTCTGGTGTGCTCTCTCTGTCAGATGTTTAGCTACACCTCTGCCTCTTTTAGTGATAACGGTAAATGTAATAAATGTTGTCTTTTTGAGGCGCTCGAGGCGAGGTTGTCTGATTTGGAATCCCGGCTCCGCTGCATTGAAACACCGTCTGCGCCAGTTAATCTCGACGGACGCCCATTAGCTGCAGCGGAGCTAGCTAGCTTAGGCCCCCCTGTCAGCGGTTCCCCGGCTCTCCTCAGCAGCGAGGAGACTGGGTGGGTGACGGTGAGAAGGAAGCCTAGTCGCAAAGCCCCGGTACACCACCAACCTGTTCACGTTTCTAATCGTTTTTCCCCGCTCAGCGACACACCCGCTGAGGAAAAAACTCTGATCATTGGCGACTCTGTAGTCAGAAACGTGAACCTAGAGACTCCAGCGGTCATAGTCCAATGTATTCCTGGGGCCAGAGCAGGCGACATCGAGTCAAATTTGAAAATGCTGGCTAAAAGTAACTGTAAATATTCCACAATTGTTATTCACGCCGGCATTAATGACATCCGTCTCCGGCAGTCGGAAGTCACGAAACTTAATGTAGAATCGGTGTGTGAGTTTGCCAAAACGATGTGTGCCACTGTAGTATTCTCTGGGCCCCTCCCCAATCTGACCAGTGATGACATGTTTAGTCGCTCGTCATCCTTGAACCGCTGGCTGTCTGTGTGGTGTCCTAAAAATGACGTGGGCTACACTGACAATTGGAGCTCTTTTTGGGGAAAACCTGGTCTTATGAGACGAGACAGCATTCATCCCACTTTGGATGGTGCTTCTCATTTATCTAACAATCTGGCATCTTTTTTATCCAAATTTCCAAAACCATGACTACTCAGAGTTGGGACCAGGAAGCAGAGTCGCAGTCTTACACGCCTCTCTGCAGCTCCTCTTCATCCGCCACCCCTCAGCTTAGCCCCTGTCTTCCCCATCAGAGAATCGTTGTCTGCTCCCTCCAAAGTGAATAAAAATATAATGTATAAGCATCCCAAAGTGATAAAGCAAAATATTGGTAAAACTCAAATTAAACATAAAGCCTCTAAATTGAATGATTTGGCCTCTGTTCCTCCTCATAATTTAAAAATTAAATGTGGTTTGTTAAATATTAGGTCTCTAACTCCCACGTCTCTGTTAGTCCATGATCTGTTAATTGATCATCAGATTGATTTCATTTCCCTTACAGAGACTTGGTTAGGACAAGAGGATTATGTTGGTTTAAATGAATCAACCCCCTCTGGTTATTTAAACTGTCAAAATCCCAGAAGTTCTGGTCGTGGAGGAGGAGTAGCAACAATTTACCATTCCAAATTACTAGTTAATGTAAAGCAAAAAACATGTTATAATTCCTTTGAGGACCTGGTCCTCAGTGTTGGGCACTTTAGCAATTTCAGGTTAAACCCAATTTTATTTGCCATTGTTTATCGTCCCCCATCAACCTATTCAGAATTTTTATCCGAATTTGCTGATTTCTTAGCTGATTTAGTGTTGAAATCTGATAGAACAATTATAGTAGGGGACTTTAATATACATGTGGATGTAGATAGTGACTGCCTTAATGTGGCTTTTAATTCAATATTAGACTCGATTGGGTTTTCTCAGAAAGTAGGAAATTCTACTCATTACCTCTGTCACCATGGATTGAGATGCCGTCTCGGTACTCAGCCCATGTTTTCCCTCATCCCTGCTTCCCATTGAGCAGCGTCTCAGCTGGCCCCCAGCTGGCAGCATTATGGACGGCTGGGGCCAGTTAGTCTTCATCAGCTGGGGCGCTGCCAATGAGGATGAATAGGAGCAGCCTCGATGACTCGGGGCTGCGACATAAACACATTGCTAAGCTGAAGCCCCTTCGTCTGGTGTCAGCTTATACTCCTCTTGCAGCATTCCTGTGTTTGTATCCCGCTGTGAGTATGTACGTCTTGTTACCCCCACGTCCGGTACGAGCTGCTTACCTCTGCGCTGTGCAACCTGTGAGTGTACGTCTGCATGAGTATCTGTGCTCTCCTCATCCCTTCCCCTTTACCCTGAATAAAATATCACGACTCACTGGCTTGCCCCTGGCTCTGATTGCCCGGCTCCCTAGAGCCGGATATGACAGTATGTCGCAGCCAGAAGAGTTGCCGGCGGCCGTGAGTCGCTGTGGAAATGTACCTTTCTGTCCGGGTGTCAGCGCTGCTAGCATGCCGTTTCCCAGGAGTCACTTCCGGCGCCAGGGCGACGAGCTGAGGTCCATCTCGGAGGCTGTCGACGGGACGTTCTTCACCCTGCACGACGCCTCCAACGCGAGACGCTGGCATCCGGGCCGTGCTGAGGAACTCCTGGACTGTCACCCTCACTCTCTGTACCATCTGGAGGACAGTGCCAGGATAGACGCTGCAGGTACACAGCGAGAGAAGCTCCACGGGGTGGATGGAAATCCCGGCAGGGAGTCGAAGTGGGCGACGTCTTTCCCCGCTTCGGAGTCCCGTTCCTGCCGCTATTCCAGTCCGGGAGTTCGCGCCAACCAGAGGACTTCCCCCGACCTGCGCCACGTCACTCGGGATTCCCTTCAAGGAGCCGCAGCTGACAGCAGTTATGTCCGGGGTCGAGTGGCTGTCGCGAGCTCTACTGTGTTTCCTGTCACCACCTTCAGGCATGTGGCGGCGGCAGTGAGATTGATGGTGAGGACTTCAGGGCTACGAAGCTTTCCCGTGCTCGACGCCTTCCTCGTCTCGATCTCCGATCTGGAGCGGCGAATCCTGGGTTTCCCCCTCGCTTCGTCCCCTGGGAGTAGTCGTCATCACATCGCCGAGTCACCTCTGCACGAACCTCGTCCGGATCCAGTTCTGGGTCATCGTCAGGACCGTTCCTCCCACGCAGCTGTCATCCCTTCGCCTCGTCAGTGTGGAGATTCTACAGCCTCGTCCCCTGAGCCTCGTTCCCCCCGCTGTCATTCCTGGACATTCGGGCTGGCTCACCCCGGCTGTTTCCCCCTCCTCCTCGACGCGCTTCCTGACCGCTGTGTGTGCCTGGAATCCCGGCCTGGTGAGCTCTCTGCTGGAGACAACGCGAGCGACCCTCAGACGAATTCCCGGGGGGTCCTCTGTTATCGCCGGGCGGGGAGAGGAAGAAGCAGATTCCACTACAGCAGGCGATACTCAACCTCCAGGGGGCAGGCAAGTCATTGTTTTTTCACACCTGCTTAATGATTTGCTCTGTCACATCCCTGGAGGAGAAGTTCAGGGTTCGCAGCTCCCTGAACTCTCCCCACCTGCTGTAACCTGTATGCCTAATCCCGCATCCTCTGTGTCTCTCTCCGCCGAGCGGTCCCCGGCTCCGGGTCAACGTGGTGGGATATGGAGAAGGCCTGTGGTTCCGCAGCTACATTGCGGACGGAGGAGGGGGACTGACTGCTGCGTGGAGTCTACGCCGACGACTGAGCGTCCCCGGGTCTCCACGGAGGAGCGGTTCGGTCCGGCGGGACGAGATTCTTCTGGCTTCACGCCGAGTGGATCGTCGGCGGGGTTACCTGAGCTGGAGGGATCTCAAGCTGCGCTGACCATCGTGCTGGCTGCGGGGCCCGACGCGGCTAGATGGGAGCCTGACAACGACCTGACGACGGATCCTGGATCTTCGCAGTCCTGGACGGCGTCAGAACCCGAGATCAGGCGAGTGCTCTCCTTTCTTTTCTCTCTTTTTATCCCCGAGCACTTCAGCCTATCTCCAGGGGAGACGAGCCGGGTGCAGCCGTCCGCTGCGTCTGAGCTCATCTCGCCGGGTTCTGGCGCTGCCGGTGATCCTGATCCCGGTTCTGTTTTCTCTTCTGAGCCTTCTTCCAGGGTCACCGGCAAGGAGTTGCTGTTCCTCGTGGTGCTGGAGGGTCCGGGTTCAACGTTGGAGGTCGGTTCTGGTGCAGTATTCAACGTGGGTTCGCCCGAGACCCAGTCGGGGTCCAACGTGGGTTCGCCTGAGGCCCGATCGGGGTCCGACGTGGGTGCTGCCCCAGTATTGTCCAGGTCCGGTGAGGAGGTGGCCGTTTTCCTGCGGCCTGACGCCCGCCGCCCTCGTCATCGGCTCTCCCCTGAGCCTCTTCCACCGGGATCTGCTCTGATCCTTCGCCCGTCTCAACGGTCCTGGTGGTTGAGTGATGCGGGTCGACGACCCGACCCACAGAACTTTCGGTTCGGTGATCTGGTTCCCCCCACTGGTCTGTTTCCCTCTGGGCAGCCTGGTTCGGCTGCCGGTGGACTGGATTCCTGGGATCTGGGTCCAGAGTTCGCCGTCCGAACACTTCTCTTTCCCTGATTCGCCAGCTGGACAATGGGCGGGGAGATCTCCGGAGCCATCTCGGCTATTTTTGGACTCTGCCTGCCATTCACCTCGGGTGTCACTTTTTCTTTTGTTATTAAGGTCACTCGGGTGTAATGTTTTGTCCTGTTGGTGGATTCGTTTTTATAGTGCTGTGTTTTCCATCGCTCATGCTCAGCATTTTACTTTTTGTGCCATGTTTTTAGCCTCGTTTTTTGTATTGTAGAGTTATGTTTTGTTTTCCGTAACACCATGCTCTGCAGTTATCCATTTATTCCAGTCACTTTCATTTCTTTAGGTGACTGGGTATTTATATATTCGTGTGTGTGGGTTTTTCTTTGCCTGCACTCAGTATTTCTTTTTTGTCCTGTTGGTTCATTATAGAGTCATGTGCCTTGTTTTTCGTAACACCATGCTCTGTAATTGTCCTTTGTTCCAGTCACCCTCACTTTTCTTGGTGACTGTGTGTGTATGTACTTAAATTAGCGCTGTGTATAGGTTCCCCTTTATTTAACCGTACTCAGCATTTTTTGCCCTGTACCTTTTTGGTGGTTCTTTTTTCCTTGCTCTGGGTCACGCATGGTTGGTACTCTCTGGGTAGTATGTAACCGGCGTGCTGACCCAGTTCTTCTCCCCATCTGTACCTGGGTTAATTATTCTGTTTTGTCAGTATTGTATTTGGGTTTTTCTTTCCCGCTACCCTACATTGCCCCATTGGTGTTGTCCTTCCCTTGGCTTCTTCCCCTCCGGTCCGCCTCCCTTCCTCCCACCCTAGGTGGGGGGGGGGGGGGGGGCTGGGATGTTCCTGGTCGTTCAGGAGCCCGACCTTGAGGGAGGGGCTCTGTCACCATGGATTGAGATGCCGTCTCGGCACTCAGCCCATGTTTTCCCTCATCCCTGCTTCCCATTGAGCAGCGTCTCAGCTGGCCCCCAGCTGGCAGCATTATGGACGGCTGGGGCCAATTAGTCTTCATCAGCTGGGGCGCTGCCAATGAGGATAAATAGGAGCAGCCTCGATGACTCGGGGCTGCGACATAAACACATTGCTAAGCTGAAGCCCCTTCGTCTGGTGTCAGCTTATACTCCTCTTGCAGCATTCCTGTGTTTGTATCCCGCTGTGAGTATGTACGTCTTGTTACCCCCACGTCCGGTACGAGCTGCTTACCTCTGCGCTGTGCAACCTGTGAGTGTACGTCTGCATGAGTATCTGTGCTCTCCTCATCCCTTCCCCTTTACCCTGAATAAAATATCACGACTCACTGGCTTGCCCCTGGCTCTGATTGCCCGGCTCCCTAGAGCCGGATATGACAACCTCCACCATACATTGGACCTTGTTCTGACATATGGCATAGAAATAGAAAATCTTGTAGTGTCTCCTCATAACCCTGTACTGTCAGACCATTGTCTGTTAACCTTTGATTTTACTATTTCTGACTATTTGGCTCCTAAAGAAAAATATTATCACAGTAGATGCCTCTCAGATGATGCTGTTTCCAAATTTATGCAGATTGTTTCTTCTATGCCATGTGTCAACACAACGGAAATAAGCTATAGACAGCTTGCTCCTTCTGTAATTGATAACATGGTGGATAGTGTTTCAGCTTCTCTGCATCAGGCTCTAGACTTGGTGGCCCCCTTAAAAAAGAAAAAGTCTAATCAGAGATTTTGAACTCCTTGGTTCAACACAGAAACTCGTAGCTTAAAACAGAAGACTCGTCAATTAGAAAGAAAATGGCGCTCTACTAATTTAGATGAAATCTATTTAGCTTGGAGAAATCATCTTTTAATTTATTAAAAATCTCTTAGAAAAGCTAGAACGAGTTATTACTCTGCATTAATAGAAGAGAACAAGAATAATCCCAGGTTTCTTTTCAGTACTGTAGCCAGGTTGACAAAGAGTCAGGACTCTGTCAATCCTAGCATCCCCTTAGAGCTTACTAGTCAGGACTTTATGAACTTTTTCAATAATAAAATTTCATCCATCAGAGATAAAATCAATCAGATTCTTCCCACAGTTAACTTAAATACTGTAACTACTACAACTCCTTCTATTGATGTCTGTCTTGATGAGTTTACTCCAATCGACCTTTGTGAGTTAGACAAAGTAGTTTCCTCATCCAAACCTTCAACTTGTCTTTTAGATCCTATTCCTACCAGGTTATTTAAAGAAGTCTTCCCACTTATTGGTAGCTTTATTCTTCATATAATCAATTCTTCATTAACTTTAGGCCATGTACCGCAGGCTTTTAAAACGGCTGTAATTAAACCCTTACTCAAAAAGCCA
This sequence comes from Pholidichthys leucotaenia, assembly GCA_020510985.1. Classification (NCBI taxonomy): domain Eukaryota; kingdom Metazoa; phylum Chordata; class Actinopteri; order Cichliformes; family Pholidichthyidae; genus Pholidichthys; species Pholidichthys leucotaenia. Next base: position 335,782,787 of record CM035837.1, on the reverse strand, counting down.
ACGCTAGATCCAGGAGCTTTAGCTAACTATAGACCAATCTCTAATCTCCCTTTCATTTCAAAAATCTTAGAAAGAGTTGTTGCTACGCAATTATTTGACCACCTGCTGGGAAATGGTTTACTTGAAGAGTTTCAATCTGGGTTTAGAATCCATCATAGTACTGAAACAGCCTTAGCGAAGGTCACTAACGACCTCCTCATTGCATCTGATAATGGACTAGTTTCTGTACTTGTCCTTTTAGATCTTAGTGCAGCTTTTGATACTATTGATCATAATATTCTACTTGATAGATTAGAACACTATGTTGGACTTAATGGAACTTCGTTGCAGTGGTTTAGATGTTATTTATCTGATAGGTTCCAGTTTTTTCATGTAAATGATGAGTTTTCTTTCAGCTCAAAGCTTAGTCATGGAATTCCACAGGGATCTGTGCTAGGCCCTACTCTTTTTAGTTTATATATGCTTCCGTTAGGCAACATTATTAGAAAGCACTGTATACATTTTCATTGTTATGCAGATGACACACAATTATACCTGTCAATGAAGCCAGATGATACTAATCAATTAGCCAAGTTAGAAGCCTGTCTTAAGGAAATCAAAGCTTGGATGACTTGTAATTTCCTGCTATTAAATTCAGATAAGACTGAAGTCATTCTTGTTGGTCCAAAAAACCTTAGAAATTCCTTTCCAAATCAAACTTTCAGTTTGGACGCAGTTACTCTTTCTCTTAATGGCTCTGTGAGGAACCTTGGAGTTATTTTTGATCAGGATTTGTCCTTCAATTCACATATTAAATTTGTTTCTAAGACTGCCTTCTATCATTTGCGTAATATTGCCAAGATTAGGAGCATCTTGTCTCAGAGTGATGCTGAGAAGCTGATCCACACTTTTGTTAGCTCGAGATTAGATTATTGTAATTCTTTATTATCAGGCTGTCCTAAAACATCTTTAAAAAGTCTTCAGCTGATCCAAAATGCTGCAGCAAGAGTTTTAACAGGTACTAGAAAGAGAGATCATATCTCTCCGGTTCTGGCCTCCCTTCATTGGCTTCCCATAGAGTTTCGAATTAAGTTTAAAATCCTTCTTCTCACTTACAAAGCTCTAAACAATCAGGCTCCTTTTTATTTAAAAGATCTGATACTACCGTATTATCCTAACAGAGCACTACGCTCCCAAAATGCAGGATTACTTGTAATACCTAGAATCTCCAAAAGTACAATGGGAGGCAGAGCCTTCAGTTATCAAGCTCCTCTCCTGTGGAATCATCTGCCAATCTGGATTCGGGAGTCAGACTCGATCTCTGTTTTTAAGAATAGGGCTAAAACCTACCTTTTTGATCCAGCCTACAATTAGGGAGGGATCATGTGTTTCTGAACCCTCCCTTAGTTATGCTGCTAATAGGTTTAGTCAGCCGGGGGACCTCCAGTAATGCACTGAGCCTCACTCCTTTCCTCACTCTCTATGAAATATTTTTTTTTGCTGGTCATTAACATTTGTTTGTTCTCTCCCATAGATTGAGTCCCCATCGTGCTGTTTGCTCTCTACATGTCTGTTCTTTTCTTCTTCTCTATCCCCTCACCCCCCAGCCAGTCGCAGCAGATGACTGCCCCTCCCTGAGCCTGGTTCTGCTGGAGGTTTCTTCCTGTTAAAAGGGAGTTTTTCCTCTCCACCGTCGCCAAGTGCTTGCTCACAGGGGATCGCCTGATTGCTGGGGTCTTTCTGCAACTGTGGGGGTCCCCCCTACAGTTGATAGTGCTATGAGATGACTGTTGTTGTGAAATGGCGCTATATAAATAAAGTTGAATTGAATTGAATTGAATAGATAGGTAAAGCACAATCTCGTTCTGCTGTACGTGATTGGTTGTACGGTTGAATGACAATAAGGGTGATTTAATTTAATTAACTACAGTTATTATTGATGGAGCTAAATTAATTATTATCAGGGTCTATGTTATATTCTACGTCCTGTGGGTTGTGATCTGTATATTCAAAAACTTTCAGTTCCTGTTGTTCCTGTTTGTTGATCTTTTGTTTCATGTTGTTAAATGTCTTGTAGCAGATGAGTATAATCCTTCAGTGTCCTACAATTGTCTTTTGTTGCTGTGACTCCAGTTCATAACATTCATTGATATTTGTCCAGTTCCATAATATTACGGATGTTAATGACCATGGCTTCTTCAGGTGATCCGTTTAATTTGATGTATATTTTACAGTTTGATGTCCAGGTGTTTTGAATCTTTTTCTGCTTTCTCAGGTATCTTGCTTTTCTGGCTATTTCTGCGTTTTCTTTTGTGAGGTGCTCGTTTATGTAAATGTTCGTTCCTTTCAGTTTCCTACCTTGTTTCAGCAGCGCAGTCTTGTGTTTTCTATTCACAAACCTCATGATCACAGCCAGTTTGTCGCCGTTTTTCCTGGGCAGAGGGTGGCAGGACTCTATGGTGTTGCAGTCCAGCTGAATTCCTTTGGACTGCATGAAGGCCGCCACTTGTTGCTCCGTGGATTCCTCTTCCAGCGCGTCAAGCCTCCCTCCGCTGTCCGCGGCCACTGCTCGCGCGTACGATCGGGGTTTAATGTGGAGCCCCGTGATGATCACGTCGTTCACCCGAGTGTTCTGCTCCAGTTCCGACACTCTGCTCTCCAGATACGCCAGCCTTTTTTCCTTCTCAGCGTTCTGGATCCGCAGCGCTTTCACCTTCTCGATCAAGTCCAGGATGTTTCTTTGCTACAGCTTAACGGCAGAAATCTCTTCCGCCAAGAAATCCAGCGCTTTTTTAATTTCGTCCACCTCCTCAGTCTGCTGAGCTTTCTTGGGACCCACGATCCCGGCCGATGATCGTTGATTGTGATCATAGGAAAAAAACAAACAAACACATGGGCGAAATCCCTTTGTTCTTCCTGAGCGTGAGGGGCCTGATTGCTTCACCAGCCACTACAATATTAAGTTATGAGACTGGCAATTTCTCTTTTTTCGCACGAGCAGGTTTATTCTCCAGCGGTAGTAACAAAAAAAAAAAAAAAAACCCAGCTCAAAACGCTAGCTCTAAACTGAGTTTTAAGCAAGAAAAGAACTGGGAGCCTTTACCTGTGCATCCTCACCATTTTTGTTTCGTTTTTCCCTTTGGTTATTATTATTATTATTATTATTATTATTATTATTCATTCATTCATTCATTCATCTTCTTCCGCTTAATTATTGTTATTAATTTTATTATTATTATTATTATTATTATTATTATCATCATCATCATGGCCATAGTTTTGCCTTATTTTTCCATGTCTTGTCCTTTGTTCTGGTTTTCACTATGTCATCATTATTTTTGTCTGTCTTAGTATGGTCATCATGTTTATTATTTTAGTCTTGAGTTCTGTTATGATTTTAACTGCTTTGTCTTTTGCGTTCTTCTTCTTCTTTTAGATTTGATTGGCGGTTGGCAACCAGCTCACAGGTGCATTACCGCTACTGACTTAATTATCATCACTCTATGTTTATTGTGTTCATTGTGGTCTTTGTGTTCCCCCTGCCCTCGGTCTTGTCCTTTGTCTGGTTTTGGGTCTTGTGTGTATTTGTTTACCTATTGTCTCCACTCCCTCTTGTTTCCATACCTATAGCCACTTTCCCTCATGTGTGCACTGTTGAGCCCTTGATTGTTCTCCTATGTTGTCCTACATCTCTGATCATTAATTACTCTATTTATTGTCCGTGTCTGTCTCAGTTCTTCGTGGCGTCATTAATGTTATCGCGTGTTCCATGTCCTTGTTCCTGAGTGTTCCCAGTTCCTAGTGAGTTATTCTTGCCATGCTTTCTTTGTGTCTATTGCTTAGTCTAAGTTTGCTTCAGCCCACATGCTGCCTTTGTTTTGTTCCTGAGTTTTTGTTTAATAAAATACCATTCTTGCACCATATTTCTGCCTGCACTCTGTCCTACCTCTTCATCCTCAATTGCCTGAAAAGCAGATTCTTGACACAGTTTTGTTCATTCAGTTCTTGTTTCTTCTTTTTTGTCTCACTTTTTAATCAATTTTTCATTTTGTGATTTTCTTCACTGTGTAGTTGCAGTTGTTTACAGTGTTGGGATAGCAGAAAATCTCTTTCAGCTTTTTGTTCCAGTAACACAAGCTTTCATCTGTGGATTTTTTTTTTCCTTTATCAAAGTGTTATCTTTAAAAACAGCAAACTGCACCTTTAAATAGCGTATCATTACACCATTTCACCAGTAACTGTCATAAACTGGACTTAAAACTGCAGTAATTGACTTTCCACTACAGCCAAAATTTTGCCTACATCTGGTCAGCAAGCAATGACCTTTAAAAGATATCCCTTTTTGAAGAACTGTGCTTCAAAAGTCAGAGTAATATGTAGTGTTCACGTTTCTAATTACAAACACATCTTTTTTTATTTAACCTTTAAATTCATTGTAACAGTGTTGTGATCAGAGAGATGTTGACTTGACATAGAGTATCATGCCATCTTTTCTTGATGGCATGATGCTGCAATGGTAAGCAATGTCACTAGACAAAAACTAGAAAAGCACTCGGAGAGCGCAGACCTCCGCCAAGCGCCACAGTTCCCCCCATACAGTGTTTGTGTGTACATTTTCAGATTCCTTGACCATGAAAACATATGACTAGCAATTGGATTCACAATGATAGGATTAGTGGTTTAGTAGTTATTCACGAAAATCGCATTTTCCGTAATGACGGTTTTCTTCTGGACGGTGATCTGGATCACCACCAAAATCTAATCATCTGTAGGATACCCCATTTCTGACAATCTCTGAAAATTTCATGAAAATCCGTCCATAACTTTTTGAGTTATCTTGCTAACAAACAAACAGACAGACAGACAGACAAACCAACGCCGATGAAAACATAACCTCCTTGGCGGAGGTAATAAATGGCCAGTGCCATCTGAGTAATTTCCAGGTGCTGAAGAGAGAACACTTTAATTTTCAACCAAATTTAAAGTATAGGCACTATTTTCAAGATGCATTTCAAACAACCTGAAAATCAGAATCAGAATCAGATTTATTGCCATTGTTCATGTAGTACACAAACTAAGAATTTGTCTCGGTGCAATGCTGCAACATTAAACATGATAAAATAAAAGAAATAAGAAAACTATACATGCAATAAAGTGTAGAATAAGAATGAGTAATACTAGTCAAAGCAGTTTTTAAATATATTAGCGAGCAGCAGATATTGTGGAGTACCACATAGTGCAGTCGGTAATGCAAAAAGAAAACAGTGATGATTGACATGAGTCTGGATGAGCTGCTGTACATAGTGCACGAGAGTCAATAAGTCACTTAGTGTTCAGCAGTCTGATGGCAGAGGGGGAGAAGCTGTTCGTGTGACGGGAGGTTTTAGTCTGAATGGACCGAAGTCTTCTACCTGAGGGGAGGGGGGCAAACAGTACGTGACCAGGGTGTGAAGGGTGAGCTATGATCCGGCCAGCACGCCTCCGGGTCCTGGAGATGTACAGGTCCTGGAGAGATGGGAGCTTGCAGCCGATCACCTTCTCAGCAGCGCGCACAATGCACTGCAGCCTTAGTCTGTTCCTGGCAGTGGCTCCTGCGTACCACACGGTTATGGAGGTGGTGAGGATGGACTCGATGATGGCTGTGTAGAACTGCACTAACATCTTGGTGGGTAGCTTGAGCTTCCTCAGCTGCCGCAGGAAGAACATCCTCTGCTGGGCCTTTTTGATGAGGGAGCTGATGGTTGGCTCCCACTTGAGGTCCCTGGTGATGGTGGTGCCTAGGAAGCGGAAGGAATCTGCAGTGGTGATGGGAGAGCCTGTGAGGGTGAGGGGGGGCAGAGGGGTTGTGACTTTCCTGAAGTCCACAATCATCTCCACTGTCTTCAGAGTGTTCAGCTGCAGGTTGTTGTGGCTGCACCAGGACGCCAGCTGGGCCACCTCTCTCTTGTAGGCGGACTCGTCGCCGTTGGAGATGAGCCCGATGAGGGTGGTGTCGTCCGCAAACTTGATCAGCTTGACAGACTGGTGGCTGGAGGTGCAGGAGTTGGTATAAAGGGAGAAGAGTAGGGGGGAAAGTACACAGCCCTGGGGTGATCCGGTGCTGATGCTAACAGAGTCTGAGACAGTTTTTCCCAGCCGCACATGCTGCCTCCGGTCCGTCAGGAAGTCGGTGATCCACCTGCAGAGGGAGTCAGGCACGTTGAGCAGGGACAGCTTGTCCCGGAGCAGAGCGGGGCGGATGGTGTTGAATGCAGAGCTGAAGTCCACAAACAGGATCCTGGCGTAGGTTCCCGGGGAGTCCAGGTGCTGCAGAATGGAGTGGAGGGCCAGGTTGACTGCGTCGTCTACAGACCTGTTGGCTCGGTAGGCAAACTGCAGCGGGTCCAGGAGGGGAGTGGTGATGGACTTGAGGTGGGGCAGGACCAGGCGCTCAAAGGACTTCATGACTACAGAGGTGAGTGCTACAGGTCTGTAGTCGTTAAGTCCAGTGATCCATGGCTTCTTGGGGACAGGGATGATGGTGGAGGATTTGAGGCAGGTCGGCACGTGGCATAGCTTAAGGGAGGTGTTAAAAATGTCTGTGAAGACAGGAGTCAGCTCTTTCGCACAGTGTCTCAGGGTGGAGGGAGACACGCCGTCCGGACCGGGGGCCTTGCGTGGGTTCAGTCTGGAGAACTGTCTGTGCACGTCCTGCTCACTGATGACAAGGGCAGGGGGGGAGGAGGGGGGGGGGCGCCTTTGATGAAGTAGGGACCGTGGAGGCAGTGGAGCTGGGGGGAGGGGGGGGGAGTTGGACACAGCTGACGAGGTGTCAAAACGGGCATAGTGTTGGGACAGTCTTTGACAAAGGGCTTTGTCATCCTGACCCTTAGAAGCCTGAGGCCGATTGTTGGTGATTTGCCTCAGTCCTCTCCACACAGAAGCAGAGTCGTTAGCTGTGAACTGCTGCTGGAGTCTCTCAGAATACACAGATTTAGCTCTCCTCAGCTCTCTGTTAAACCGATATTTAACCTCCCTGTAGCAGTCCCTGTCTCCACTTTCCAACGCTGCTTCCTTCTCCTTCCTGATCTCTCTGAGCTTAGCTGTGAACCAGGGCTTGTCGTTGGAGTAACTCACTTATTAGGCTTATTCAGCGATGGAAGAATGCTCTCCTCACAAAAGTGGATATATGAGTTCACAGTGTCCGTGTACTCATCCAGATCATGCGTGGCTCCTTTAAACATGCCCCAGTCAGTTATTTCCATGCACGTGTTCAGCTTCTCCTCAGCTTCACTGGTCCATTTCTTCGTAGTGCTCACAACAGGTTTAGTGAGCTTCAGTCTCTGTCTGTATGTGGGAATGAGGTGGACCATCACGTGATCAGAACAGCGCGATACGCGTCCTTCACTGTAGTGTAACAGTGATCCAGCGTGTTCTTTCCTCTGGTGGGGCATTTAATAAACTGTTTGTATCGGGGGAGATCGTGGCTCAGATTGCTCTGGTTAAAGTCGCCAACCACAATAACCAGAGAGTCCGGGAAAGTCCGCTCCGTATGTTGGATGTGATCTGCGAGCGCGCGCTGAGCCTCGCGCGCGTCCGCGTCGGGCGGGACGTAAACAGCGGCCAGGATGAATGAAGCAAACTCCCGCGGGGAATAAAATGGCTTGCAGTTAATAAAAAGATATTCCAGGGCGGGAGAACAGTGTTTGGAAATCACCGTTACATCAGAGCACCAGCTGCTATTAATGTAAAAGCAGACTCCTCCTCCTGAGGACTTACTGGAGAGCTCTGTGTCACGATCAGCACGAAACAGCTGAAAACCCTCGAGGAGCAGTGCGCTGTCCGGTGTATTTTCCCTGAGCCAGGTCTCAGTAAAACAGAGGGCAGACGAGGAAGAGAAGTCCTTAAAACGCATCAGCAGTCTCAGTTCATCTACCTTGTTAGAGAGAGAATTGGCGTTGGAGAGAAATATGCCAGGCAAAGCCGTGCGCGTGCCTCTCCTGCGAAGCCGTACAAGAGCGCCCGCTCGTCTTCCTCTCTTTCGCCGTCTCACTTTTTGAGCTAAACAGTGAACCAGATCGGCGGCAGGAGCTAAAAAAACTGGGAGTAGGTCCATGGGAGTGAAAGTCCTGATATTTAGAAGCTCTTCACGGGTGTAAGAGCAGGCAGACACACAATTGACAAACAAAAACAAACAAAGAAGGGCGCAGCGAGACACCATGGCGGCCACTGTGGGCGCCATCTTGGATGGCTCTGAAAAGACAACAATTAACCTTTTTCTTTGGTCTAAGGAGCCTCTTTCAAACTGAACATATAGCCCTGAAAAACCTTCCAAGACCTGGGTTATGTCTGAAAAGGGGTCACCCCAAATAAGTTCCTTTGCCAGTTTCACTGCAAGCACTGTGGGTTGTTGTCTGCTATTGATATAACACTTGCGAACAACTCGAGGGGTCTAGGCCCAGCCACCTTCTAACCTCCAAAATAAGAGCCAGCGAGTACTTTGCTGACATCCCCTCTATCAGATCCGCAACCGGTGAAATTGTAACTGAACCTAAACAGGTGAATGAGACCTTTTGCAGGTTTTATTCTAATCTCTACCAATCAGAGACTCAGTTAGATAAAGATAGATGTCACAGTTTTCTCAGTCAGCTAGATCTACGTCAGTTGTCAGCAACTGGAAGAGCTTAAGGCGGCCGCTCTCAATATGCAAAGAAATAAATCACCAGGGTTTGATGGAATACCTCCCGAAGTACACTACCGTTCAAAAGTTTGGGGTCACCCAGACAATTATTTTGTGTTTTCCATGAAAAGTCACACTTATTTACCACCATGAGTTGTAAAATGAACAGAAAATATAGTCAAGACATTGACAAGGTTAGAAATAATGATTTGTATTTGAAATAATAATTTTTTCCTTCAAACTTTGCTTTCGTCAAAGAATCCTCCATTTGCAGCAATTACAGCATTGCAGACCTAACATGATTGCACAAGGGTTTTCTAATCATCCATTAGCCTTCTGACGCAATGAGCAAACACATTGTACCATTAGAACGCTGGAGTGATAGTTGCTGGAAATGGGCCTCTATACACCTATGTAGATATTGCACCAAAAACCAGATATTTGCAGCTATAATGGTCATTTACCACATTAGCAATGTATAGAGTGTGTTTCTGATTAGTTTAAAGTTATCTTCATTGAAAAAAAGTGCTTTTCTTTCAAAAATAAGGAAATTTCTAAGTGACCCCAAACTTTTGAACGGTAGTGTATATGTGGATTTCTGGGACAAACTAGGCCCACTACTTTTAGATATGATAATGTTTTCTATAGACAAAGGCAGTTTTTCAAGAGATGTCAACATAGTCCTGATATCTTTACTCTTAAAAAAAGACAAGGACCCAGTAGACTGCAGCAGTTACAGGCCTCTCAGCTTGTTAAATGCAAATCTTAAAATACATGCAAAAGTGTTGGCTCGACGTATTCAGAATCACATATCAACATTAATCAACTGCGATCAGACTGGTTTTATAAAATCGAGGCTTGCTGCAGATAATGTCAGACGACTTCTCCCTATAATTGACGCTCCGGTTCCGGTTCCGCCGGACCGGAGGCGCCACAAGAGTTGGCTGCCTGTTGCAACAGCCTTTTTTTTTTTTTTTTTTTTTTTTTTTTTATCTTCCTTCTTCTTTCTACACCTTTCACTCTGTATATATATCACGGACGCACGGATCGCCCCGGGGGTCTCCCGGGTCGGCGGACGGAGCCACGGTTTGCAGCGGGAGACGTTACAGCGGGGAGGAGCTAGTGCTAGCTAGCACTTGGCCGCCGCCCGGTGCTAATGGAAAACTCGACATACCGGGAGCTGTAGCGAAAATGACGCGGGTGCCGGGCTGGAGTTTAGGCGGCGTGAAAGAAATATAAGACAGAATAATAAAGAGCGATGGCAAGAACCAAGCAGACCGCCCGTAAAATCTACTGGAGGAAGAAGCCGCCCCCCCCCCCCCCCCCCCCCCAGGAGACAGCTAGCCACCAGGGCTGCTCGGAGAGGCGCTCTGGCCACCGGCAGAGTGAAGAGGCCTCGCCGTCACAGGCCCGTGCTCTGAGAGAGATCCGTTGCTACCAGAAATCCACAGAGCTGCTCATCCATAAGCTGCCCGTCCAGCGCCTGGTGAGGGAGATCGCTCAGGACTTCAAGACCATCCTGCGTTTCCTGAGCTTCGCCGTCATGGCTCTGCAGGAGACCAGCGAGGCCCACCTGGTGGTCTCTTCTTCGCTAAGGGGGTCACCATCATGCCCAAAGACTTCCAGCTGGCCCGCCGCATCCGCGGAGAGAGAGCTTAGACTTTCTGCTGCACATTCACCAGCCATAATGCTCTGCACTGTGTGTCTATATATATATACATTTATAGTAATATGGACATATGTTTACTAGATGTTGTTTTTTCTTGCCTTCTGATTGTTGCTCTGAGTGTTGCTATCCCTATGCTGTTGCAATCCTGGAATTTCCCCATTGTGGGACTAATAAAGGCTTATCTTATCTTATCTTATCTTACAACAGACAAAGAAACCCCAGCTGCAGTTCTATCCCTCGATGCTATGAAAGCCTTTGATAGGCTGGAGTGGTCCTTTTTATGGGAGGTTTTAGATAAAACGGGACTCAGCAAAAAAAATTTTCATATGATTAAGGTTCTGTATTCAAATCCCTCGGCCCTAGTACTCACAGGCCAACTATCCTCGGAGCTGTTTCTGTTACTAGATCGTCCTGATAGGGCTGTCCCCTGAGTCAAGCACTTTTTGCTCTCTCACTTGAACCACTTGCTCAGATGATTCGTCAGTCCCCCACTGTGCACCCAATTTCAGTTCACGATATGCACCACCACTTGTCATTATATGCCGATGATGTTTTAGTCTTCATGCAGAAACCCCTACAATCCATACCTAACTTGCTGTCCATTCCATTTGTGAGGAATTTAGCTGCCTCTCTGGTTTTAAGATTAGCTGGACCAAATCCACACGACTCCTCCTTAATGACTCAGCTAGGAGGTTGCAATTTCCAGCTGACATTCCAGTTGTCCAAGAGTTTAAGTATCTTGGAATACAAATATTCCCATCCCTGAATCGCATTGTGACGCACAACTACTCTGAAACACTGAATAAAGTTAAAGTAGACTTAGACAAGTGGATTAGTCTCCACAACTCTCTGAGAGCCCATGTCTCTATAGTTAAAATGAGCATTCTGCCCAGAATAAATTTTGTCAGTTCAATGATCCCCCTCTCCCCTCCTGTTGTTCACTTGGAACAGAAAGCGTCCTCGTTTAAAACTGTCCACCACACAAAGAGAAATGACCAGTGGTGGTTTATCAGTTCCTAACTTTAAGTTTTATTTTTGGTCATTTGTACTTAGGTCATTACTTGTGTGGCGTGACACTAATGCCTCCGTTTCCTGGCATAAGCTAGAAGAAAACTGTCAGACCCTAGAACCTACAAGTGGTTCTCTTTGCTAATATATCCAATAAACAATGTTAATTACGTTTTGGCCCGATAGTATCACAACTTATTCAAACATGGCATGCTGCTGAGCTTCAGTGTAAGATCTTCTACAAGTGGCATATGCGTTCACCAATTTTTAACAACCTGGGCTTGTTGATTGGAGGAAGACTTGTTCCATGTCCTGCTTGGAATAATAGTAATGTTCGCACTTTAGATGATATATTTAGTGATTCTGGGCTGTGCACCTTTCAGGATATCAGAAACAGCTTTAATCTGCCTGCAACTACATTCTTTTTCTATTTGCACCTTAGATCATCTCTCCAGGCACATGGTACTCATGCCAACAACCTTTACCAAGCCATCCTTTACATAAGCTATTTGCAACATGAACTAAGAATAAAGGTTTGGTATCTGTTCTGTATCACTTCTTTCTGGAGGCCTCTTATAGTGATTTACCAATTAATAGAATGTGGAGCCGTGACTGCCCCAATCTTGACTCTGGTATTAATTGGTCCCAAGCCTGGGCAAATATTAAGAAGGCTTCCTGGAACCCGGATCACCAGCAGATCCACTTTAACTATATACACAGAACATATTTAACCCCTCGCAAACTCCATTGCATGAACTTGATACCTGATCCCTTGTGTAGCCTATGTACTGTAAAAGCCCCTGGCACCTTTTTACATATGACGTGGAATTTCCCTCCCAGTCTCACAGTTTTGGTCTAAAGTGGCAGCCAAACTATCTGATTTGGTGTCAGTGACCATTCCTGTGACTATCCCTATCCTTTTGCTAAATGATCAGTCAGAACTGAATGTTACTAAACTTAAAAAAAGCACTGTACTGGCCGGCCTGACTGCTGCAAAAAAGTTGATTGCATTGCAGTGAAAGCCTCATCACTCTCTTACCATCAGACACTGGGGCCTAACCTTCCTGGATGTCATCTGTTTAGAACTGTCAACTGCTAGAGTTAATGGTGCTAGTGAGCCTTCTTTAAACAATTGGCGTGAAGCAGCTGATTCAGTAAAAGAACTTATAGTATGAACTCTCTCCTTACCTGATCATCTATTTAGGAGACCCTAAACTTCCGTGCTTCCCTCTGACTGAGTTTGCGTGTGTGTGTATGTGGGGTGGGGGGGGGGTGTCCTTTATTTTATTTTTTTTATAGTTCTCTTTTTTTTATTCCTGTGTTGTTTACATCTTATTAGGTGCAGGTTCATTATTATGGTTATGTCATTTTATTTTTAGTCCCGTCGTCTGCTCTTGTATTGTCATGTCTGCCGTTGTTGTTTTAAACAAAAAAGGAGTCTTGTAATTTTTTTCTGCTGTAAACTTGTGCTTTTGTTCAATAAAAACATTTGATTACAAAAAAATACTTGCGAACAACTCATTTGAAAGTACTGGTATTTTCGGTGAGCAAACTACTGAATCACTTATTGAAATGACTTGCTTGCTCACAGTTCAGCTAATGGTGGGTGTCCATTGGGGAGTGTTGGATCCACCATTTCTGTATTTGGATGCTTAATTGATTGACAGCTCTCTTATCCTATCAGTGCAAACCCAGAGCTGCTTTTTATTGGATTGCATGTTTATCGCAAGGCACACTGCAGGGTGTTGAACGGATCCAACATGCCGCCATCTTGACAGTAAACTCTGTCTGATATCTTTAAAGGGCTGATGACACAATTTTGACATTTTTTAGCATGTTGTGTAAACCCAAAAGTCATTGTTTATGATCAATATAATATTTACAACAGCGCCTGCATAAATTAGTTATCATCAAAAAAACCACAGCCGCTGACTGGGCTGTGGTGCCACCCACCGAATTAAGGGCGGCACCCCTATGACGTAAGCGACAGAACGAATGCCAGTGTTGTTGACTGGAATGACAGCAGCTTTGTAGCTCACAGTTTCTCTGGTTTCTTGTTTTAATTTTACGGCTATACCTTCGCGTTGCGTCGCAGGCTTAGATAAACAGCAGGCTGTGAAAGACCTCATCACATGCTTCAGCTACAACTGTCATAAGCCTCCTCGTGGGCTCCTCGTGCGCTTTGACGCTGGAGGAGTGCACAAGGAGGGGAAGGACTAATGGATTTATGCACAGCTTTGACCTACTTTCTGTGATCGCATGCTGACTCTCGCCGGTCTGGCCACGTCCTCTCTCTCATTATCACCAGCTGATTCAAACTCCCGTTGATCATGTTTCCCGGTCCTTGCCCAGGTGCTTCTCATCACACCATCACCAGCAGTGCGTGTACTTAGCGGCCGTTTGCCAGTCATGCACTGCTGGTCCATAGTATTGTCATCTGTGCTGTTAGTCTGCCAGTATTTTCAGCACTCTCACACGTGTTAGTCACTCCATGCTTGCCGTGGTTCTCGTGCGTCCTTGAAACGATGTCGCCTCTGGGGCGCACCTGTGGCTAACACGTCTCCTCTCATTCGTTCTCTGGGCGATGCCGATCCCCGAACACCATCAGTAAATGTGTTTGTGTTTTTTGTACATCTTCTCCTTTTTGGGAATTGTCTGTCTTTCTGTATTACATGTGCTGTGGTGAACCCTGCATGAGAACAACATGAGAATGATGACAACACTTCCCAAAAAGGTGAAGACTTACAAAAATAAACAGAAACACTTACAGTTGGCGTTTGGGGCCGACATCGCCCAGCAAACATGGAGAGGAGACCTGTTAACCATGGTTGCGCCCCAGGGCCGACGTCGCTTCAAGGGGTGTAACAGAACCACGGCTGTGTGGAGTGGCTAACACGTCTTGATAGTGTTGGCAATATTGGCTGGCTGACAACACGGCAGAAGATGCACACAAACCATGAACAGCTGACTGTCAAAGAGAGAGGGCGCGTAGTCGGACCGGCGAATCTTGGACAGTGCCCACCTGAAAGTGGGTCAAAATGCACATAAAACACATGTACAACACAAAAACAACAAGAACTCAAAATATAATACATAATAAACCCGATGCCTGAGCCACAGAGAATACACTGCAATGATTTTATTGAAAAATTGGGTTTAAATAAATTATATTTATGAACAAATAAGTTGTTGCAATATATGTAACAAAAGAATAACACTCGGTGTTCCCCTGCCATGTGTTTGCCGCTGCTGCTGCGGCGGGAATGTGTGCCTCTCCACTGTTACTCTCTCAGTGTGACTCGCTAGGCACGATGCCCGCTTGGCAACACTGACTTCACATTGACAACAAATGGGAAGCAGAACGAAGAATTGTGGGTCGAATAGATACATACTGATTCGCTCCCTACCCTACACTGAAATACTGACCATGTTTGCCTGTATCCCCCGAGCTCATGTCTAATGTAGTAGAGAGTTGACACAAGATAGTTATACTTACTAAGCTAGATGAACACAAAAGCACACCTTCACTTTTCCCCCTGTTTTACAGACTTTCCTGATAAATAGCAGCAATTAAGCAAATACAGCAATTAAGCAAGTATCTCACAGAGTGGCGAATGCTGATGAACATTGTGACTTTTGGGTTTCATCAGGGTTTGTAAAAGGTTGCAAACAGTTGCAAGCATTTTTCCACTAACAGTTGCAAAATAATTAATAAGCATTTGCAAATGGTTGTAACACGTGTCACTAAAGTTCTTTTTGGTTTGCCAAGTAGTGAACACTAGTAACTGTTTAAGAACCTTTACGAACACTTGAAATCTGAATGCTAGGGAGGGTTTGCTCACCTTTTTATACAGTTATGTCCAAGATTTGCCTGACATTCACCTGGTATTTTACCCGGAGTTGGCAAGGTCCTACAGTGGGGCAAAAAAGTGTTTAGTCAGCCACCAATTGTGCAAGTTCTCCCACTTAAAAAATGAGAGAGGTCTCCAATTTTCATCATAGATATACCTCAACTATGAGAGACAAAAAGAGAAAAAAAATCCAGAAAATCACATTGAAGGATTTTTAATGAATTAATTGGTAAATTCCTCGGTAAAATAAGTATTTGGTCAATAACAAAAGTTCATCTCAATACTTTGTTATATACCCTTTGTTGGCAATGACAGAGGTCAAACGTTTTCTGTAAGTCTTCACAAAGTTTTCACACACTGTTGCTGGTATTTTGGCGCATTCCTCCATGCAGATCTCCTCTAGAGCAGTGATGTTTTGGGGCTGTTGCTGGGCAACATGGACTTTCAACTCCCTCCAAAGATTTTCTATGGGGTTGAAATCTGGAGACTGGCTAGTCCACTCCAGGACCTTGAAATGCTTCTTACGAAGCCACTCCTTTGTTGCCCGGGCGGTGTGTTTGGGATCATTGTCATGCTGAAAGACCCAGCCATGTTTCATCTTCAATGCCCTTGCTGATGGAAGGAGGTTTTCACTCAAAATCTCACGATACATGGCCCCATTCATTCTTTCCTTTTCACGGATCAGTCGTCCTGGTCCCTTTGCAGAAAAACAGCCCCAAAGCATGATGTTTCCACCCCCAATCTTCACAGTAGGTATGGTGTTCTTTCTCCTCCAAACACGACAAGTTGAGTTTTTACAATAAAGTTCTATTTTGGTTTCATCTGACCATATGACATTCTCCCAATCCTCTTCTGGATCATCCAAATGCTCTCTAGCAAACTTCAGACGGGCCTGGACATGTACTGGCTTAAGCAGGGGGACACGTCTGGCACTGCAGGATTTGAGTCCCTGGTGGCGTAGTGTGTTACTGATGGTAGCCTTTGTTACTTTGGTCCCAGCTTTCTGCAGGTTATTCACTAGGTACCCCCGTGTGGTTCTGGGATTTTTGCTCACCGTTCTCGTGATCATTTTGACCCCACAGGGTGAGCTCTTGCGTGGAGCGCCAGATCGAGGGAGATAATCAGTGGTCTTGTATGTCTTCCATTTTCTAATAATTGCTCCCACAGTTGATTTCTTCACACCGAGCTGCTTACCTATTGCAGATTCAGTCTTCCCAGCCTGGTGCAGGTCTACAATTTTGTTTCTGGTGTCCTTTGACAGCTCTTTGGTCTTGGCCATAGTGGAGTTTGGAGTCTGACTGTTTGAGGTTGTGGACAGGTGTCTTTTATACTGATAACGAGTTCAAACAGGTGCCATTAATACAGGTAACGAGTGGAGGACAGAGGTGCCTCTTAAAGAAGAAGATACAGGTCTGTGAGAGCCAGAAATCTTGCTTGTTTGTAGGTGACCAAATACTTATTTTACCGAGGAATTTACCAATTAATTCATTAAAAATCCTTCAATGTGATTTTCTGGGGGTTTTTTTTCTCATTTTGTCTCTCATAGTCGAGGTATACCTATGATGAAAATTGGAGACCTCTCTCATCTTTTAAGTGGGAGAACTTGCACAATTGGTGGCTGGCTAAATACTTTTTTGCCCCACTGTAAATGTTCTAACAGTGACAAAAGAGAGGTAAATAGTTGTCAATCATCACAGTCATCATCCACCAGCATGGTGGCCTAGTTGATAGAGCATCTGCCCCACAACCTAGCGGTTGGGGGTTCAAGTCCTGGCTGGGTCATACCAAAGACCATATAAAAATGGTACTTCCCACCTTCTAGCTTGGTGCTCAGTGAAATGGAATGGGGAGGGAGAAGTTGTTTGTGGCAGCGCCTTGCATGGCAGCAACCCCTCTGATTCTAGATGTGATTAACATTGTAGACAGGAGAAACGTAATTTCGTTCTGCTGCACGTGATTGGTTGTATGGACTGAATGACAATAGAGTTTTCTGCTAACATTTGCTTACAATCACAAATGTTGGGCAACTGTCTCTTGCAAATGCAAATGTTTGTGCGATTGTTGCTAATTTTTGCTAAACATTGCTAAATGTCACTAATGATAGAGGCGAACCCTGATTTTCCTGAACATTTGTCAGAAAAGTTGGCAAATCCAAAATTTGTAACGTTCATCAGCATTCACCGCTCTGTGAGACACTAGCTTTAGAGTGAGACACTATATGAATTTGTCAGTGTGTGCTTCCAGAGGAAATCTCCCATTAGGCATGTTCACACCCTAAGTGCTGAGGCCAAATTATATTTAGTCAAATCATGTCAGAAAGGGTTGTACTGTTCTCCTGCTGGATTTCAATATGCCTAACACAGTACCTCAATGGAGCAAAAACAGACTGCCTATTAACTCTGATCCAGCAGCAAACTGTTATCATTACATGCCATTTCTTGGGTAAGACTGAAAGTGTGAACTGACGGGGAAATGACATTTATTCCTAGTCATTCTGACCACAGCTGCTCATTAATGGGGGAGGCATCATGCAGCTGCCAGTGTGAGTGTTCTTTAATTGGGTCTGTTTGGGTAGACTACATATCCAGATCTAATTATCTTTGGGAACTACCATTTGGTCGGTTTTGCTTTTTGAAACCAACTGAAGAACACCTGCTTCAGGTAGAAGAATTTTACATGCTATTTTCAGATTGTAAAAATTGGAACCTGTAACATCAACCTCTAATCTTAATGGCAAATCTAGCAGCATAACTTCTCCTTGAGTTCATCATCCAGAGGTAAATTATATGAAGCTGAAGAAAATTCAGAATAATAAAAATGAAATTATTCCTTTGACTGGGGAAACTCAAAAATGCAACAAGGCCTCCCACTATTACATAAAAACTGACCATACCTCACATCAGAATAGGACCATGCATACTAGGGATGAAAATCACCAGAAGCCCCACAATAAGATATTATCATGACATCTGGGCCACAGATATGATATTATCCCAATCTTACAATATGCTGATATTTGCAATATCATATAAAGTATTATGATTTTCCCATCCTGATCTGTGTCTTCTTCAACTCCCTGCTAGATCTCAGCAGTCACTCTTTTGGTGTACTGACCTAACCAGACAGTGAGGATTTAGCACCATCTAGTGGTTTGGGAAGTCAACTAGTTTTTATTACTCTGGTACCTTAAAGGGTAAGTTTGTTCTGTGTGTTCAAGAAACCAGATGGACGGGAAGCAAGGCTAGGAGCATTGGAGGTGGATTTAAACTCTTCTACCATGGTGTAGATAAGAAGAGAAGTGGAGCAGGAGTAATCTTGAAGGAAGAGTATGTGAAGAGTGTTCAGGAGGTAAAGAGGGAGTAAGACAGAATCATGAGTTTGAAGCTAGAAGTCAAAGGTGTGATGTTGAATGTTGTCAGTGCGTATGCCCCACAAGTTGGATGTCAGGTAGAAGAGAAAGAAGAATTCTGGAGTAAATTTGATGAAGTGGTAGAGAGTGTTTCCAGAGGGGAGAGAGTGGTGATTGGAGTGGACTTTAATGGACATGTAGGTGAAGGGAACAGAGGTGATGAGGAGGTTCTGGGTAGGTATAGCCTTAAGGAGAGAAATGTGGAAGGACAGATAGTTGTGGATTTTGCTAGAAGGATGGAAATGGCTGTGGTGAACACATACTTTAAGAAGAGAGAGGAGCATAGGGTGAGTTACAAGAGTGGAGGAAGGTGCACACAGGTAGACTACATCTTATGCAGGAGAAATCTGAAAAAGATAGGAGACTGCAAGGTGGTGGCAGGGGAGAATGTAGCTAGACAACATCGGATGGTAAGTCTGTAGGATGACTTTGGAAAGCAAGAAGAGGAAGCAAGTGAAGACTGAGCCAAAGATTAACTGGGGGACATTACAGAAGGAAGAAGGTCACACAGAGTTCAAGAAGGAGTTGATACAGGCTCTGGGTGGTAGGGAAGAATTACCAGATGACTGGCAAAGTACAGTAAAAGTATTGAGGAAAATGGGTAGAAAGGTATGTGGTGTACCCAGTGGACAGAGAAAGGAAGACGAGACTTGGTGTTGGAATGAGGAGGTACAGGAAAGTATTCAAAGGAAGAGGTTAGCAAAGAAAAAGTGGGCGTTGAAGAAAGTAGACAGGAATATTTGGAATCTAGGCACATGGCAAAGACAGAGGTGGAAAAGGAAAAGACATATAGTGAGTGATAAGAGAGGCTGGACACTAAGGAAGGAGAAAATGACGTGTATCGATTGGCTAGACAGAGAGATCGAACTGGAAAGGATGTGCAGCAGATTAGGCTGATTAGGGACAGAAATGGTAATATACTAACAAATGACAAGAGTGTGCTGAGAAAGTGGAAAGAGTACTTTGAAGAGCTGATGAATAAAGAAAATGAGAGAAAGAGGAGGATGGATGAAGGAAGGATGGTGAACAAGGAAGTCCCGAGGATTAGCAAGGCAGAAGCGAGGGCAGCTTTGAAGAGGATGACAAATGGAAAGGCAGCTGGTCCAGACGACATACCTGTGGAGGTATGGAAATGTTTAGGAGAGATGGCAGTGGACTTTTTAACCGGATTGTTTAACACAATCTTGGAGAGTGAGAGGATGCCTTAGGAGTGGAGAAGAAGTGTTTTGGTAAAAGTTTTCAAGAACAAAGGTGATGCTCAGAGCTGCTATAACTACAGAGGTATAAAGTTGATCAGCCACTCTATGAAGATATGGGAAAGGGTTATTAAAGACAGGTTAAGAGGAGAGGTGACAATCAGTGAGCAGCAGTACAGGGTCATGCCAAGAAAGAGAACTACAGATGCAATGTTTGCTCTAAGAGTGCTAATGGAGAAGTGTAGAGAAGGTCAGAAAGAGTTGCACTGTGTCTTTGTGGATCTAGAGAAAGCAAACTGGGGCCGGCCTCACCTCAGTTTTAATTGCACTATAGACACTGAGGGCTTGGGGGAATGGGAGCTCTGCTGCCAGTAGCAATGGGTAGCAATGCCTGATCACACTATCCCACCCAATTTTAACTGCACTTTGGTAGTTCACACACCTGCACCCAGTGACACCACACAAATTACACTCCCCCATCATGATTCGCACATTGAGGGTAGGGGTCTTCCTCCACCCCTGCTGCCCTCCTTCTGCCGAGGGTCTGGGGCCTGACTGGTGACCTGGGGCCCATCATGCTTTCATCATCCCAAGGCGCTACCGTGAGTGAATAGTTCTGAGCAAGGGAGTGAGCGAGAGAGTGAGTGAGTGAGTGAGCAAGTGAGAGCAAGTGAGTAAGTGAGAGTGAGGGAGTGATGAGTAGTGATCATGATGGTGGTGGTGGGTCGGATTTGTGTGGTGCTTTGCATGTCAGGTGGCATCGCTGGGCGCTTGCGATGGGTCCATTGGTCGTTCACTCTGGGCAGGCATTGGCGGCGGTGGGCTGCTTCTGTGGCCGCTGCTGCCCTAGGGCAGGTTGGCGGGGGTGTGGCTGCTGGTCCGTGCTGGCGGTCTCCACAGCTGCTGTTGGGCATTAATGCACATTCATGCCCACTGCATCTGCGCCGTGGCAGCCCCAAATGTTAAGGCTTTGAGTGTGACAGTCGCTGAATTGCAACATAACCCCTAGTGGTCAAGAATGGTAAATATTTTTTGTCAATAAAATAGTTCAGATTTCCAAGGCTACAACTTGAAAGTGGTAAGAGATAATGGCTTACTGTCAATTAGAAAGATGTAAAATATGATCCAAAGTGTCAGAGAGGAGTGAGTTTACGCATCTAATTTGCATAATGCCGTGGCAGCTATATTGAATTACATAACTCAGTCAAAAGCAGACTTTGGGCATATTTACACAAAGAATGGTTCAGTCTTTTGACACGTTTTCTGTACAGAGGTACGTTATCATCTTATCTTCAAAGTATATGAACAAGAAATCAGTACAATGTAAAAAAAGAAAAAACAAAGAAATTTATCACTTACCACTGGCTAAGGGGACTCGCTCGCTGCCGTGGTCGGTGCGTTTTCGTCCATCGTGGTCGTTATTTTGTGTTCTGTCAGTCATTTATGCTCTCTACCACATCTACAAAGTCTTATGATTATCCCACATAAATTTTGCTTGTATCCCGTGGCTATTTTCCGTGTACGAAGCCGTCTAAGTGACGGTGCACGACGATAGATGGTGGCCATATTAGCTTTATGAGTTAAAAGAAGGGAATACAGGAAAAGGAAATAAGGAGTTCTTCTTCTTTGGTGTATTACATGTCAGCCATGATTCCTCCAACGCGTGTCTGCCACCTTTTGAACTGCCACGATCAGTATAAGTTGTCAGTATAGCTGGGGAGTACAGGGATGTCAGAATTAGTTGACAGGCACAACGCCGTGCTCTGCCACTAGGGGCACGCGAAATCTCACACTCAGAGGGTTAAGGGTGAATAAGTGTGAGTGTGAAAGAGACGGCAAATGTGAGTCAGAGCGTGAATGAGAGTGTATGTATGCGTGAACGTGAGTGGAAGGAAGCATGTGTCAGTGCGAGCAAGTGGGAATGGGAGAGAGACTGAACATGTATGGGAGTGGGTGAGAGTGAATGAGTGAGTGTGGGAGTGCAAGTGTAAGATTGTGTGAAGGAAAGGGTGAGTGAGAGTGTGAGCTAGAGTGAGTGAGCGAGTGTGTGTGAGTATGAGTGAGTGCATGTGAGAGCATGAGTATGAGTGCGTGAGAGTGAGTGTATGTGCTGGTGGGGGGTGCTAGACTGAGGGGATAGCGCCTCCTGGTGCCTCCTGGCCATGTGAGCTCTCTTGGACTAGGGGGGCTGGCCCCCCGTGGGGCTCCTTGTGCCTTTCTGCTGCCTTCCCTGGGCATGGGTCGGGGTGCTGGGGTGGATACCGGGCTGGGGGAAGGGGGCAGGGGGTGTTGGCCTTCTGGTGCTTGGAGCCCGACGTTGGCCCCGCTGGGAGCAGGCTGGCCTGGGGGTGGGGGCACATTGCTTCACAGCCCGGCTTCCCTCGGCTGTCCCTTCTGGGACAGCTGCATGGCTGTCCTGGGGCTTGCTGGCTTCAGGGCATTTGTGCTCTGTGGGGATTGGTGGTGCTGTTTTGCTTCCTCTGTGTTTCCGGGGCGGGGCGGGGGGGGGGGGTGCTGTGACCTGCCGCCCTCTTTGTATGTTTCCTGGCAAGCCACTCATACACACACACTCACTTTGTGCACGCTCTCATACACACGCATGCACACACACACATATGTTCTTTTTCAGGCGCAGATACGACTTGTGATGAGACCTTTTCAGAAGAAGAAACAGTTTGTCTTCTGTTTGCTTCAATTGTGTCAGTTTGTTCTTTTCTGTTTGTTCCTCTCTCTTTTCTTTTCCCCTCCCCTCCCCACCCTTCCTTTCCCCATCCCCCCCGTCGGGTCTATCATGGGTAAAAGAATTTAAATGAAATATTAAAAGTTATTACAAGAGGAGTCTATAAATAATATACAGTACATAGATATGTGCTGTATAAAGCTCCTTTTGGCAAAGTAAATCTGAATGGCACAATAAGGGAAACAGATTTCTGTTCTGCTTTCCTGGCTGCTTGAAAGGACAAGGGGAAAAATAATAGTAATAAAGTGGAATGACACAGGGAATAAGTATTGAACACGCTTGGTGAAATTAATTTAATATTTGGGAGAAAAGCCTTTGTTGGTAATAACAGCTTCCAGATGCCTCCTGTATGGAGAAACTAGGTGCAGGCGTTGCTCATTTTAGCAGCTTCATTTTCCTTCTCTGGAGCCAGTTGAGAGTTTCCTTGGCTGTGTGTTTGGTATCATTGTCTTGCTGAAATGTCCACCCTCATTTCATCTTCAGAATCTTGGCAGATGGCAACAGGTTCTTATCAAGGATGTCTCTGTACATTTGTCCATTCATCTTTCCTTCAGCTATATGAAGTCTGCCTGTACCATGTGCTGAAAAACACCCCCACAACAAGATGGGGTGTGCAGTGCCATTTCTCCTCCAAACATGCTGCGTGTTGCGGTATCCAAAAAGTTCAATTTTGGTCTCATCTGACCAGACTATATTCTCCCAGTATTTTACTGGCTTGCCCAAATGTTGTGCAGCAAACTTTAAATGACCTTCAATATGCTTTTTCTTCAGCAATGGAGTCTTGTGAGGTGAGCGAGCGTACAGCCCATGTCGGTTGAGTGCATTACTTATTGTTTTCTTTGAAACAGCAGTACCAGCTAATTCCAGTTCTCTCTGGAGCTCTCCATGAGTGGTCTTTGGCTCTTGGATAACTCTTCTGATAATTCTTTTGCCTCCTCTGTCAGAAATCTTGCGAGAAGCTCCTGGTCATGGCCTGTTTACGGTAAAATGATGTTTTTTCTACTTCCGAATGATGGCTCCAACAGTGCTCAATGGAACATTCAGCAGTTTAGAAGGTTTAGAGCAGGAGTGTCCAATCATGTGCCATGGAGGGCCAAGACCCTGCAGGCTTTACCTCCAACCAGTGTCTTCAACAGCAGATTCCACTTAATTTCTTCCCACTGATTGCTGATAAGTGAAAACACCTGCTGAAGAGACTGGGTACAAGAGAAAACCTGCAGAGTCTTGGCCCTCCATGGCACATGATTGGACACCCCCTGGTCTTGAGGTTGGGAAGGTCTAGAGAAAGCTCTTTGATTCTACCTATTATGAGTTCTTTGCAGTGTGACAATCTGATATTTACAGACCTTTTTAAAGGCTATCAGTCAGGACTTAACCAGCTGAAATTAATTTGCACTGATGGGGAATGGGATGGGGCAGCGAGGTAGCGGAGTGGTTAGCACCGTGGCAGCACAGCAACTCACCCTTGGCCGGGGGATCCTGGGTTTGGTCCCAGCCCCCAACCAACAGTGATCTGTGTGGAGTTTGCATGTTCTCCCCGTGTCTGCATGGGTTTACTCTGGGATTTCTCCGGTTTCCTCCCACATGCCAAAAACATGCAAGTTAGGTTAATTGGCATCAAAACTGGGGATTCTAATTTATCCTTAGGTATGACTGTGAGAGTGAATAGTTGTCTGTCTCTCTGTGCTGGCCCTGCGATGGACTGGCGATCTGTCCAGGGTGTACCCTGCCTCTCGCCCAAAGATGCTGGGATAGGCTCCAGCCCCCCCGTGACCCGAAAAGGATTAAGCAGAAGAAGATGGATGGATGGGGAATGGGATGGCTTCCTAAATTCTGATGGATTACTGTTATGATCTGGACATCTTGTCCATGCTTTCTGTTGTTTTTGAACCATTTGCACCATTGTTATCTTCATGTTATCGTTCATATTATTTAAGTTCTTTTTGTCTAGCACCAGCTGTTACTTTTGTATGTTCTCCCTGTGTTCCCCTATCTTAACCTGGGTTAATCATTGTGTTTATCTTTCATCATCATGTCTCTAATCATGTTCTGTAGTTTTGTTCCTGCGTGTATGTTTATTATCATTCTCTAGCTCCCTGGTGTCCATAATTTGCGCAGCCCCACCCGTCCTGTCTCCCTCACTTGTAGCGGATCTGCTGTTATCTGTTGGCCTCTGATTAAGTGTCACCTGTTTTGTGTTGCATAATCACCTGTTTCCTTAATTTGCCATCCTCTTCTGTTGCCTGGTGCTGGAACATTGTGTGTCATTGTGCTGATCATTGCACGGGTTGCTTCTCCGGCATCCGCTCCTTCTTTTTAATTTAGTTAAAACCAAGTCATGTGTTTGTTTGACAGCTCAGTCTGTCTTCTGTCCTCATCATCCTGGTTTTGGAATAAATCCTTTATGCTCTACGTCGTGCTTGCCTTAAGGAGTCATTTACTGTCTGCCAGAGGCAGCCCTTGACAGATTTCAGCTGGTTTCTTGGCTTTCTATGCCTTTTTGCACCTCTTTTTCTTCATGTGTTCAATACTTATTCCCTGTGTCATTCCACTTTATTAAATATAACTTGTTTATTGAACACAGTTGCCTTGATTCCTTTGTATGTATGGATTACCTGGGTTGTTACTGATATCTGGTAAAAACCTTCGGTCAATGCCTCTATCAGAAATATGTTTAATGAGAAAAATGTTGACATGTTCAACACTTATTTTCGCCGCTGTATATACTGTATATATCTGACGATATGATAAAACATGCATTTTTAACTTGAAATCCTTTTGGTGCACAGTCAACAATTAAAACTAGGCAGTTTTAATTGTTAAAATTCTTAAAGCTCTGCCTACACAGCCAAAACAAACCCAGGCCCCAACTTAGCCAAACAAAAGAGTTGAAAAGAAATGAGCTGAGAGTTCCCACAACATTAGACGGCACTAGAGTCTACACTGGACTTGTATGAATGAGGGTAAAACAAGACAGTTGAGCATGTCTATATTAGCATTTTGTTTTGTGTCTGTTTTCAGTCACAGTCTGCTCTTGTTTTAGATTATTATTATTATTATTATAGAGCAAAAACATGTCTGTCCTCTTGTTCATAATATTACAGTTTCACTGAGCATTTAATAATTACAATAGCATACATTTAGAATAGGAGTCTCTAATGGATTCATTCTCCTGCTTTTCTGCTTCTGAGGCCTGTCTTTATGTTTTTGTGTGCAGTCTTACTGGCACCTTTGCAATATTTCCAGTCTGGACTAATGTCTTTAGCAGGCAGCTCCAAGCTGAATGGGGCGCAACAGGAAACGCATAGCTGTCATCAAAACACACTTTTCTGGTCAGGGGTCTTGGTGATGAACTTAAGAAGTTTTAATTCATGCAGCAACTATGTTTTCATGACCTTAGAGTAGACAGTCACTGTCATAAAAAAAATTTGTTTATAGTTTTTTTTCCTAATAATTATTTTTTGGAAGGGAGGAGGTATCATAAAATCCAAAGGTAATATATTCTCCATTGTAAGAAAGTGGAGCAGTGCTGGGTTTTCACTTCCACTCTGCATGGAGTGGGAGCTACAGTCACAGATGGTGAACAAATGTTCTATTGACGGAGCGTTGCACAAGATGAGGTTCATGCACAGTCTAGCAATGAACTTGGTTTGCTGCAGATAGTGTGAAAAACAGCTACCAACAAACATGATCCTGGCAAACACGACTCCTTTCATTGATTATGATGCAGTTTAACCTAGAGTAGGATACATGTTTGTTTTATTACATTAGTTTTATTTTCTTTGAATCTGAACACTTGCTTTAAAATTCTACTCAGTGATCAGTACTGATCACCGCAGATGTGCCATAGTTCAGCCCTACTGGAAATGGCACAAAGACAACATTTTAAATGATTATTTTTAAGTGCATGTCATAAATGTCAGCAATAGCATTTTGTTATAATTTGGACGTACTCAAATACTGCTCCCCTTTCCTAACATATTCTATTCATTTTCTCAGTTTCTTTTAGGCACATAAACTTAAAAAGTTCATGCAGTCCAGAGGCTTGTATTTCATGCACACTGCCATTATTCACACCATGTAATTATGTGTTAATGGCCTGCTTTGCAATTTTGTGAGCAATATCTGCTTAGTTATTTAGTGTGAGATGAAATATCCCAGATGTAATGGAAAGGGCATTAACCCTATTCAACTTTTAAGAAATTTTTTCATAATATTTAGGGAAAAAAGAGTTCATATTTACCAGACACAGTGGTGTGAGTGATTTTTACATACATAGTATACTAATCCATAGAATACTGATTTAACTTAATGACTCCTCCAGTTTATTTCAGGATGACGATATTGGAATATACCGTGCCTTACAGTGGTATCATGATGTTTATGTCAAACAATGGGCGTTTGCTCTTACACAAAAATGAAAATAATAACCATTTACATTTACATAAATGCTATACTGTAGCTATATTTCAAATGTCCACATTCATTTTGCTTGACAGATTGAATCTTCTTTAGAATGTCCAAAATAGTCTTGTAAACATTTCTCTTGGGGTCTCTTGTTTGAGAGGTCTCCCTTTTTTATGATTACTGGATTTTTGCTACTTTATTCTTCTCTTAACAAAAACCAAAGGTGTTGTGTTAGATAAAGTCAGCCAAGTCAAGGGTTTTTGCTTTTCTTTCTTCTTCTCTTGTGTGATTTTGGCAAAGTACTTTGGATTATTATAATTTCTCCTCTGCCAGAACTGGGTGGTCTTTTATCAGCCAGTTTTATGGTACATTTACAGAAATTCATGTAAGCATCTGTAAATGCCACCCTACTAATGCTGTTCACTCACATATCACATTAGCTGTACCCCCCCCTTTTTTATTTGAGACAATACATTTTGGTCTCCACTAGCTTAATGCAAATCATGCTCAACATTTATCTGAGCTTCACTAAAAGCAACCCAGTTGTAGTATACGCTCAATGCAATGAGTTTTTGTGTATGGGCTTGTACTTTGAATACTTTTTTAGTTTTAAATAAGAGGAAATAGTTTTTCTCATGACATTTCAGCTTTTCAGAGATAGCATAACTTTGAATAACTTAACATTTAAATAACACTATACTGGTGGCTTAGTGGTAGAGCATCCATGTCAACAGCTGGGAGGTTGTGGGTTCAAGCCCCAGCTGGGTCATACCCAAGGCTATCAGGTACTTTCCACCTCTTAGCTTGGTGCTCTGCATAAAAAGAATGAGGAAAAGAAAGTTGGTTACCCAGCCACAGGGGGAAGCACAAAATCAGTGTACTTAAAATAAGATAAGATAAGATAAGCCTTTATTAGTCCCACAACGGGGAAATTCCAGGATTGCAACAGCACATGGATAGCAACACTCAGAGCAACAATCAGAAGGCAAGAAAAAAACAAGAGCAGCGAATATACACTACCGTTCAAAAGTTTGGGGTCACCCAGACAATTATTTTGTGTTTTCCATGAAAAGTCACACTTATTTACCACCATGAGTTGTAAAATGAACAGAAAATATAGTCAAGACATTGACAAGGTTAGAAATAATGATTTGTATTTGAAATAATAATTTTTTCCTTCAAACTTTGCTTTCGTCAAAGAATCCTCCATTTGCAGCAATTACAGCATTGCAGACCTACCATGATTGCACAAGGGTTTTCTAATCATCCATTAGCCTTCTGACGCAATGAGCAAACACATTGTACCATTAGAACACTGGAGTGATAGTTGCTGGAAATGGGCCTCTATACACCTATGTAGATATTGCACCAAAAACCAGACATTTGCAGCTATAATGGTCATTTACCACATTAGCAATGTATAGAGTGTGTTTCTGATTAGTTTAAAGTTATCTTCATTGAAAAAAAGTGCTTTTCTTTCAAAAATAAGGAAATTTCTAAGTGACCCCAAACTTTTGAACGGTAGTGTACATATGTACATATAAACATAAATATATAGACACACATGGAATAAATATATAGATATATATAAACACACAGTGCGGAGCATTGTAGCTAGATGGAATAAATATGTGAATATATAAACACACACACAGTGTGGAGCGTTGTAGCAAGATGGAATAAATATATGAATATATAAACACACACAGTGCGGAGCATTGTAGCTAGATGGAACAAATATGCAAACACATAAACACACACAGTGCGGAGCACCGTAGCTAGATGGAATAAATATGTAAATATATAAACACACAGTGTGGAGCATTATCGCTAGATGGAATAAATATACAAACAAACACACACAGTGCGGAGCATTGCAGCTAGATGGAATGAAACAGCATAACTGTCTACTTAGTTATCCTACATGGTATGATTATGCACCCATACATATTGTCACCCTCCGTAGCTACCGGTATTTTCCTAGTTGTATACCGGAGGGGACCATTGTGTAAGTCTATTGCGTCTTTTGCATTCAATACTATTAGGTTGTCACGTCTTTTTGCTATCTCTGCGAGCAGCCCTGCTTAGGTTATACAGTCTGACAGCCATTGGTAGGAAGGACCTGCGAAACCTCTCGGTTGTGCACCTAGGATGATATAGTCTGCTGCTAAATGAGCTCCTTAGTGCATTCAGAGTGTCCTGCATAGGGTGGAACTCGGACTCCAGCAGAGATGACAGTTTGGCCACCATCCTTCTCTCTCCTACCTCCTCCACTGGGTCAAGGCGCTGCCCCAGGACAGAGCTAGCTTTCTTGATCAGTTTGTTCAGTCTCTTCCTATTGGCTGCTGTAATGCCACTGCCCCAGCAGACCACTCCAAAAGTGATGGCTGATGCCACCACCGTGTCACTTCTTGTGCTGATCCGGGTAAATGGGCATCTGGTGTAAAAATCCCTGCCAAATCAAATATACACCCCCATGATCTTATCCTACACTTTATTACATGTATAGTTTATTTCTCTTATCTTATCATGTTTAATGTTGCAGCATTGTACCGAGACAAATTCCTAGTTTGTGTACTACATGAACAATGGCAATAAACCTGATTCTGATTCTGATGATCGGCTGTGGTGACCCCAAATAGGGACCAGCCAACAGAGTGTGTGTATAAAATTTACTGTACTGTGTATATACTGTAATGCTGTATGTACTGTATGTGTGCTTCATTCTGTGAAAAGTATGAGTAATTATCAAGTCACAGGTTTTTCCCTTGGCAAAAGGTGTAAAGACAAGATATTTATGCTGCACTTGGACATTCAAAAGATAACTAGAGGGCACTCAAAGAGCACATACCTCTGGCAAGGCTCCCTCCCTCCCTCCCTTTGTCCTCTCCTTTGTCCCTTTGTCTGTCCATATTGCCATCCATCTGTACATGGCGAGATAGAGCCTTGGCGGAGGTATGCACTCACAGATCACCTCCAACATGTAATGAGTTCATCTGTGGGCCAAGGGCCACCTCTGGTGAAAATATCATCCAAATCCATCAATGAGTTTTTGCGTGATCCTGTTAACAGACAAACTGCAGCAAAAACAACTAGAAAAGCACTCGGAGAGCACAGACCTCCGGCAAGCAGCTCATTTCCCCCAAATGACATTGTTAGAAATGCAGCAGTTTTCTAAATGCAATATTTCTGCATTTGATATTGATGAAAAATACTAATTTAAGTTTCCTTCGATAAGATTTATTGAAATAACAAATATATAGTATTAGGTAACTTAGCTACAGAAATTCTGGTGTACCAGCAAAAGTAAAATTTAACCAAGGTGATACTGATTTTTCCTAAAAATTCCTGGATCCAGGTGGTGATATGGAACACCACAAAAATGTAATCATCTGTTCCCCATGCCATTACACACCTTTCCTGAAAATTTCATCAAAATCCATTCATGAATTTTGGAGTAATGTTGCTAAGAGACAGACAGACAAAGCAATGCTGGTGTCGTGGCAAAAAGTGATCAGCTGCCAAAAATTGATCACCAGGTGCCATATTGTAGTTATGGGGTTATATTAGCGGTAAAATATATATTTCAACAAGTAAACAGTACTGAGTTAGGTATAATAAAATATATTTAACACTAACACTGCCATTGCTGGTCCCAAGCCCGAATGAGAAAGTGAGGAGGATTGGGGCAGGGTTAGCAGCTCTGTCCCATAAAAATCCACCGCTACAAACGTCAATCATACTAAGGCTGGGCCCTCATGGGCTCGGCATCAACCTCACCCCTGGTGGCACGCTGGCAGGCAAAATGACAGGGCTCCCCCAAACCTGCAAGGGAGGGGTTTCCCTGATCCCCCACCAGTGCAGCTACCATCCATCGACATCATCAGAAATCCCATTCGCATCGCTACCTGGAACATCCTGATCCAAAAGGAACCTAGCCACCCTCAGCTTCTTGCCTCCGAACTCACCCATCTCAATGTCTCCATTACTGGTCTCCAGAAAGTCAGGTGGACACAGGACCGTGAGACAAGAATGGGCGAATACAGGATCATATGGAGCATCAGCATCACCCACCTCACCCAAGGCGTGGCCATTGCCATCCACCAATGGTATGTGACTTCCCTCGCCACCTGGAAGCCACTGGGTCCCCGCTTGCTGTATGCTCGCCTGTGACACTCTTTTGGCTACCTTTCCATCTTTGTGGCCTACTCCCCCACAAATGTTGCCACCGACCAAACCAAGGATGCATTCTACAAACAGCTGCACGACAAGCTACACTGCATTTCTCGGCATGACACCACCATTGTCCTAGGGGACAATGAACGCCACCGTGGTCCCTGATAGGAGCGGCTTGGAGCACATCATCAGACCGTCCCTGTCTGATGTCACCAACAACAATGGAGACTGCATGCTGGAGGTGTGCACCACGTACAATCTGAAGATCATGGGCACCTGGTTCCAGCATCGTCAAATCCACCACACCACCTGGTACTGTAACAGAGGTGCTGCATCCAAGCCCATTGACCACATCTGGGTCAATGGGTGCTGCATCGACTCCTTGCCACCACTGTCTGCTTGCACCTCCGCCGTAATGCCCCTCCTGGCCCTGCCCGCCACCACCCCCCAGACAACGGTTGCCCACTGCCACTCCATCGAGTAGCCATCCAGAGAGCCCTGAGGATACCTGGGAGCAGATTAACACCACTCTCACTCTGGCTGCCACAAACATCCTTGGTGATCGCCACCAGAGGATTCAGCCATGGATCTCTGATGCCTCCCTGGAGCTGGTCAATCAATGCCGTGAAGCCAGACTGCAGGGGAAGGACGATTACCACAAGCTGAACATAGAGAGATGCCACAGCCTCCAGCACAATAAAGCCACTTGGGTCCACTGTATCGCTGACAAGGCCAACAACAGCTTCCAAGCAGGGCACCTCCAGTCTGCCTACCAGTCTATCAAGGAGCTGTGCTAAGCCAGCAAGAAATGGAAGTTGTTGTCCCCCCTGCTAGCTGCCGATTGCATAAGCCTCATCACGAATCCGATGACAAAACTCCAACGATGACGGGAGCACTACACGAGCGTCCTCAGTAAGCCCCCTCCTCACACCTCGGATAAGCTGCAACAATATGCCGATGCAGGTGTTGAAGACAACTCAATCAGCCTAGCCCCACCCTCAATCAGTGAGCTGTCAGATACCAACAAGAAGCTCCCCTCTGGGCAAGCCCCTGGTGCTGACAGAGTTACAGCAGAGATGATGAAAGCCGCCCTCACCTCTGTCATCCCTCGGCTGGAACATCTGTCTTGCTTCATCTGGACAGAAGAACGCATCCCTGGGGAGTGCAGGGACAGGGTCATTCTGTCCTTCTACAAGAACAAGGGTGACCGTTGGCGCACAGCCAGCTGTTCCATCACACTGCTTTCCATCATGGCAAGGTAATCACCGCTGTCATCCTGAGCTGCATCCGCCCCCTGCTCCTTGCCAAGCCCTGCTGCCAGCAGGCCGGCTTAACCCCTCGCCAGTCGACAGCGGACTGCATCCTTGCCTTGAGTGTCCTGGTGCAGCAATGGAGGGAGTATTGCCAACCTCTTTATGTGGCCTACGTCGACCTCAAAGGTGCCTTCGACTCCCTAGACAGGAACGCCCTCTGGCAACTCCTTCGTGGCATTGGAGTCCTATCCAAGTGCATCAACATTCTCCAGGACTTCTACTCCAACACCATGTGCAGGGTACGCGCCAAGGGTGACATGTCAGACCCTTTTGTCACCACCTCAGGAGTCCGGCAGGGAAGCATCACCACTCCAAACCTCTTAAATGTTGCGGTTGACTACTGAGTCAAAAACGCAATGAAACGCTGCCCCAATCTCAGAGTTGACTTACATTCCTACTTCACAGACCTGTGCTATGCGGATGACGTGGTGTTTTCCGCCACGCATATAGACATAATCGCTGAGACACTGGAGCTGCTTGCAGAGGAAGCATCACCCCTGGGCCTCACCATCAGCTGGGCAAAGACAAAGATCCAGTCGCTGTCAGACTTCTTGCCACCCCTACCACAAGTCATCACCATCAACAATGAGCCGGTTGAGATTGTCAACGACTTTGTCTACCTCGGATCTAAGATCACCAGCTCCTGCTCATCAGACCCAGAGATTACTCGCCGCCTGCAGCTGTCTCGCAGTGCTTTCGGTCACCTCCAGAGAGTCTGGCGGACCAGGAAGATCTGCATGTCCACAAAGTTGTAAATCTTTAACACCTGTGTGATCCCCGTCCTCCTTTACGGGTCAGAGACCTGAACCCTCTCCACCACAACCACCCACCATCTAGATACATTCCATCAGACTTGCCTCGGCATCTGATGGTTCCACCACACCACAAACGATGAGATCTACAGGAGGGCTGGCTGCCCCATCCCCATCTCCACCATCCTCAGAAGAGGGAGGCTGTGGCTCCTTGGCCATGTGGCCAGGTTGGAAGACAGGACACTGGCCAAGCAGGCCCTCTCCGCCAGTGCTCATTTGGCCCCCCAGGGCTGGCATCGCCCCTGAGGTCGGCCCAGACTTTCCTGGATGGCCCATTTTGCAAAAGATCTCTGACTGACCTCATTGCCCTAGCCCAAGATCGCCCTGCCTTCAGATGGTTGGCTGCAATGGTCACTTAAGTGGACACGTGAGGATAAAGTTAAGTAATGATGCATTTTGAACTGGAAACAAACTTGATGTAGGATTAAAAGCAATTAAAATAATGTAGTCACAAGGTTACATGGAAAAATACATAGATTTACTGGATATATACATGTAGATACTGTATAAATACATATTCTATGCCTCAACAATGGACAATTACAGTGTACTTTTTGGCATGACACCGGAAAAAACATTACCACCTCCTCTTGGCGGAGGTAATAAAAATTAAACATTGTCCAGTGGTGTGTGTTTAAATACCTTGTAGGTAATGTGCTTTGCAAGACATCCTTAACTTGTTTGCCGGTACTTGGTTCCTCATGCCAATACACACCTTTCCTGAAAATGTCATCAAAATCCGTTCATAAACCGCAGTTTGCCTGCTTTTTCTTGACATCTTCAGATGAAATAATGTCAACCATCACATACTGTGTATAGGTGCAGAGATGAATGTACCTCCGTGGACACGTCTTAACAGGGTGGACACGTCTTAAAGGAGAAGCTCAATATTATTATTATTTTCCCCTCAAAAAATTCCTGTATGCACATCGTGATCTGGATCACCACCAAAATCTAATCATCTCTTTCCCATGCCATTACACACCTTTCCTGAAAATTTCAGAACTTTTTCAGTAATGTTGCTAACAGACAAACCAACCAACCAACCAACACCGTTAAAAACATTACCTCCTCGGCGGAGGTAATAAAAACAGTAATGTTAATTTGGAGCTGCAGGCAAATCATGATGGGGAATATGACAGTCAGAGTTTTGCTTGGCAGCAAAGACACTGGCAGGAGCCAGCCTGTTGTCTTAGCCTATGCATTAATGTGAGAACATGCAGTGACTGAAGACTCTTCTAATGAATGAGTTAGGATTAATAACAAGATTGGAACGGGAGCAGAAGAGCAAAATGAATGAGGCCTGCCCTCGTGAGTGAACAGTAATGCTATTGTTTTTGTGTGTAGGTGTATTGGTCTGGATTGGTGGGCCCGGTGCTGTAATTGCCGTTCGGAATGTCAGTCTGGTCAGAGGATGTGCTTCGACGACTGGGTGTCATTGTCTGTGCACACGCCAACAACAGAGAGCTGAGGTCACAAACCGCAATTTAGCTCATAAGCTTTTATTAGCCAATTTATGTCTCCGTGGGAAGTGAATCCAGCACAGAAAGACAATTGAATGGCCTGACAAGTCTGAATGTACAACAGCAATGTGCTGTCTGCGTTGAGCATTAAGCCCATTTTTGTAATAATATGTGTCTCTCTGTATAATGGGTGGCGGCTATGGTAAATAGAAGCATGTGTGCTCAAGCCATAAAATAAAAATGTGTCATACTGCGATGAAAGGAATACATACTCAATACACAAATCATCATACTCAAAATGATTACACAAATGACAAAGCCTTCTGAGCAGAAACATCTTTCTTGGAGCTATTACCAAATGTTTGGATACACATTTTACACAAATAATATTAAGAAGCTGCCCATCAGTGAATGGCTGAGTATCTACTGAATATTATGCAGTACCGCTGTATAGTTAGATGTGGTGATTTCTTTTGTGCTTTATTTGTATTGAGCTGTTTTGTTGATTATTGATATTCATAAAGATAATCTAACTACAGTTAACAGTGCGATGACTGAGTATGACTTGACATATAATTGAGATTTCCCTAGTTTCATTCTCAGTCAAAAGCAAAAAATTTAAATGTTTTACTCTTGTGTAAAGAAGCCAAGAGCTGCTATGGCTGCTACTATCTTTTCCTCAAGATCACAGCATCAATTAATGCACTATCACAGAACAATATCTCATTTTTTCGTGATCAAGGGATAAACTTATGAACTTGAGAAAACAGAATGTAAAGAGACCACGGGCACTCTCTGCTTCCATACTTATGCAATGTTAGCAAGGATTTTTAACAATAAACAGAAACATTTCTCCCAAAAACCAAAGAGAAGTCATGCATTCAATTTGAGAGAAAGCTTTTGGTGTTAAGCCTGTCACAGGTGTTGCAATATGATAACCTTCAGAATCATCATATACTGTATACACCATTACTATCACATTATGACTTCATGCTTAGATAGAGTTTACATGTGTAACTTTGGTAATGCTTTAAATACTAATCACTAAAGTGACTGAATTATCATCAACTCTTCTCTCTCAGAAATTTTAACTTTATCAGCCCAGATGCTACACAGTAGAGATGTAAATGTACTCTCAATGCTGATCTCTGTTTTTTGTTTTTTTTTTCCACTCACCCTCTTCACTCTCTCAGGGCATTTCTGTCTATGTCAGACAAGCCTGGAGACTCATTGTGTTGCAGGAAATGCTCACACCACCCAGACTATGGTTTGTATACTCTAGATTTAACCCTGTAATAGCGTCATCAACATTTAACCAGGCAGCTTTTGTGCTGAAACCCCATTCTAAACATGAAATATGCACACTTTAAAAAATGTCAACCCATTAGCTATGTCTACTTATAGTGCTGTGAAAACGTATTTGCTCCTTTCCTGATTTCTTATATTTTTGCATATTTATCACATTTGATTGCTTCAGATCATCAAACAAATTTTAATATTAGACAAAGATAACCAGAGTAAATACAAGATGCAGTTTTTAAATGATGATTTCATTTATTAAGGGCAAAAAGCTATTAAAACCTATCTGGCCCTATGTGGAAAAGTAATTGCCCCTAAACCTATAAACTGGTTGTGCCACCCTTGGCGGCAACAACTGCAATCAAGAGTTTGTAGTAACTGGCAGTGAGTCTTTTACATCACTGTTGAGGAAATTTGGCCACCTGTTCTTTGCAGAATTGTTTTTTGTTCAGCCACATTGGAGAGCTTGAGCTTGAGGTCAGGAACTGATGGCCAGACATTCTCCTTCAGGATTTTCCGGTAGAGAGCAGAATTCTTGGTTTCATCATTTACAGCAAGTTGTCCAGTTCCTGAAGCAGCAAAGCAGCCCCAGACCATCACACTACCACCACCATGTTTGAATGTTGGTATGATGTTCTTTTTTATGAAATAATCGGTGCATCATGACATGCACTACACAAAGAGTAGAGATAAACAAACCTATCATCTGATCAGTCACTGCAACAGATACTGGAGTCAGTTTGTCTTGGCCTGTCCTTGCCACTGATAATACCTCTATCTGCCAAGAATGTGTCGCTAGTCCAGCAAAAGCTAGCGGTACTCAAATACTTTGCAAGCAGTTTCATGAAATGGTCAGTCAGAAAGCAACTCATACCGGCTCGAACGTCGCCCGGGTTAACAAGGTCAGGAGTTCCTGGCAGTGGAGGGCGAAGGACAGAGCTGCGTGGAGGAATCTGATCAGACCTAAATGAAACAGTCATTGTCACCCCCGACAGACTGCTATGATGATGATGACGATGATACTAGTTTGTAGTTTAACAGTAATGCTGTAAATCAGGGGTTCCCAACCTTTTCAGCCCACGACCCCCAAAATAACGGTGATAGAGACTGGCGACCCCCCCACTATCCCTGGAGGTGACTGATACATAAAAAAAACGTGTGCACAGTTTGATATATCTGTGGATTCATCTAATTGCAAAGCATATTTCCCTTTCTTCACTCTGACATTTATGTCCTGGGCCACGTCTGTGATGCGCCTGGATATGGTCCCGTCAGACAGCAGCACTGCTTCCAGCTCCTGCACATGTTTATCCCCATGCACTGTCCGACTCATTGCGATAGCAACAGGTTTTATTAGGGTTTCTCTGATTGTGTGTGGCATTTTTGCCTGTGCAAGGAAATATGCCACCTCATATGATGCCTTTTGAGCTTTGGTAGTGGTTATTGTTTGATTAGTTATGACTTTCTTTTGGCCTTGCAATTCTCTCTCCTTTTAGTGGAAAAAAATCTGCTGGTTTAGTGGCAAGAGATGGGTGCTTAGTTATCAAGTGTCTGAGCATTTTTACGGGCTTTAAACTCTCATGTGCAAACACCTCGGTACACACTACACATTGGGGATGTTGTACTTTACTGATAACGACGCATGAATCCATACTGAATATATTCCTCTTGATACTTGTGACACTTGGAGGAAGGCTGGTCTGACTGCTTATGGAGCCCTTTACAGTGCTCTCCTCCTCCCCCCTCCTCCTCCTCCCCCCGTGCCAGAAGTTGATGGGCTTTCTGACGGCATTTCTCCGCTCTCCTTTGCTGCCGTCTTGTCTTTGGTTGATATTAACTGTTTCATTTATAAAAATAATATCCTGGGTTTAAAGCATAGTGTGTTGATTTGAGCTGTTCAGACTAAATCTACTGGTGCACACTGACCTGTGTGTGACCTGTGACGCCTAGAAGTCCCAGAGAGGGGCCATTTGGCCTTTTTACCTAGAAAACCCACAAGAGGGCCAATTGGCCCCAAGTCCCCCCTGTGGTCACTCATTTTGTTATGGTAATGAGGCTGTTAGTGGCAGTGTGTGGGGTGAGGGGGGTGTGGGGTGTGGGGTGAGGGGGTCACACTTCACACACTTCACACTTCAGTGGTGAAGTCATGTTGGCTACTTCTGTGTGAATGTGAGAATGAGGAATAAAAACACATTCTATTCTAAAATGTGAACATGTGAATGTCCCATGTGACCATAACGACTCATGTGACTGCAACCAGACAATTGTTTGAAGGATAAATACCTCAGTGCACATGGACTATCGCTTCAGTTCCCTCAAGAACTTTGTGGTGAAAGAAGCTCCTCTCCAAGGAACGAAAATGCAGAGATTCAACATTCAACAGGCATTGGAAATGATCCTGGATGGAGCAAACCAGAAAAATGCTGGGACTTCTAGTGTTAATGTGGTGCAGTTGAAGTGACATGTCACCTGTGCAATCACCTCAGGAGGATTCTGAAAATCATCTTGCGACCCCCGCCCCCTTAGCATCTCGGGACCCCCACTTTGGGAATTTCTGCTAAATGATACTCTACTTATTTTTTTAACTGTAAATACTATTCTACTTTCTCTGACCTCTTGCACTGTGTACACAGTGGATATAAAAAGTCTACACACCCCTATTCAAATGCCAGGTTTTTGTGATGTAAAAAAATGAGACCAAGATAAATCATTTCAAAACTTTTTCCACCATTAATGTGACCTATAACCTGTACAACCCAACTGAAAAACAAACTGAAATCTTTTAAGGGGAAAAATAAAAAATAAAAAACTTACAATAGCCTGGTTGCATAAATATGCACACCCTGTTATAACTGGGGATTTGGCTGTGTTCAGAATTAACCAATCACATTCAAACTCATGTTAATGGGAGTCAGCACATACCTGCCACCATTTCAAGTGCCTCTGATTAACCCCAAATAAAGTTCAATTGTTCTAGTAAGCTTTTCCTGACATTTTTGTAGTCACATCTTACAGCACAAGCCATGGTCTGCAGGAAGATTCCAAACCATCAGAGGAATCTCACTGTCCTAAGGTATCAGTCAGGAGAAGGATACAAAAGAATTTCCAAGGCATTAAATATACCATGGAACACAGTGAAGACAATCATCATCAAGTGGAGAAAATATGGCACAACAGTAACATTACTAAGAACAGGACGTCCCACCAAAATTGATGAAAAGACGAGAAGAAAACTGGTCAGGGAGGCTGGAAGCCTTATCTTACGAAGACAAACATCCAAGTCCGGCTATATTTTGCAAAAACGCATTTGAAATCTCCCAAACGCATGTGGGAAAATATGTTATGGTCCGATGAAACCAAAGTTGAACTTTTTGGCCACAATTCCAAAAGGTATATTTGGCACAAACAGAACACTGCTCATCACCAAAAGAACACCATTCCTACAGTGAAGCATGGTGGTAGCTGCATCATGCTTTGGGGCTGTTTTTCTTCAGCTGGAACTGGGGCCTTAGTCAAGGTGGAGAGAATTAT
Organism: Pholidichthys leucotaenia; assembly: GCA_020510985.1. NCBI lineage: Eukaryota > Metazoa > Chordata > Actinopteri > Cichliformes > Pholidichthyidae > Pholidichthys > Pholidichthys leucotaenia. The sequence continues at coordinate 335,743,275 of CM035837.1, read as the reverse complement.
GAACAGTTCCAGATACCAGTCAGTGTTGGCACAAAACCTTCAGGCTTCTGGTAGAAAGCTAAAGATGAACTTCATCTTTCAGCACAACAATGACCCAAAGCACACATCCAAATCAAGAAAAGAATGGCTTCACCAGAAGAAGATTAATATTTTGGAATGGTTTTGGAATGGTCTTCATTTTAAGCCAGATCTAACGGGACACACACCTTCCAAAACTTCTGTTTCTGTCTCGTCAGTCCAGAGAATATTTTCCCCAAATCTTGGGAAACATCCAGATGCTTTTTGGCAAATGTGAGATGGGCGTTTGTGTTCTTTTTGGTCAGCAGTGGTTTTCACCTTGGAACTCCCCCATGGAGGTCATTTTTCCCCAGTTTCTTTCTTATTGTTGAATCATGGACCAGTGTCCAAACCGAGTCAAGTGAGGCCTGCAGTTCTTTAGATGTTCTGGGTTTTTGTTTCTCATCTGTTCTTGAATTTCTTTAGATCACAGAATGATGTGTTGCTTTTTGAGAACTTTTAGCCTACTTCACTTTGTCAGACAGGTTCTATTTAAGTGATTTCTTGATTCAACAGGTAAACAGACCTGGATGTGGCTAGAGGAATTGAACTCAGCTTTCCAAAAAATGTGGTTAAGCTAAGTTAATTTGTGATTTAACAACGGGTAGGAAGGTGGGTTAATTTTTCACATGGGGCCAGGATAGTTTTTGAAATCATCATTTAAAAACTGCATTTTGTATTTACTCAGACTACCATTGTCTAATATTAACATTTATTTGATGATCTGAAACATTTAAATGTGACAAATATGTATGCAAAAATATAAGAAATCAGGATGGGGCAAAAACTTCTTCATAGCACTGTACATCTTCATTTTACTTCATTTACTTTTGCTCTTGTGATTTCATCTCAAATCTGTCATAATAACCAAATAGACAAAGTTCTAAGCTTTCAAATGATGTATCGTAGGGCCACCAACTCCAATTAGGTTTGCTACATTTATAGCACCTAAACAGAAAATGAAATGTGAGTCAGCCGGCTGGTTTCAAACAATCAGTAAATTTATAGATTTTTCTTCATGCAATAACTTGGATGGACAATAAATATTACTCAAATGGATCTATTGGACCTGTGGCAATGAAACATGATTAGATTTGTTTGATTATTATTTATTTTCAGTGTTGGGAGTAACGCATAACAAAGTAACCCATTACTGTAACGCCACTACTTTTGCAGTAACGTGCTGTGTAATGAAATTACTGTTCAAAATTTCAATAATGCGTTACAGTTACTGAAATTTGATCAGATGTGTAGCTTGCATTACTCGTTTTATTAATATGGATAGATATTTTAGCGCAAATAGACGATCATACAACTTGCAGTTGCGAGACACCCTCCTCATCAACTGCCAACTGGGGATGAATATACAGTTTCTGTGGCTTTGGGCGGAACTGCCATCCCCAGCGCCACCAGCGGCCTCAAGCCACTGGACGTTGTCATGCCAAAGGCAAAGGCAAGCAAATAAATAAGCAAACAAATATAAACTGACCCTACCATAACTGACGCAGCCATCACACAGTCTCCTCCGCTGGTCTGTTTCCTGTCCTGCCCCAGTTCACATCACAACCCGGTGAACAAACGCCATGGCGGTGGCGACTTCTCATATCGAGCCCTGATCACCTGTTGTCCGAGCAGTAAGTAGCCTCCAGCTCCTACCTCTGTGGTTAAACATGACTATTTTTTTGAACAAGAAGCTAGCATTTAATGTCCGCATTAAATGCATTTAAAGTGTTCTTACACACAGAGAAAAAGTGACTGTGATTTGTTGCAGTAAAGAACAGCTTCTAAGCAATGAACTTTCATTTATCTGTGCTTTCTGTTTTATTTTATCTCATTCATTTACATGCTGTTGTGATATGCAACTATTTCATGGAAGTAAATCCTCTAAATATGCATTTGTAATGGGCTGGTCCAGGGGTGTCAAACATATGGCTTGTGGGCCAAAAGTGGCCCACCAGGGGGTCCAAAATTTTCTCTGTGAATTCATACCTTTATTTCTAGTAAATTTCTGACTTTCTACTGATTACAATAGTTTGTATACATCTGAGACATATTTTTTTTTCTGTAGGATGAGACTTTTTTTCTCGTCAGTTTTCTTTTTTCTTCTTTTTTCTTTTTTTTATTTAAGTTTTTGTAAAGGGTATACATGTCATTACAGCATTGCATTTTTTACATTTTCATCACATATTCCCCCTTTTTTTGTTTTTTGACATTGGAAAAAAATTATTACAACACCCTTTTTTTAAGTGAAAGAAAAAGAGAAATTAAAAGAAGAACAAAAAACAAAACAAAACAAACAAAAACAAAAACAAAAGAGCAGAAAAATAAAAGAGCATCTGAGTGGCATTGGAGCAAAGAGAGGTGCCATTATTGAAATGGTATTTGTCAAAGATTAGATCTGATGGAGGACACATATGCGCTCCAGGGTTGCCAAAAGTTCAAGAACCCATCCATGTCCTGTCTCAGTGCAAATGTCAACTTTTCCATCGAATAAATGTCCTGAATCACGTTAATCCAATCTTCAGGTGTTGGACAGTCTTTCAACATCCATTTTTTTGTTAAAGCTTTTTTACTTGCCAATATTAAAACAGTGAATAAGTATTTTTCTCCTCGTCTTTCCAGTGATTCCGGTAGTTTACCCGAATACAAAGTTACAAAAGAAAAGGGAACTGTTACTTTGAATATTTTCCCCAATATTGTCGGTACATTGGTCCAATATTGGTGGATAACTGTGCATGACCAAAACACATGAAAATGATTTGCAGTCTTTTCACCAAACAAGTGCCAACAATTCAACCCCTTACGAGTAAATTTGTTTTGTGCAGGTGTTCTGAAAAATCTTACCAAATTTTTCCATCCAAATTCTCTCCACAGCAGGGATGAAGTACTTTTCCATTGTTGTTTATTTAGCTTTTCCCATATTTTCAGTTGTATAGTGAAATTCCCCTCTTTTTCCCATCTCTCTTTTATATATGATGTGTTGTCTCCTTTTAAGTCTTGAAGACCATGGTATATTTTAGAAATGTATCTGATCCCTGGTATCCCTTTATATGCCATTAAGAAAACCTTCAGAACACCTGACTGGGCCCTTTCCAAATCCTCCTTTTTAAGTATTTTGTTAATGTGGTGTCTAAGCTGAAAGAACCTGTAAAGGTCTTGATTTACTAGACCTTGTTTTTTCAAATCTTCAAAACTTCTTAAAGTTTGCCCTTTAAAAAAATCGTAATATTTTATCAGTCCGTTCTCTTTCCACTTTTTAATCTAGTGTCAGTTTTATTAGGAGTAAAGTCCTGATCATAGGAAATCATTGCAATAATCGATAGAGTTCTTTAGTTTGATTCTCTCTGACTATCTAAACCAAATTGTTAGCGGGGTCTCTATCTACGGTGTAGTGTTATTCAAAAGGTTTAGGTAGGCATTGTTCCCTATTATCGCCTGTAGGGGAATGTCACTTGGTATTTGTCATTCCATCTCCTTCCATTGTGCAGTGTAGACTGGGTTACATATCTCTACTAAAGGTTTTAATTTGTGCGGCTTAAATAGTCCCTGATATTTGGCAGCGCAGGCCCACCTTTGTCTTTGTTTAGCTGTAGGGTTCTATATCTGATTCTAGGTCTCTTGCCCTGCCATAATGAATCTTGAGATCCTTCTGTCCAGTTCTGCCATGTTTTTTGGGAGGTTCTACCGTATTGTTTGGAAAAGGTATAGAAGACGTGGAAGTATATTCATTTAACTGCTTCAATCTTTGTGCAGTACCCAAGAATGGTATCATATTCCATCTTGCTAGATCCGATTTTATTTTTGCCATCAGTGGATCATAGTTTAGTGTTATAATTTTGTGAGTTGTTTTGGGAATTGACCCCAGATATTTCATAGATTCCATCTCCCAGTTGGTTTTGAGTTTGCTTAGTAAATATTAAGTTGGGTCATAGTTGAATGTTAAATTTGGGTTTTATGCATGTTTAATTTGTACCCCGATAACTCTCCATACTCTGAAAAAACTGAGATTAGTTTCTGGAAAAGAGGTGTCCGCTGTCCCAGTATATTAAAATGGCATCAGCAAAGAGTGCTATTTTATGTTCCTTCTGACCAAGTTAATACCTGGAATTTTTTGATTCTGTCTTATCCATTGGCTCAGAGGTCTATGAAGATTGCAAAGAGCAGTGGAGACAAGGGGCAGCCCTGACGACATCCTCTTTCCAGTTCAAAAGATGATGATAATTTACCGTTAATTCCTTATTTTAGCTGTTGGTTTTTTATATAATGCCTGGATATTCTAATGAAGTTATTTGAAATTGAAACTGGATAAGATTCTATATAGGAAAGACCAGTCAACCGAATCAAATGCTTTTTCAGCATCTAATCCCAATATGGCTGCATTAAAATTATATTTTTTATATGATGAATTATGTGTAAAGTGTGTCTAATGTTGTCTTGTGTCTGTCTTTGTCTTATAAAACCTGTTTGGTCTAAATGAATTAAGTCTGTCAGTATATTTTCTAACCTTTTGGCAAGGATAGCGGTAAAAAGTTTATAGTCCTGATTTAACACACTGATTGGTCTGTAGTTGGAGCAGTCTAGTTTATCCTTTCAGGTTAGGTATGACTGCAGTGACCCCTTCTCTCCAGGAGGGGGGGGATTTCCCCTGTGTGGAGGACATAGTTAAATGTTTTCAGGAGGAGAGGAGATAGTTGGTGTTTAAAGGTTTTGTACCACTCTGCTGTATAGCCATCTGCTCCTGGGGATTTGTTAGCTTTAAGTTTCATAATTGCTTTTTCTAATTCTTTAGGTTGTATTTCTGACAGTAGTGTTTTATTTTGTGATTCAGTAAGTTGGGGAAGATTTAATGTATTTAGGAAGGCTTCGGATGCGATTTTGTGTTTTTTGAGGGAGTATAAGTTCTTGTAGTAATTCTCGAAGCTTTTAAGAATTTCCTGAATTCTAAATTTTATTTCCTTTGATACTGGGTCTCTGATTTTGTAGATTGCTCTCTCCGTTTGTTGTTTCCTCAATTTGTAGGCTAGTAATTTTACCGATTTGCTACCTGTTTCATAGTATTTTTGTTTCAGAAATGTAAGTTTCTTCTGGATTTCTATTGTGTAGATCTCATTTATTTGTTTTTAATTTCCTTAATTTGAGCGAGTCATTAGAATGAGTGTTGTCTTTGTGCTCTTTTCTAGTTTCTTAACCCCTTGCACTCCGGGGCAATTTTCCTAAAAATGCCAAAAAAATAACGTGCCCAAAGTAAATTGAAAGCTGTTATTCAACCCTTTGCAGCTCTTCATGGGTTGGTCTCATTTAAAAGAAAACACTTTGAATTTTTTGGCAAAAAACATGATCTCTCTACATTCTCCAGCCACTGAGTTACAGTCATCTAAACATACTGAACTTGAAGAAAATAAATTTGGACATGGTGTTTTTTTGGATACAAATGCTTGCAAATAACACACAGCTCTCCGATCCGGCTGGGAAATGCAACAGAAATGTAGAACCAAGTGTTATCAAGCTGAGATCCAAATTTGGTAACAATACCACAAAAAATGAATATTTTACACAGCTTTGTTCTCAGGTAGTTCCCAGGCGTTTTGGAACTGTGCCAAATTGTGCCAAATGGCACAGTTTGGAAAAACGTCTGTAACTTTTGAATAATTCAATGTAGAAGCTTCATTTTGGGCTCTAATGAAAGGTCACACTCAGGGCTGTGTCTGTGTGTGTGTGTGTGGGGGGGGGGGGGGGTTGTCCCCCCCCCCGCTACAAAAGACGGAGTTCGGCCCTCACTACATGACGGATTACACTCCTTGCATGTTTTCACAGCGGCTCCCCCCACCTCGCTACTGTGTGTGTGTGTGGGGGGGGGTTGCCCCCCCCTCGCTACAGAAGACGTCCATCGCTATATGAAGGAATAGACTCATATGCTTCCCCCCGCAGCCGGAACGCCCCCCCCCCCAACTACTCTTCTGCAGCGGGGGGGGGGGGGGGGCGTTCACGGTCCGAACACGGCAAATGAACCGTTTATCGCGGCGCACGCACTTCGTACTTCGTGCGCAGTACAGTTGTAATTTACCGATCGGTCAAAAGTCATTTTTGGATTGCAGTTTTCAGGGAGAAATAATAATTTAGCTTATAACACCTTACCTCTTCACAGCAGCAGAGTCCTGGCGAACTTCTCTTCCCCATTGTCAGACGAACGCGACGTTGGTCCGCTCGTGGATCCCGATCAAAACATAATTCCAATATTGCGGTTTTGGTGAATGATTTACAACCTTTGTCATCGGCCTCCGTCGGTCTATGATGACGGAAGAGAATCCTAAACGTCTGTTCTGCTGGAATGAGTGCAGGTCCCACTTGTGGGTGTTCTCCATGTTGCGGGGTCTGTAGCAGATTCGTCCAGCGTCCTTTGTTTTCATCTGCTGCAGCAGTAAGTCTCTCTTCACCCAGCCTGAATTTCTGTGCTTCAATTGGCTCCTGCATTCACAGTAGGCGGGTCATCCTTCCTAGGTTTTCATTCATTGGCTCTTCAAGGTTTCAGAAACCCAATTCAAGGCTCTTATTAGTCAAATGAGAGGTCAATCAGATGAACTAATCTGTTCGCGGCTGTGTCTGCAGTTTTTTTTTTAGTGGCGCTTGGACGCCAACACCACCTACATCACCACAATCTGGACTATGCGTCCGAGTGCGCACGAAGGCGCAGGAGTGCGCCCTCGTGCGTCCTAGGACGCAGAGACTTGCCCGCCCGCGGAACAACGGAGCGCAAGTGGTTAAGTTCTGACTCTAATGTGGTTAGTTTTTCTTGTCTCAGTTTCTTTTGGGTTGCCAGTTTTGCGATAATCTTTCCCCTTATTACAGCTTTGCATGCGTCCCACAGTATTAAAGGGGATACTTCTCCATTATCATTTTCTTCCAAATATCTGAGAATATCTGATTCCAATTCATCTTTCAGTGGTCCTTTCAGCACATTTGAATTTAACCTCCAAGAAAATGTATTATTTGTGTATTTTTGGATATTTAAGTCCATATACACTACCGTTCAAAAGTTTGGGGTCACTTAGAAATTTCCTTATTTTTGAAAGAAAAGCACTTTTTTTCAATGAAGATAACTTTAAACTAATCAGAAATACACTCTATACATTGCTAATGTGGTAAATGACTATTCTAGCTGCAAATGTCTGTTTTTTGGTGCAATATCTACATAGGTGTATAGAGGCCCATTTCCAGTAACTATCACTCCAGTGTTCTAATGGTACAGTGTGTTTGCTCATTGCGTCAGAAGGCTAATGGATGATTAGAAAACCCTTGTGCAATCATGTTAGGTCTGCAATGCTGTAATTGCTGCAAATGGAGGATTCTTTGACGAAAGCAAAGTTTGAAGGAAAACATTATTATTTCAAATACAAATCATTATTTCTAACCTTGTCAATGTCTTGACTATATTTTCTATTCATTTTACAACTCATGGTGGTAAATAAGTGTGACTTTTCATGGAAAACACAAAATAATTGTCTGGGTGACCCCAAACTTTTGAACGGTAGTGTAGATCGGACTGTGGTCAGAGAGATCCATCAGTCCTATTTTACATGTTTTTACTCTTCCAATGTCTCTATTAAACATAAAAAATAGTCAATCCTTGAGTATGATCAATGTGCTCCGTACTGTGGGTGTTTATATATTTACATATTTATTCCATCTAGCTACAATGCTCTGCACTGTGTGTTCATATATTCATATATTTATTCCATCCAGCTACAATGCTCTGCACTGTGTGTCTGTGTGTGTGTGTGTATATATATATTTTATAGTAATATGTACATATGTATATTAGCTGCTCTTGCTTGCTTGTTTTTTTCTTGCCTTCTGATTGTTGCTCTGAGTGTTGCTATCCCTGTGCTGTTGCAATCCTGGAATTTCCCTGTTGTGGGACTAATAAAGGCTTATCTTATCTTATCTTATCTTATCTTATGTGGTGCTGAGTAAAATGTATAATCTTTTACACTGGGGTTGAGTTCCCTCCACACGTCACAGATTCCCATTTCTTTTAGTAGCGTCTGAGTTTTTCTACTTTGAGTGTTATTTTGATGTGGAGAATTACCTGATGCATCCCAGTATGGATTCAGTCTTAGAATGAAGTCTTCCCCACATATCACTAAACCTTTGGCTTTAGTTATCATTAGGTCAAATACATTTTTATAAAATTTCCAGTTAGCCCCTGGAGGTGTATATACATTCAGCAGGGTGATATCTTCTCCCTCTAGCCGACCAAGTACCATGCTAAATCTCCCTTCTTTATCTTTGTGTTCTGATTTTTTTTCAAACATAATTTTGGTTGAGCTCAATGTTGCTACCCCCCTCCTCCTCCCTGACTTATATGAAGATGAAGAGATCAGTTTAAACCCCTGTCTATTAAGTTTGGTGTGCTCCAAGTCTGTTAGGTGGGTTTCCTGTAAAAATATTATTCCTGCTTTGTCTTTTTTCATTTTGCCAAGAATCTTGGATCTTTTAACTGGATTCAGGATCCCTTTTACATTATATGAGATTATTTTGGTTACACCCTGTTTCTCCATTGGGTTGTCTTATTTAGTATAACAGTGTAGTGGCCCTCTTTTATGCTACTCAGAAACTGAAAGAGCATTAAGAACATAAAAAACATTAAGAACATAGTATATAAAACTTTAAAACAAAAAACTGTCAAAAGACCTTCCTGAGCTGAGGTCTTTTTAGTGACCTTAGAAGAGCCTTGATGGTGCGTTGGCTCTGAGGGAAATTCCTCAAACTCTGTTATGTGTTGAGGGCCCTCTCTTACCCCTGTAAGTTGTCCCATGTTTTTAACGTGAATTTCCGATCCCAATCCGAACTTGTAATGATTTTTTTTTTTTTATGCCTATACCCTATGAAATTGTGCGCAACCTCCCACCACCGTCACAGCAAACAATCACGTTAATACAGTATTTGTTAGTGTGGAGAGTTCATGTGGTTCATTGTCACATTTCTATTTTAACAAGTTTTTTTTTTTAAAGACTTACTTGTTTCTAATATTATGACTGTTCCATGAAATGTTTTACCACTTCATACTTGCTGATTCTGCATCTCCTTTAATGTTTGTTACCTTGTAGGAGGAGGGTTGGATGCGCAGATTGACTAAAAATATCGTTATTCCCTCCTGAAAGCGCTCAGTTTTTCCTTATAGCCCTGGCGTTGGGTTTCCCGCTGCTGGCCCGTGGATTTTGAGGGTCTCTGTGTGGACCACGTTTGAGCCTTGATTCTTTCGATCGGGTCTGCTGCGGGTTTATACACCGTTACCAGGAGCCCTCTTCTCGCCATATCCGTGGTTGCTTCTTCTGCCGAGTTGTAGAGACACATCTCTTCCCCGTAAAAAACCCGCAGCTTCGCTGGAAATGGAGTTTGAAAGCGCAGTTTCTTCTCTCTTAGTACCTTTTTAGCGTTGTTGTATTCCCAATGCTTTTTAAGGACCTCCGGGGGCGTAGTCGTGCTCCACAAAAAATTTTCTTTCTTGGTGCATAAATCCTTTTTTCTGCCAAGCCAGTCTCAAAACCTCTTCTTTTGTTCTTAAGTTGGAAAACTTCACCACCACCAATCGTGGTGGCGCTTCCGCCAACGGCTTTGGGGCTAATGAATGGTACGCCCTTTCTATCTTCAAGTCGGTGGATTGGGGAATTTCCAACTTCTCTCTCAGTATGGATTCCACGCATGCAGCCATTGTGGTGAAACCGTCCTCGACTCCTTCTTTCAGATCATGAATTCTTATGTTGTCTCTTCTTAGTCTTTCTTCTTGGTCGGTTAGTTTAGCCTCCAGTCTTGTCTGTCGTTTGAGTAATTCCAGCACGGTTTCTTCCAGCCCTTTTATTCTTTCCTCTGCTTCCATGATTCGGTCCTCAGCCTGGTCCACTCTGTTGTTCGTCCTTTTTATTTCGTCTTTAATTTCATGAAATTCGGCCAAACACTCTCGGCAAAATTCTCTTAATTCTAGAATTATCGTTTTTAAGCTAACCGTGTTGCTAGCCTCATTTAGCTCCTCTGCTTCCGAGTGGATGTCCTCCAGGTCAGATTCTCCGGCCGATGCGCGTCTTGGCCTGGGAAATGTCGATCTCTTCTGTTTTCCTTTAGGCATAATGACTTTGTCTTTTGATTTTCACTCTTCCAAAAATCCGTTAAATCTGATTTTCAAGGTATTTTCACGGATGGGGTCTTGGAGCTTCAGCGTTAAGCTGCTATCACCATGGTGTCCAGACCGGAAGTCTTTCTTCTTTTTTCTGATGAGAACAAGGGGCCCTTGATCTTACTGTGTGTGCAAGATGATTTAAGCATGCATTTAAAAGTAATGTGAAAGTTACTTTTCCAAGTAACTAGTTACTTTAATCATGCAGTAACTCAAAAGTAACTGAGTTACTTTTGAAAAGAAGTAACTAGTAACTGTAACTAGTTACTATTTTTAGTAACTTGCCCAACACTGGTTATTTTGGAATTCAAGAATGCTTGATTAGCAGTGTTGGGCGAGTTACTAAAAAATAGTAACTAGTTACAGTTACTAGTTACTTCTTTTCAAAAGTAACTGAGTTACTTTTGAGTTACTGCATGATTAAAGTAACTAGTTACTTAAATGCATACTTAAATCATTTTGCACACATAGCAAGATCAAGGGCCCCTTGATCAGAGAAGAAAAAGAAAACCGATGAGAAAAAAAAGTCTCATCTTACAGAGAAAAAATGTCTCAGATTTGCATAAACTATTGTAATCAGTAGAAAGTCAGAAATGTACTGGAAATTGATAGGATATTTTCATGTTTCATTGATTATTCCATATGATTTTAATGCTGTATTATTCTATTTTATATTATAATTGTTTCTGGTGCATATAATGAGCCAATGTCTGATTCTCTGTGTTTTTCCATTGTCTCAGAGCCTGAAAAGAATGTCTGTTTCTCAGTGTGAGATTAGGCTGAGCAAGGTTGTAAATAATGACAAAGGTTTTATTGTTTTATCATACCAAGCTGTTCCGTTCAGAATGCCCGAAGTTAGGATGACTTAGGTTGACCAGGTCATGTAAAGATCAAAGCAGAATGTTCAGTGCTGTCTATAGATTGGAGCAGTCTCGGGGGAGATGGCTCCAGCTGTCTTCAGGCTTAGATAAAATCAAGGACTGCTTGCCCGGAGTATAAGAAGCCCCATCTTTGTAATGCATGTTAGGAAGTTGGTGTGAGCAGGCTCTGAGACACATCATGTTGTGACCGATTGCCTCCTTTTTCTGATCAGAAAGAGAATAAATGGCTCAGAACTTGGAAACCGCCTACTGATTATTGATTCAGTCTCAGTCAATTCATTTTTGACCTAACATTTTGGTGCCTGAACAGGGACCCACATAAAGAAGTCTGCGGCGTTTTCCGACGGCTGCAGGCTGTGACTGAAGAGGAGAAGCCCACACTTTTGGGAAGCGCTGAAAAGACATGCTGAATTCCCTCTACAAGGCCTTGGGGATGTCGGAAAATGATGTGGAGTTCTGACAGGTCTACTGGAACTCAAAGAGGCAGACACCAAGTGTGAGTAATTTATTTCAGTTATTGTTGTTGTTTATTAAAGTTGTTTATGGCCAGTGAAATTGCCTGGACTGGTTGTACATTGCGGATGCTGAGGGGGTGAATATTGCGGCTTGATTGCTGAGTTATTTCTACCCACGGTGAGCGATATCGTAATAATCCCTTGGGAGGAATGAGGTTTTTCCTCTGCAAACGGTGACCGTTATCGCAAGAATCGGGTAGATTCTCAGAATCCATTGCTTTCTATGCCCTATCAGTGCAGTGGAGGTCGCGAAAGTGCATGCAAATAAAAAAGGGAAAGATCCGTGCTCTTTTAACCGCAGATGTTTTATTGTCTAAAAAACTAGGCTCTTGACGTCCTGTTGAAAAGTCATGTGATCCCAGAAAAGTAAATTTTTGGGGACAGATTCGTGCCTTTGTGGCCACTTCTTCTTATTGTCCAGTGGTTTGGACTTTCAGCATTTGTGGGGAGGTTAAGTGAACCCCAAAAAAGGTAGATTTTATTTTGTGAGTTTGTTGAGGCGCTGGATAAAAATTACTGCAGTCTGAAATTGTGTTACATGAAATCTGCTCCGGTGTGAAACAGAGAGAGAGAGAGTTCCCACGGAGACGGAATGAATAGGGTGTGAAATTGATGTCTGTGATTTTTTCTGATATTTGTGGAGCATAAAAGGGTTGGTTTGTTAATTGTTATCCTTTTGAGAAGTGTTTAAATTTATAGGTATTTGAAAATAGTAGCCTGGAACAAAAGGGGTGGCACACCAGAGGAGCGCACGGGAGCAAGATTAAAAACACTTGTCTGCTGTTATGACTGCTGACAATGACTCCACTGAATCTCACAGAGACATCGCAGACACAGTGTCAGAGGCCACAGTGTCAGTTGTTGAAGAGGATGATAGGGATGTTATTATGTCAGACTGTGACTGTGTGTTCTCCTCACTCATTCTGATCGCTAAACAGTACAAGTTACGCCTGGGTTGTCACAGTGCAACTGCTGCTCTTGCCATCCAAGATGGCGGCACCTACGGCGTGTTATGTTTACCCCTGTGAGTCACGTGAATTTTACGAGCCTATGCAAAAACTCTATAGGCCTTGGACTGATGGAGATTTTAGTGAGGATGTGAAGGAAATCCCGCACCTCCGAAAGAAGCCCACTCAGTTTTTTGAAGGGATGGCAAACCTCCTTGAAAGTTTCAAATTAAATGGCCAGGAAACAGACAGAGCCTATAGAAAGGTCCTGAAAGCTGATTGGTGTACAGTCGCAGGCAATTGGAACCCCAAAGATGATGCTAATCAGCCTTTACCACCAACTGATGTAGTATTAGCTCAGTGGGTGAGGGAATTAAATGAACGCATTAGGAACAAGTGGAGTTTAAAACATGATTGGACAGCCATTTAAAATGCCACTCAACATAAGACAGAAAATGTTGAAGCCTATAGGTGCAGATTGCAGGATGTTTTTGACAATCATTCTGGTTTGGAAAATCCTACCGCAAATACAGGTTCAGAACCCCATTGGCAACATTTGAAAAGTGTATTCCTACAGAACATGCATCCAAATTTAGCACAGTATGTACGCAAACACCTTGTAGCATATCGTACATGTTCATTTGCTGATGTGTTGACATATGCAAAACATGTGGAACGATTGGAGGGGGAGCGTGCGGACAGGGAAGAAAAGAAGGCTAAAACAAAGCCCACTCCTGTTTATGTAATTGCCGACCCTCAGAGGGAGGCCTTTGTTTCCCCCACTTCTGTATTTTTCCAGGGTCCCCCGCGTGGAGGAGGGAGGAGAGGCCGTGGTGCTGAGTCTGCAAACCCCCAACGGTGGAGCCGTGACTTTTGCCATTTCTGTGGGCAACAGGGTCACTGGAAAAAGCATTGCCCTGCACGTTCAGGAGGCTGGGGAGAGGGGAGGGGACTACGCCCTGCTCAACAGCCACAGCAACAACTGGACTCATCGTTTCCCAACATGTGACTGACCGATTCAAAGCTAAGTACAGCTACTGAAACTGACAATGACACAGCTGACATATTTCATTGACCTGACTTTGACCTAATCATGTCACTAGAGTGTTTACCAGAGGTTACTCTAGAAGTTCAGGGAACTCCTTTGAAGTTTCTCTGTGATACTGGGGCTTGCAGATCTGTCATTTCAGGCCTAGATGCTGGGGGGTTCACAAAATCAGAACACACAGTGATCATTAAATCAGCTAATGCAAAACTCAAAAAGGAATACCTTTCTGAAATTTTAACAGTAAAAGATCCTGTTACAGGGGACACTGCAGAAGGCTCATTTTGTCACAAGTGTGTCCAGTTAACTTATTGGGAAGGGATTTGCTCACAACTCTCAATATCACCATAATTCCGACAGAAGATGGTATGAGAGCATCACATTTCCCACATGCATCAGAAATCCATGTTTTGCAAGATTTTGCAGTACCAAGATACTCATATTCGCTTCGTTTGGTACAAGCCGGACCAACCGGGGTGACTGAGAGATTGGAAGCCAAAATAATGCAACATTTCAAAACACAGGTTCCTACAACTGTGCAGGCCACGAATCAACATCATTGCAACATGTATGACAGATATCTGAGCGGCCCAGATGACAAATTTGAGAAAACAATTTTTGCAAACTCATCCTCCAGAATAGTCATTGCAAATTTGTACTGGTCACCAAAAGGCTATGCAGGAGCATCTGTGAGGTTATCTGATGAAGATAAGAACCACTTCAAACACTGGGAGTCACCACACATTGCACTGATTAAGCCTAAACACATGCAGTGGAAGGATGTAGGCAGATTTGTAACAACAGCAGAAGAGTGTGATCAATTTTGGAAAAGCACACCTGATCCAAGAGTTCAGTACTGTTTGAAGCTTGACACCTACTGTCTGCCTTTGAACTGGGTGGCACAAGTCCAAAAAGACGTCAGCATTGACGTCCCTGGATCACAAGCATGACTATTTCCTTTGACAAAGGGAGAGGAAAATGAACTCTCAGAAATTCCAAATTCCTTGTGGTCAACAGGAAAGGCAGATGTAGGCTTAATGAAAAATGCAGAATTGGTAACAATAAATGCAAAATCTCATTTCAGACCTTATCAGAGACAATATCCTCTATGCCCAGAAGCACAAGAAGGCATTAAACCTGTTATACAGGAATTGATAGATGCAGGGGTTATAGTACCATGTCCAAAATCACCGTGCAATACACCTCTGTTTCCGGTAAAGAAAGCTGCACCATCCTCCGGCTGGAGAATGGTCCAAGAACTTCAGGCAGTGAATAAAGCTGTTATTCCGAGGGCTGTAACAGTCTCAGATCCTCACACTTTGTTAAATGATCTACAATCACAAATGAAATTTTTCACAGTGATTGACATCAGTAATGCTTTTTTCAGCATTCCCATTCACCCAGATCATCAGTTTTGGTTTGCATTCACATTTGATGGCAAGAGGTACACATTCACGAGGCTGCCACAGGGCTATTGTGAATCACCAACCATTTTTTCACAGGCAATGTCAGCAAATTTGGCTCAGTTTGCTCCACCTCATGGGAGTCAATTACTCCTGTATGTTGATGACATTTTGCTGGCATCCCCTGATGAAATCACTTGCAAAAAAGACCATTGCCTTGTTGAAATTTTTAGCTGAGCAGGGTCACAAGGTCAACAAAGCAAAGCTGCAGTTGTGGAAGCCAGAAGTGAAATACTTAGGCCACATTTTGTCAGCAGAAGGGAGACATCCTTATACAAGCGCTGACTGACGACGTCCCACGTGGGGCATCTAGTACCGGCTTGGGATAGTAAAACAAGTGGTTGACCATAATGAAGAGACAAGAAGTGGAAGAAAGACGTTCAATCATTAAAGGGTGTAGTTGTTGTTGTTTCCTTTGCATCATCATCCTAGGGGTGACGTTATTATTTTGGTTTCTTTTAGCTGCACCACAAACCATACACTGTAGTGCTAGGGATCTTGCACATTTGCACATTTGCACTTCCGGCACCACACGAGTCGGCTGCCCTTTGCAACAGCGGCTCAATTCTGAGTCTTTTTTTCCCTCCCTCTCTCTTTTTGTTCCGTTTTTTTTCACTCCATTTATATCATGGACACACAGATCGTCCCAAATGTCTCCTGAGCCAGTGGACGGAGCCACTGTTTATAGCAGGAGACAGTACAACAGGGAGGAGCTGCTAGCACTCAACCGCCACCCGGTGCTAAGGGAAAAACTCGACATACCGAGAGAACTGAGGCGAAAACGGCGTGGCTGCCGGGCTGGAGTAAGGCGGAGGACAAAAAATATAAGGTACAGACCCTCGCTTCCATCTATTGTCATGGGGAATGTACCGTCGTTACTGGGAAAGGTAGATGAGCTAGCGACTATCTCCTGCTACGATAGCATATACTGGGAATGCTCTCTCCTTTTGTTTTCTGAGACGTGGCTAACTGAACTAGCAGCAGATGCTAACACTGAGCTGGAGGGTTTCCACATGATACGGGCAGACCGAACACCAGACAGTGGCCAAGCAAGGGGCGGTGGAGTGATAATGTATGTTAACAACAACTGGTGCAGACCGGGACATATCACTGTTAAACAACAACACTGCAGCAAAGACCTTGAGTTGCTAGCTGTTAGCATGCGGCCTACATATCTCCCGAGAGAATACTCACACGTGATCTGCATTGTTGTTTATGCAAATCCGACGGCGAACGCTGGGACAGCGCGTGCCGTCATCCATTCAGTAACCAGCAGGCTGCAGACAGAACACCCAGATGCTCTTCTTCTCATCTCAGGCGATTTCAACCATGTTTCACTATCTCCCATTCTACCCACGTTTACCCAGTATGTCACATGCCACACTAGAGACAATAAAACACTGGACTTATTCTAGGCAAACACTAAGGAGGCATACACCTCATCACAACTCCCCCCACTCGGGAGATCGGATCACAACTTGGTTCATCTCCGGCCGGTGTACAAACCCCTAGTGCACAGACAACCTCTGGCCATGCGCACAGTGAAGTTATGGTCTGAGGAGGCAATGGACACTCTAAAGGGCTGTTTTGAAGCCACCGCCTGGAAGCAGCTCTGCGATCCACATGGTGAGGACATCGATGGCCTCACTCACACCTTCACGGACTACCTCAGCTTCTGTGTGGACAAAACCGTTCCCACCAAGACCATACGATGTTGCTCAAACAACAAACCCTGGATCAACCCTGAGATAAGAACATTTCTGAGAGAGAAGAAGAGGATCTTCAGGTCGGGGAACAGGGAGATGCTGAAGTCCGTACAGAGGGAGCTGAGGAGAAAGATCAGAGAAGGCAAGGACAGCTTCAGGAAGAAGATGGAGGACAAGCTGCAACAGAGCGACATCAGCGGGGTCTGGAGAAACCTCAAAACCATCTCTGGGCTCCAGAATACCTCCCCCCAGGCCACGGGGGGCAGGGAGTGGGCGAACAATCTGAATCTGTTTTTCAATAGGTTTGACCAACCGCCATCCCCCCTGACTGCACAACAACCACTGCTGCCTCTAAAGACATCAAGTCCTGCTGCCCATTCCCCACTCCACCACCCCCCCCCACTCCCAACACACAGCCCCCCATCCTGACCCTGACCAAGACCCAGGTGAGGACGGAGCTGAGGAAGATCAAGGCGAGGAAGGCGTCGGGACCGGACGGCATCAGCGCAAAGCTCCTCAAGTCCTGTGCAGACCAGCTGTGTGGGATTGTGGCGTACATCTTCAACCTGAGCCTGAAGCTGGGGAGGGTACCACAGCTGTGGAAAACATCTTGTGTGGTACCTGTACCAAAAACTTCCCACCCCAAAGACCTGAACAGCTACAGACCGGTGGCCTTGACGTCCCACTTGATGAAGACCCTGGAGAGACTGCTCCTTGCTCACCTCCGCCCCCTGGTGGGACCAGCGATGGATCCACTCCAGTTCGCCTACCAGCATGGCATTGGGGTGGAGGATGCGGTGATCTTCCTCCTTCAACGTTCTCTGTCCCACCTGGAGAAGCCCGGGAATGTGGTGAGGATCATGTTCTTTGACTTCTCCAGTGCTTTCAACACCATCCAACCGATGATCCTGAAGGACAAGCTGCTGCGCGCAGGGGTGGACCAGCACCTGTCATCATGGATCCTGGACTACCTCACGAGCTGGCCTCAGTTTGTGAGAACTCGGGACTGTGTGTCCGACATGATCATCGGTAGCACGGGGGCCCCCCAGGGAACGGTGTTGGCTCCCTTCCTGTTCACTCTTTATACTGCGGACTTCTCACACAACACAACACACTGCCATCTACAGAAGTTCTCTGATGACTCTGGGATCGTTGGCCTCATCTCCAATGGAGATGAAGCTGAGTACAGAGGGCTTATCCAGGACTTCATGGACTGGTGCCATCGGAACTGCCTCCAGATCAACGCGAGGAAAACTAAGGAGCTGTGGTGGACTGCCGCAGGCAAGGACAACCCCTCACAGCACCAGTAAATATACAGGGAACAGACATCGAGATGGTGACATCCTACAAGTACCTGGGTGTTCATCTGAACAATAAACTAGACTGGTCACACAATACTGACGCACTCTACAAGAAGGGACAGCGCAGGCTGTTCCTACTGAGGAGACTCAGGTCTTTTGGTGTACAAGGAGCGCTGCTGAAGACATTCTATGACACGGTGGTGGCATCAGCCATCACTTTTGGAGTGGTCTGCTGGGGCAGTGGCATTACCGCAGCCGATAGGAAGAGACTGAACAAACTGATCAAGAAAGCTAGCTCTGTCCTGGGGCAGCGCCTTGACCCGGTGGAGGAGATAGGAGAGAGAAGGACGGTGGCTAAACTGTCATCTCTGCTGGAGTCCGAGTTCCACCCTATGCAGGACACACTGAACACACTGAGGAGCTCATTTAGCAGCAGACTACATCATCCCAGGTGCACAACCGAGAGGTTTTGCAGGTCCTTCCTACCAACGACTGTCAGACTGTACAACCTAAGCAGGGCTGCTCGCAGAGATAGCAAAAAGCCATAACAACCTAATAGTTTTGAATGCAAAAGATGCAATAGACTTACACAATGGTCCCCTCCGGCATACAACTAGGAAAATACCGGTTGCTATGGAGGGTGAGAATATGTATGGGCACATAATCATACCATGTAGGATAACTAAGTAGACGGTTGTGCTTTTTCATCCCATCTAGCAACAATGCTCTGCACTGTGTGTGTTTATATATCTACATATTATTCCATCTAGCTACAATGCTCCGCACTGTGTGTATTTATATATTTACATATTTATTCCACCTAGCTGCAATGCTCCGTACTGTGGGTGTTTATATATCTACATATTTATTCCATCTAGCTACAATGCTCCGCACTGTTTATATACTCATATATTTATTCCATCCAGCTACAATGCTCTGCACTGTGTGTCTGTGTATATATATATTTATAGTAATATGTACATATGTATATTAGCTGCTCTTGCTTTTTTTTTCTTGCCTTCTGATTGTTGCTCTGAGTGTTGCTATCCCTGTGCTATTGCAATCCTGGAATTTCCCCATTGTGGGACTAATAAAGGCTTATCTTATCTTATCATATTCAGCATAATTGGCTAGAGCTACATGAGCATCACAATCATGAATATGCTGCTAATACGTGGTGGAGGTATGCTAACTATACGGCCAGGGCAGCTAATCATTCCAATTGTTATGTTTGCTCCTTAGTGCCAATGTCAGCTGGACAGATTGCTGTTGTGGCTAAAATGATGGAAACAGCAAAAGCTCTCTGTTTTTTACAGAAGACTATGGAAAGGGACTATACAAAAAAGATCATTTTGAATCACTCTTGTGAAATCTTTTATCACTTACCAATCAGAAGACTTATGGCACCCCTTACTCTGTAAGGGCAAGGTTAGTTTCATCAGGGACTTTTTCTTTTTGTCTGAAGGGAAGTGGTAACAACCCTCTGGGCGACCTACCCCTTTCTCGGTGTGAAGCGGTGTACAGTATACACCGCACCTGTGATGCTAGTACCCTGACCAATCGGCTAATCATTGTTATTACGGACCTATCACCATGCTGGAGCTCTGCAGTGCTGCTGTCTGCAACTTCCATATGTATGGCGCACATATGGTGACGGGTGGTTGGTGGCTGTGTGGTCGTAAGGCTTATTCCCATCTGCCTATGAATTGGGCAGGAACCTGTGCCCCCGTCTTTGTGACTGACAACACCTTGATTATGTCAGCGGGTCAGGCGAGCAGAGGAAAGAGGGACCTATCACAGGATGCCATTTTCACACCACATGATTCCATCTGGGGTACGGATGTGCCAGAGCAGTTTAAGATACTTACTACAGGTCAAAAGGTAGTACAGTCACTATTCCCTTGGGTGGGAGTGGCAAAAAACACCTTGTGGGTTGAGACTCTTAATTAGAGACTACAGTCTTTTGTGAATTTTTCCTTAGCTGCCTGGAAAGGTGAAAAGGAGGAAATGACTGCTATAAGACTTGTAGCAACACAGAACAGAATGGTGCTTGATCAGTTGACTGCCGCCCGTGGGGGTGTGTGTGCAATTGTAGGTCAGTACTGTTACACCTTTATACCTGCACATGATGCAGATGGAGGTGTTATTGCCTCAGCCATACATAATCTGACTGCTTTGCAGACTGCTGGAGCTAAGGATAATGTTAATGACTCATCACACTGAATAAACTGGTTGTTTTCCTCATGGAGGGGTCTTGCCATAAACTTGGTGGTGATTTTTGTAGTGATACGCTTGATCTTTTCCTGTGTCATTTCTTGCATCCGTGATATGATGCTGAAACTTGTTCATGTGAATTTGGTGTTGTATCATGAGGCCACCACTGGAGATGGTGGGGAAACAACACCAGCTTAATGTTTTATGATTACAGAGTAAAAGTATGACTGACATGCAGAAAACCGAAAGGAGATGTATGTTCATGATGTGAATTTGAAATGTACTGAGTTACAAGAGTAATCAAATATGTCTTGAAGTTCAGAGAAGTTGTGTTATCCCTGTTTGAGACTTTTCACTTTAACCTGTTTATGTTCTGTTTTAATGCATATTGCACTTGAAATCACTGTTACTAATCACTATTTCACCATTATACAGTTTTACTGTTTTGATTGTTGATACCTTGTTGTATTTTCACATTAAGGTACTAATACACATAGATTAGGATGCTAGCACACATAGATCCCTAATACAAACATACACATATGTCTTTTACACATGTAATTGTTTTTAGTCATTTTTATTATTCTTCATTGAGGTTGCATTTATATATGAGTGTTAACTTTTTATTAAATCACTGCTAATTTACTGACACACAGAACAACAAATACATACACTATTCATCTCAATTTATGGTTAATCACAATCACTGGTTTAATTTTTCTCTTTTATTACTTAATTAGATGATTGTTTTCTTTTTTGGAATAAAAGATATCATCTGAGCCTTGGTCTACCCTGATTGCGTTTGCCCTCACATAACTGTGAGTAGAGTAACTGCCGAGGGAGACACTGGTGGTCCATCCTCTCAACATGTCCGAGCCATCTCAGGTTCATCTGTATTAGCATGTCCTCCATTGATGGCAGATCCTCCCATACTCCCCAGGAAATGAAACATTCCAGCGGCGCTTGGGAGTGGCAGCGGGGCCGATGGTGGACTTTCCTCATTAAAAAGCGAGTTAGGATCTTTTGCAATAAAATGCTTTTGCATAAAACGCACCAGAACTTAACGAGCTGCCCAATGAGGTTTTAGAAGCCACAGTGTTTCATCTCTGATGCTTTTTAAGCATCAAGGGGGGAATGATAGGATATTTTCATGTTTCATTTATTATTCTATATGATTTTAATGCTGTATTATTCTATTTTATATTATAATTGTATCTGGTGCATATAATGAGCCAATGTCTGATTCTTTGTGTTTTTCCATTGTCTCAGAGCCTGAAAAGAATGTCTGTTTCTCAGTGTGAGATTAGGCTGAGCAAGGTTGTAAATAATGATGGTTTTATTGTTTTATTATACTGTGACTTATGCGAGGTTCACACAAAGAAAGGGAGCAGATGGCTGCGACACAACAGGATTTATTAAAACACAACAACGAACACAGACAGGAGGGGAGGTCAATCTCACTGACCTCCATTTATATCAGGGTTACACAACACATAATCACTCCTGCTCTAATCTACCTATAACACTGCTGGGTCATTATAAAGCAGTTATAATGACACAGCAGTATAATAACACAGTAATAACACTAAACATACACGAAAATAACGTCTCTACTGGCAAGGCATGCTGGGAAAAAGCCCCGATGTTACAATACCAAGCTGTTCCGTTCAGAATGCTCGAAGTTAGGATGACTTAGGTTGACCAGGTCATGTAAAGATCAAAGCAGAATGTTCAGTGCTGTCTATAGATTGGAGCAGTCTCAGAGGAGATGGCTCCAGCTGTCTTCAGGCTAAGATAAAATCAAGAACTGTTTGCCCGGAGTATAAGAAGCCCCATCTTTGTAATGCATGTTAGGAAGTTGGTGTGAGCAGGCTCTGAGACACGTCATGTTGTGACCGATTGCCTCCTTTTTCTGATCAGAAAGAGGATAAATGGCTCAGAACTTGGAAACTGCCTATTGATTATTGATTCAGTCTCAATCAATTCATTTTTGACCTAAAAAATAAAGCTGTAAATTCACAGAGAAAACTTTGGACCCCCTGGTGGGCCACTTTTGGCCCACAACCTATGTTTGACACCCCTGAACCAGCCCATTAAAAACGTATATTTAGAGGATTTACTTCCATGAAATAGATGCATATCACAACAGCATGTAAATTAATAAGATAAAATAAAACAGAAAGCACAGATAAATGAAAGTTCATTGCTTAGAAGCTGTTCTTTACTGCAACAAATCACAGTCACTTTTTCTCTGTGTGTAAGAAAACTTTAAATGCATTTAATGCGGACATTAAATGCGAGCTTCTTGTTCAAAAAAATACTCATGTTTAACCACAGAGGTAAGAGCTGTTGGGGGCTACTCACTTTGGTTTCCTGTCCGACCCACGGAGGAGACTGACGGGTGGGCCAGTTATGGTAGGGTCAGTTTATTTGCTCTAAAAATATCTATCCATATTAATAAAACAAGTAGCGCGTCTGATCAAATTTCAGTAACTGTAATGCATTACTGAATTTTTAAACGGTAATTTCATCACACAGCACGTTACTGCAAAAGTAGTGGTGTTACAGTAACGCGTTACTCCCAACACTGTTGATTAGTGAGCTGATGCTATGTTGATGCTATTGTATGTTGCTTCTTTGTACTAACTCACCCGATGCCCTATTTACTTCTGCTGTTGTGATTGTCAAATTGTCTCAAATCTGCTTCAACAACCAAATAGATGAAATTCTAAGCTCTCAAATGATGTATAGCATGGCTACCAACTTGAAACAGGTTCACTATAGATTTATTATAATTCACTATGGGAGCAGAGACAAAGTATTAGTCCATAAGCAGAAGATCCTGAGATTGAATCCCAACTTTAATTTGGACTGATGCAATCCGAGTGTTTAGTCACAACAAAGCAGCAATAGATGTGATTTCTGACCATTGCCCTGAAAGCCAAAGTGAAGAAATTCAATAAAGCTGCAGTGGCTTTGACTCTGAGGTGTTTATACCTGCCATGACACACGAACAGGGAGCAGCTGCATCCCAAAGTCTGTTACTATGCAAGGTAGGGGTGGGAATCGAGAGGGATCTCACAATATGATACGCATCGCAAGACTTGAGTCACAATGCAATACTATCACAAAACTATGATTCCTTAAGTATTGCGATACCATATGTCAGGGGTCACCAGCACGGTGCCTGTGGGCACCAGGTCGCCCACAGGGACCACATGAGTCGCCTGTGAGCCTGTTCTGAAAATAGTAGGGGTGTAATTGTATTCAAATTTTTCGGTACGGAACCTTCGGTTCGGTGCAGAGGCGTACCGAGGTTCCACACAGACCATGTTGAGTGACGGACAGGAAGTGTAACTGCCTCGCGCCATACATGTAAATAAACAGTGCAGTTCAGCCTCTGGCTAGCGAATGTCATGGCTGGCTGTATGGAGAAGCCAGAGCTTGAAGGCCGTCTTCACAGGTCTCCTGTCTGGGAACACTTCAGCTTTCCGGTGAAATATGTGAACTTACAAAGGCAAGTGAAGAAGACGAAAACAGCATCAGATATGCTTTTGGGAATATGTTGAACTTGTTAACTCATTTGAAATAGCACTATGCGAACGTGAATATTCATTGCAACACAAAAAAAAAAAAAAACCTAGTGCGGTACAAGCGCAGCTTCCACTGGCATTTGGACAGCCTCTCGGGGCTTTTCATGTCAAGCCAAAGTAATAACAAATGCCTTTGGTGTTTTTATAGCAGCGGATCTAAGGCCATATTCAGTTGCTGAGAACACCAGGTTTAAACACATGCTGAAGCTAACTGAGTCCTGGTATGAAGTTTCTTGTTGTGCCCTCTTCAGCCAGAAAATAATACCATCCTTTTAAGAACAAGCTAAATCCGTTAATGCTGCACTTTAGGCCAGTGTTTTTCAAGGATGCCCTGATATGTTCCTTTTTAATTGCTGAAAAAATTGTAAATAATTTGCTGTTGTTGTGCATGGGTGCCTTCAGAACCAATACACAACAATGACACATTTGTAATTTTTTTGACCAATTAACAAGTGAAATTAGATAATTAATTTCTCATAGAAACCTGAACATACCAGAGCACCCTGGTTAAAATCACTGCTTCAGACAATAAGGAATAAAAGAATAATTCAGACTATTCAAACTTCTATTGTTGCACTTGTCTACATCGTTCATTTGCTAAAAAAAGACAAGTTATTTATTTTATTGTATACATTTTATTTATTGGAGAATTGACTGCTGGCAGTTTGCAGTTTTTTGGTTTTTTTGTCAAAGCTGTTCCTGTTTATAAAAAAGATAAGCAGTTTTATGTTTTGCCTTTTGTTTCCTTACTGTATCGAAAATCAACCGAACTGTCACCTTAAAACCAAGGTACATGCCGAACTGTGATTTTAGCGTACCGTTACACCCCTAGAAAAAAACACTCGTCACCAATGATGTAGATTTTAAAATGAAAATATAAAAACAATTAAAAATAAAAATGTTAAATAGACATATACTCTGATTTACTCTGGTTCAAAGGTCAGTATTGTGCGCATGACAAATTTCAGCATTTGGTGAGATAAGCTAGCGGACGGCGCAATGATGAGGAGTTAAATGCAGATTCGACCTCCAAAAACATGGCAGAAAAAAGGAAAAAAAACTTACTTTCATAGCGAATGGGAAGAAGAGTTCTTTTTTACTACGGTGAAAGAAAAATATGTGTTTTTCATTTGCGGGGCGATTGTGGCAACAGCAAAGTGACACAACGTTGAAAGACACTTCAGTACATGTCATGAAAGCTACCTTGCTAACTACCCACTGGGTAGCACACTACAGCAGAGAAAGTCTGTGAGTTAAAACCAACTTTGGTCAAACAGCAGCCTTTTTTCATAAGGCCACTGAAAAATTCCCTCAAAACAATCGAAGCCTCATGTAGAGCTACACAGTTTTTGATAAAGAAGAAGGCATTTACAGACGGGGAGGTTTTCAAAGAAGCAATGATAATAGTTGCAAACACTGTATTTAAAGATGCAAAGAATTGAACAGATGTCATCTCCACTCTCTCTGATGTGCAAATGGAGGCAAATACAATGGTTAGAAGAGAGTCAGCAATGTCTAAGAATTTGACCGAGCAGCTGGACCAGGATCTGGCGAAGTGCCGGTGGTTCAGCATCAAGTGCAATGAGTCTGTGGACAGCAGCAGTACAGCACAGCTGATGAGCTTCATTTGGATGGTGTTTGATGATTTCTCCATAAAAGAGACAACTTAAAACAACTAGGGGAGTAGAAATCTATAATGCAGTGAAGTTTTTAGCGGAGAAAAAGGTACCATTGGAAAAGCTGGTATCAGTGACTATAGAGAGGCTCCTGCTATGACCGGCTGACATGCAGGTTCTATAGCGCAATGTAAAGGTGACAGACTTTTTACCATTCCTGCATTACCACTGTATCATTCATCAGCATGCCATATGTGCAAAAGTGATTGGATTTGAGCATGTGATGACTCCGGTCATGAAAATCATAAACGACATCTGCTCCAAGCCCAAACAACACAGGATATTCAAGGTGCTATTGGAGGAGCTATCAGCCGAATATGGTGATGTTTTATTACACACAGAAATCCCATGGCTGAGCAGGGGACGAGTTTTTGGTCACTTTTATGTGAAATCTAAGAGTTCATGCAATCCAAAGGCGAAGACGTCTCACTGCTGGATGACCCTGAGTGGATACTTGACCTTGCATTTTTAACGGACATCACTGGGAAACTAAGCCTTTTGAGCTGTGAGCTGCAAGGCAAAGGTAAGACTGTTGCTGACATAAGTGCTGTAAATGCATTTAAAGCCAAAATGATTATTTTCTCTGTGCAGTTACAGAGAAAAAAAAGTGCTACACTGTTTGTATCTGTTTCCTGGCTTGTTAAATAATTTTTAATAATTATTGCGGGAATTTATTAATGTGATCAGTGTCTTCACATAGATGAATATCAGTAATTATTAAAAATAACATAAATTTAAATGTTGCAACTTTTTTTGCATAAGTATGTATCAAACTGGTAGCCCTTCATAGTACTCGGTACCCTTGAAGTACATAGCTCTCAGTTTCAAAAAGGCTGGTGACCCCTGCCATATATTATATAGTGTATAGAATTAATAAAAGATTGGTATGTGCATTTAGGGATCGGTGCATCATCGCGAGTGTCAAGTATTGTGATACTATGCAGAATCAATATTTTGTCCCACCCCAGCACCATCTAATGGACTGAACAGTCACCTGGTTTTTATTACTGTGGTGCCTAAATAGGTAAGTTTGTACGTATTTGTAACAGTTATTAATAATTTTCAATAAAGTATCACAATACTGTGTCTCTGACTCGACCCAGTATCACCACCACAAAGTATCGCGATACATGGAGGCATTGATTTTTTCCCCCACTGTGAATGCAAAGTTTGAAACCAATGTAGTCCTGAAGTAGAATTAGGTCCTTCAGTTTGCTTTGCTTCATTTTTCCACTTCACAAAGAATAAAATTTAGTAAAACACTTGTATTTGCTTGCATGATTAAGCTGAAACAACGGTTGGAAAGGTAATTAACTTTTATCACTTAAGATCAAGTGTTAAAACAATTTTATGTATTCATTATTCAGTTCAATTCAACTTAATTTATATAGTGCCTAGTCACAACAAAAGTCATCTCAAGGTGCTAGATACATAAGCACAAATCATAAATAATTCAGAGAAAAGCCCCAACGATCAGCTGATCCCCTATGAGCAAGCACTAGGTGACAGTGGGAAGGAAAAACTCCCTCCGGCATCCATCACTATTCATAGTAGTGTGGAAAAAGTATGTTTCTTTGACTTAAAAAGTAAGTTTTTTTCCTTGGAATATGAAGTTTGAATAATAACAGTTCAATAACTAATAAACAGGAATATCTTAACTTCACAAGTTGGAGCCATTCTTTATATTTTTAATGCCCACAGTTGAACTTAAGATTTTAAATTGAATCATCTTATGTTTTGAGAATGCAGAGAATCTAAAACCAGGTGAAAATTTTTAGAAAAATCTTTCTTTTTTTTGTTTGCTTCAACACTATTAAAACCCAAAGACTTCTATTCCTGCCTTGAGGCCTTTCAGCTGCTGCTGCCACTCGTAAAGACCGACACATATTTACTTGTGCGCACATGTGGAGGCACTCACTGTTTGTCAGTTTCCCTTAAACACATGCGCAAGCACAGACTCGGATGAGAGAAAAAGAGTGAGAGCCCCTGCAATGAAGGGTGCAGGTGTGAGGGTGTTGCAGTATAGAAATTTTCAGAGGTCATGAAATATGCAGGGAACAGTGACAGGGCCAGTGGTATTAACTCAAAAGCATGTCCAGATCTTTACTGGCAAATCAGCACACCTGCCTTGTAAATACTATCTCATCCTTTTACTTACAACTCCTTTTTTTTTATGTTACTCATGACTTCTGAGGACTCTGCTACAGCTACTTATCTTTGTTCCATCAGATTATTTACAAAAACTATTACTATAATAATTATTAACTGACCTCTGACAGTTACAGATTGATTTTTTCAGTAGGTGCTTTCTTGATATTATAATCAGATGAATCAGCTCAGTCGAGGCTGAGAATGAGTCTAAATAGCCTCTGTGCTCAGCATCATCAGTATCTCCCCAGTCTTTCTCATTTCATTAGGAATCACTCGGCACTTCAGAGAAACATTCAATTACGCTCCAATGGTAATTAAATGTTCCTCAAATGAGTTCATTTAAATCACCATCGTTCGGGCTTTGGTTGGGTTTTTAATGTGGTGTTCAATGCAGAGCTCAAATGAACATTAAGAGCCTCACCCACTGGGAGTGTTTGAAAGGCCACGCTCACAATCACAGTCAGATGACATTTTAACCAGCTTAGCTCCATAACAGTTGAGAAGATATCCTTATTAGGGAGCTATTTAGACCACAGGATTCAAATATACAGCAGCCTTAACACACTGGCTGGATGCCGGGGCAGGTGATGGACATGTGCAGGTCAGAGACTGTCAGATCCCAACTATAATCTTTCTCATAATTTCAATATGGTGATAAGTGCCTTTGCCATGAGAGCAAGTGTGACATTAACTTTGATTACCTGACACACGGTATTAGATTAAGACTGATTTGACATGGGTAATGGGAATGATCTGAGAGGGGACAAAACTCATCCACTCACGTTTCATTGTGACAAAGGTTTTCCTCACAGTAAAAGATTTAAATGTCACTTCAAATCCTGTAATTAGAAATGCCTCAAATTCAATACCAGAGTTTAAAGGCTAGAGAAAATTTTGAAATATAATTGGACAGCGTTAGCAATAAAGCTTTGTGAGCTCTCCTTTCCTCCAAGGCTCTTTTTCACTAATCAGACGATGAATTATAGAAGTTGTAGTTTTTGCATATTACGGGCTAAAGCACAACTCCAAAACTATAGATTCTTTTTTTTTTTTTTGTGGTGTTAACTTTGGAGGAACATAAACAATGAACATATTCACAAAAACCTGAAGTTTTAATTTTCTCCATTGTGTGTTGAAAGGACCACCTCCCACTACAATGGCCCAACCCTGTACAGTCCAACATAATAAATGTAATAATTATGTGTGAGTGAAATAACTGTAAATCATATAATGACCCTACAAGCGGGAGTTATTTTTAAAAGGGGATTCATCAATATTCTCCAGGGGTACACAAGGAAAGGTCACAAAATCTCTCATTAAGCGTTGAGCATGCGCGTGTGTATCCCTCTTTGTGAATTTCTGTGGGCATGAATGCATTTAAGAATGACTTTGTGTCATTGTTTCTGGTTGTATTTATTCATCTGTGATTGTGGGGTGACAGAGAAGCATGCTACAAAAGGGAAAAGTAGATTCATATATACAGTATTCCACTTGATAACAAAGGTTGTTGTGGAATTAAAAAAAAAAAATCAAGCTAATATGTCACACACGTGCACAGGAAGGCATGAACTAGAGCTCAGGGAATGGCCCTTTGACCCCAGAAGTGCCCTTTTGAAGAGCTTTTTTAAAAAAAAGTATTATAGATTTTACCCCCCCCCCCCAAGGGAGACACCAATTGTCTATTAAATGTGTTTTAATGTCTGATAACTATATATTTTTTTCAAACAAATTCCCAGTGAACTGCTCCGAGCCTCCGGTGCCCTCCCCCCAGCTTCCGCTCCCTCACTGGAGCAGCTGCAGCGTGTTGCTGCAGCTCCTTCAAGCACAGTTTCAGCTCAGTGTTGTAAAGCAATCTACAGGTACTCGCATCTGTACAAACTCTGCGTTTCAGTTGCCCTCAGCGTCAGCATTTTGTGTTGCCAGTGTGCAGTTGTTGTTTTTTAAACAAGGGGGATGTGGAGGGATAAAAATTTAACATGCTGGTGTAAATGTAATTTCAGGACAAATTTCCAAAGAATTAAGGTGAAAAAAATATGATAAAAGGTGCTAATTTACAATTAAAAAAATCACAACTTTACTATAAGCAAGTCCCAAATTTACAAGAAAAAAAAAGTGACTTTTTCGTGAGAAAAAAACCCCACAACTTCCAAATGCTGAAAAACAAGCCACACTTCCCAGAAAGAAGTAATTAATTCAGAGTAATAAAAGTCACTCATGTACAAGAAAAGAAAATTGCCAATTTTCTGCATCATTTTTATACATTTGACTTTATTCTCTCACAAATGTCCAATTTTCTTAACAATTAATGAGGTTTTTCTTGTAAACGTTAACATTTTTCTAGGAAAGTTATAACTTTTTTATATATAAATTTGCAACTTTTTCCTGGCGAATTTATGACTGTTGTAGTAAATAAAGTATTTTTTCCTATAAATTTTCCATGGTTTGTGATAAAATTGGTACTTTTCCCCCGCACAGTCTGCATGGAAGTATGAGGACAACATTGGTTAGAAAGTTTAAAACACACATCTGTTTTGTTTTTTGTTTTTTTGTAAAGGAAGCATAATAGATCTATAACCCTCTGCCATGTCATTTCATGTAATTATTTTTCCAACCACTAGAGGCAGCTTTTTAAAAATATAGCCATGAAAAAATCTTATTTTCATTTTCTCTCAGAGGACAGTGTCCTTAAAGGAGCTATATGTAACTTTGGGTTAATTCCAAATATATACTGTATACCAGGTAGCAGCATTGTGCCAGTGAATATCTGTCTATGTAAAGGGTAAAGCAGTGGTATGGCAGGAAGAAACCACCCAGCCTTTAGGTTATAGATATCTGTAATGCAGTACATTTGCATCTTTTGTATAATATCATTACTGTTGTTTCAAAACTAATTATGCCTCAGTGAAGAGGCATACAGTCAGGGCTTGACATGAACTTTTTTGCTCACCAGCCACTGTGGCTAGGCATTTTCCAAAATTACTAGCCTCTCAGTCTTTTAACTAGCCACAATTTTGTGGTTGGAAAATTATGTTTAATATGATTAAATTTGACTATTGCATACTAAAATTTAGTTGAATTAAACTGACAACCTTTTTAAATGTAAATGACCCATATACATAGATAAAAAAATAGAAAGAGAAACTCTGTAATTATTTATTAACAGCAGTAAATACTGTAAAACAGTCAAAAATGCTTGCAATGTGACAGTGAAGTACGAGTAGATTTGGGGTCCGTCCTAATTCTCATTTGTACCCCTATCCCTTCCCCTTCACCTAACCCTTGGCCCTTGAAACCAAGGGCCCCTTGTTCTCACCAGAGAAAAGAAGAAAAAGAAAACTGATGAGAAAAAAGTCCCATCTTATGGAGAAAAATATCTCAAACTTACATGAACAATTGTTATCAGTAAAAAAAGTCAGAAATTTATTCGGGAGGAAGCTGTAAATTCACAGATAAAAATCTGGACCCCCGGTGGTCCGTTTTTTGCCCGTGGGCCATATGTTTGACACCCCTTGACCAGCCCATTAAAAATACATATTTAGCGGATTTAATTCCATGAAACAGCTGCATATCACAACAGCATGTAAATGAATAAAATAAAATTGAAATCATAGATAAATTAAAGTTCATCTTAGAAAAAGTTTCATTTATTCTTTACACAAAAACAAAGTGCGGTTACTTTTTTTCTCTTTGTTATAAAAAAACTTAAATTTGCACAATTGCGGACATTAAATGGGAGCTTCTTGCTCCAAAAATATTCATGTTTAACCAAGAGGAAGGCGCTGATGTTGGGGGCTACTAACCGCTGGGACAACAGGGGATCAGGGGCAGTTGTCCCGATGATCTGATTGCTGAGAGCGGGGACAGGTGTGTTCTGCTGGCTATTGTCTGTTTGTCCACAGCGAGTTCACTTTGCAGCCAGTCTGGAGAAACGGCAACGGAATCTGGCTCCGCTCTGGGCTCAGTATGAGAAGTCACCACCCACCACGGCATTTCTTCCCATCGGGTTGCGGTGTGAACTGGGGCAGGACAGGGGACCGACCCGTGGAGGAGACCATCCGCGGCTTCTCCTTTACCGGGCTCCAGCTCGACTCCGTCCATGGTGACAGTGAACCAATGAGCACACACTGTGTGCAGATAGTGCTTATGGCAGTTGTAGTTTTGTAGTCTTACATTGCGGATAGCTTTATTATTTTAGATGCCATCTAAGAAAACTACAACCCACCAAATTGGTTAGTGGGAGTTGGTGTCTTACCAGCCACTGCTGAAATCTACCTGCCATTGGCGGGTGGGCGGGTGTTAATGTCAAGCCCTGCATACAGTAGTGCGTCAGTGTGTCGATGTATCTGTCTGTCTGTCTGCCCACACCGAGGCATCAGTACCTTTGGTGCTTTCATTATAGCCATTTTTTGAATATTTAAAGTAGGAAGCTCTTATAAATATATCCATACAACTAAAAAAATCTAATGCCATAACATTAGGTTAAAAAGCATTAGAAAGTATGTCAACAACTAGGCAAAGTTGCTTTCTGAAATGTCTTATTTCCTTCACTTAGCATGTAAATTTAAAAAATAAAAAATAAATATATATATATATATATATATTGTTTACAGTTTTCTGCCTTTTTTTCTATAGGTGTTTGTGTGTGGGTGGGGGGGTCTAAAAAGCTGTACAAAGTCCTGATAATGTTGCTACAAGTCCTGCTGTCTGCTGAAGACTTACAGGGGATGAATGTAACATCTTAACAAATTTTCTAGACACTTCCTCCTAATTTTCATCAGAACAAGAATGAACAAGGAATGCTGGTTACACAGTATTGCAAAATTCTTTTTTTTTCCTTTTTATCTTTATTATGGAATATGAATTACATTCAGTTAGACAGTTAGATCTAAAAGAAATTGAAATTAAGTGAATGAATGAAATAACATTCATAGAAATGCAACACCAACCATGTCACCTATAAAACAGCCAGACAGTCACAGTTAGCTGGTTTACGCTTATCAAATTTGGTAACAAACGTTGTTATTTGTTGTCCATGACCATCAATGCACTTACTTTATAAAATGCTAAATGCAATCAAATATGTAAATATATTTTATCCTCCTGCATATATCTATAGCCATGCTTGTAAAAACTGATTTGCCATTCTCCGGTCGGTGACACTGTAACTGAAGCATTCACTGCCATGCTGTACAGTGGCTTTATCTCGAAGAAACTGTTCTGTTGACCTATGACAACCTGTGTTATGTGATGATATCAAAATATACCACGACTTACACACACACACACACACACACACACACACACACACACACACACACACACACACACACACAAGAATGTACATGCACCAACGCAAGCACACTGACACAGGCAAAATGGTGGTATAATTGCCTATAAATTAATTGAAATTCATTTACAACTGTTTCTCATGCACAAACATGTGACACATACACTAAAACACACACACACACACACACACACACACACACACACACACACACACACACACACACGGTGACAGAGAGTTCAAGTTGAAAGTCTAAGTCGTGTGAAACCAAGTGAGGGCGTCCAAAGGAGATAACACTGGAAAGCCATCCAGCAGCAGATATATCATTTAATTGCTGTACACATTAACCTTACACATGACAGTAAACCGATACATTATGTTCATGTGAATGTAATTATGGCTAATATGCAAACCACTCTGCCAACCCTTGTACAATATTGACTAGTCGTCTTCGATTACTCGGCGTGGGGTGAAGAAAAGAGCATACATTTACTGGCCACATTGTATTAATGAGCAACCATGTCACTGAACTTGAAATATTCTGTTGGAAAGAGAAGCGAAATAAATAATATGTGAAGCTCAAAACTTTGCGTCACCCCTGGGCTGAGAGGCACTGAGACAGCCTAGAAAACATGTGAGATGCTGCTGTTCACAGCTGCCTAACAGATTCACTGGTTTACTGCTGGTGTGTCACTATCAAGCCACAGAACTGACGCTGGCTCGAGGTCATGTGCCGGAGAGTCCCCCTCCTTCATAAACCCCCACTGGCTACAGACTACTAAATATTTTCCGTCAGTGTCAGTGGGGCCATCCAAAATCCACTTCGGCCAAAAAAAGTCTTCTCTCCTCCTGACCTTGTTTCGTCTGTCCTGTCCTCTGTCGCACCCTTCTCAGCCTCACCCTGGTTCTGACTAATGGACTGAGACAATTATGACACGGCTGTGCCCACATTCTGTTAACGGGGTG
The DNA here is from genome assembly GCA_020510985.1 of Pholidichthys leucotaenia. Lineage (NCBI taxonomy): Eukaryota > Metazoa > Chordata > Actinopteri > Cichliformes > Pholidichthyidae > Pholidichthys > Pholidichthys leucotaenia. The sequence continues at coordinate 335,709,302 of CM035837.1, read as the reverse complement.
AAAATTGATATCCCATCTTTGTTGTTCTCACCAAACTGTTGATGAAATTACTTTGCCCAAAAGCAACAACAGTTTTTGTTTTAGTAAAACTACAAAGCAACAATGGTGTTGGAGCTTCTAAAACATATTTTTCTGACACCCTCCTTTAGACTTCATTGCCTGTGTGTTTGCAGATGCTATCAGCTTACAGTTGATGTAATGGATGCACTAAAAAGTTCACATTAAAGCATCAGTCACAACAGGCCGTATGGGCTGCTAGGGCCTGTTTGCATGCAGATTTTGGGCTGAGTGCCATGTGCCACACAAGAGTTTCTTGCGAATTTTTAGAGCACTTACATAAAAAGGTACGGAGAATGTTGAACATGGCCAAACGCCACAAATTCTCTGCAAGAGGTGTGACGTGCTTCACCCGCAAGGAGTTTGCATGTTAGACGTATGATTTTTTTTCTGGGAAGAAAAATCGTGGTATAACACGATAATACTGTATGTGTTTTGTGTTATAATCAGTGTTGGGAGTAACGCATTAACACCACTACTTTTGCAGTCACAGGCTGTGTAATGAAATTACTGTTTAAAAATTCAGTAATGCGTTACAGTTACTGAAATTTGATCAGATGCGTTACTCGTTACTCATTTTATTAATATGGATAGATATTCATTTCATTCATTCATCTTCTTCCGCTTAATCCTTTTCGGGTCGCGGGGGGGGGGGGGGGGGGGGGCTGGAGCCTATCCCAGCATCTTTGGGCGAGAGGCAGGGTACACCCTGGACAGATCGCCAGTCCATCGCAGGGCCAACACAGAGAGACAGACAACTATTCACTCTCACAGTCATAGCTAAGGACAATTTAGAATCCCCAGTTTTTGATGCAAATTAACCTAACTTGCATGTTTTTGGCATGTGGGAGGAAACCGGAGAAATCCCGGAGTAAACCCACGCTGACACGGGGAGAACATGCAAACTCCACACAGATCACTGTTGGTTGGGGGCTGGGATCGAACCCAGGATTCCCCGGCCAAGGGTGAGTTGCTGTGCTGTCACAGTGCTAACCACTCCGCCACCGCGCTGCCCCAATATGGATAGATATTTTAGCACAAATAAATGAATATACAAACTGACCCTACCATAGCTGACGCAGCCATCAGTCAATGTGACCTGTTGCAAAGAGTCTTTACTACTGAATGTAGGAAAAGATGAAGCTACTTTGTTTTTGTGGAAATAGATTATTTTTCCTTTGTCACAGTTAAGGACAGAAGCATACTGGTGGGTTGCAAGCTAAATGCTGGTTGAGACCTACTACAATCTTGAGAAGTGCTTAAAAACAGCAACAAATCTCCGGCAAAGCTAGTGCTATGCTATGCTAACAATACCGTGTTAGTGGATCTACACTATCTGAACAGCCACGGCTGGATTTCAAGCACAGGTATGCATCTGGACATTTGTGACCCAGACCCTGGACTGTGAACCATAGAAATTAAAATGCATTTACTTGCTACCTGCATAAAGATTATTCAAAAATGGATTTTGACCTCCAAAAGGAATTTGGGAGACTGGATCATGTCTCTGTCATAGCAGATATTTGGACTGTGGATAATGGACATTTTCTTTGGATCACTGTGCATCGGATTAAATCCATATCATAAAGGTAAGATAAACAGTGACAGCTTTATGCAGTGTTTCCAACTCACTCTTTTGGAGTGATTTTCACTCTTTTTCCCTCTCCCTCACTCCACAAACCCTATTTCTCACTTCAAAATGAGGAAATTACTGGCAATTTCATGTTGATTTTCTTCAGATTTTTTTTCCACAATAAGAGCTCTCAAGGCAGGATAAAGCAGACTGAACATGTTCTAAAAGCTCTGTCTGAAACAGTCTGTTTTCAGCCTGACATTAATAAGCCCATAATATAATCCATTACTTAAATTATCTTGCTATGTGTGCAAGATGATTTAAGTATGCATTTAAAAGTAACATGAAAGTTACTTTTCCAAGTAACTAATTACTGTCCAGGGTGTACCCTGCCTCTCGCCCAAAGATGCTGGGATAGGCTCCAGCCCCCCCGCGACCCGAAAAGGATTAAGCGGAAGAAGATGAATGAATGAATGAATAATTACTTCAATCATGCAGTAATTGGTAAAGTAATTACTTTTTAAAAGAAGTAACTAGTAACTGTAATTAGTTACTATTTCTAGTAACTTGCCCAACACTGGTTATAATACTATAACACAATACTATGAGTGCACATACGTCATTGTAATATTATTTTAAATTCTAAAAATGGCAACACTGAAATCAAATTTAAATAAATATTATACTACTAACCTTGGTCCCTTGGTTATGCGGGGTGAGACATGCTGCAGCATTTCAGCAAAGAGGTTGCGGTCCATCCGGATGGAGGCCATGTAATCTCCTTAACATTCTCTGTCCAGCTCATGGAAGAGCATCTTGTACTGGCCAAATAACCACTGTTTTTTAAAATCGAGTCTGAGAATGAGCAAGTCATAAATAAATAAAAAAGCACCAAGGTGCTGTGCCTCGGTGCCTGTGAACTGGTAGCATGGGTGGCTGTAAAAAAGTGGCACTCCGACCTCTACTGGTCCAGCATAGTTATTACATTTCCTGTTTTCGCGGCTGCACTGACAGAAATGGTGAGTTAAATTTGTGTTTATTTTGAAAGCAAAGCCTTATCTCGCAATTCTGGCAAATTAAAAGTTGAGAAAATATGGCGATACAATGATGCAGGCCTTGAGGTCCTCTTAATTTTGACCAGGTGAGCTGAAACAGAGATGCGGACAGACAGACAGATACACACAACCACACAGCCACAAACAGATGCACCAACTGAGTACTGTATGCCTCTGTTTCACCGAGGCATAATTACCTGTGTACATTGCAGGCAATTAAAAAAACAGACTTAAGCACAAGTTGTGCACCTGTGTCGATGCGACGCAGCAGCGAAGTGCGTTCCTATTAAATCGCCCAATGCGACGCAGGCCGTAAGAGCTGTGACTGGTCTGCTTTGTCTCCTCCTTCACATTTCCTGGTTCTCGCCGCTGCTCCAGCTGCCTGTTCACGGCGGCACAATTTCTAAAGTGAGTCGATTAAACAACGGTCCAAATTCAAAAGAACATTCAGGAGGTAAGCACATACAGAACATTTTGTGGGTCGTCATAACCCCGGTAATTACACAGATTGTCAAATAATGGCAGTGGCGGTGGTCGCTCGCACTGTTATCTCCAACTTTTTCTCTGTGCAAGGACCGCATTAAAACTTGCTTTGTCTTAACATTTATTAGCTCCAACCCCATCACAATCTGCTCTTGTCCGTCGCTATTTCATAAACAAAAACACACGATGAACACAAATCATGCTACATATTGGCTGAAACCCATTTCAGTAACGGCACAATGCATTTCACCCAATACACAAGAAAAAATTGCCAATCACTGCGTTGATGGCAGACGTTGGTAATGGCGTTGTCGATGTGATGCAGCTGCATAAATCCCGCTTTACTGACAACTGGTTAGTATATTTGATAAGGAGTCTTCAGTCAAAACTTTTAGAAAAGGATTAGCCTGCAACTAAGAAAAAAGGTGCTGTGATGTTGTGCAGGCTTGAAGCAGCAAAAAACTGGATTTAAAATGTTTTTATTTCAGCTGCTGCGCAGTGATTTTTTTCATCATCCAGCTAAGGTAAGCACAATTTTAGGGATGTATTTCAGTCTGTAAAAACCCCCTTGGTTATAAATTTGATGATTATTTTTATCTAATAAGGCTTACTGGTCGCATTGAAAGCCGAAGCCCCTGCAGCAGCACTTGCCACCGCTGAGGTTGTCCATCAGTCAGTGGGGAGTAAAAAAAGGCAGCAATTATAATATGAGAATATCTGATACTAACTGATTATTTTTTCATTCATCCATCCATCCATCTTCTACCGCTTTTCTGGAGGCCTGGGTCACGGAGGCAGCAGTTCAAGCAGAGAAGCCCAGACTTCCCTCTCCCCGGCCACTTGCTCCAGCTCTTCAGAGGGGGCATCAAGGCATTCCCAGACCAACTGGGAGACGTAGTCTCTCCAGCGAGTCCTGGGTCTGCCCCGGGGTTTCCTCCCAGTGGGACGTGCCTGAAACACCTCAAGTGGGAGGCATCCAGGAGGCATCCTTATCAGATGCCCAAACCACCTCAACTGGCTCCTTTCATTGTGGAGGAGCAGTGGTTCTACTCTGACCCTCTCCTAGATGACTGAGCTCCTCACCCTCTCTCTAAGGGTGAGTCCAGCAATCCTACGGAAAGAAAGCTCTTTTCAGCTGCTTGTATCCGCGATCTCATTCTTTCGGTCATTACCCAAAGCTCGTGACCATAGGTGAGGGTAGGAACGTAGACTGACTGGTAAATCGACAGCTTTCGCCTTAGACGTTAGCTCCATCTTCACCACAACAGACCGGTACAACGTCCGCACTCACTGCAGATTCTGCTCCGATCTGTCTGTCTATCTCTCGCTCCACTCTCCTCTCACTCGTGCAATAAGACCCTGAGATACTTAAACTCCTCCACTTGGGGCAGGAGCTTGTCCCCAACCCAGAGAGGACAATCCACTTTTTTCCGGCTGAGGACCATGGACTTGAACTTGGAGGTGCTGATTCCCATCCCAGCCGCTTTACGCTTAGCGGCAAACTGTCCCCCCCCAGTAAGACCTGTAGGTCATTGCTGAATCGGCAGCCACGCAGGACAACATCATCTGCAAACAACAGATGAGATCCTGTGGTCAACAAGCATGACACCCTTCTGTTCCTGGCTGCGGCTAGAAATCCTGTCCATAAAAATTTATGAACATCGATCGGTGCAAAAGGGCAGCCCTGGCCGAGTCCATCTCTCACTCGGGAATGAGTCCCGACTGAGTGTTGGCATTACGAACCAAACTCTCACAACGGTCGTATAGAGACCGGATAGCTTGTAACAACAAGCACGATACCCCCATACTCCCGAAGCACCCCCCCACAAAAAACCATGAGGGACGCGGCTCGAATGCCTTCTCCAAGTCCACCAAAACACACTGTAACAAACTGGACTGGCCAAACTCCCACGAACCCCTCGAGGATTCTTGAGAGGGTAAAGAGCTGGTCCAATGTGCCTCGGCCAGGATGAACACCACATGCTCCCTCCTAAATTATTTTTTCATTTTAATATTTTTCTGATGAAAAATACTTTTCCTAATGAAAATACTTGTAAATCAAGTGTGGAAGCACCATCACTATGGAGCATCACCAGCAGGGAAAGTGCCAAGTCCACTGCTATGCTATGCTACTATGTTTTTTTTCTTGTACGATGTATCTTTATTGCTTTTTTAACTTCTTGGCCAGGGGACTACAGATGAAAAACTAGCCTTTTGGCTAATCCTGGCTTTTCTTAACCATGTGTAAACACTGAGTTTTATGAAATTGCATTGTCCCTTTTCAAATAAACTAAACTAAACTGCTACAGGAACACCACCACTGAGACTGCCCAAGTCCAATCCGAGGGGGTCGCACACGCAGGTGATAATGCCATACGTGCACGATCCCCTTCAGCCAGGCAAACCAGGGCAATCACAGGCCAGTGCCCTGCAGCCAGAAAACAGGCACAATTCCCTGTGGAGGGCTCCCTATGAGGAAACACCGGAGCTTGGACAGGATGATAAAAAAAAAAAAATAAAACAGTTACTGATAAATAATAAGATAATTTGGCTGATAAAAAGACTAGCGTTAAAAATGTCTAGAAGAATAAAACAACACTTTATACAGTCAAACAGGACATACTTGCATCATAAGTATTAAAAATTCACAGTAAGATAAGTAATTGTGACATAATATAGGTTTTGAATCATACATCTATCTATAAATGCAGCATAATCTCTGTCGGTTTATGTGTCTGTCTGTGTGTGTGTTCCTCAGATATCTCTCAAACCGTTTGTCAGACTGGCCTCAGATTTTATAAGTGCTTTGCTGAGGTTACGAGGGTGTGCATCCCCGAGCATGGAGTTGCTCAGTGAAACTATGTTCATTTTTATCAATAAAAGTTTTAGCCACCGCTTTTCTTCATGCCCTGGTTTCTAGAAGTGTGGGCGGGGCTTCGGATATGACTCCTTGGGGAATACGGCCATCATGACCAGTCACTAGAGTGCTCCATAAACAAAATAAGGAAGTGAAAAGTGACAAATTTGACCAGAAAAAGTCAATACTTGATGATTTAATGCTTAAAAAAATTTTACCTATAATGTTGCCATGATTGCGTAGCTCTAAAGGATAATTCAGCATATCGATGGCTAAAATATGAAAACCTATCTGCAGGATTTTTGGTTTTGTGGATTTCCTTTGGATGATGAGAACAAGGAAGGCTGCTCATATCTGTCTGCAAGACAGTCCCCGCCCTTATTGTGACAGAAAATTATTCTGATGGAAAAAAAAATTGCATAGCATTCTGCAAGAAAACAAAATGGTTTTTTTTTTTTTTAGTTTTTCTCAAAAAAAAGTGCATTTTTCAGATAGGAGGTTTTGTGTTTCGGTCATCAGTTGTGGAGAACATGATGTGGGGGGGGGGGGGGCAGCCAGACCGGCTTATTGCAGTCCCTTCCCAGAGAGCCAAGCTCAGCCTGCCCAATTAACGGGACGGAGTCTCAGCTGCTGCTTTGCCCGTGCACACCACTGTCCTTTGCGGCGCCGTGGGCTCAACATGGCGCTCCTCCTGGTGCATGGCTGTCTAAAAATAAAAGCCTAATAATAATACCTTGATTGTGGAGCGGAATGGCCAGATTAATTGCATACCATTATGTGGACCACATATGCACGCTTTGACTAAATGACGACTGTGACAAAAACCACCAAATAACGAAATAAATCATTTTTTATTTACTGACAAATAAGAAACATTGATGCAGCAGTTGCAGCCAATTCTTTCTTCATTACATAGTCATTCTTCCTGAGTACATAATGTTTGGTGTTTTGTACTTATAATAATGCTAAAATATAAAGGATGCACTACAATGGGTCTCAAACATTTGTACACGTGTCTGTTATAGTTACTGCATGATTTTATTGACGACGACTATAAACACAATGGTCCCCCTCCGGCATACAAACTAGGAAAATACAACGGTCGCCTATGGAGAGTGGAGAATATGTATGGGCACATAATCATACCATGTAGGATAACTAAGTAGACGGTTGTGCTGTTTCATCCAATCTGCAACAATGCTCTGCACTGTGTGTGTTATATATTTACCTATTTATTCCATCTAGCTACAATGCTCCGCACTGGGTGTGTTTATGTTTATATATCTATATATTTATTCCATCTAGCTACAATGCTCCGCACTGTGTGTTTATATATCTACATATTATTCCATCTAGCTACATTGCTCTGCACTGTGCTTTTACATATTCATACATTTATTCCATCCAGCTACAAATGCACTGCACTGTGTGTCTGTGTTGTGTATATATATATTTATAGTAATATGTACTATGTATATTAGCTGCTCTTGCTTGCTTGTTTTTTTTTTTTCTTGCCTTCTGATTGTTGCTCTGAGTGTTGCTATCCCTGTGCTGTTGCAATCCTGGAATTTCCCATTGCGGGGACTAATAAAGGCTTATCTTGTCTTAATCTTATCCTTATTCTACTTAACTAAGATAAGATAAGATAAGATACTAGACCAGACCTAGACTAGCAACTACACATATAAATTAAAATAATTATAATAATGACTGAACAACTCCCATTCCTCAAAGTGCAAGATACAACACTTATGAATTTAAGTCATAAAAGATCACACAAATAACTCTGACAAACAAATAAGCAAGGGCTCTTAAACAGTCGCTATATTGGATGCGTCACAACTGCCCGGAAGGGGCAGAATGTAAGACTCAAATGCTGGAGCTGTGACGTTTGCAAGGTTTATTTAAACACAAAAGTTACAACAAGGCAAAAACAAAACTTAAAAGTGCAGGCAGGATCACAGGGAGGTAACGGCATGTGGGAACACCGGAGAAGACGTGGAACTCACGTCTGGAAACAACCAGAGATAGCATGGAGCACACGCAGGATAGTACAGTGAATAGACGTGGGACTCACGTCAGGAAACAGAGTGAAGGACACCAAGCCGAACTGCAGAACGGCATCCCATAAATAGGACAAAAAGGAATTAACATATGAGTAACAGGTGTGGATAACAAGAAGACAAAGAAGAGAAATAATTAATCCAAATCATGAACAGCTGTGCTAACGCGCGCAAACTGAACCTGAAGAGGCCAGTAAACAAAGCACACTGTCAAAATATAAGCACAGACTGGATGAATAAAAATCATGAAACCACATAAATGAACAAAGAATGGTAATAACCCACCATGGCAAGGACATAATGAATAACCATAAAATACTGTACAAAAAGGAGAACTAAGGTGAAGGCGGGAGAAGGCTCATAAACAAAACAGGAAGATATAATTATCATATAAACAAGATGGTCATAGGCACCAAATATAAATCGGACCAGGCAATAATAACAAAACTCTGATAACAGAACAACTCAAAACAAAACAGGAAACCAAAACCATAACCAGATTCATCACTAAACCGAACTGGGGAAAATACAGAAAAATAATCAGGATAACAGAAGGTGTGAGCATGGTTCCCCAAACTGTGCTCCCATCATGACAGGATATCCCATTCATTTTCAATAATTCTGTTAATTAATATTCACACAATCAAATAAATCTTAGGTGTTCAGTCTCTTTTATATTTGTTAAAGTCTAACATGTGTGATTGTCGACATATAGGCTACACCTCTTTGTATTCCACTAACAAACGCAGCCTACATTTGAGCCTGGAAAGCCTAACTGACCTACCTGTTTTCAGACAACAATACTTGCTTTCTACGGCCATGCATGTATGTACGGCCATGTATATAAGCTGCGGCTTCAGCCATCACCCATTTCGGATAACTCACGTGGAATTGTATAGTAGAAGGAGTCTTTGTCTAATTTGACCTTGTTGTTATATTATACAGTTTCTTTTAACCTGTAATGTACTATCCGAAATAAATAAATTCATTCATTCATTCATTCATGCACTAGTTAAGACAATTAACATAGGAAACTAATCAAAAGCAAGATTAAAATAGTAGGTCTTGGGCCTGTTTTTAAACCATGAACATTCTTGACGGCCCTGATGTTCTCCAGCAGGCTGTTCCACAGATGTGGGCCGTAGTAACTAAAAGCCGCCTCACCGCGGGTGCGTGTTCTGACAGTAGGGATAATTAAAAGGCCAGTGCCAGAGGACCTCAGAGGCCATGGGGGCTCATATGTTAAAAGTAATTTTGATAAATAAGAAGACCCAAGACCCTGCAGACATTTATAAGCCAGTAAAAGAACCTTAAAATCAATTCTGAAGACACGGGGAGCCAATGCAGTGATTTTAAAAACCGGTGTGATGTGAGCCTGCCATCTGGTCCTCATCAGAACACGTACAGCTGAATTCTGTAATAACTGCAGATTTGAAATTGGTTTTTTTGGGGAAGACCAGAGAACAGGGTATTACAGTAATCAGTACGGCTGGTGATAAAAGCATGCATCAGTATCTCCGTGTTTGCTTGAGAGAGAAGTGGGCGGACTCTGGCTATGTTCTTTAGATGGTAAAATCCTGTTCGTGTTATATTTTTAATGTGTGGAGTAAAACCAAACTCAGTCTAAAATGACGCCCAAATTCTAAACATGTTGCAATGGGGTAAAGGACAGACTGTAATTTTGGTAAAATTTTCTCTCTCTGAGCTTCAGGACCAATGACTAAAACTTCAGTTTTGTCCTGGTTGAGCTGAAGGAAGTTTGGTGCCATCCATGACTAATGTCTAAAATACAATTATAAAGGGTGTTAATTGGTTCCATGTCATCAGGAGACACAGTGACATGCAGTTGTGTGTCAGCATAGCTATGGTAATTAACTTTCTATTTAACAGTAGAGAAACAATATCAATATGATATAATAAAAGAATGTTTTCAATTCACATTTTTCATTTTTAATCATTAACTTTAAGATCAAGAATACAGATTAAACACTTGTTCTGATTACACAGATGAACAACACAATATTACAAAATAAAATTATAATAAAAATATTAAATATGTAAAAATGAACACAACCTGATCTCAGTCGACTTTTATGTTGTCTACAGGCCTGAATTCAAATCTTCCTCCGGGTGTGCACAGATGGGGTGGGAATTATAGTTAAATATCATCAGTGCAAGCCATCAAAATGACAGACCGCTCTGGATATTTTCCTTGATTGCTAAAAATTAGCAGTCAGTGATGGAGAATTCTCATTTAACGCAGCCTCAGTCTGGCACATATACATACCCATGGAAAAAACAATGTACACCGTCTGTGCAAATATCTCATGTGTGACACAAGTGTGTCTCATACCGTGCCCCCTGCCTCCCACATACACGGTGAGTTCGTATGACTTACGCAGGTAGTAAGACTCTCTTAAGAAGTAAGTATAAATTCCACGGCTGTCGCACCATCCCTGTTTGCAAAGCCATCTCGTGTGGACCCTGCGAGGTGCGCGACACCCTCAAGAACTGCTTGCAGCCTGTCCAGTACCCCTACAACATCCACGTTGTCCACGGCCCCCGAAAATCGCAGCTGATGTTCGACATCTAAATTTGTACGTCCAGTTGTGACGCAGGCTTTAGGGATGACTTATAGCAGTGTTGAAATCTAAAGGAGGTGATTAAATGCCCTAATCAAGTGTTTGTGACTGAGCAACAATCAACACTTCCAGAGACACGTGCTCATGTATAGTCTAGCAGATATTATAGAAAAACAACTCACCGACCTCTGATCTTTCTACACAGCGGCCTCTACTGCTCCCCTCAAAGACATGAGTTTAGACTGATATGGAGCTAGAAAAACTAAGATAAGTGGCAGTCTGCATCACTGGTGAGTTTGAAGAAACGTGTCTGCTTACGTTTTTCTAAGGCCAGTCAAACCACTATTGCTAGACTTTACATAACTAAAAACTTAGAGTAAACCAAGAAAACAAGAGTCACATGAAAAAATGTTCACTCTGATACGCGACTTAAAATTACAGAAAATGTGTAACTGTACTCTTATCACTGTATGCAACAGTGGGTTGCATACAGTGGGTATGTTTTATCTGTGTACTTGTGAATCTATGCAAACTGTACACTGATAGCTGAAGAAGTCAACCGAAACATACAAGAAAAGATCCATTTTTATTCCCCACCGGCTGAAGCCCAAAGAGGTCGAAGAGCCCTTTGGGCTTCAACCGGTGGGGGTGGGGGATTATGTTATGGGTCAGTCTGTCCATCTGCCAGCCCATCCGTCTGTCTGTCCCTCTTTTTGTGAAATCAACTCCTCCTACAGTTTTGTTCCAGTTGTTTTGAAACTTGGCACCATGGTGTGATATTCTCTGATGATGCGCATATTCCAATTTTTTTTTTTTTTTTTTTTTTGTTACTTATTTGTACCCGTAGGTAGACTTGGTTTGCGTCTGGGTGACAAGCCACCGGCTGCTGGTCGCTGCGTGCGCGAGCGCCCTAAACCTACATTGTTTTTGGTATGCGGGAGGAAACCGGAGAAATCCCCGGAGTAAACCCGCGCAACACGGGGAGAACATGCAATACTCCACACAGCTCACTGTTGGTCGGGGGCTGGGATCGAACCCACGATCTCATGATCCCCGCGATCCCCCGGCGAGGGTAAAACTGTGCTGCCACAGTGCTAAACCACTGCGCCACCGGGCTGCACGGTGGCAATTTTACTCTCATTGGATGATCTTGAGGTCAGAGGTCAGATTTTCCCTAACTCTTAGACACAGTAACTACTGAAAGAAAATGATGTAGGCTTTTCAAATCGATACAGTAGTTGTATCTAATACACATCTTGGATGACTTACACCCTGATCTGACTATGGGCTTGAGGGCAAGGGGTCAAAGGTCAAAGTTAACATTCAAGTTGCACTATGGTAAATGGTAAATGCTACATCTGCTATTACTATAAAACAAATAAAGCTAGGGCCACCAAACCTGGTACACAGGTTCACTTTGGGATCCTGACCTCTGACTATGGGTTTGGGGTCAAAAGGTCAAAGGTCGGACTTCCGGTCTGGACGCCATGGCGACTGCAGCTTAACACTGAAGCTCTCAGACCCAATCCAAGATAACACCTTGAAAATCAAACTTAACGGATTTTTGGAGGAGTGAAAATCAAAAGACAAAATCATCATGTCTAAAGGAAAAACAGCGAAGAAACTGAAATTCTCCAGGCCAGGACACGTATCGGCCGGAGAATCTGAACTGGAAGATCTCCGTTCAGAAGACGAGGAACTGGTGGTAGCTAACAAAAAGGTTAGCCTGAAATCGCTATTTGAAGAGCTACGACGATTTCGCCGAGAGGTTACGGCCGAATTTCGGGAATTCAGAGACGAATTGAAAAGGACAAACAGCAGAGTGGACCAGGCCGAGAACCGAATCTTGGAAGCAGAGGAACGAATAAAAGTGCTCGAAGATTCTGTGCTGGACCTACGCAAAAGACAAGCATCTATAGAGGCTAAGCTAGCCAACCAAGAAGGAAGACAGAGAAGAGACAATATAAGAATTCATGGTCTGATAGAAGGAGCCGAAAATGGTTTTAACTCAATGGCAGAATACGTGGAATCTTTACTAAGAGAGAAATTGGATATTCCACAAACCACCGACTTAAACATAGAAAAGGCACATCGTTCATTAGCCGCTAGGCCAGCGGCGGAAGCGCCCCCCCACGTTCGGTGTTGGTAAGATTTTCCAATTTCAAAAATAAAACAAGAGGTTGTAAGACTGGCTTGGCAGAAAAAAGGATTTATGCACCAGGAGAGAAAAGTCTTCGTGGAACACGATTACGCCCCGGAGGTCCTTAAAAAGCGCAGGGAATACAATGACGCAAAAAAGGTGCTAAGAGAGAAGAAACTGCGCTTTCAGACGCCATTTCCTGTGAAGTTAAGGGTCTTCTACGGTGAAGAAACATGTCTCTATAATTCGGCGGAAGAAGCAACAGCTGACATGGCGAGAAGAGGGCTCCCGGTAACGGTATTTAAACCCGCAGCAGACCCGAGTGAGAAGATCAAAACGCAAACATGGACAACACAAAGACCTTCAAAATCCACGGGCCAGCAGCGGGAAACCCAGCACCAGAGCGTCGCGGATAAACTGTCCGTTTTCAGGTTGGAATAGCGACCATTTTTTTTTTTTTTTTGAATCAATCTGCACATCCAACCCCCCTCATACAAGGTAACAAACATTAAAGGAGATGCGTATTCAGCATGTGGTAAAACATTTCATGGAACAGTCATAATATTTGAAACAAATAAGTCTTTTTAATAAAAAAAAAAAAACTTGTTAAAATAGAAATGTGACAATAATCCACATGTTCTCCTCACACTAACAAATACTGTTTTTGCGTGAATGTTTGATGTGATGGGGGTGGGAGGGTGCACACAATTTCACAGGGTATAGGCATAAAAGGAAAAAAAAAATCATTACAAGTTCGGATTGGGTTCTGAAACTCACGTTAAAAGCATGGGACAACTTACAGGGGTAAGAGAGGGCCCTCAACACGTAACAGAGTTTGAGGAATTCCCCTCAGAGCCTTCACTCCATCAAGGCTCTTCCAGGGTCTTTAAAAAGACCTCAGCTCAGGAAGTTCTTTTGACAGTTTTTTGTTTTAAAGTTTTATACACTATGTTCTTAATGTTTTTCTTGTTTTTAATGTTCTTTCAGTTTCTGAGTAGCACAAAAGAGGGCCACCACACAGTTATACTAAACAAAACAACACAATGGAGAAACAGGGTGTAACCAAAATAATTTCATATAATGTAAAAGGAATCCTGAATCCAGTTAAAAGATCCAAGATTCTAGGCAAAATGAAAAAAGACAAAGCAGGAATAATATTTTTACAAGAAACCCACCTAACAGACGTGGAGCACAATAAACTCAGTAGACAAGGGTTTAAAATGATCTCTTCATCTTCATATAAGTCAGGGAGGAGGAGGGGAGTAGCGACATTGATATCAACCAAAATTACATTTGAAAAAAAATCAGAACACAAAGATAAAGAAGGGAGATACAGTTTGGTAACTGGGCGGCTAGAAGGAGAAGATATCACCCTGCTGAATGTGTATGCTCCCCCAGGGGCTAACTGGAAATTTTATAAAAATGTATTTGACCTAATGATAACTAAAGCTCAAGGTTTAGTGATATGTGGTGGGGACTTCAATCTTAGACTGAATCCATACTGGGATGCTTCTGGTAATTCTCCACATCAAAATAACACCCAAGCAGGAAGACTCGGATGCTACTAAAAGAAATGGGAATCTGTGATGTGTGGAGGGAACTCAACCCCAGTGTAAAAGACTATTTTTTTTTTTTTTTTTTTTTTTTTTTTTTTTCTCTCGGCGCCACACGAGTCGGCTGCCTTTTGCAACAGCGGCTCGATTCCGAGTCTTTTTCCCTTCCTCTCTCTTTTGATCCGTCTTTTTTTTTTCACCCCACTTATATCACGGACACACAGATCGTCCTAAATGTCTCCTGAGCCGGTGAACGGAGCCACTGTCTATAGCAGGATACGATACAGCAGAGAACAGCTGCTAGCATTCAACCGCCACCCGGTCCCATTGGAAAAACTCGACATACCGAGAGAACTGAGGCGAAAACGCCGCGGCTGCCGGGCTGGAGTAAGGCGGAGGACAAAAAATATAAGGTACAGACCCTCCCTTCCATCTGTTGTCATGGGAAATGTATGGTCGATACTGGGAAAGTTAGATGAGCTAGCGGCTATCTCCCGTTATGATAGCACATACCGGAGTGCGCCTCTCCTTTTGTTTACTGAGACGTGGCTAACTGAACTAGCAGCAGATGCTAACATTGAGCTGGAGGGTTTTCACATGATACGAGCTGACCGAACACCAGACAGTGGCAAGGCTAGGGGCGGTGGAGTGATAATGTATGTTAACAACAACTGGTGCAGACCGGGACATATCACTGTTAAACAACGACACTGCAGCAAAGACATTGAGTTGCTAGCTGTTAGCATGAGGCCTACATATCTCCCGAGAGAACACTCACACGTGATCTGCATTGTTGTTTATGCAAATCCGACGGCGAACGCTGGGACAGCACGTGACGTCATCCATTCAGTAACCAGCAGGCTGCAGACAGAACACCCAGATGCTCTTCTCCTCATCTCAGGCGATTTCAACCATGTTTCACTGTCTCCCATTCTACCCACGTTCACCCAGTATGTCACATGCCACACTAGAGACAATAAAACACTGGATTTATTCTACGCAAACACTAAGGAGGCGTACACCTCATCACAACTCCCCCCACTCGGGAGATCGGATCACAACTTGGTTCATCTCCGGCCGGTGTACAAACCCCTAGTGCACAGACAACCTCCGGCCATGCACACTGTGGAGTTATGGTCTGAGGAGACAATGGACACCCTAAAGGGCTGTTTTGAAGCCACCGCCTGGAAGCAGCTCTGCGATCCACATGGTGAGGACATCGATGGCCTCATTCACACCTTCACGGGCTACCTCAGCTTCTGTGTGGACAAAATCCGTTCCCACCAAGACCATACGGCGTCACTCAAACAACAAACCCTGGATCAACCCTGAGATAAAAAACACTTCTGAGAGAGAAGAAGAGGATCTTCAGGTCAGGGAACAGGGAGATGCTGAAGTCCGTACAGAGGGAGCTGAGGAGAAAGATCAGAGAAGGCAAGGACAGCTTCAGGAAGAAGATGGAGGACAAGCTGCAACAGAGCGACATCAGCGGGGTTCTGGAGAAACCTCAAAACCATCTCGGGGCTCCAGAATACCTCCCCCCAGGCCACAGGGGGCAGGGAGTGGGCGAACAACCTGAATCTGTTTTCAATAGATTTGACCAACCGCCCTCCCCCCTGACTGCACAACAACCACTGCTGCCTCTAAAGAAATCAAGTCCTGCTGCCCACTCCCCACTCCACCAACACCCCCCCCCCCACTCCCAACACACAGCCCCCCATCCTGACCCTGACCAGGACCCCAGGTGAGGACGGAGCTGAGGAAGATCAAGGCGAGGAAGGCGCCGGGACCGGACGGCATCAGCGCAAAGCTCCTCAAGTCCTGTGCAGACCAGCTGTGTGGGATTGTGACGTATATCTTCAACATGAGCCTGAAACTGGGGAGGGTACCACAGCTGTGGAAAACATCTTGTGTGGTACCTGTACCAAAAACTTCCCACCCCCAAAGACCTGAAACAGCTACAGACCGGTGGCCCTTGACGTCCCACTTGATGAAGACCCTGGAGAGACTGCTCCTTGCTCACCTCCGCCCCCTGGTGGAACCAGCGATGGATCCACTCCAGTTCGCCTACCTGCATGGCATTGGGGTGGAGGATGCGGTGATCTTCCTCCTTCACCGTTCTCTGTCCCACCTGGAGAAGCCCGGGGAATATGGTGAGGATCATGTTCTTGACTTCTCCAGTGCTTTCAACACCATCCAACCGATGATCCTGAAGGACAAGCTGCTGCGCGCAGGGGTGGACCAGCACCTGTCATCATGGATCCTGGACTACCTCACGAACCGGCCCAGTTTGTGAGAACCCCTGGGACTGTGTGTCCGACAACGATCATCAGTAGCACGGGGGGCCCCCAGGGAACGGTGCTGGCTCCCTTCCTGTTCACTCTTTATACTGCGGACTTCTCACACAACACAACACACTGCCATCTACAGAAGTTCTCTGATGACTCTGCGATCGTTGCCTCATCTCCAATGGAGATGAAGCTGAGTACAGAGGGCTTATCCAGGACTTCGTGGACTGGTGCCATCGGAACTGCCTCCAGATCAACGCGAGGAAAACTAAGGAGCTGGTGGTGGACTGCCGCAGGCATGGGCAGTCCCCTCACAGTACCAGTAAATATACAGGGAACAGACATCGAGATGGTGACATCCTATAAGTACCTGGGTATTCATCTGAACAATAAACTAGACTGGTCACACAATACTGATGCACTCTACAAGAAGGGACAGCGCAGGCTGTTCCTGCTGAGGAGACTCAGGTCTTTTGGTGTACAAGGGGCGCTGCTGAAGTCATTCTATGACACGGTGGTGGCATCAGCCATCACTTTTGGAGTGGTCTGCTGGGGCAGTGGCATTACTGCAGCCGATAGGAAGAGACTGAACAAACTGATTAGAAAGCTAGCTCTGTCCTGGGGCAGCGCCTTGATCGATGGAGGAGATAGGAGAGAGAAGGACGGTGGCTAAACTGTCATCTCTGCTGGAGTCCGAGTTCCACCCTATGCAGGACATACTGAATGCACTGGGAGCTCATTTAGCAGCAGACTACATCATCCCAGGTGCACAACCGAGAGGTTTCGTAGGTCCTTCCTACCAACGGCTGTCAGACTGTACAACCTAAGCAGGCTGCTCGCAGAGATAGCAAAAAGACATAACAAACTAATAGTTTTTTGAATGCAAAAGATGCAATAGACTTACACAATGGTCCCCTCCGGCATACAACTAGGAACATACCGGTCGCTATGGAGGGTGAGAATATGTATGGGCACATAATCATACCATGTAGGATAACTAAGTAGACGGTTATGCTGTTTCATTCCATCTAGCAACAATGCTCTGCACTGTGTGTGTTTATATATTTGCATATTTATTCCATCTAGCTACAATGCTCAGCACTGGGTGTGTTTATATATTTATATATCTACATATTATTCCATCTAGCTACATTGCTCCGCACTGTGTGTGTTTATATACTTGCATATTTATTCCACCTAGCTGCAATGCTCCGTACTGTGGGTGTTTATATATTTACATATTTATTCCATCTAGCTACAATGCTCTGCACTGTGTGTTCATATATTCATATATTTATTCCATCCAGCTACAATGCTCTGCACTGTGTGTCTGTGTGTGTGTGTATATATATATATTTTATAGTAATACGTACATATGTTTATTAGCTGCTCTTGCTTGCTTGTTTTTTTTTTCTTGCCTTCTGATTGTTGCTCTGAGTGTTGCTATCCCTGTGCTGTTGCAATCCTGGAATTTCCCCGTTGTGGGACTAATAAAGGCTTATCTTATCTTATCTTATCTTATCTTATACATTTTACTCAACTCCACATTCATCTTACTCAAGGATTGACTATTTTTTTATGTTTAACAGAGACATTGGAAGAGTAGAAACATGTAAAATAGGACTGATGGATCTCTCTGACCACAGTCCGATCTACATGGACTTAAATATCCAAAAATACACAAATAATACATTTTCTTGGAGGTTAAATTCAAATGTCCTGAAAGGACCATTGAAAGATGAAATGGAATCAGATATTCTCGGATATTTGGAAGAAAACGATAATGGAGAAGTATCCCCTTTAATACTGTGGGATGCATGCAAAGCTGTAATAAGAGGAAAGATTATTGCAAAACTGGCAACCCAAAAGAAACTAAGACAAGAAAAACTATCCACATTAGAGTCAGGACTTAGGAACCTAGAAAAAGAACACAAAGGCAACACTCATTCTACTGACTCGCTCAAGATTAAGGAAATTAAAAACCAAATAAATGAGATCTACACAATAGAAATCCAGAAGAAACTTACATTTTTGAAACAAAAATACTATGAAGCAGGCAGTAAATCGGCAAAATTGCTAGCCTATAAATTGAGGAAACATCAAACAGAAAGAGCAATCTACAAATCAGAGACCCAGTATCAAAGGAAATAAAATTCAGAATTCAGGATATTCTTAAAAGCTTCGAGAATTACTATAAGAACTTATACTCCCACAAAAAACATAAAAACGCATCCGAGGCATTCCTAAACACATTAAACCTTCCCCAACTTACGGAGTCTCAAAATAAAACACTACTGTCAGAAATACAACCTAAAGAATTGGAAAAAGCAATTATGAAACTTAAAGCTAACAAATCCCCAGGAGCTGATGGCTATACAGCAGAGTGGTACAAAACCTTTAAACAGCAACTATCTCCTCTCCTCCTGAAAACATTTAATTATGTCCTCCACACAGGGGAAATCCCCCCCCTCCTGGAGAGAAGGGGTCATTGCAGTTATACCTAAACCTGAAAAGGATAAACTAGAGTGCTCCAACTACAGACCAATCAGTGTACTAAATCAGGACTATAAGCTTTTTACCATTATCCTTGCCAAAAGGTTAGAAAATATACTGACAGACCTAATTCATTTAGACCAAACAGGTTTTATAAGACAAAGACAGACACAAGACAACATTCGACGCACTTTACACATAATTCATCTTATAAAAAAATATAACTTAAATGCAGTCATATTGGGATTAGATGCTGAAAAAAGCATTTGATTCGGTTGACTGGTCTTTTCTATATAGAATCTTATCCAGTTTCAATTTTCATAACAACTTCATTAGAACTATACAGGCATTATATAAAAAACCAACAGCTAAAATAAGGATTAACGGTAATTTATCATCATCTTTTGAACTGGAAAGAGGATGTCGTCAGGGCTGCCCCCTGTCTCCACTGCTCTTTGCAATCTTCATAGAACCTCTGAGCCAATGGATAAGACAAAATCAAAAAATTCAAGGTATTACACTTGGTCAGAAGGAACATAAAATAGCACTCTTTGCTGATGACATTTTAATATACCTAGGGCAGCCGGACACTTCTTTACCAGAACTAACCTCAGTTTTTTCAGAGTATGGAGATTTATCGGGGTACAAATTAAACATGCATAAAACCCAAATTTTTAACATTCAACTATGACCCAAATCATTATTCACTAAGCAAACTCAAAACTAACTGGGAGTCGGAATCTATGAAATATCTGGGGGTCAATATCCCGAAACAACTCAACAAAATTATATCACTAAACTATGATCCACTGGTGACAAAAATAAAATCTGACCTAGCAAGATGGAATATGATACCATTCTTGGGTACTGCACAAAGAATTGAAGCAGTCAAAATGAATATACTTCCACGTCTTCTATACCTTTTCCAAACAATACTGGTAGAACCTCCCAAAAAAACATGGCAGGAGCTGGACAGAAGGATCTCAAGATTCATATGGCAGGGCAAGAGACCTAGAATCAGATATAGAACCTTACAGCTAAACAAAGACAAAGGTGGGCTTGCGCTGCCAAATATCAGGGACTACTTTAAAGCCGCACAAATTAAAACTTTAGTAGAGATATGTAACCCAGTCTACACTGCACAATGGAAGGAGATCGAATGCCAAATAACAAGTGACATCCCCCTACAGGCGATAATAGGGAACAATTCCTTACCTAAGCTTTTGAATAACACTAACCCGTGGATAGAGACCCCACTAAAAATTTGGTTTAAGATAGTCAGAGAGAATCAAACTAAAGAGCCCTATCGACTTCTGCAATGGATTGCCTATGATTAAGACTTTACTCCTAATAAAACAGACACCAGATTTAAAAAGTGGAAGGAGAAAGGGCTGATAAAATATTACGATTTTTTTAAAGGGCAAATTTTAAGAAGTTTTGAAGATTTGAAAAAACAAGGCCTAATAAATCAAGACCTTTACAGGTTCTTCCAGCTTAGACACCACATAAACAATATACTTAAAAAGGAGGATTTGGAAAGGGCCCAGTCAGGTGTTCTGAAGGTCTTCTTAATGGCATATAAAGGGATCCCAGGGATCAGATACATTTCTAAAATATACCAAGGTCTTCAAGACTTAAAAGGAGACAACACATCATATATAAAAGAGAGATGGGAAAAAGAGGGGAATTTCACTTTACAACTGGAAATATGGGAAAAGCTAAATAAACAGCAATGGAAAAGTACCTCATCCCTGCAGTGGAGAGAATTTGGATGGAAAAACTTGGTAAGATTTTTCAGAACACCTGCACAAAACAAATTTACCCATAAGGGATTGGACTGTTGGCGCTTGTGTGGTGAAAAGACTGCAAATCATTTTCATGTGTTTTGGTCATGCCCAGTTATCCACCAATATTGGACCAATGTACAGACAATATTGGGGAAAATATTCAAAATAACAGTTCCCTTTTCTTTTGTAACTTTGTATTTGGGTTTACTACAGGACTCACTGGAAAGACGAGGAGAAAAATACTTATTCAGTGTTTTAATATTGGCAAGCAAAAAAGCTCTAACTAAAAAATGGATGTTGAAGGACTGTCCTACACCTGAAGATTGGATTAACGTGATCCAAGACATTTACTCGATGGAAAAGTTGACATTCGCACTGAGACAGGACATGGATGGGTTCATGAACTTTTGGCAACCCTGGATCGCATATGTGTCTTCCATTAGATCTAATCTTTGACAAATACCATTTCAATAATGGTTCCTCTCTTTGTTCCAACGCTACTCAGATGCTCTTTTACCTTTATTTACTTACTTTTTCTTTTTGTTTGTTTTTTGCTGGTTTGTTTGTTTTTGTTTTTGTTTTTATTTTTTTCTCTTTAATTTCACTTTTTCTTTCACTTTAAAAAAAAAAAGGGGTGTTGTAAGAATTATTCTTCCAATGTTGTCAGATATCAGAAAATAAGGGAACATGTGATGAAAATGTAAACAATGCATTGCTGTAACGACCTGTATACCCTTTACAAAAACTTAAATTAAAAAAAAAGGTCAAAGGTCAACGTTAATATTCCCTATGCCTTATCCCTGTACAACGAGTAAAGTTAGGGTCACCAAACCTGGTACATAGATTCACTCTGAGACCATGACCTCCAACTACATTTTGGGGTCAAAAGGACACTGGTCAAGGTTGGCACTCCCTATGATCTCTTACTGTAGAACATGTAAAGCTCTCTAGGGTCACCATACTTGCTACATGGGTTCACCTTGGGATCCTGACCTACAACTGTGGGTTGTATACTTTATTGTATATTTGTGGATGATGGGCTTATCATAATTTGATTCTGCCACAGTAATTAAATTGAAAAGTTGAAAATTGCTCTCCATCAGTAAGTATTGGGTTCGTCAAAGAAAACTGAGGCGGGGGATACTGCACTTGCCTCAGAGTACTCTTGTTGCAGTTTTAGAAAAGCACATCATGTCAAGGGGTATGGATAAGGAACTAAGTCTTTAGATTAACCATAAACATACAAACTGTTGTACAGTGTTTAATACATTCAGTTACCTTCTAGTAGTCAGTCCTATTTAGGTAATGCTTTAATAGTAATAACATGACGGCTGCTCATTAAAGATTTCCCCTGACTCATTTCCATGGACTGAGAGGAACCAGACCAGGCACAGTTACTAGTCTTTCTCTACATAGATACCATCAAGGGCCACACACTTCTCCCATTGTTTTATGCAGCTGTGGAGATCTCACCTGCAGGTTTGCTTCAGAAGCCACAACTTGACCTTAGACATCAATGTCTCATCATCTTGGAAGTGCTTGCCCTTCAAAAATGACTTCATGGTTGGAAAGAAGTGGAAGTCACATGGTGCAAAGTTGGGACATTAAGGCGCATGAGGAAAGATTTCACAGCTGCAGGACCATGCTTCCGTCTGAGCAATACGTGAGTTGTAAACCGGTGCGTTTTCCTGCAGGAGGTGGACACCTTTAGTCAGCCTGCCATGCCTCTTAGTTTTAATGGCCTTACACAATTTCTGCAGCAGTGAAGTGTAGTAAGTCCTGGCAATTGTGGTATCCTTTGCCAGAAAATCCATCATAGATACTCCATGCTGGTGCCAAAAGACCTGGAGCATGACCTTACCCACCGAGGGTTGGGCATGTGCCTTCTTCAGAGGTGGTGTCATAATGCTTCCATTGTTTCTACTGGGCTTTGGTCTCTGGATCATAGCGATGGACCCATGTTTAGTCCTACCTGACTGGTCTGTTAAAGAAGTCCTCCCGATTGTCTTGGCACCTCTGCTTCTGGAAAGGTGTGAGCAACCAGGGAATCCCCACAGATCCCACACTGATCTTGACATCTTGGGCTAATTGGCGACCGGTTATGTGGCAGTCCTCCAAAATGGTAGCTTCCACTTGTCATCCAATTGTCATCAGTGGCGCACAGTGATCACCTGGAAATGGATGCTGTTTCCACCCATGTCCAACCACACTTGAACTGCTGATGCATCCTCCCCATAAGTCTCTTTCACCTCACTGAACGTTTCTCGTGGTGTGCGATCTCTCAAGTAAAGGATCCTGATGACTGCTGCAGTCGACTGACTCCATTATCACACCTTACTTCACCTTAGCACCAGGGGAAATCTTTAATGAGCAGCCTTCATATGTCCCATGGATGATTTTCTTTCAGATTTAAATCAGCACCAACAATTTTGAAGTAGTCAGCCACAATGCTGCACTCAATAAAGCATGCTTTAGCCAAACCAAATTGAAACTGTGCTACTATGTCAAACATTTGTGTCCTATAATGCTCAGTGGGGGAAGTCCACTAAAACATGCAACTGTAAATCTTCAGGCTTTTCAACTTACTAAAAACAACTTAACAGCGGCATTGCCCCTATTAATGTTATTCTAATCTTTCACATCTGTGTAAGACAACCTAATCATGATGTGAACTTCTTTGGTCTGGTTTGATAAGTTCCCTTCACACCTGCCCAATGTCTCTTCATGTAGATCTCTCTTAGCTCAGGATCATCAATAACTTCAAAGGCACAAAAGCGGCTAAATTAGCTCCGCCACTTTTTTCTGTCATGACTAATGAGCACTGCCTTCATTTGTATATTAGTCTCGCTCTGTTGTGGCCATACCCCAGGGAACAGGCCACTGCTGTGCCTTCCTATGAACAGGTTGGTCCAAACAGACGACAATGCAACAGAATGGAAATGGAGACAATGGGGTTTTGTTTGAGCCGCGTACACAGTGTTGCATTAAAATATGACCAGAGATATTTACTTACTCCTTGAGCAAAATATCCAGAAAAAGAACTTTATAATATCAGTATTGCATCTTTGACTGATTTAAGGACCCCTTTATACAGCAACGGAGATCGCTGGGTGACCATTGAGAGACCAAAAATTGGTCTGACTGCTCAACAATCTTCTTTGGCCTTGAAAAAAGCTGTTTCAGTGTAAACGTTTGGGAGATCAAAAATTCAGTTTTTGGCAACTTTCATGGCAATCCATAGAGAGCTTTGAAAGATCATTGAGAGATCAGAGAGAGACAAGGCTAGCTCACTGAGAGACAAGGAGAGATCACAAAGAGATCAGGAGAGATCACATAGAGGCAAGGAGAGATCACTGAGGGAATAGGAGAGATTACTGAGGGATCACTGAGAGTTTCTTGGATAACCAAGGCGGTTTCTGAGTGTTTGACAGGTTTCTAGTGCTCTTCTACCCCCTTTACACAGGGGTGGAGATCATTGAGAGATTGCTGAGTGATTAAAAAATGGCCATCTCTCTCATCTTTCAATGATCTTCCAGTGATCTCTATGGTCGCCACAGTCTCCTCAAAGTTTTAATTCAGTCCAAAACAATCTCTCAACAATAACCACAGTGATCTCTCAATGAACTCTCAAGGAGCTCTCAATGATGTTGTCAATCTCCGAATGATCTCTCAGCGATATCCACCATGGTCTTTCAATGAACTCTATTGGTCTTTCACCAAACGCTCAGCAATTCCTCACTCATCTCTCAGCCATCTCTACCTTCCGGGTGGAAAAATTTTGCCCTCAATGACAAATTGCTAAGAGATCATTGAAAGATTGATGAGCTCATTGAGTGCTCCTTGAACACTCCTTGATTTTTCAATGAGCTCAGTGATCTCCCAAAGATCTCTCAGCACTCCTTGAGTGCTCCTTCAGACTTCTTTGAGAGACTGCTTCCCTTTGTTTATTGTTCAGAGATTGTTTTGGGCTGAGTCAAAATCTTGACTACTGTTGAGATCACTGAAGATAATTGAGGGACAATTGAGAGAACTTAGTGATCACTGAGAGATCATTGAAAGGCCATTTTTTAAAAATCATTTAATGATCTCCACCCTTGTGTAAAGGAGGTATTAGCAATTACATCTGTGTTTATGATAGAGGCAATTTAGCCAGACAAACCACAGGCAGGGAAAAAGCATTTCCACAACTTTTAAAACTGAGAAATTCTGGAGAAAAAACTTCATCCACTGTTGTGAACGATCATAGAAAGAGAAGAAGCCACCTCTGTTGTCATTCTGTCCATACAGCCAATCATGTACAGTAGAAGGAAATTATGTTTTTTAGAATCAGAGGGTTCGCCACCATGTAAGGCATCACCACGAACAACTTCTTCTTCCCCCATTCTATTATGCTGAGCGCCAAGCTAGAAGGCGGGAAGTACCATTTTATATATGGTCTTTGGTATGACCCGGCAGGGACTTGAACCCCCAACCTCCTGGTTGTGGGGCGGCTGCTCTATCAACTAGGCCACCACTCCGGTACAACACTTTATGTTCATAAAAATCTTTTGCTGATTGTCAGAATCATCTTTCCAAGATTCAGCAGTCTTCACGCGACTGCTCTGTTTTCTCATTTAATGCCATATAACAAAATCCAAAAAATTCAAATTGTTCCAACGATGACATCATACAGATGGGGTAAAAGAGACGATGAATATACAGTGGGGCAAAAAAGTATTTAGTCAGCCACCAATTGTGCAAGTTCTCCCACTTAAAAGATGAGAGAGGTCTCCAATTTTCATCATAGGTATACCTCAACTATGAGAGACAAAATGAGAAAAAAAATCCAGAAAATCTCATTGAAGGATTTTTAATGAATTAATTGGTAAATTCCTCGGTAAAATAAGAATTTGGTCAATAACAAAAGTTCATCTCAATACTTTGTTATATACCCTTTGTTGGCAATGACAGAGGTCAAACGTTTTCTGTAAGTCTTCACAAGGTTTTCACACACTGTTGCTGGTATTTTGGCCCATTCCTCCATGCAGATCTCCTCTAGAGCAGTGATGTTTTGGGGCTGTCACTGAGCAACACAGACTTTCAACTCCCTCCAAAGATTTTCTATGGGGTTGAGATCTGGAGACTGGCTAGGCCACTCCAGGACCTTGAAATGCTTCTTACGAAGCCACTCCTTCATTGCCCGGGTGGTGTGTTTGGGATCATTGTCATGCTGAAAGACCCAGCCACGTTTCATCTTCAATGCCCTTGCTGTTGGAAAGGAGGTTTTCATTCAAAATCTCACGATACATGGCCCCATTCATTCTTTCCTTTACACGGATCAGTCCTCCTGGTCCCTTTGCAGAAAAACAGCCCCAAAGCAGGATGTTTCCACCCCCATGCTTCACAGTAGGTATGGTGTTCTTTCTCCTCCAAACACGACAAGTTGAGTTTTTACCAAAAAGTTCTATTTTGGTTTCATCTGACCATATGACATTCTCCCAGTCCTCTTCTGGATCATCCAGATGCTTTCTAGCAAACTTCAGATGGGCCTGGACATGTACTGGCTTAAGCAGGGGGACACGTCTGGCACTGCAGGATTTGAGTCCCTGGCGTTGTAGTGTGTTACTGATGGTAGCCTTTGTTACTTTGGTCCCAGCTCTCTGCAGGTCATTCACTAGGTCCCCCCGTGTGGTTCTGGGATTTTTGCTCACTATTCTCGTGATCATTTTGACCCCACGGGGTGAGATCTTGCGTGGAGCCCCAGATCGAGGGAGATTATCAGTGGTCTTGTATGTCTTCCATTTTCTAATAATTGCTCCCACAGTTGATTTCTTCACACCAAGCTGCTTACCTATTGCAGATTCAGTCTTCCCAGCCTGGTGCAGGTCTACAATTTTGTTTCTGGTGTCCTTTGACAGCTCTTTGGTCTTGGCCATAGTGGAGTTTGAAGTCTGACTGTTTGAGGTTATGGAAAGGTGTCATTTATACTGATAACGAGTTCAAACAGGTGCCATTAATACAGGTAACAAGTGGGGGACAGAGGAGCCTCTTAAAGAAGAAGTTACAGGTCTGTGAGAGCCAGAAATCTTGCTTATTTGTAGGTGACCAAATACTTATTTTACCGAGGAATTTACCAATTAATTCATTAAAAATCCTTCAATGTGATTTTCTGGATTTTTTTTTTCTCATTTTGTCTCTCATAGTTGAGGTATACCTATGATGAAAATTGGAGACCTTTCTCATCTTTTAAGTGGGAGAACTTGCACAATTGGTGGCTGACTAAATACTTTTTTGCCCCACTGTAAACTTCTGTCACACACATGAAGCTTAGTGTCAGCACCAAGTCAAACAAAGCCATGAAAAAAATCTACACTTGTGATGCCAGTGACACCTGGACCTTACTGTAGTTTACGTCACACTTTCCCTGAGCTAACGGCATCACTATTGTATTAATTAACAGCCACGTGCCATAAGTTGAACGTAATCCTGTGCAACAAGGAAGTGAAACTTCAGAGATTATGTCATATGATGATAAAATCACGTTTAAGCACATCAGTAGACTGAATAAAGGGCTTTTATATGAGAAACTTGCAGTATGCTGAAAATATGCACCGGGATCTTCTTACAAAAGCCATAAACTAACAAATACCCTATCCTCTGGGATGAAAAAAGAAGTCATGTTGGTTGCACGTGGATAAAGCCGTTCTGACCTGGCGGTGATGTGAGAGGCTGGATTACAGACTGACTCATGTTGCTGTCGTACACAAGTCAATTAAAGACAAGAAGACCTCTGAACTGAGATAAGGTGCAATGTACTAGTGATTTATATGACTCCTGAAACAAGGCCTGGGCTGGTGTTGAGATAAAGAGTGCTCTTTTATGGCTGTCAGATATAATATCAGCAAAGAGTACTAGGTTCATCAGCGTCTACTTCCTCCACAAAATATGAATACCTTCTCCCAGACGTTATTTTTCTTTGATGAAATGAACAAAATGGAACACTTTTAATGTATATATGGCTTTGAAAACAGGGTATATCCCATGCCTTTATATATTAGAATAGAAAAACAGGCTGAAAGGGGGAAGCCCTTGTGTTGGCGTGACCAAAAGGTGGCAGTGTTGAGTTTTAAAATGCAAAGGCGCGACGCGCGTGGCCAGGCCGTCCTTCTTTTGTGATTTTTTGAAAGTTATCGCTCAAAAACGCTTCATATGTGCCACAAATGTAACTCCTATATAGAGTTATAAAACGTTAATGTTAAATAGAGAAGTGTGATCAAGATGTCAAGAGGTTAAAATGGCCTTTGTAGGATACATAATTAAAAAAAAAATCTATCTTTTATTTGTTTTACTTTTGCACAAATATACTGCTAAACTGTTGCTACTTTTAAGTGTTTGCGTGAAAGCTGAAACTTTGGCGAAGTGTCGCCGTGAGGAGCAGCAGCGGCGCCCTCGCCGCAGCTGACAGTCAGCTGCTGCCTTCTGACAGTCCGCAAAAGTTTCACTCCTGCCGTCCACTAATATGTTAATTAGCGCTCTGCAGCGCGCGACCCTATTGGCTCCGAGTCTGAGTCCATTTCCCATTTCCACGCTACGTCATCCCACGACGCTTAAACTCATCTGCCCGCGTGTGTGTGATCCCACTAAAAAATCGCCCCAGCAGTCAGCGGCTTAAGGTCGCTTTTCACGCCCTCACTTTTCGGCTCGCTTCCTCCCCTGCGTGCGTGATGCCGTCCGCCGAGACGCCGTGAAGCGTTAAACGTTTGAAAGAGAAAACCGCCGGATCTCGTGCAGCTGGGAAGGGACTCAAGGCACTCGTGCGCGCGGCACTGGCGTGTCAGTGCAAAGAAAAAACTACGCTCGCGCGGCTGCAAGAGAGGACGCTGAAACCTTAACAGGTTTTTTTTTTTTTTTTCTTTCATTTTCCAGACAAACGCTTAAAAATCAAACTGGCTCACGCCGTTGCCCACCAGCCCAGTCTGACAGCTGCTCCTCAGCCCGGTTGGAGGACTGTCAGCAGCAAGAGGATGGCATCAGAGCTGGCAATGAGCAACTCCGACCTGCCCACCAGTCCCCTGGCCATGGAATATGTTAATGACTTCGATCTGATGAAGTTTGAAGTGAAAAAGGAGCCGGTGGAGCCCGATCGCAACATCAGCCAGTGCAGCCGCCTTATCGCCGGGGGATCCTTGTCTTCCACCCCGATGAGCACGCCTTGCAGCTCGGTGCCCCCTTCCCCAAGCTTCTCGGCGCCCAGTCCGGGCTCGGGGAGCGAGCAGAAGACACACATAGAGGATTTCTACTGGATGTCCGGTTATCAACAGCAGCTGAATCCAGAGGCGCTGGGCTTCAGCCCCGAAGACGCGGTCGAGGCGCTGATCAACAGCAGTCACCAGCTCCAGTCTTTCGATGGCTACGCCAGGGGCCAGCAGTTCGCCGGCGCGGCCGGAGCGGCGGGGACCATGGCCGGGGAGGAGATGGGCTCGGCGGCGGCGGTGGTGTCGGCAGTCATCGCCGCGGCTGCCGCTCAGAACGGCGCGCAGCACCACCACCACCATCACCACCACCACAGCAGCGGCGGCCACCACCAGACAGCCGGCGTCCAGTCCGGCGGCGCTGCCGGGACGGGCCACCCGCACATGCGCCTGGAGGAGCGCTTCTCGGACGAGCAGCTGGTGACCATGTCGGTGCGGGAGCTCAACCGGCAGCTGCGGGGGGTCAGCAAGGAAGAGGTGATCCGGTTGAAACAGAAGAGGAGAACCCTAAAGAACAGGGGCTACGCGCAGTCCTGCCGCTTCAAGCGGGTGCAGCAGCGGCACGTCCTGGAGGGAGAGAAGGCGCAGCTCCTGCAGCAGGTGGAGCACCTAAAGCAGGAGATCTCCAGGCTGGTCCGGGAGAGGGACGCTTACAAAGAAAAGTACGAGAAGCTCATCAGCAACGGCTTCAGAGAAAACGGGTCGAGCAGCGACAACAACCCTTCATCCCCGGAGTTTTTCATGTGAGTCCTGACAAAAACCGCGAATAAAACTATAGTAAATGAGTTACTCTCCCCGCTAAAAAAAAAAAAAAAAAAAAAATACAAAAGTTTTCAGTGTGAAAGTGGTTGTTTGGCCGCAGCCTGCAGTACGTGGGCGCTCATCACCAACACCTGTCTACTTTTTTCTTTTTTTCTTTTTAGTTTATACATTTTTTGAAACATTTTCCTCCAGTCTGCGGGTGTAGATTTGGAGCGTCTTCTGTGTTTTTTTTTTTTAATTATTATTTTGGAGAGGCATATTCATAAACTTTCATTTACCTTTTGCTATCATACTCAGTATATTACATCGTCTGTCCCTCCACATTATTTCCCATCCGTGTTCATTAGCCCTGCAGTGTTTGATCATTGACAGTTGATCCAACTTCTCGCTGCAGTATACCAAGTGTGCACGACTTTGTATACTTGTTAGAAGTTCATCATCTTGTCCTTTCCCCCCCACCATTTTATTTTGGACTCGGTGCACAGACTTTGATCAAAACTGCATCCATCGACAGTACTTTTTTTTTTTTTTGTCTGCTAAACTTGGAGGATTGCCTGCAGTTTGACGCCACCTCATCTCATGAGTTTGCTTGTTATTGTGTGGAGCAACAACAACGACAACAAAACTGTATTGATGACAAACTCCATTGTTTGCACAGACATGTGTTATTGAACTATCCTGCATGCTGGACATGTATGGTTGTATTATTATTGTTTTTGTTCCTTTCTGTGCTTGAAGATGTCCCTTTTTGTCGGATGACTCCAGCATGGCACCCATTCTTCATTTTTAGGCCTCCTCACTTTTTTGGGACAGCGACAAAAAAGTGACAGAACCCCCCACCCCCCTACCCCTACCCCCACCACCCTCTCCTGTAATCTATACAAGTGCATTTTCAGCTGTGCTGAAGTGCACCTTCATCGGCCGTCTTTAGTGAGGGGGGGGAGGGGGGACGCTTCACCGAAAAAGGAAATCATCAATTAATTTCCTGGAAGTCTGTTGCTAAGCCTATACTGTTATTTAAAGAAATTCAGACGTGCATCTGTCAAACTTTTGAATATTTTAAAGCATAATTTAATGACAAAGTTTTATAATCTAAGTTGCAAAGACAAAATGTGCTACAGGTTGAGCAATATATATATATATATACATACATATATCAGTGATATAATTAATAAGAATATGGCTGCACAAAGTGTTTTTTTTATCATTGATTTAGAGGAAGTGGCTCTGGTCCAGTTTCTACAGTATAAGCAGTATTGTGCAGTGCATAAACGGTGCTTTTGCAGCATGGAGAGTGAGGGCTCTGGTCTCCGCTACACATTTTATCATATTTGAAGAAAAAAAAAAAGTGTTGTTGGAAAAGATAATTCACAGCCGAGGTAAGACAAAAATAAATTGCCATGCTTTTGGAAGTGTGTGTTATTATTTTTTTTTTAATGAGCTGATATTTTGAACTGAATGCACTAAAAATCTCTGCCTGTTGTCATGTTTGAAGTTGAGGAAAAGTTCGAAATATCCACCTTGTGGAGAAGACCTCATGTTGTGACATAGTTGAGATTTTATCAGTTTTGTCTTAAACAAACTCAATATTTGCAAAGCAATAAGGAATGATTATAATCAATAATGTCTGGACATTGATAGAGCATCAGGGGTTGTCATCCTGCATGTACAAAAACAACCATTCATTCGCCAATAAATCCTGAAAAATATGTTAATCTTTTATCTTATATATATATATTTTGCTGTGCAAAATTATTTCACTCACTAACCATGTGATGTTCATATGTGCTCATTTTTCATTTCATACAATTAAAAAAAAAATGCAATAAATGTATGTAACTGTCTTGAATAAGTTTCCACTTCTCTTTTGACGTGTCTGAGAGTTTTTGGGGTTTTTTTGCGTTTGATGACTGAAACGTAATGAAACTTGAACTTATGATGAAAGTCCTATATAATATATCTGATCACTGATCACTCTGGCTGCTGCTGAGCTCGTTCCACATGTTCTCTGCTGACACTGGAACGACGGACCACCCTGCATGGATCCACACACGGTCCAACACCAATCACTGATACGGTCAGAGTGAAATGGGACTCAGGCAGACGCAGTCCATCAGTCCTCCCACGTAGACGCCGAAGACGCGCAGTGGCCTACAGAAATATGAATCTGCCCATGGCTCCACACACTGTTTTCTCACACGATTTCGTTAGCGCCTCCAAATTAACAGTGAAAAAAGTAAATCGACTGTATTCTCACGATGCCATTTAAAAAAAAAAGAAAAAAATTGTCTCATTCATTCACACTTCTCATATTAATTTATTAGAAACAATGGGACACCATCTTTGCTCTGGAATTGTCTCAGTTCATAAATTTCACTCCCATTTGTTTTTTTATGGAAACAATGTTGTTGTTTTTTTACATCTGGATAATTACATCCTGTTATTTTTTATTGTTAACTGTGACCTGTGATTACAGTGTGAGCCTCTCTGCTCTGTGTGTGTGTGTGTGTGTGTGTGTCTGTAGGTGCCTGCATGTCTCTGAGGATAAAAGGTCTTAATGTGTGTGTGTGTTTGTATCCTCAAAAGTCAGCGTGCATTTCTAACAACCCTATGCTAATATCTCGCGACGACGCATGATGCATGGTCCACATTTATGCCTCTCATCCCGCCCCCCCCCCTTTATTTTCCACGCTCCTTGCTTACTTGTATGTGCTGTATCTGCTGTGCCCACTCTCCGTTTCTCTGTGTTTAACTGGAGGCACTCCGCGTTCTTTGTCGTTAGCATGCCGTCATTTGGCTTTCACGACGACTTCTCCTGGCTTTCTCCCGTTCCGTTGGTGGGTCTGGATGTGGGCCTGAAGCAGACGCGCTCAGGGAGAAGGGGCGCGCTTATAGGGCCCAGGCATGTGAGGGGGCGCTGGATGAGGTGCCAGCTCAGACAGCCGCTGCAGCGAGCAGAAGAAGCTCCGCAGCACTGCTGTACTCAGTCTTACATTTCAGCTGGTGTTTTGACATCTTGTGCTGACCTCTTTTAGCACAAACATTTGCGCCACGCTCGTGCATAAAGACAAAACAGCACTTTTATGAAATGGATGAGAATTTTTTTTTTTTTTTTTATTTGTAAGATCTAGATTTACAGTTCCAGAACATTTTTTTTAGAAATAAAAACAGGAAGATCCGTGTGCCAAAACACACACTGAAGACACACCACAGTTTCCTAGGACAGACTGTCTCCATTTGTCAGCGTTTTGCAACTTAGCCACATTCTGTGTGCGGGGGACACAGAGGACACCTTCCATAAATTGTAGCTTCACTGTCAGGATGTTAACAAAGCACTGAGTGATCTACAGTTATTCTGCAATACAAACCGGAGAGGAGGTCGCAGTTATAAATTTCACACTTGTTAAATTTCCCCCCAAAATACCATCTTTGGCACCATCTGCTATTAATGGTTTGCTACATTGCTCATCCAAACAGAAAGGGAGGGGGGGGGGGAGAGGAAGGCAGTTTTAAGCCAACACTTGTATCCCATGTGAAGTGTGTGCTGCTGCGGTGGTGGCTGATTTGCCCAGAGTGAGGGGAGAGGCTGAGACAATAGTCGGGCTCGGGCTGAATTAAATGATTTTGCTGATGATTAATAGTGGTGTGGCCCACTGGCTCCTGCGATGTAGAGATGATAAATCGTGAGTGCAGCTCTGTGCAGCTGTGCCAGTGTTGGGTCTTAGCATGTACGCACCACCCGATTTACAGCCAAGCCGCTCTCCTTCTTCCTCAATTTATCTAATTACATCTAAAGCAGTAGCGCCGTTTTCTCCTGATATCTCATATAAGCCACAACAGTGTATGGAGTGACTTCAAAGTGGGATAATTGTTTCCATTCCCCCATTTGAGGCACATGTTTCTCTACTTGCCATAAGAAAAAGAAAAGAATTCCTCCTTAAAGTGTAAGACAGACTTTGCTTCTCTAAAGGCTTAGAATTTGTAAGGTTTTTTTTTATATGTTGTGGTTTCAAGCTCTTTTGAGGAGTTTTGTTATTGCTTGATGAGTGATGTAGATCAGTTAAACCTCTAACTGTCCACATAGACACGAGGCGTGAAGACACACTGGCTGTCTCACGTGCAACGACAGAATCACCGGACAACTGAGCGACCCAGCATACCCCCCCCCCCACACACACACACATCTTTTTAATTCACAGCATAATGCTCATTGTGTTTCTCTCTGTTGTAATCTATGAGATCCTAACACTTGAGCCCCCAAACTAAATCACATCTGAGTGAAGACGGATATAATTTGGCAAAAAAAAAAAGACACTTCCTCCCATATGCGAGGAAGCGGTGTGCCGTGGTTATGTAAGTGATAAAACGATCGATCTTCCAGCAGGGCACTCGTGTGGAACGCTGGCGCTGTGCAGGTTGACAGCACAAGATGCAGTACAATGTTCACTCAAGTCGCAGTGTGCCGTTTGACAGAGCTAAACACAAGGGCTGCTTGGGGGTCTGAGCTCCTTCAGGCTCTAGGCTGTGCCAAACGCGCCGGTGCCAAACGCGCCGCCGCTCTCTGCGTTGCTGTGTTCGATTCTGCATGTCACACCGGCCTCTGTGATTCAGTGCGGACAAAAAGGGAAGCAAAATGTGTGCACTTATGTGTTAGTCCGTGTCTGTGCTTGCATGTGGCGTCTGCTGTCTCGATGTCTTCTGAAGGGAGAGGGTGAGCGGAGGTCACGAGTTACGGTGCAACAGGGCCGCTCTCAAAATCATTAGAGTAATCTCTACTCTGGGGAGCTCGTGCCTATTTCCTCTGCTCTGAAACCACTGAATGAAATCCACGTGCACATCCAATGACGTGAGACAATACACTCTAAACTCAACGCATCTCACTGCCAAATTTTTTTTGGGGGGGAGGGGGAAACCCATTTCCTTCAGTGTTTTCTGTATTAAAGAGTCACACGACTTGAAGACACATTTAGCTATTTAAGGAGCAGCTTTACGCGTGTTTTTTTTGTTCTTATTTTCTGATGAGTTGATAGATTGAGAAAATGTGCGTTAAGCAGTTTGTGGGAGAGCTGTAAAATGTTTAGAACAAGGCAGATGTAGCACTGGCAAGCTTGATGGGTTTTTTTTTTTTATATTTCACCCCACCTCCTGCAGCTGAGGAGACAAAGCTGCTGAGCCACCAGCAAGAGAAAATAAAGATAAAAAGATATTTTACAGAAGCTTTTCTTCTAACAAATTGCAACCTAATAGGGATTGTGCTGTTTGTGGCACCTGTGATGAACAGTTAATTTCACTCTCACACCCACATCACTCAAACTTTTGCTCTGTGGGTGTTGCAAAGACACAACAAAGCAGCCAGCAGCACTTGGAGCCGAATTCTACAGTACGCTCCTCCACTAAAGAGTCAATATCCTCCGCCTGTGGTGAACGTGACTTCCATTGTCACGCCTGATTTTAAAATGCAATTTGGATTAATAACGACTCATTGCGATGTCAGATCATGATACAGCTCAGGGAAAAAAAATCAGAGACCACTACAAGACGTTGCTAAATTAGCATCTTTACATGTATGGCAGCCATTCTTTCTGAGTCTCTGATGAATTCCAACGCAAGGACACCTCAGCCTACTTAAGGAGGTAGTGATGAGGTGATCATCTAAGCATGGTAAGACGCATGGAAGTTGTGAACAAAAATCCAAGTTATTACACAAATGCAGTTTTCTGAGTTCTTCCTCAGGGCTCCTTCACACAGACGCAGATCGCTGAGAGACTGGGCCAGTTTTTGGTGTTTGGGATCATTTGGGAGATCCTTGTCTGTTAAAACTTTGAGATGACTGAGGATCATTGATAGATCAAAAAATGGTCAGATCTCTCAATGATCTCTCAATGACACCCCCCCCCCTCCCCTGTGTAAAGGGGGTATAAGTTAAAAGTAAAGCACCGCAGTGTGATCATGAACTTGTTTTCATGCATTATATGATGTAAAAGCACATCTAAAAGCAACATCTTCTTTGTTGTTTTGTCCAGTTGTCATTTTCTTTAAATAAATACTCCAAATGATGATATTTTGACTTGGAATTTGGGTGAGTTGTTTCTAGCAGGTTAGAGAATAAAACCAAATAGTTCATAGTAAAACCAGATAAAGTGATAATTAATCTTGCAGTGGTCTCTTTGGTCTCTCCATTTTTTCCCCAGAGCTGAATATGCATACCTTGTTTCAGAATGTGAAAACTCTTTAAAATTTGGCACTAACTTGTCCTACTTATAAGATCTACGACTCATAATTCACCAATACCTTTTTTTTTTTTAAATTTAGATCATTTTCATTCGTATTACTGTAGAGTTAAAGCCTGTCTGCACACTAAATATTCCATAATCATCACAGGGCAACTGCGGTCTTCTTTTTAAAAACACCTTTAAAAAACACATTTATTTCAAAATACAGTACAGTACTGCATGTTATTAGGTTTGCCCTAAAAAAAGGACTGCATGCAGAAACAGCAGTCAGCTGTGTCTATAAAACCAGGTGGTAGCCACACCTGGGAACAGCTATTCCGATTAATAACAGACTCAGAAACAAATAAGAGTGCAAAATTAAAATGCAGATCAGAAATGTTCTAGAATTAACCTGACATCATGATTTTATTGAGACATTTATTCTATCACGTGGATGCGCAACTCTTTATAAGATTTTCTTTCTGTTTTGTGTCAAAAAGCACAATTCCTACAGACATTAGGCGGGCATGTGTGGTGTCATTAGAGAGCTGTCCTTGAAAGACTGGCTGCAGGTTATGGTGGTAATGAGGTGGCAGAGACTTGCTGGGGTAATTTTATACTGTATGTCTGCAAATGGACTCAAACCAAGAGCCGGAGCCTTGGAGTCAACGCCATCTCTGAGCAGTGCCATTGCAAAAGGTGACGGAAACAAGGCATACAGCTTTTAGCAATAACAACCTGGTAATATGCCTGAAATCACTGCTTCACTCTGTAACGGTTAGGATGCTTTCTGAGTGTTTGCTACAGCAACTTTAAAACCACATTACTATGGAAAGGGGAGTGGGGATGGAGTGAAGTAAGCCACAAGGGGCACACAACTGAGTATTTATCCATTTTCATTTATGTCCTACTGTAAAACGTGTGACTTTACCCCGACTATTGACAGCCGTGAGAGGGGAAAAAAACACACATTTGATGGTTGCTTTTTAAGCCTTTGTCATTGTGCAAACGTTTGCAAAATCTTTTAGAATTTTCTCCAACATTGTGACATTGGCCATTAGAGATGACGCCTTTTTTGATCTTGTTGCAGTAACGTGTTTTTGGCTGCAGATAGAATGGCTTCATAATGCCATTAGAGCTACTGCAGCTGCATTTAAAATGGCCCTGGCTTGGGATGCACACACAAGGAGTCAAGCTAATGTTCTCTCCTGTGGAACATTTATAAAACTGATGAATATCGTTCTATGACCCCTCTTACAGATAAAAAGCTTAAATGATATATCATTTTATCACACATGTAACATTTAGTCACACAGTATTACAGAAGGGTATATTGACTGGAATATGTTTTCTTTTAAATTAACATTTAATTCTGTTATCTGATAAAGTGAGCACGATGAATGGCCTGAGCATAATGTAATGTTGCCATTTTTCCCCCTGTGACAGTACACGTTCCCTTAGATATTTTAGTTTTGTCTCATGTGGTTACAGTGTTTTGATGCATGGGTTGTGCCCGTAGAATCTATTTGCATGTAAATTTTTACATTTTCCTCCGCATCAAACGCTTACTATGATACATGTACTGTATTTCACCAGGGAGACAAGGTGAGAGGGAATCTCTCACAGAACATGTCGACTTGTTTCTGTGATTGTCTGTGCGTGCGTGCGTCTGACAGGGTAACACACGCACACAGGAGATACCAGAAGAAGAGATGACACCACGCATATTTGCTTTGATATTCATTTATCTGTTCTGATATATTGTGTCCAATCTTATCTGCTTCTTTAGGTCGTCGAGAAAATTCCTACATCTGTGATTCCAAGCCCCGTTCCCCCGCACCCTTTGATTCCTGAGGTAAAACACTTCATGCCTTCTGACTTTTTTCTGTTCTTCCTTTTCTTTTGCTGAAGCTTTATGGCAATGAACAAAACTAGATACTGCTAATTATGTTCATTCAAGAAATCGATGCATCATATGAAACTCAACCATTAATCAAATCGATTTCATTGCACTTTCTCATTTGGTGCTCATATATGGTAGAAGTTTTTTTCCCTCTACTGCTTTTGACAACTACTATCAGCAGTTGAGGCGTTTAGAAAAAGTGTAAGCTGTAGCTAAAAGGATAACCTAATTCCGAGCACTACACTAACCCTTTAAAAACCACTGCTATAGTCAGTATGTTATAAAATATATCTGCAACATTAGTGTATGTATACATTATATTTGTGGTTCTGTTGTTGCCTATTGTGTCGGTAGAAATCTGTTTTTATTAATTGCTTTCATTTGAAGAGAAGGGATGTCATCACCACATGAAGTTTTTAAATCGTAACACATCGATTGTACAGTTCCCCATAAATATACAGTATAATGTATCAGCGGCCATTTTTAATTATACGCCAAAGAGCATACCTTATTCATGTTTACCTCAGTATCTCACTTTCACATCTGTTTAATACAATGCCTTTGCTAGATTTTGGATGACTTGCATTCATTTTATTTTATTCTAACTAGTGAAGAAGGAAAGTCCTACAGACGTACACAATGCAGGACATTTTCAGGCATCTGGGATCAAAAGTGCAACCAGCAGATTACCGAAATACATCCTAGTTTGTACGTATGACATGTAAAAAAAACAAACAAACCCAATTCCAACACCATCTCTTCCGTCTAATCACTGATGGTAGATGCAGTGAAACATATTAGCTTAAAAGTACAGTGAAAGTGTGAGTTGCACCTGCCGCTGAATGTACCTAGCTTACCTTGCAAGGCCCCTAGTTAGCTTTGGGGGCAAAAATGAAAACTTCCTCAAAGTTTTTTTTTTTCTTCCCCACGGTGCAAAAGATCAACCAATGATAGATTTATGCAGCAAAACACTCCCTGGGACACTGTGATATCCTACCGTGTAGCAATGATCACACTTGAGTTATTTCTTTGGCTAACTCTGCCGTTTTTTCTGCAACACACATAATAGACTGAACATGGATTCTGCGCGGGGTTTTCACACTCTTGTTCTAATGTGTCCCCTTAATAGTAGTGCTGAACAATACAGGTAGTTCCCCCTAGAGGCATGTGCCAGTAATGTTTTAAATTAGACTTGCAGTCTACCACATCCCTCCCCTCTAGATTAAACTACTTTTAATTACACTAGCCAATTATGCTAGACATCCTGGAACTCCCATTTAACCCTAAACAATCACAGTTACTTTTAACTTCTTAAACACATGTGCCATACACATAATTTCTTTCTCTTTTTTTTTTTTTTTACATGTATAACACACATAACAGTCTAACTGGGGATTTGGTTTGACTACCGCATCCCAGTGAGGTTCCAGGACGCATTCTTGTCCT
This sequence comes from Pholidichthys leucotaenia, assembly GCA_020510985.1. Lineage (NCBI taxonomy): Eukaryota > Metazoa > Chordata > Actinopteri > Cichliformes > Pholidichthyidae > Pholidichthys > Pholidichthys leucotaenia. Next base: position 335,669,817 of record CM035837.1, on the reverse strand, counting down.
GTGGCTGGGGAACTCACTACTGACTAAATATAGTCCTTCAAGTAGTCTGGAGCTTTCCTAGCTCGCTGAGATCTTCTCACGGCGGGTGAGCCAACTGCAGGTGAAGACTCAGACTGCTCCACTGTTTCGGCTGCTGCAGTGCTGCCCGTAGAATCTGCAGAGACGGTTACCTCAGGTTTCACCTGAAGTGGTGGTTCGTTGATGCTCTCCTCAGGATGGGTGTCAGACAACACCTCTGGTGCCATCGGCAGGGGAATGGAGCTCCTACCACGAACTTGGTCGATGTGTCGCCTCACCACTTGTCCATGACCTAATGTCACCTTGAATGACACAGGGCCTGTCTTTTCTGTTATTTCTCCTGGTACCCAGGCTGGTCCTGAGCCAAAGTTGCGGGTGTAGACCACGTCTCCTTCTCTCAGTATTCTCTCTCTAGCATGCATGTCATGATAACCTTTTTGTTTCTCTTGTTTATCATGCACTTTGTTTCTGAAGTCTGGATGTATTAAGTCAAATGTTGACCTCAACTTCCTTCCACACAACAGCTCAGCTGGTGACTTGCCAGTTGTAGATTGGGGTGTTATTCGATAGCTGAACAGAGCTCTCGACATTCGGGTTTCAATAGAGTCTCCTGTCATCTTTTTCATGAGTGACTTGAACGTCTGCACGGCCCTCTCGGCTAAGCCGTTAGAAGAAGGATGGTATGGCGCAGTCGTGATGTGACGTATGCCATTCTTTTCAGAAAACTCTTGGAACTGTTCACTCGTAAAACATGTACCGTTATCTGATACTATGATTTCAGGTAGCCCATGTTGGCTGAAACTCTTTCTAAGACATTCAATGGTAACAGTAGAAGTAGAGCTACTCACAGAATATGCATCGATCCACTTTGAGTATGCGTCAACTATGATCAGGAACATTCTTCCCATCCATGGACCTGCGTAGTCAATGTGAATTCTTCTCCATGGTTTATCTGGAACTTCCCAGGGATGTAGTGGGGCTGCTGGAGGACTGTTCCTGTTCTCCTGGCATGCCGCACATGACTTCACAAGCGCCTCCACCTCTGCATCCATGTTGGGCCACCACATGTAACTCCTCGCCAACGCTTTCATGCGAGTGATGCCAGGGTGTGCTTGGTGTAGTTGTTGCAGTAAGGCATTCCTACCAGGTGGTGGAACAACCACGCGTCCTCCCCACAGGATACAACCTTCCTGGGTGCTGAGCTCATCCTGTCGTTGGGCATAGGGAATGAACTCAGGACTGTTCATCTTCGGCCATCCTCGCAAGATGTATTCTCGCACTCTTGCTAGAACAGGGTCTTTGTCTGTCCACTTCTTTATTTGTTGTGCGTTCACCAGGGGCACGCCGATATCTTCAAACAATAGCACTCTCTCCTCCTCCTCAGGCGTGCTGTCTCTTCCTCCATCCAAGGGTAGCCTACTCATCGCGTCAGCATTCGTATGGTCCCGTCCGGCTTTGTAAACGATGGTGTACTCATACGCTGCTAATGTAACGGCCCATCTCTGAATTCTCTGAGATGTCATCTGGGGTATGGCTCTCATTTCACTGAACAGTGAAATTAGTGGCTTGTGGTCAGTCACTATAGCGAACTGTCTCCCGTACAGGTATTTGTGGAATTTTTTTACACCAAATACTACTGCAAGGCCCTCCTTGTCTAGCTGGGAGTAGTTTTTCTCAGCTGCACTAAGAGTTCTTGAGACGAACCCAATGGGTCTCTCTGAGCCATCCTCCATACGATGAGAGAGTACAGCACCCACACCGTAGGGTGATGCGTCACACGCCAGGATGAGTGGTTTGTTTGAATCATAGTGCACTAACACACTACAGGACTGAAGTAGCGCTTTGGACTCTTCAAACGCCTTCTGCTGCTTGACCCCCCATGACCATTTTTCTTCCTTCTTAAGTAAGGTATGTAGTGGTGCCAGCAGCGTGGAGAGCTTTGGGAGGAACCTATGGTAATAGTTCAACAAGCCCAGGTAGGCTTTTAACTCAGTAACATTTTGTGGCTCAGGCGCCTCCGCAATGGCTTCCACTTTGTCTGTTAGAGGGTGTAGACCACTGGCGTTGATCTTGTGGCCTAGGAACACCACCTCTTTTCCCATGAACTCACACTTGCTTCTTTTCAACCTCAGACCGCTTTTCTCCAACCGTTGAAGCACTTCCTCCAGCGTTTTCAGATGTTCTTGTTCATTTGGTCCTGTACAAAGGATGTCATCCAAATAAATGGCAACATTCGGAATTCCACCTAGGATGCCCTCCATAGTTCTCTGGAATATAGCAGGACTGGAAGCTACTCCAAATGGTAAGCGTGTGTAGGTATATAAGCCTTTGTGTGTATTGATGGTTACATACTTTCTTGATTCTTCTTCCAGGACTACTTGTTGGTAAGCGTGACTCATGTCTAATTTCGTGAAGTGTCGGCCGCCGTTCAGCTGTGCGAAGAGGTCCTCCACTTTAGGAATTGGATACTGATCCACCCGTGATGCTCGATTGACAGTGAGTTTGTAATCTCCACATATTCTAATGGAGCCATCCGGCTTTCTCACTGGGACTATGGGTGCCGCCCATTCTGCAACCTGCACTGGCTCAATGATCTTGTCATCCAGCAGCCTCTGTAGCTCGCTTTCAACCAGTGGCTTGACTGCATAGGGTACCGGTCGGGGTTTGCAGAATCGTGGTTGGGCCTCCTTGTCCACATTAATCTTTGCAGTGACACCTTTTAGCTGTCCTAAGCCTTCTTTGAACACCTCAGCGTGTCTTTCGAGGATCTCCTCCAGCTGCAATTTGGGCTGAGATTCCACTTTATTCACCAACTGATCAATCATGGCCAGTTCTTGTAGCCAACTTCGCCCTAGTAGATTTGGTCCTTCGCTCCCAACTACTACTACAGGTAAGTCCTTTTCTTTGTTTTCGTGTTGCACCTTCACTTGTGCCATGCCTAGCACGTCTAGCTTCTCTCCTGTGTATGTTTTTAATTTTAATGAACAGGGATTTAATTCTGCTGTGTCTGTTTTCTTCCACAGTTGTGTATATTGCTGTTTACTTAATATGGTTACTCCACAGCCTGTATCAACTTCAAATGTTACTTTCATTCCATTAACATTCATGGTACGCGTGATGGGCGCTACCTTGGTCAGCTCCTCTGACGTGTTGTAAATTGTGTGAAAACCCATGTCTTCTGTATCACTTTCTCCCTCCCCTCTCAGTTGATTCACTTGCTGTTCCTTTCCTGGGCCCTTGTTTTTATACTTTTGCCCATTAACTGTCGCTTTCAGCACCTGTGCGCTGTCCACCTTTGTTCTACATGCTTTCTTAATGTGCCCTCGCTTGCCACAATTATGACACAGCTCAGTGGCAAATTTGCACTCGGCAGCATTGTGCTGGCCTTTGCAGCGATAACAACTGGGGAATTTGTGCTGAGTTTTGTCAGTCAACACTTTGTGGACACCTACTTGGGTCTTAGGCACACGAACATGCGTTGCTGTGTCCTCTGTTAGCTTCCCTTGCATCTCTCTCACATCTTTAGATGCTGTTTCCATCGCTTGGCATAATTCCAAAGCCTTTGCAAAAGTGAGTTTTGTTTCAGATAAAAGTCGCTGTTGCATTCGGTCATCATTCACTCCACACACAAGTCTGTCTCTTAACATTTCTTCCAATGAGTCTTTGTAATCACAGTGCAGTGTTAATTTCTTCAATTCTGCCACATACTCTGCTATGGACTCAGTGTTCCTCCTTATGCGTGAATTAAATTTGAATCGTTGCACGATTTCACTCGGTTTGGGGCTGAAGTGCTTCTGAAGCTCAGCAGTAAGCTGGTCGTATGTTTTATCTTTCGGTAATGCAGGGCTTATTAAATTTCTCAACAAGCTGTAAGTAGTTGCACCAACTCCACTCAACAGTACAGCCTTCCTTTTGTCTGGCTCCTCAATGTCATTAGCTTGGAAGAAAAAGTCCAACATTTCACTATATTCTTCCCATGACTGAGTCGAGTTATCAAAAGGGGTTACCGTTCCGATTACAGCCGCCATTGCTCGTCGTGGTGGGGAAACCTCGTTTTTCCTCCTCTGAACTTGCACTCGAACTACTGGAGTCACTTGAGTTCGCCACACTTGCAATGTTCTCTGTTTCTCGCCGCTGATTTTTTTTCTTTTAATCCTCGTCGCCAATTGTGTGATATCCTACCGTGTAGCAATGATCACACTTGAGTTATTTCTTTGGCTAACTCTGCCGTTTATTCTGCAACACACATAATAGACTGAACATGGATTCTGCGTGGGGTTTTCACACTCTTGTTCTAATGTGTCCCCTTAATAGTAGTGCTGAACAATACAGGTAGTTCCCCCTAGAGGCATGTGCCAGTAATGTTTTAAATTAGACTTGCAGTCTACCACAGACACAAAGAGAAGAGCTGGTCAAGCTCTGCTTCAACACAACAAAACAGTAGGAGGCGCCTTCTTGTGGACCTCTTCCATAATTGCACTTCGCAGGTTAAGTATTTACTTGCTTGGAACAAAATGCCACACTGTTGTGATGTGAAAAAAATGGGCCACGATTAATCATTTCAAACTTTTCTCACTTTCACCGTGACCACCTGTTCAATTCAACTGAAAAAAACACAAATCTTCATCTTCATTCTTTTCAAAGGTAGTAACTCATGGAGCGGTAAATGTTGACGAACGAGCAGTTTTTGGATTTGCCAAGTTTTCTGATGAATGCTCCTGAACATTAGGGTTCACCTCTGTCATCAGCAACAGTTAGCAATGTTTCATGAAATTTAACAACCATTTGCAACATCCATGCAAATGTTTGTGGGAGTGTAAAAGACAGCTGGCAAACTTTAGTGACGGGGCGGACTGGGATAAAAATTCAGGCTGGGAATTTGACTCCATCCCAGGCCACCCCATTATCACGAATCAGAAACCGTCGCTACTATATTTGTAGACCGCCATATTGACATATCAGGTGTTAAACAAGTTATAAATGTGGCTACAACCTTTAGGTGGGAGGATCCATTTTTTGAGTCTTTTTAGTCAATTAATTAATCATTTTCTCATCTGCACTTCTCTCCCTATCCCTCTGCACATCTTGTTGCTCTGCAGAATGAGATTTTAAAAAATGTAAATAGCATACACTTAAACCTGTACTTCTTGAGCAGACAGTAATTCTATACACCCTGATTACATTCCATCTAACAGCACACCTACATACTGTATTTAGGACTGTACTTCTGTGTTGTACCTGAAGGTTCCTGCTCTGTGTCTGACTCTGAACTCGGATACTCAGCCTCTGCAGAAGCAGCTCTGGTGCTGCTGCTTCCTTCTCCACCTGTTCAGAAAAACAAAAGCCATATTTTCAGTTTAGCTGACTGCTGTTTCCATTCAACCAATGGCTAATTATTACTGATAGCAATACGTTTTTTAACCAGCAGCTGAGGGAGTTCAGAGTTCTCCCGTCACTCTCATCCACTTCTGCCCATGTGTGCTTCTGCCTCCCCTTGCAATCCTGTGGTGTGTTCAAGGTACCTCAGATGACACCGAACTACTGAACAATAATGCACACTTGAACATCCCGAACACATAATACCAGACAGAACTCAAGCACGTCCGCTGCGGACTGCTAGCTCAGGCCACTTTGGCTCTTGATTGGCCATTCCACTGGGAAATGTCCCGCCCCTCCCTATGCTCAGTCAGCGTCTGATTAGCAACTATTAACGAATGTTAGCAGCAGTGTTTGCAGCCATGAGCAGCTATTTGCAACTCTTTTGCCACTGTTTGCAAACGTTTGAAACCTTTTGCCAACTCCAGGTAAAATACCAGGCCAATGTCGGGCAAATCTTGTATCAACCCGATAAAACAAGAAGGGCAAACTCTCCCCAGCATTCAGTTAATCCTTACCACTGTACAAGACAGATGCCCGTAGAAACTATGCAGAACATATATTGAATAACAAAATATATGAACACAAAACACATCATAGCTCCACCTGCTTCAACTGGGCATTGCACACAGGCCAGATGCTAGGGCACGCAGCTGGGGCTAAAACTTCCCACCTCTCCCCTGTTCACATAAGCTCCAGACTGCAAAGCGCAAACACAGACTACACACACTTAGGTAAATACTGTATGTCTTAAATCAGCATATGAATACTGCGAGCCCTACCTTCGTCTGGAGACGATGTATGAGCACTCATCAGGAGAACTACTGTTTCTGACGGTTCGGTTGAGATTTATTGGATTGCTGTTATTATCACTGTGATATCCTACCGTGTAGCAATGATCACACTTGAGTTATTTCTTTGGCTAACTCTGCCATTTATTCTGTAACACACACAACAAGACTGAACATGGATTCTGCGCGGGGTTTTCACACTCTTGTTCTAATGTGTCCCCTTAATAGTAGTGCTGAACAATACAGGTAGTTCCCCCTAGAGGCATGTGCCAGTAATGTTTTAAATTAGACTTGCAGTCTACCACATCCCTCCCCTCTAGATTAAACTACTTTTAATTACACTAGCCAATTATGCTGGACATCCTGGAACTCCCATTTAACCCTAAACAATCACAGTTACTTTTAACTTCTTAAACACATGTGCCATACACATAATTTCTTTCTCTTTTTTTTTTTTTTTTTTTTTTTTTTACATGTATAACACACATAACAGTCTAACTGGGGATTTGGTTTGACTACCGCATCCCAGTGAGGTTCCAGGACGCATTCTTGTCCTGTGGCTGGGGAACTCACTACTGACTAAGTATAGTCCTTCAAGTAGTCTGGAGCTTTCCTAGCTCGCTGAGATCTTCTCACGGCGGGTGAGCCAACTGCAGGTGAAGACTCAGACTGCTCCACTGTTTCGGCTGCTGCAGTGCTGCCCGTAGAATCTGCAGAGACGGTTACCTCAGGTTTCACCTGAAGTGGTGGTTCGTTGATGCTCTCCTCAGGATGGGTGTCAGACAACACCTCTGGTGCCATCGGCAGGGGAATGGAGCTCCTACCACGAACTTGGTCGATGTGTCGCCTCACCACTTGTCCATGACCTAATGTCACCTTGAATGACACAGGGCCTGTCTTTTCTGTTATTTCTCCTGGTACCCAGGCTGGTCCTGAGCCAAAGTTGCGGGTGTAGACCACGTCTCCTTCTCTCAGTATTCTCTCTCTAGCATGCATGTCATGATAACCTTTTTGTTTCTCTTGTTTATCATGCACTTTGTTTCTGAAGTCTGGATGTATTAAGTCAAATGTTGACCTCAACTTCCTTCCACACAACAGCTCAGCTGGTGACTTGCCAGTTGTAGATTGGGGTGTTATTCGATAGCTGAACAGAGCTCTCGACATTCGGGTTTCAATAGAGTCTCCTGTCATCTTTTTCATGAGTGACTTGAATGTCTGCACGGCCCTCTCGGCTAAGCCGTTAGAAGAAGGATGGTATGGCGCAGTCATGATGTGACGTATGCCATTCTTTTCAGAAAACTCTTGGAACTGTTCACTCGTAAAACATGTACCGTTATCTGATACTATGATTTCAGGTAGCCCATGTTGACTGAAACTCTTTCTAAGACATTCAATGGTAACAGTAGAAGTAGAGCTACTCACAGAATATGCATCGATCCACTTTGAGTATGCGTCAACTATGATCAGGAACATTCTTCCCATCCATGGACCTGCGTAGTCAATGTGAATTCTTCTCCATGGTTTATCTGGAACTTCCCAGGGATGTAGTGGGGCTGCTGGAGGACTGTTCCTGTTCTCCTGGCATGCCGCACATGACTTCACAAGCGCCTCCACCTCTGCATCCATGTTGGGCCACCACATGTAACTCCTCGCCAACGCTTTCATGCGAGTGATGCCAGGGTGTGCTTGGTGTAGTTGTTGCAGTAAGGCATTCCTACCAGGTGGTGGAACAACCACGCGTCCTCCCCACAGGATACAACCTTCCTGGGTGCTGAGCTCATCCTGTCGTCGGGCATAGGGAATGAACTCAGGACTGTTCATCTTCGGCCATCCTCGCAAGATGTATTCTCGCACTCTTGCTAGAACCGGGTCTTTGTCTGTCCACTTCTCTATTTGTTGTGCGTTCACCAGGGGCACGCCGATATCTTCAAACAATAGCACTCTCTCCTCCTCCTCAGGCGTGCTGTCTCTTCCTCCATCCAAGGGTAGCCTACTCATCGCGTCAGCATTCGTATGGTCCCGTCCGGCTTTGTAAACGATGGTGTACTCATACGCTGCTAATGTAACGGCCCATCTCTGAATTCTCTGAGATGTCATCTGGGGTATGGCTCTCATTTCACTGAACAGTGAAATTAGTGGCTTGTGGTCAGTCACTATAGCGAACTGTCTCCCGTACAGGTATTTGTGGAATTTTTTTACACCAAATACTACTGCAAGGCCCTCCTTGTCTAGCTGGGAGTAGTTTTTCTCAGCTGCACTAAGAGTTCTTGAGACGAACCCTATGGGTCTCTCTGAGCCATCCTCCATACGATGAGAGAGTACAGCACCCACACCGTAGGGTGATGCGTCACACGCCAGGATGAGTGGTTTGTTTGAATCATAGTGCACTAACACACTACAGGACTGAAGTAGCGCTTTGGACTCTTCAAACGCCTTCTGCTGCTTGACCCCCCATGACCATTTTTCTTCCTTCTTAAGTAAGGTATGTAGTGGTGCCAGCAGCGTGGAGAGCTTTGGGAGGAACCTATGGTAATAGTTCAACAAGCCCAGGTAGGCTTTTAACTCAGTAACATTTTGTGGCTCAGGCGCCTCCGCAATGGCTTCCACTTTGTCTGTTAGAGGGTGTAGACCACTGGCGTTGATCTTGTGGCCTAGGAACACCACCTCTTTTCCCATGAACTCACACTTGCTTCTTTTCAACCTCAGACCGCTTTTCTCCAACCGTTGAAGCACTTCCTCCAGCGTTTTCAGATGTTCTTGTTCATTTGGTCCTGTACAAAGGATGTCATCCAAATAAATGGCAACATTCGGAATTCCACCTAGGATGCCCTCCATAGTTCTCTGGAATATAGCAGGACTGGAAGCTACTCCAAATGGTAAGCGTGTGTAGGTATATAAGCCTTTGTGTGTATTGATGGTTACATACTTTCTTGATTCTTCTTCCAGGACTACTTGTTGGTAGGCGTGACTCATGTCTAATTTCGTGAAGTGTCGGCCGCCGTTCAGCTGTGCGAAGAGGTCCTCCACTTTAGGAATTGGATACTGATCCACCCGTGATGCTCGATTGACAGTGAGTTTGTATTCTCCACATATTCTAATGGAGCCATCCGGCTTTCTCACTGGGACTATGGGCGCCGCCCATTCTGCAACCTGCACTGGCTCAATGATCTTGTCATCCAGCAGCCTCTGTAGCTCGCTTTCAACCAGTGGCTTGACTGCATAGGGTACCGGTCGGGGTTTGCAGAATCGTGGTTGGGCCTCCTTGTCCACATTAATCTTTGCAGTGACACCTTTTAGCTGTCCTAAGCCTTCTTTGAACACCTCAGCGTGTCTTTCGAGGATCTCCTCCAGCTGCAATTTGGGCTGAGATTCCACTTTATTCACCAACTGATCAATCATGGCCAGTTCTTGTAGCCAACTTCGCCCTAGTAGATTTGGTCCTTCGCTCCCAACTACTACTACAGGTAAGTCCTTTTCTTTGTTTTCGTGCTGCACCTTCACTTGTGCCATGCCTAGCACGTCTAGCTTCTCTCCTGTGTATGTTTTTAATTTTAATGAACAGGGATTTAATTCTGCTGTGTCCGTTTTCTTCCACAGTTGTGTATATTGCTGTTTACTTAATATGGTTACTCCACAGCCTGTATCAACTTCAAATGTTACTTTCATTCCATTAACATTCATGGTACGCGTGATGGGCGCTACCTTGGTCAGCTCCTCTGACGTGTTGTAAATTGTGTGAAAACCCATGTCTTCTGTATCACTTTCTCCCTCCCCTCTCAGTTGATTCGCTTGCTGTTCCTTTCCTGGGCCCTTGTTTTCATACTTTTGCCCATTAACTGTCGCTTTCAGCACCTGTGCGCTGTCCACCTTTATTCTACATGCTTTCTTAATGTGCCCTCGCTTGCCACAATTATGACACAGCTCAGTGGCAAATTTGCACTCGGCGGCATTGTGCTGGCCTTTGCAGCGATAACAACTGGGGAATTTGTGCTGAGTTTTGTCAGTCAACACTTTGTGGACACCTACTTGGGTCTTAGGCACACGAACATGCGTTGCTGTGTCCTCTGTTAGCTTCCCTTGCATCTCTCTCACATCTTTAGATGCTGTTTCCATCGCTTGGCATAATTCCAAAGCCTTCGCAAAAGTGAGTTTTGTTTCAGATAAAAGTCGCCGTTGCATTCGGTCATCATTCACTCCACACACAAGTCTGTCTCTTAACATTTCTTCCAATGAGTCTTTGTAATCACAGTGCAGTGTTAATTTCCTCAATTCTGCCACATACTCTGCTATGGACTCAGTGTTCCTCCTTATGCGTGAATTAAATTTGAATCGTTGCACGATTTCACTCGGTTTGGGGCTGAAGTGCTTCTGAAGCTCAGCAGTAAGCTGGTCGTACGTTTTATCTTTCGGTAATGCAGGGCTTATTAAATTTCTCAACAAGCTGTAAGTAGTTGCACCAACTCCACTCAACAGTACAGCCTTCCTTTTGTCTGGCTCCTCAATATCATTAGCTTCGAAGAAAAAGTCCAACATTTCACTATATTCTTCCCATGACTGAGTCGAGTTATCAAAAGGGGTTACCGTTCCGATTACAGCCGCCATTGCTCGTCGTGGTGGGGAAACCTCGTTTTTCCTCCTCTGAACTTGCACTCGAACTACTGGAGTCACTTGAGTTCGCCACACTTGCAATGTTCTCTGTTTCTCGCCGCTGATTTTTTTTCTTTTAATCCTCGTCGCCAATTGTGTGATATCCTACCGTGTAGCAATGATCACACTTGAGTTATTTCTTTGGCTAACTCTGCCATTTATTCTGTAACACACACAACAAGACTGAACATGGATTCTGCGCGGGGTTTTCACACTCTTGTTCTAATGTGTCCCCTTAATAGTAGTGCTGAACAATACAGGTAGTTCCCCCTAGAGGCATGTGCCAGTAATGTTTTAAATTAGACTTGCAGTCTACCACAATCACTTTTGGCTTTGCTTACTTTTTGTTCGTGTTTGGAATTATAATAATAGTTGTAGATCCTTTGCAATTATTCTACCTGTAGATGATACAGGCCTAAACAGTCTCACAGAGACCGGCTGAACTGGACAGCAGCCAGCATTGGGTGGTTGCACTGTTGAGATTTATAGGAATGGATTAATAATAATGATAATAGATTAGATTTACATATCAAGTGACATCTCAAAGCACTCAAAGTGAGTCCATTATTCATTCACTCCAGACAGACATTGATAGTGGTAAGCTACTACTGTAGCCACAGCTGCTCTGGGGCAGACTGATGTAAACGTGGCTGCCAATCCCTGCCAACGGCCTCTCTGACCACTACCGAACACATTCATACCCAGTGTCATGGACACTGGAAGCAAGGTGGGTAAAATGTCTTGCCCAGGGACACAACGGCAGGATGGCTGGGGAGAGCGGGATTCAAACTGCCAACCCTCCAGTTATTGGACAACCTGCTTTACCTCCAGAGCCACTGCAGTCATTAGGGCTGATTAGGCTATAATTCTTTATCCATAAGGGCAATTTCATTTGTTTACATATACTAAATCAATTTGTATTCACAAAGTAATGTCTGTGTAACAGGGGTGTGCCATATCGTATCATTCATGATAATACCGGTATAAATTTTGATACTGGTGTAAAAATGAATATTGCAATATTTGGGGTCTGCTGCGTGACAACATCACGCCACATAGAAATGGCAAAACAAACATGGTGCGAGAAGCTGCAGCTCCCAAGTCAGACCATCTCCAGTTAAGTGGAAATATTTAAGTTTCACTTTCTGTTTCAGACTGCTGTCATGTTTAAAAAAAAACAACAAAAAACAGTGTAGCAGTGTGGATAGCCTACCTGCAATTTTTCCGCATGTCAACAGTACCGCTGGAGCGGTATTAACGTTGGACCATGTGTCACTCGAAGTGACTGTATTTTACTTCCACTTTGGCCGCTTCATCTTGATTTTATTCAACCACCCGAAGAGAGAGAGAGAGAGAAAAAAAAAAACATCTGTTCTGTGCAATGAGAGCCAAAAGCCCCAGGACAGGTCCATGCAACTGGAGTAATGCAGGTAAAATGATTCAGCATACAACCCGACCTCTGTGTGCAGTTAAGATGTAACGATTTATATTATTTTCTTGTAATAATTGATACAGAACAAAAAAATACTTTAAATCTGAGCTGCTGTTTATAAAATGGAGAAATAAGAGTTTTTGTTTTGTTTTTCCTGATTATGTTGAAGGTAAATAATGCTGGCCTGTGAAACTGTCCTTTTTGCATAAATTTAAAAGAAAAAAACAGCATTCTGTAATATTGTAAAAAATATCATTATCGGGAAAATTCACAGAAATATTGTGATATCCTTTTTAGGCCATATTGCCCACCCCTACTGTGTAGTAGCTCTTCCTACACTACCGTTCAAAAGTTTGGGGTCACCCAGACAATTTTGTGTTTTCCATGAAAAATCATACTTTTATTTACCACCATGAGTTGTAAAATGAACAGAAAATATAGTCAAGACATTGACAAGGTTAGAAATAATGATTTGTATTTGAAATAACAATTTTTTCCTTCAAACTTTGCTTTCGTCAAAGAATCCTCCATTTGCAGCAATTACAGCATTGCAGACCTTTGGCATTCTAGCTGTTAATTTGTTGAGGTAATCTGGAGAATTCTGATGCAATGAGCAAACACATTGTACCATTAGAACACTGGAGTGATAGTTGCTGGAAATGGGCCTCTATACACCTATGTAGATATTGCACCAAAAACCAGACATTTGCAGCTAGAATAGTCATTTACCACATTAGCAATGTATAGCGTGTATTTCTGAGTAGTTTAAAGTTATCTTCATTGAAAAAAACAGTGCTTTTCTTTCAAAAATAAGGAAATTTCTAAGTGACCCCAAACTTTTGAGCGGTAGTGTACCTGGAGTGGACATAACAGATGTCTCAACAGACAGTGATCTTTTTTTTCATGGAGGTTCAGGCTCTGGGTCTGTTCTGAGGGGTTTTTTTTGTTTGTTTTTTTTAATCCATATTTACACTGTAAAAAAAAAGTTGTCTCAACTTAAAACAGTTAGTTTTCAGGCTGCCTTAAAATTTTAAGTTGACTGAACTTGAGAAGATAAGTGGTAAAGACGTAAAACACATAAACTCAAGTTCAGTCAACTTAAAATTTTAAGGCAACCCAAACACTAACTTTTTTAAGTAGAATAACCAGGGTTTCCTCTGGTAACATTTCTGGGTGGTGGCCCGCCGCACTTATGAGGATATATAAATTTAAGAAAAATATATGAAGCAATGACCTTCCACAAGCGTGCAGACGAACAACGCACGTGATCATCATCTGTGCAGAGTTGAGAAGTGCCCCGCCCACGCAAGCTTTCCAGTCAGTCACCAGGCAGAGTGTTTCGCTAGCGTGACTGTCCGAGAGAAACATGAGTTTATTGAAGCAGTTTAAACATGGAAAAAAATCAGAAGAGGTATGTAAGCACTGGCGTTTATCATGGTTTTAACCCGCTGGAAACGGGAGCAATAATGGAAGAGTCGCTAAGCTAAGAGATGTGGTTAGAATTCATATGCAGCCGGCTTCATAAGAAGGGAAAGGCAAGGGGGACTGATGAATTGCTGAGGATATATTTTACCAGCCACTACAATATTGTGTTCCGTATTATGTACCTGGCAAGTTAAAATGACCGAAATTCACAAAGTCATTAACTTTAATCCGTCAGCAGCCTTCAGACAAACTAAACGTGCCAACGTTTGGATTTCAAAATAAGGGAGGTTTTTCCTGCTGTCTGGGTGGTGAAGAGATTTCTAAAAAAAACTATACATATAAAGAAATACAACCGAAATAACAGCATCCTTGGTCATTTAAGTTTAAGTTCATTTTCTGGAATTTCCCCATTGTGGGACTAATAAAGGCTTATCTTATTTATTTAATTAAATACAATTTAATTAATATTTTTTTCTTTGTAATCGGAGTTAAATTGTTGTTCTGTTTTGGCTGCAAAGTTATGGTCAAAAATGTAAATTGTTATAAGGAAAAAGTAAAAAAAATGACCACATTCTGTTTCAAATTTATTTAAAAAACAGTAATTTTATTTTAAAAACAGATGAAAATAAACCATAAAATAATCCACAAATTTATAATAAAGTTTCAAATGTACAAGAAAAGTCAATTTTACAAGAGGAAATTACATATTTGAGGAAAATGGTTTCAAATTTAGATAAATTTACAGAGAAAAGTAGAAACCTAAAAGAAAACTGTTATAAATTTTTGAGAAAAACCTCAAACCTTCAACACTGAAGTCATTGGTCAAGTTTTTAAGTGGGTGCTCTTTGTACCCTTAACTCTAGGAGAAATTTTTGGTTGTCTGCTTTTAATTATTAATTTCAAAGCACTGCTTTTACATGAGTAGAATTTCTGGTTACTATACCCACCTCTGATCATATACAGTGGGGCAAAAAAGTATTTAGTCAGCCACCAATTGTGCAAATTCTACCACTTAAAAGATGAGAGAGGTCTCCAATTTTCATCATAGGTATACCTCAACTATGAGAGACAAAATGAGAAAAAAAAATCCAGAAAATCACATTGAAGGATTTTTGAAGAATTTATTTGCAAATTATGGTGGAAAATAAGTATTTGGTCACCTACAAACGAGCAAGATTTCTGGCTCTCACAGACCTGTAACTTCTTCTTTAAGAGGCTCCTCTGTCCTCCACTCGTTACCTGTATTAATGGCACCTGTTTGAACTCGTTATCAGTATAAAAGACACCTGCCCACAACCTCAAACAGTCAGACTCCAAACTCCACTATGGCCAAGACCAAAGAGCTGTCAAAGGACACCAGAAACAAAATTGTAGACCTGCACCAGGCTGGGAAGACTGAATCTGCAATAGGTAAGCAGCTTGATGCGAAGAAATCAACTGTGGGAGCAATTATTAGAAAATGGAAGACATACAAGACCACTGATTATCTCCCTTGATCTGGGGCTCCACGCAAGATCTCACCCCATGGGGTCAAAATTATCACGAGAACGGTGAGCAAAAATCCCAGAACTACATGGGGGGACCTAGTGAATGACCTGCAGAGAGCTGGGACCAAAGTAACAAAGACTACCATCAGTAACACACTACGCCGTTAGGGACTCAAATCCTGCAGTGCCAGACGTGTCCCCCTGCTTAAGCCAGTACATGTCCAGGCCCGTCTGAAGTTTGCTAGAGAGCATTTGGATGATCCAGAAGAGGATTGGGAGAATGTCATATGGTCAGATGAAACCAAAATAGAACTTTTTGGTAAAAACTCAACTTGTCGTGTTTGGAGGAGAAAGAACACCATACCTACTGTGAAGGATGGGGGTGGAAACATCCTGCTTTGGGGCTGTTTTTCTGCAAAGGGACCAGGACGACTGATCCGTGTAAAGGAAAGAATGAATGGGGCCATGTATCGTGAGATTTTGAGTGAAAACCTCCTTCCATCAGCAAGGGCATTGAAGATGAAACATGGCTGGGTCTTTCAGCATGACAATGATCCCAAACACACTGCCCGGGCAACGAAGGAGTGGCTTCGTAAGAAGCATTTCAAGGTCCTGGAGTGGCCTAGCCAGTCTCCAGATCTCAACCCCATAGAAAATCTTTGGAGGGAGTTGAAAGTCCGTGTTGCCCAGCGACAGCCCCAAAACATCACTGCTCTAAAGGAGATCTGCATGGAGGAATGGGCCAAAATACCAGCAACAGTGTGTGAAAACCTTGTGAAGACTTACAGAAAACGTTTGACCTCTGTCATTGCCAACAAAGGGTATATAACAAAGTATTGAGATGAACTTTTGTTATTGACCAAATACTTATTTTCCACCATAACTTGCAAATAAATTCTTTAAAAATCAGACAATGTGATTTTCTGGATTTTTTTTTTTTTCATTTTGTCTCTCATAGTTGAGGTATACCTATGATGAAAATTGGAGACCTCTCTCATCTTTTAAGTGGGAGAACTTGCACAATTGGTGGCTGACTAAATACTTTTTTACTCCACTGTAATTTAAGTATGCATGAGTACATTACTATTACGAATGGGTTTTTTTCCCCCTTCCCTACGCTCTCAATAGAAAAAACACTAGAAAATACACTAGAAATAATATCAAAAAAAAAAAAAATCCTGCCGGAAAAAACATGACACTTGAATATTTTCTAACCCGTTTGTATACCACCATAGACAGAGAGAGAACCTGAATTAGACAGAGCTCAGAGAGGACAAGATGAGACAGAAGAGAGGAGCCAAGGAGAGGAAAGTGTTCAGGCAGAGGGTCCAGGAGAGGTGAGAGCAGAGGAAAGAGAGATGGATAACACCACTAAAAAGTCTGAACACAGGATGTCTGGGTGGGACCCCAACTGGCCTAATATTCCAATATTCAAGCCTCAGTTGTACAATACTTCAAATGGTAAGTTCCATATGCAAGGTTACTGTGCAAAATTTAAAAAAAGAAATAAATAGTATAAAATTAACATATTCCGGTAACAATCATGCCATATGTGCCCTTCCCCCTCCCCCGGAAAAATATGTTGCCACCGCACCAAGTCTTTAAGCCAGCCTTTATTTTTTTTTTTTTTTACAGTGTCTGTTGCTATTTTGTGCATAAAATGGTAATTCCTCTCTCTCTCTTCTCTCTCTCATTCTCCTTTCCACATCAGGATATACCATGTAATACTCAGAGGAAAACAACAAAAAAATTTAAAAAAGCACAGACCACAACAGCATCCATGGAAATTGAAACATCATAGTAACTCCTTTTACAGAGATAATTCCTTTTATGGTTATAGCTGTGACCAGCTGTGGTCAGATGACCAGTTATTATAGTAAATCTTTATATGGGCATAATTTCTTTTATGGTTATAGCTGTGACCAGCAGTGGTCTAAATGACAATGGGTGGCGGTCCAAGGAATAAGGGACAAAGATAAGCTCCAAAATCATGTGTTTTATTTTAATACATTCCAGACTTCAGAAAACATAAAACACACATATTTAGGAAAAGTCATGGGCTGGAAGACATGTATATTTTGTTTAAACAAAGTTGTTCACATAATAAAACCTAAAACTATATGTCAGACTGTCTAGCTGTCCTTTGCTAGTGTTCACTACATGGCGAACCAAAAAGAACTGTAACAACATGTGTTACAAATGTTTGCAAGTGTGTTACAACCATTACAAATGCTTACTATTTTATACTTTATACTAACTTATACTATTTTATGCTTACTATTTTGTCAACATTTGCAACTGTTTGCAGAAAAATACATGCGTCAAAAAATCTGAGCATGTTAAAAAAATTTTGGCAACAAGAAAAAGTTTTTTGAGGCTTAAAAACCATTTGTGAACTGTTTGGTAACCTTCTACAAACTCTTTTATAAAAAATAAAAGCATGTACAATATTGTGGTTGCATAAGTCTGCACACCCTTAAAGTAATACACTGCTGAAACACTTTATGAACTTAATTATGTTATTAAGGGTGCTTTCACACCTAAATTCATTTAATTTGGTCTGAATCAGTTGACAAGTTTGTTACTTTGTATCATTTTCTCCTTGGTTCGGTCCCCTTTCACACAGTCAAAAATTCAAGCAGATCAAACTGTGTCACGTTAAAGCCCATGAGACTTACATCAGAATGTTCTCTGTTCTTATTGGTCAGATTTTTTGCCACGAGAACAAGAAAGGTAAATACAGGAAGTAGGATGACTACTCTGTATGAATGCGTTTCTGGGGAGAAAATAATACAAATCGTAGCGTAATCTACAGGGGGTTTTCATCACCCTGGTTATCGTTTATTACATATGCGCATATGCTACTTTCAGCAAATCATACAATTTGAAAATGAAGCGTGGCTATGAATGGGATATAACATGTTAACGTTCATTAATCCTCTAGAACTGTAACATCAGCCATAGCTATTTTCAAAGATTTGTCAGGTATGTACAGTGGCATAAAATGTTTTACCGTTTGCCGCTGGTCCTGTTTTAGCACAGTCCCTTTCTCACATGCAGGACAGCACCAGAGTCCGCCACTTGATTTGAATCAGGACCACGGTACGGTT
This sequence comes from Pholidichthys leucotaenia, assembly GCA_020510985.1. Lineage (NCBI taxonomy): Eukaryota > Metazoa > Chordata > Actinopteri > Cichliformes > Pholidichthyidae > Pholidichthys > Pholidichthys leucotaenia. The sequence continues at coordinate 335,651,531 of CM035837.1, read as the reverse complement.
CCTTTGGTGTGCACCTCAGTGCGATTACCATGTTCTCACCAGATAAAACAAACTGCACTAACGGAGAAAACAAACTCAAGTTTGACTGAAACGAACTAAAGCCTGTAGGTATGAAAGCACCCTTAGTCATTTTGGGTACACACCTGCCATCACTTGAAATTATTCTCATTACATATCATCAAGAAGTGGGGAAATATGGAATAACAGCAGTGTGACTGACAACTGGATGGCCCTTCAAAACCGTTGAAAAGACCAGATGAAAACTGGTCAGGGAGGCTGCCAAGGGGTGTATCAATACAGAAGGAGCTGAGGGAATTTCTGGTATGCACTGTTTGTGTACTATATGTGGCAACAATCTCACATAATCTCCATGTCTTACAAAATTAAAAAAAAAAAAAAAAAAAAACATCTGTCCATCCATCGATACATCAATTTTCTACCGCTTTTCCAGAGGTCTGGGTCGCGGAGGCAGCAGCTAAAGCAGAGAAGCCAGCTTTTCTGAGAGGATACCAAGACGTTCCCAGGCCAGCTGGGAGATGTAGTCTCTCCAGCGTGTCCTGGGTCTGCCCCAGTTTCTTCTCCCCGTTGGACGAGCCCGAAACACCTCAAGTGGGAGGCGTCCATGAGGCATCCTGATCAGATGCCCAAATCACCTCAACTGGCTCTATTTGATGTAGAGGAGCAGCGGTTCTACTCTGAGCCTCTCCAGGATGACTGAGCTCCTCACCCTCTCTCTAAGGATGAGTCTAGCAATCCTACAGAGAAAGCTCATTTCAGCTGCTTGTATCCACAATCTCATTACCCAAAACTCATGACAACAGGTGAGGGTAGGAACGTTGATTGACCAGTAAATCGACAGCTTTGCTTTAGAACTCAGCTCCCGCTTCACCACAACAGACCAGTACAATGTCCGCATCACTGCAGATTCTGCTTCAATCCGTCTGCCAATCTCTTGTTCCATTCTCCCCTCATTCGTGAATGAGACCCTGAGATACTTAAACTCCTCCACTTGGAGCAGGAACTTGTCTCCAACCCGGAGAGGACAATCCACCTTTCTCCGGCTGAGGACCATGGACTCTGACTTGGAGGTGTCGATTCTCATCTCAGCCACTTCACACTCAGTAGCAAACCATCCCAGTAAGACCTGTAGGTCACTGCTTGATGAAGCCAACAGAAAAACATCATCCACAAACAGCAGAGATGAACTCCTGTGGTCACTGAGCATGACACCCTCCAATCCTTGGCTGAGCCTAGATATCCCATCCATAAAAATTATGAACAGGATCGGTGACAAAGGGCAGCCCTGGCAGAGTCCAACTCTCACTGGAAACGTGTTTGACTGGGTGTTGGCAATATGAACCAAACTCTTGCAATGGTTGTATAGGGACCGGATAGCTCGTAACAATGAGCCTGATACCCCAAACACCGCCCCCCCTCACAAGAGACCACAAGGGACGCGGTTGAATGCTTCTCCAAGTCCACAAAACACATGTGGACTGGTTGGCAAACTCTCACAAACCCTCAAGCATTCTCGAGAGAGTAAAGAGCTGGTCCGATGAGCCACGGCCAGGACGAAAGCCACATTGCTCCTCTTGAATCCAAGGTTCGACCAGCGGACCAGCTCTCCTCTCCAGTACCCTGGCATAGACCTTCCCAGGGAGGGTGAGAAGTGTGATCCCCCTAAAGTTGGAAAACACCCCAGTGTTTCCTCTGGCTTAAAGACCTTGGCGCGGAGGCAACATATTTTTCCTCCGCCGGGGGGTGGGGGTGGGGGTGTAAACATACCGGAATATTTTAATTTTATACTATTTATTTCTTTTTAAAATTTTACACAGTAACACTGCATATGGAACTTACCATTTGAAGTATTGTACAACCGAGGCTTGAATATTGGGCCAGCTGGGGTCCCACCCAGACATCCTGTGTTTAGACTTTTTAGTGGTGTTTTCCTTCTCTCCTTCCTCTGCCTGAACACTTTCCTCTCCTTGGCTTCTCTCTTCTGTCTCATCTTGCCCTCTCTGAGTTCTGTCTAATTCAGGTTCTCTCTCTGTCTATGGTGGTATACAAACAGGTTAGAAAATATCAAGTATCATGTTTTGCCCTGCAGTATATTTTTTGTCATGGTTTACATAAATGACAAAAATATGTGTATTTTTTGTATTTTTATTCTAGTGTTTCTTTTTTTCCATTGAGAGAGTAGGGAAGGGAAAGAACATTCATAATAGTAATGTACTCATGCATACTTAAATTATATGATCAGGTGGGTATAGTAATCAGAAATTCTACTCATGTAAAAGCAGTGCTTTGAAATTAATAATTAAAAGTAGACAACCAAAAATTTTTCGTAGAGTTAAGGGTACAAAGAGCACCCACTTAAAAACTTGAGCAAACTCATAAACTCATTAGTTTATGAGTAATTTTTGTCTGTTTTTTAAAATAAAATTAGGATTTTTAAGATAAATTTGAAACAGACTGTGGTAATTTTTTTTTTACTTTTTCCTTATAACAATTTACATTTTTGACCATAATTTTGCAGTCAGAACAGAACAATAATTTAACTCTGATTACAAAGAAAAAATATTAATAAAATTGTATTTAATGAAATAAATTAACTTAAATGACCAAGGATGCCGTTATTTCTGTTAGAATATTTCTTTATTTATCCTTTTTTTTTTTTCCTTTGAAAGACAAAAGTAAAATAGAAAGATGTCTTTACCTTCTTTACATGTTTCAACTGCACTGCAGCCTTCATCAGAAGAGTCAGCTGATTGCTGACTGATTGCTGATTGCTGACTGATCAGCTGATTGCTGATTGGCAGCAATCAGCTGACTCTTCTGATGAAGGCTGCAGTGCAGTTGAAACATGTAAAGAAGGTAAAGACATCTTTCTATTTTACTTTTGTCTTTCAAAGGAAAAAAAAAGGATAAATAATTAAAAGAAGACAAAATGAACCTGTTTGACGTAATATTTCTTTATATTTATAGTTGTTTTTTTTTAAATAAATCTCCTCACCACCCAGACAGCAGGAAAAAAACCCCTTATTTTGAAATCAAATGTTGACACGTTTAGTTTGTCTGAAGGCTGCTGACAGATTAAAGTCATTGACTTGGTGGATTTCAGTCATCTTAACCTGCCAGGTACATAATAGGGAACTGTAGCGGACTCTAAAGACATAATTCACCACAATATGTGTTCAAGTACAGAATGATCTGTTTAGGCAGTTATAGTTGTGCACTCAGGCTTTCTCATCAGGCACCTCTCTAGGCAGCCACTGAAGGACCTCAGTTTAGAGCTAGCGTTTTTAGCTGTTGCTTTTTGTCACTGCCCCTGGAGAATATAAACGGCATGCCTGCTCGTGCGAGAAAAGAGAGAAATTGCCAGTCTCTTCATTCCTGCAATTCCTACAGAACATAACTTAATATTGTAGTGGCTGGTGAAATACAGTATATCCTCAGCAATTCATCAGTTCCCATTGCCTTTACCTTCATGTGAAGCTGGCTGCGTATGAATTCTAACCACATCTCTTAGCTAAGCTACTCTTCCATTATTGCCCCCATTTCCAGCGGGTTAAAACCATGATAAACGCCAGTGCTTACATACCTCTCCTGATTTTTTTTTTCCGCGTTTAAAGTACTTTAATAAACTGATGTTTCTGTTGGACAGTCACGCTTAGCGAGACGCTGTTTGCTGACTGACTGGAAAACTCGTGTGAGCGGGGCGCTTCTAGACTCCGCGCGGATGACAGCCACATGTGTTGTTCATATGCGCGCTTGTGGAAAGTCATTGCTTCATATATTTTTCTTAATAAATTCATATGGCCTTGGGGTGGCAGTAAAATTTCTGGTGCGGTGGGCCACCACCGAGAAATGTTACCAGAGGAAACCCTGCACCCTCCGGTCCCCCTCTTTAAAAAGAGGGACCATCACCTCAGTTTGCCATGCCAGAGGCACTGTCCCCGACTTCCATGCAACATTGCAGAGGCGTGTCAACCATGACAGCCCTACAACATCCAGGGCCTTGAGGTACTCAAAGCGAATCTCGTCCATCCCCGGGGCCTGGCCACCAAAGAGTTTTTTAACCACTTCGGCAACCTCACTCCTCCTCAAGCCCTGTTTCCTCTATGGAAGGCATGTCAGTGAGATTGAGGAGATCCTCGAAGTATTCCTTCCACCGCTCGACGATATCCAAAGCTGAAATCAGCAGCACTCCATCCGCACCATACACAGTGTGGACAGGGAGCTGCTTCCCCCTCCTGAGTCGCCGGACAGTTTGCCAGAATCTTTTCAAGGCCAACTGAAAGTCTTGTTCCATGGCCTCACCAAACTCCTCCCACACTCGAGTTTTTGCTTCCACAACCATCTGAGCTGCACTCTACTTGGCCCGCTGGTACACTTCAGCTGCTTCAGAAGCAGCTGAAGTGTACCAGCTGCTTCTGAAGCTTATGACTGGCGCCTAGCGGCTGCCCCGGCCTTGGATGCGCTCTGCAGAGCGTGCCCAAATGCCAAGTCACGTTTCGTTACCTTGTATTCATACATGTGTAATGACAATAAAGTTGAATCTCATCTCATCTCATCAAGCCCCACAAGCCAGCCAAGCTCAATACGACTCTTCAGCTTGATGGCCCCCCTCACCACTGGTGTCCAGCACTTGGTTCGGGGGTTGCCACCACGAGATGCACCAACAACCTTGCAGCCACAGCTCTGAGCAGCTGCTTCAACAATGGAGGTGGAGAACATGGCCCATTCAGACTCCATATCTCCAGACTCCCTCAGAATGTGGTTGAAGTTCTTCCAGAGGTGTGAGTTGAAGACCTCCCGGACAGGGGCCTCAGCCAGATGTTCCCAGCACACCCTCATTATACGTTTTGGTCTACCAGATCTGAGTGGCGTCCACCCCTGCCATCAGATCCAACTCACCACCAAGTGGTGATCAGTTGACAGCTCTGCACCTTTCTTTACCCGAGTGTCGAAGACATATGGTCGCAGGTCTGATGACATGATAACAAAATTGATCATCGACATGCAACCTAGGGTGTCCTGGTGCCAGGTGCACAAATGGACACCCTATGCTTGAACATGGTGTTTGTTATGGACAAACTGTGGTTGGCACAGAAGTACAATAACTGAACACCACTCAGGTTCAGATTGGGCAGGCTGTTCCTCCCAATCACGCCCCTTCAGGTTTCACTGCTATTGCCCACGTGTGCATTGAAGTCCCCCAGTAGGACAATGGAGTCTCCAAGAGGAGCACTCTCCAGCACCCCAGTCAGAGATACCAAAAAGGGTGAGTACTCTGAACCATCACCTGGTACATAGGCACAAGTGATGGTCAGGACCCATTTCTCAACCTGAAGATGCAAGGAAACTGCCCTTTCATCCACAGGGGAGAACTCCAATGTCAAGGCAGCAAGGCGGGGGGATATAAGAATACCCAGCCCTACCCATCACCTCTGACCCAGGGCAACTCCAGAGTAGGCCAAGCTCCAGCCCCTCTCCAGGAAACTGGTTCCAGAACCAGAGCTGTGTATTGAGTTGAGCCCAATTATATCTAGCCGGTATCTCTCAACCTCGTGCACCAGCTCCAGCTCCTTCCCCACCAGAGAGGTGATGTTCCACATCCCAAAAGCCAGTTTCGAAAGCTGGGGATCAGACTGCAAAGGTCTCTGCTTTCACCTGCCACCTGATCCGCATAGCACAGGACCCCCCATGGTCCTTCCTGCAGGTGGTGAGCCCACTGGAGGGCGGACCCATGTAACTCCTTCAGGTTGAGCCCGGCCGGGTCCCATGAACAGAAACCTGGCCACTAGACGCTAGCCATCAAGCCCCTCCCCCAGGTCTGGCTCCAGGGCAGGGCCCCGATAAACCCATACCAGGCATGGTACACTGAATCCTTGATTTTTTGTTCATCATGGGAGTCTATTGGATCACTCTTAGTCTAGCCCTTCACCCAGGACCAGTTTGTCTTGGGAGACCCTGCCAGAGGCAAATTGCCTCAGACAACATAGCCCCTGGGATCACTAGGGCATGCAAACCCTCCACCACGATAAGGTGGCGATCCATGGGGGAAAAAAAAAATATTTAGTCCTGACTAAATTTTACTAAACAGACAAACAAAGTCTCCCAATTTGCATCTGAGAAACTGTGCTATGGACACAAAGAAAAAAAAAAAACAGTGAGCATCACCAAAAGAACACCATATCCACAGTGAAGCATGGTGGTGGAAGCATCATGCTTTGAAGTTGCTTTTCTTCAACTTGAACTGGGGCTTTAGTGTAGGTTGAGGGAATGATGAACAGTTCCAAATGCCAGTTAATTGTGGCTCAAAACATTCAGGTGTCTGATAGCTGAAGATGAAGAGAAATTTCACCTTTCGGTACGACAATAACCCCAAGCATATTCTCAAATTAACAAAAAAACTGCTTCACCAGAAGGAAATTAAAGTTGCAATAATCCAGCCAGACCCTAGACCTAAATTCATTTGAAAATGTGTGGGGTGACCTGAAGACGGTTGTACAGTCTTCACAGCCCGACAGATCTGGAACAGTTTTGCAAAGAGAAGGGGGCAAATATTGCCAAGCCAAGATGTGACATGCTGATAGACTTCTACCAAAACAGACTGAATGCAGCAATTAAATTAAAAGGTGCTTTGAGGATTGGTTGTGCGGTCAATGGAGTAGGACGCAGTTTTGGTGGCTCCTGCCAACTTCGTAAAATATTGTTATTCAGTTGTGCAGTTTTCTAAAAACCCAGTGTTTTTTTCTTGGCTCTTTTTCGCTGTGTATCTTAAGAGATACTTTTGAATTGTTTTGCAATGTCGGGGAAAGGTAAAACCCGCACTATTCAGACGCACCTGAAGCCTTGTTCACAGGCCCCGACTTCAGAGCCGCTAGCTCAACCTGTTGATCCAGCCCCTGTTTTGAACGCTGAAGCTTTGAAAATTGAGCTGCTTTCCTCTCTAAAAGAAGACATCTCTGGTATTATTAAGAAGGAGCTACAAGAGATTATCGGAGACGCTTTGGCACCTCTTAAGGTTGAGTTACAGTCTGTGAAATCACAGTTAGCGAGCGTCAATGCTGCTATTGATGCTAAGTTGGCTAAGCTAACGAGCACTATGGGGGACATGGAAGAAACGCTCACAGCTTATACGGATGACATGACAGATATGAAAACAAGTGTTGAGCGCCTCAATGCTAAGGTTGCTGTGCTGGAAGACAAATGTGAAGATTTAGAATCAAGATCGCAACGCAATAACATAAGGATTATTGGCGTTGAAGAGGGTCCAGACTCTTTTTCTCCTACTGCTGTGGCTGCGTTGCTGAAAAATGCTTTTTCTTTGGATAAGGAACCACTAGTGGATCGGTCTCATCGTACTCTTCAGCCTAAACCTAAACCGGGTGAGCGACCACGAGCCATTGTGTGCAGGCTTCATTACCACAGTGACTGTGTTGATATATTACGGCGTGCGCGAGAGCTCCAGCGGATTAAAGTCGGAGGTATGACTTTGTCGGTCTTTCCGGACTACACCGTCAAGATTGCACGGGCTCGGGCTGCATTCAACGAGGTTAAGCGGCTACTCCGTGGCATTGATGGAGTCAAATACGGACTTCTCCACCCGGCGCAGCTACGCATTTCTTACCAGGGGACTGAAAAGAAGTTTACTTTGCCGGAAGACGCGAAGGAATACGTCAAGACTCTGATTTCTGGGTGAGCTGTGAACCTTTCATTATAATCCTTATATATGCTCGGACTCTAGACTTGTTGCTGTTACCTGGACATTTGCGCTTATTTGCTTTATTTTGGGAGTGTTCATTAGAATCTCTTAGTGTATTGTTGAGTTTAATATTATCATTACTTTTTCTTACTTTATTGTTCAGATTACAATACTGGTATAAAACAGCATGTAATTTAATCATTGCACATATTATAATTCAATTTCTGGAAGTTGGCAGGAGACATGTTTTCCATTGGTATATTTTTTTTTTTTCTCTCTGCTCGGCTTTGCCTCCGAGTTGTTCCTATTTAACTGAGAACAACTTTTCTTTGTGTGTGACACTGCTGTCTCCATTGGTTTTTGGGTGTGTTTTTTTTGTTACATGGAGACTTTGGGTGTATTTGTTTTGGGGGTTCTTTTGGGTGGGTGGTGTTTTACCTCAGCTCACAGCAATAGTTCTTGTGTTGGTTGTTTTTTTTTTGGTACATGTAAATGGCTAGTACCAATATAGGCCATGGTACAGCTTTACTAGGCGCATCTTTGCGATTCATTAGCTGGAATATTAAGGGCATGGGTCATCCTGTTAAAAGATCAAAAGTTTTTAACCACTTAAAACATTTAAAATCCTCAATAGTGTTTGTGCAGGAGACCCATCTTCGGATAAAAGATCATCATCGGTTGCACTGCTCTTGGGTGAGCCAAGTTTTTCATTCAGAGTTTAATTCTAAATCAAGGGGGGTTGCTATTCTTATTAATAAAAATGTACAATTCTCAGCCACTAACATTATAGCTGATAAATTAAAAGGTGCTTTAACAAAGTATTAATTAAATGTGTGCACACTTATGCAACCAGTTTTTTGTAGATTTTTAATTTTTTAGATTATCCCTCCCCCAACAGATTTGTTGGATTTTTCTATTGAATTGTACAGGTTATAGGTCAGACTAAACATGGCAAAAGTTTTGAACTGATTTATCATGGTCTCATTTTTTTAAATCACAACAAACTGGCATTTTAACAAGTGTGTACACTTTATTCTATTGGAACTACACATTATTTAACTCTGGAAAACCCTTGCTTTTTCAATGACACCTTGGACTAATATGTCAGCCTCAGCTGCTTAAGGGGGGAGTCTGCCCTGCAGTCCTTTGCTAAAATGAATGGAAAGAATGGATTGCAGTTCACTTATTGACCATATGGGTTCATTAAAAGTAATGATTATCAAAATTTACAAAGAAAGAAAGAAAACAAAATGGCTTAGCCAGCTGCCCATACATTTATCCAATTACCAAACTCTGGCTTTGAGAAAGTAGTGTCAAAATATGCAAAAATCCAGTAAATTTTATTATAATGATTCTACTCCTAGCTTGATAGCAAACAGCCATGACGTGCATGGTCATAACACACGAGACTGCATTTAAGCCTGTAATTTGTACCTTTCCACCAACATGAAGCAGAATACACTGTGTGTGTGTGTGTGTGTGTGTGTGTGTGTGTGTGTGTGTGTGTGTGTGTGTATAATGTACAGTATTTTCTATTCACTGTTATTTACTTGATTGTGTCTATAAGGTGGTAGGTGTGTGTGTGTGTGGGGGGGGGGCAGTAGTTGGCCTTTCTCCAGATCCACTTAACTTCAGGAGGGGAAGCAGGACAAAAGCCATCACAAAAGACAAGGACAAATCATCTTTAGATGAAGTGTTTTAAGTGCTCTGATTCTCCTCCCACATCATCACTGTGAATTAGGTGCCCTATGCTAGCCGCTAAGGGGTGTTGAATATAAACAATGCCAGGGGAACGGATGTTAAAGGAATGGAAGTGGAAAACCATGAGGTTGTCTATCTTACTCGGTCTCGTAAATCTCGGTCCGCCTGCCATGTGCTGCACTGATGGTACGATCTGACAACCTGCCAGCTAAGCTTAGAGGGGGCTGCGCTGTGAGCGGTGTGGTCTGGTCGATCCTGTCTGCAGCCGTTTCAACCACGGCGGACGTTGCAGGCAGAGCCACGTCTTTGTTTTATGCAAATCCATGCATGGGAGTGAGTGTGTGTGTGTGTGTGTGTGTGTGTTGAGGTGGGGGTGATGAGTGTGTGTGTGTGTGTGGGGGGGGGGGGATGATGAGCAGTCTGGCCACGTAGCTCCAGGAGGACAAGCTGAGTGATGGAGATGGAGAGCCAGGTCTTGGTGTCCTTGCCTGGGGAAAGACTGTCCTGACTCCAGCCTGGACTACCACCAGGACACAGTGTCACTGCACCACCACCTTGCTAATCCAAGAAAAAAAAAAATCACGTATAAATGTATTTACCCGGTAAGATGTGGAGTTGGTGTGGAGGTGCAATAAATAGAGGTTAACATTGGTATAAAACTGCCGGCGTGTCTCACATATGACGGGAAGGTGTGTGCTACAAAGGCATGCTCACGGAACTGCCACGCAAAGAGACACTGGAGTTCAGAGCCCAGCAGGGAGTTGGAGGGCCCAGAATATGCTGACAAAGATAAAACCCCAGGTGTGTGTGTGTGTGTGTGTGTGTGTGTGTGTGTGCGCACACTGTAAGTGCGTGAAAGAAGCTGTGAGAAAGAGAGGAGAGCATAGATATGAAATGGGAAAGCATGGTTGGATGTTTATATATACTATGTGTGTGCGTGTATGACTGTGTACATACAGCATGACCGGGCAGTTTGGGTGATACTGAAGCATTATCAGCCACACACCACATCCCATAACCATGATGAAATTTCCATCAAGTGTCCCCCCCCCCCCCCAGTCCTGTGTTGCACACCTCTCCTTAGAGTTCATGCTAACGGCAGTGACTGGTAGCAGGCTCTTCTATCAGCGAGAGCTCTATTTCTGGGTGCCAGGATGTTGTTCTCAGTCACCGAGGGCAGATGAAATCGATCCAGATTAACCTGTCATGTGGGGGAGAAAATGAATGAGACGGAGGAGGGGTGCAAGAGGCCATAGAAAGAAGGGGGGCAGTGCAGAAGTATAAAAACAACCTCCTGCTCCATATGGGTCAAAAGTCGTGGGATGATTTATTCAGGACTGGGTGTTATGCCGCCTTCCCTTTCTCCTCCTCCTCCTCCTCCTTACTTCTCCACCTGCCTCTCGGAAAGGAGTGAGAAACCGGAGACTACTCAGGAGGAGCCGACTATATTTAGCCTTGGTGACCAAAGACGCAGTAGTCTAACTTTAAAGTTAAAACACATATCCATGTACAGTGAGGTGGGCACTAATCATACTTTGGAAAGAGTTCAAAGCAGCTTGGAGCTGTACCCACATTCAGACTTATCCTACATCTATCCTGTATGGGAACTTACTCAAATTATGTCTGATAAATCTGTAATGCTTATTGTCAAAAATAATGCTTTCTCAGGGAAAATATGTAGAAAAAAAAAAACAGAGAGAGCGAGAAGGAAATTTACGGCTCCATTTGACTCTGAAGTGCTACTAGAATTAGCCCAGAGTGTTTGGGCTGAGCTCCACTTTGCTAATTATTTTTTTTTTTTTTCTGTGGCAGACTCCACAGCATGGTGCTCCTTTCTCACTCTGAGAAAAGAGACTCAGTGGTAAGTGCTTAGTCAGCCCAGTTATGGGTGTGAGATGCTGTCAAGTCTCTGGTGGACTGGAAGGGACGTATAGCAGCATGAGACAAAACCCATCACAAGATGAAGTCTGTGAGGTGAGGGTGGGCCCATCATCACCCATCAGGGAGAGGGAGCAGAGGAAAAAACACTACAGTTGTGGATAGTGTACAGGACTTTCATTTGGAATCATTCTACATCACTGAAAGTAAAAGTCACTGTTTAATTGTTTTAGCAGTTTACTGATACTGACTGCAGCATTGTGTGCTTGTTTCGTAACATTTTGTCATATCCCCATGTCTCAGCATTATGACCTTGAAGCAGTGTTGCTCGATGATTACTTACTTATTTATCCATGTCATCCCTGGTGAGACATAATGCCTTACTTGAGTGTAGTTGGGTTTGAGAGTGGCAGCTCCAATCCAATGAAAAGGCTTCAAAGTTGACTGTTACTTCCATAGATGGCAAATAAATATGGACGTCACGAGAGCTTTCTAAAAGTGAAGCCCACGCATCTTGATCAATCTCTGGTGCTTGGCAGCAATAAGACCATAAGTCCCTCCTTCTTCCATTATTGTGTCCAATACTTTGCCAACTCTCACTCACTCATGCCCATTATGCCTCCTGGCATGTAGGGCGGCAACAAAAGATCTCCAATCCTGCTTGTTCTGGGTTAGCCACTGCACCCTCCCCCACGTGAGGTTCAGAGTCATGAGCTCGCTCTCCACGGTCCGTTGCCAGGTGTTCTTGGGCGGTCCCCTTTTGCGTTTCCCTTTGGGCGTCCAGTGTAGGGCTGTTCGGGTGATGCTTCCCTGTTCTCTTCTCATGATGTGACAGATCCATCTCCATCTCCATCTCCTCCTCATTATGATGTTGTCCATGCTTTCCTGGTTACAGCTTTCAAGCAGATATTGGAGATGGTACTTGGCCAATGAATGCATAGAATTCATCTGAGGTTCTTTGTGTGGAATGTGGATGATTTGTTGATGTCACACTCTGTCATCCTCCAGCATTCTGAGCCGTAGAGTAGTGTGGACAGCACAGAGCTCTGTTACAGTCTTAGCTTGGTCTTGGTTCTGTACTGGGATGAATTCCACATATTGCTAAGCATTCTGAAGGTGTTTCTAGCTTTTCCAAGATGGGATCTGATGTCACTGCCTGCTCCTCCATCGTGTCTGACAGTGTTGCTGAGGTAGGTGAATTCTTCTGTGGTTGGAAAGTTCTTTCCATTGACTTGGATTGGCTCAGGGTTAGAAATGTTCACTGTCATAATTTCGGTTTTCTTCTGGCTGATCTTCAAGCCCACTTCCTGTGCAAACTTGCTGAGTTGAGATGTTTTCTCTTGCATGTGACGATGTGTATGTGAAACCAAGGCTAAATCATTTGCAAAGTCAAGATCTTCTAAGTTTGAGAAGAGTGTCCATCTGATGCCCCTTGCATGGTCTTCTGTTGTTCTTCTCAACACCCAGTCGATGGTGATGTTGAAGAGTAGCCCCGACATAACACATCCTTGTCTCATGCCGGTCTTCACTTCAAAACTGGTGCTGCCATGCTTCACTATGCAGGTGAAGTTGTCATAGAAGCTCCTGATGACACTGACAACCTGTTCCGGTATTCCATAAGTGTGGAGTACTCCCCAAAGGCTGTCACCGTGGATGCTATCAAAGGCTTTCTCAAAGTCCACAAAGTTGATGTAAAGTTGTCTCTGCCATTCTGTACACTGCTCAATGATGTTCCGCAAGGTGAAGATCTGGTCAGTGCATCCCCTTCCTTTCCTAAAGCCTGCCTACTCTTTTCTGAGTTGTTGGTCCACTGCCTCAGAAATTCTCTGTAAGACAATCTTGGACAGGCTCTTACTAGGTACGCTCTGGTGCTGGGCTGCAGTAAGACCATAAGCCCCTCCTTCTTTCACTATTGTGTCCAGTACTTTGCCAAACTGCAAGCTAAAAATGCTCTTTGAATAAATGTTTCCAAAAGGTGGTCTCTGTCCTCACATGTAGTTCACATCATTCTGATGAATGTTTTGTTCTTGGAGGAGTTCATGTCAAATTATTTATCTGATGCTATAAAACCAAAGGTGTTGTTATGATTGAGGAGTCAGATTGGCTGTGTGTGAGAGGGCTGCTGCATAGACCGTAACAGAAGGCCATGTTGGCAGTAAGTTGATGCTGCAGCTCCACTCAAACTCTGGCTCCAAATAACATCAAAAGTGCAAGATAGCAGTGCCCTGAATCTGGGAGGCAAATCTTTACTTTTTTTTACCATAGAAATAGGTGACTGCATGTTGTACTTTTTTTTATATACAGTCTGTGGTTACCTCCTCGAGGTTCCCTATGGGTAAAGCTAACAAAAGTGACTCTCTGGTGAGTGAAGAGTGCCACTATTTAAGTAAATAAGTAAATAAATGAATCTTTGCTTGGGTAGATAAAGCACATTAGCCTTCATTAACATTTACAGGCAGTTCATCTAAGAGAAGAAAACAATTCCCAAACCTGGGAAGGTGGAGCGTGTCAACATGGACTTGCAGCTGTTTATGGGAAGATGACCCCCACAGAAAACCCCTTGACCTTCTAGTAAGGGAGTTGGGCAAAAAGGGCTATAACCCTAATCCCAATAAAAACATTTACAGTTTTTATTTCAAAGTTACTAAGGCTGACTCAATCCAATCCGCGGGATCAGTATCAAATTTGAGCCACACAAAATGGCTGGATTAGGATTGGTAAGGAATAAAAGTAATTTACTGATCCGATACAATAATAATATTAAAATGAAGGTGCAGTCACTGTTCTCAGTCATGCTGTGCGCAGCTTCCGTAAACAGAAGCAACAAGTGTCACGCGTCACTGGAGCCTGTCTGTGGGACTCGCCTCTGTATGTTTGCTGTGTGAAATTACGGAACTGTTTCACAGGGTGGTACCAGCATTTACAATTTTAACACCACCAACTTGATAAAACACTTGCAAAAGTATCACAGTAAAGGAGTATGCCGAATTCTGTCAAGAACTGAGCAGAAGGAAGTGTGTCGCACATCAGCAGCCACTGCTTTTCCAGCTCGGAGGCTGGAAGACATTAAAACCAAAATGTAAACAAAAGAATGAAACTTAAAGTACAAACCAGATGAGAGCGTCAAAAACGACAGGAACAAAGATATAACATCGGTTTACCTTTCGGCGGAGAACGAGGAACAGCTGATGAGCTTTAGGTCACAGAAACGTAAATGACAAATCATAATGGTGAGCTGGTAGCAGGACTACAACAATAAGGCTTCAAAATAAGAGCAAACCTAAAAACCAAGGATGGTCAGAGAATAATATCAGAAGCACTACTAAATAAACCAAGGACCAGGAGAACTTAAAGGGTTAGTTCCTTTATTTTCAGATCTACAGCATTTTTACCTCATGAATAAAGTGGCACTTTGAATTTCATCTGAATGTTTACTTAAATACTCACCTTTAAAGTTTTGCATAAACTTGCATTTAAAACTTCAGAATGCATATTTACATGGTGCTGACCAGTGAAATGCTGCCAGTGTTACAAAGTTTAAGGGTGCTTTCACACCTACAGGCTTTAGTTCGTTTCAATCGAACTCGTTTGTTTTCTCCGTTAGTGTGGTTCGTTTTGTCTGGTGAGAACACAGTAATCACACTCAGGTGTGCATCAAAGGAACCGTACCGAGACCTCCTGAAGGAGGTGGTCTCGTTTCGAATCAACTGGTGAACTCTGGTGCAGTGCTGCAGGTGAGAAAGACACAATACTAAAACAGGACCAGCGGCAAACTGTAAAATATTTTATACCACTGTACATACCTAATGGATCTTCTAAAATATCTGTGGCTGAGCATGTCACAGTTCTGGAGGATAAATGAACATTAACGTTATTTTCCATCCATAGTTGTGTTTTATTTTAAAACTGTACGATTTGCCAAAAGTGGCATATGCATGTATTGTAATAAACAATAACCAGGACAATGAAGACCTCCATAGATTACATTACGATTTGTATTATTTTCTCCCCAGAAATACATAAATACACAGTAGTCATCCTACGTCCTGTATTTACCTTTCCTGATCTCGTGGCAAAAAATATCTGACCAATAAGAATGGAGAACGTTCTGACGTAAGCCTCGCGGTATTTAACGTGACACAGTTTGGTCCGCTTGAATTTTTGCCTGTGTGAAAGTGTGACCAAGGGGACGGGCGGTTAAGCCCAACTGGTGGTGTCCAAATAGAGGTTCGAACCCACACCCTATCTGGGGAAATACGCCACCAGGTAACCAGTGCCAAGTGTGACCAAGTGGACGGGCAGTTAAGCCTCAACTGGCGACATCCAACCGGGGGTTCAAACCCACAACCTCCGGCTCCAGAGTCCAGCACTCTACCTGTGTCTTGGCAAGACAAGTAGGAATGCTTTTATTGACTCTGTTACGGAAGGAAACCAAACCAAGGAGAAAATGATACAAAGTAACAAACTTGTCTACTGATCTGGACCAAATTAAACAAATTTAGGTGTGAAAGCACCCTAAAATAACAAAGCAGCAGTGCTGCTTAACTGAGTCAAATTTGTAATATGTTCTTTGACTTTTAGGATACTTTCACACCTACAGGCTTTAGTTCATTTCAATCGAACTCGAGTTCATTTTCTCCGTTAGTGCAGTTTGTTTTGTGTGGTGAGAACACGGTAATCGCACTCAGGTGCACACCAAAACAGCCGTGGCGAGACCTCAAATGAAATGGCAAACTCTGGTGCAGTCCTCCAGGTGAGAAAGGGACCGTACTAAAACAGGACCAGTGGCAAACGATAAAACATTTTATGCCACTGTACATACTTGATGGATCTTCTAAAATATCTGTGCCTGAGCATGTCACAGTTCTGGAGGATTAATGAACATTAATGTGTTATTTAAAAATTTCAAATTATTATTATGAACAAGGAAGTCCCAAGCATTAGCAAGGCGGAAGAGAGGGCAATTTTGAAGAGGTTGAAGAATGGAAAGGCGGTTGGTCCAGACGACATACAGTGGGGAAAAAAAGTATTTAGTCAGCCACCAATTGTGCAAGTTCTCCCACTTAAAAGATGAGAGAGGTCTCCAATTTTCATCATAGGTATACCTCAACTATGAGAGACAAAATGAGAAAAAAAAAATCCAGAAAATCACATTGAAGGATTTTTAATGAATTAATTGGTAAATTCCTCAGTAAAATAAGTATTTGGTCACCTACAAACAAGCAAGATTTCTGGCTCTCACAGACCTGTAACTTCTTCTTTAAGAGGCTCCTCTGTCCTCCACTCGTTACCTGTATTAATGGCACCTGTTTGAACTCGTTATCAGTATAAAAGACACCTGTCCACAACCTCAAACAGACTCCAAACTCCACTATGGCCAAGACCAAAGAGCTGTCAAAGGACACCAGAAACAAAATTGTAGACCTGCACCAGGATGGGAAGACTGAATCTGCAATAGGTAAACAGCTTGGTGTGAAGAAATCAACTGTGGGAGCAATTATTAGAAAATGGAAGACATACAAGACCACTGATAATCTCCCTCGATCTGGGGCTCCACACAACATCTCACCCTGTGGGGTCAAAATGATCACGAGAACGGTGAGAAAAAATCCCAGAACCACACAGGGGGACCTAGTGAATGACCTGCAGAGAGCTGGGACCAAAGTAACAAAGGCTACCATCAGTAACACACTACGCCGCCAGGGACTCAAATCCTGCAGTGCCAGACGTGTCCCCCTGCTTAAGCCAGTACACGTCCAGGCCCGTCTGAAGTTTGCTAGAGAGCATTTAGATGATCCAGAAGAGGATTGGGAGAATGTCATATGGTCAAATGAAACCAAAATAGAACTTTTTGGTAAAAACTCAACTTGTCGTGTTTGGAGGAGAAAGAACACCATACCTACTGTGAAGCATGGGGGTGGAAACATCGTGCTTTGGGGCTGTTTTTCTGCAAAGGGACCAGGACGACTGATCCGTGTAAAGGAAAGAGTGAATGGGGCCATGTATCGTGAGATTTTGAGTGAAAACCTCCTTCCATCAGCAAGGGCATTGAAGATGAAATGTGGCTGGGTCTTTCAGCATGACAATGATCCCAAACACACCGCCCGGGCAACAAAGGAGTGGCTTCGTAAGAAGCATTTCAAGGTCCTGGAGTGGCCTAGCCAGTCTCCAGATCTCAACCCCATAGAAAATCTTTGGAGGGAGTTGAAAGTCCGTGTTGCCCAGCGACAGTCCAAAACATCACTGCTCTCGAGGAGATCTGCATGGAGGAATGGGCTAAAATACCAGCAACAGTGTGTGAAAACCTTGTGAAGACTTACAGAAAACGTTTGACCTCTGTCATTGCCACCAAAGGGTATATAACAAAGTATTGAGATGAACTTTTGTTATTGACCAAATACTTATTTTACCGAGGAATTTACCAATTAATTCATTAAAAATCCTTCAATGTGATTTTCTGGATTTTTTTTTTCTTATTTTGTCTGTCATAGTTGAGGTATACCTATGATGAAAATTGGAGACCTCTCTCATCTTTTAAGTGGGAGAACTTGCACAATTGGTGGCTGACTAAATACTTTTTTGCCCCACCGTACCTGTTGAGGTATGGAGAAGTTTAGGCGAGATGGCAGTGGACTTTTTAACCAGATTGTTTAACACAATCTTGGAGAGTGAGAGGATGCCTGAGGAATGTAGAAGAAGTGTTTTGGTACCAATTTTCAAGAACAAGGGTGATGCCCAAAGCTGTAGTAACTACAGAGGCATAAAGTTGATCAGCCACACTATGAAGATATGGGAAAGAGTTGTTGAAGCCAGGTTATGAGGAGAGGTGACAATCAGTGAGCAGCAGTACAGTTTCATACCAAGAAAGAGTACTACAGATGTAATGTTTGCTCTAAGAGTGCTGATGGAGGAGTATAGAGAAGGTTAGAAGGGGTTGCACTGTGTCTTTGTGGATCTAGAGAAAGCATATGATAGGGTGCCAAGAAAGGAAGTGTGGTACTGTATGAGAAAGTCAGGAGTGACAGAGAAGTATGTTTACAGACAACATTGTGATCTGTAGTGAGAGTAGGGAGCAGGTGGAAAAGAACCTGGAGAGGTGGAGGTATGCTCTGGAGAGAAGAGGAATGAAAGTCAGTAGAAGCAAGACAGAATACATGAGTGTGAAAGAGAGGGAGGCAGGTGCAACAATGAAGATGGAAGGAGAAAAGCAAGCCTGAAGACGAGCTGCTAACAGCTCCTGGAAGATATATAGAGTGATGATTTAGAGTGAAGTACGTGACGGCAATGCACTTGTAAATTGGTTGCCAACCGCCAATCCAATCTAAAAGAAAAAGTAGAAGAAGAAGAAGATGGAAGAAGTAGCTGTAGTGAAAGCAAATGAGTTTAAATACCTGGGGTCAACCATCCAAAGCAATGGAAAATGCACTACAGAGGTGAAGAAGAGAGGGCAGACAGGGTGGAGTGGGTGGAGACGAGTGTCAGGTGTGATTTGTGACAGAAGCGTAGCAGCAAGAGTGAAAGGGAAGATTTACAAGACGGTAGTGAGACCAGCTATGATGTATGGTTTGGAGATGGTGGTGCTGACAAAAAGACAGGAGGTGGAGTTGGAGGTGGCAGAGTTGAAGATGCTAAGAGTCTCATTGGAAGTGACTAGGAGGGACAAGATTAGAAGTGAGTATATCAGAGGGACAGCGCAGGTTGAGTGGTTTGGAGACAAAGTAAGAGAGGCAAGGCTGAGATGGTTTGGACATGTGCAGAGGAGGGATAGTGGATATATTGGACAAAGGATGTTGAAGATAGAGCTGCCAGGCAGGAGGAAAAGAGGAAGACCACAGAGACGATTCATGGATATAGTGAAGGAGGACACTGAGAGGGTTGCTGTTACAGAGGAAGATGCGAGGGATAGGGTGAGATGGAGGCAGACGATCCACTGTGGCGACCCCTAAAGGGAACAGCTGAAGGAAGAAGAAGAAGCACCTATTATTATTACCTTTGCCAAGGAGGTTATGTTTTTGCTGGCATTGGTTTGTTTGTTTGTCTGTTAGCAACATTACTCAAAAAATTATGAACGAATTTTGATAAAATTTTCAGGAAAGGTGTGTAATGGCACGAAGAACAGATGATTAGATTTTGGTGATGATCTAAGAGTGCATCCCTCCACCAAGGGCTTTGTATTTGTGCAGCGGGATTACACAAAAACTACTGGATGGATTTGGATGAAATTTTCACCAGAGGTGGGTCTTGGGCTAGAACCCATTACATTTTGATGATGATCCAAGAATGCATACCTCTGCCAAGGCTCTTATCTTCTCACAGGGTGTTAGCAACAATACTCCAAAACTAATAAACAGACTTTGATGTAGTTTTCACTAGAAGTGGCTCTAGGCCTACACACAAGTCCATTACATTTTGGAGGTGATCCATGAGGGACAGAAGGAGCCTTTTGTGGAAGTATGAGCTCTCTGAGTACTTTTCTAGTTACTAATAAATTCACAGATTTATTCCTTCATCCCTATTTGTGGCATCCCCTTTATTAGGTGTTTTTCCAGCTATTTTTAGTTTAATTAAAAAAACAAATCCAGAAATACTAATACCATAACAAATACAAATACTGGGCAATCCTACTTTGCATTCTACTTGGACTTATTGCTCAGATTATTTAGCAATTTTTCACTTTTAATTTTACTTGCATACACTATCAAACCTGCATTATGAGAAAAAAATGCAGGCTTGGTCATGATAGGTAAGAAAAATCTTATGGGTAAAGGCTAGTTGTTTTTTTTTTACAGAACTGCATTATTTCATACTCTGGAAGTGTCAAAGTCTTATCATAGAGCCCAAAAGAACTCTGTCACATTCCATATTTTTGTTATATAATGTTATAAAAATGCAGGTTCTCCTCACTAGCAATTAGCAAAGTCATGGCCATATAAACTAACCTCACGTCAACCTATGCAACTTCTCTATGCCCAGTGCAGATGAGTCCTCATTTTCCTCTCACTTTCCTCACTATTTATGTTACAATGTCAAACTTGTCCTTCTTCCAATCGGTGCTCCTCTCTTTAGAGCCACACAGCGCCTCTTTTTCTGCCCGCCCCGCTATCCTCTAAATGACTCTCCTCCCAAACAAACTTCGCTTCCTCCCCCTCCCGCCGTTGCCAGCGTCACCCTCCTCCTTTCACCTCACACTGCACCTGCTTCCCTCCCCCCCTCTCTGCTCCCTCTCCAAACGTCACTCCTCCACCCCCACCACCACCCCACCACCACCTTCCTCTCCTCCACTTCTATTCTCCCCCTCGTTAGCTTGATGAATGGCTTCACTGCGGGGAAAGTGCTGATTTTCATCCCTCTGTCTGATTTCTACTGGCTGTTATTAATTTCAAACACTCAGAGAAAAGCAAGTGAGTCAATAAATAAGGAAATGAACACACTTCATCCTGCCGTAGCGTAGCTCTCGCAGTCACTCACCTCGGGTGCGAGTCCTCTGTGGAGGCCAAGTCTGCATTTACACTGATAGAGTTCAGCTCCCCTCCTGAATCACCACACGGCTCCATATTTTATTTTTTTTTTAAAGCAAGAATAAAAGTGGTCCGGTGCCACTGCATCATATCAAATGTTTCTGAAATATTTTTAGTGTCTCGCTTCAACGGGGCCAGAGGGAGACCAAATGGTACAAAGCTAATGGCTCTGAAGAGACTTGTGGTGTCTTCTCTCATCTTTCATTTTTCACCCTATAGTGCACCATTTAGGAAATGTACACAGAGAGTGACAGTGAGAAGAGAGATAGAGAAGATGTGGCGAAAAGGCGAGGCAATGAGAAACAGCCGCCCCGCAGAGTTACTGCCGCACATTAAAGGATGCTGTCCACACGATGCGGCTGGGGCTGTATGTCTCGGCGCGCATTACTTACATTCCAGGCTTAATGCGTTGTGCTCGCCTGCAAACACAAATAGCTTCGGAGGACAACACAATTCTCCTAATCTCCTCCTGTCCAACAGGAACATTTGGACTAAAACTCGTTCTTCTCTATTTTATGCATTCAGTTAAAATGTTTGGAAATTGAATCAATCTAGGATCAGTTTAGTGCATGCACAGAAAGAGAAATTAGGGCTTAAGATATCACACTGTATACAAAGTGTGGGGCAGTGAACTAGTGTATCCTATTAAGACACACTCTGATGTGTGTAGTCTGTGCTCTGCTTTATGTTTCCCCAGGCCATTAAAAATATTCACTATCCCACTGATAAACAACACACTTCCTTAATAAGCAGATATATTACTGACACATTAATAACTTTTTAATTCAGCATTAATGGGCCATCCTGCAAAGCCAGTATATTATAAGTGTTATTATCATTTGTCCATAAAGATATTTGGGAGAGAGTATGCATAGGGTAAAGCTGTAATAATAATAAGTTTCCATTCAACTTTTTGTACAGTTTACACACAACACTAACCGCACACACAAACAAGACAAAAGAAAAGTAACAGAACAGCAAAACAGGCAACAGAAGACCCAGATAACTTATTTGGGACTAGCAATTAGATAGTAAATTACATCAGCACAATGTGGACATTAGCATGAGGTCATGGTCAGCACTGCTGCCTCACAGCAAAGGGGCTCATATAAACTACATTTTTATCCTTGTGCGTGAAGTTTGCATGTTCTCCAAATACTTGGCTGGGTTTGTCTTACATTCATTATGGCATCGCTGCTCAGGCTCCTGCTGTTCATGCACACAGAAGCAAAGAGAAACCGACTTTCACTCTGGTGTGCATAACCTGCACTTTTATGAAAAATAAAAGTCTTTTCATTATCACCTTGAAAAGCGACAACCTCTCAGTGCACACAGAACCACTGAAGTTTTACCAAAACTCCCCTAGTTAACATAGAGATGTTAAAGCCAAGAGTGATTAGAGGCGACTTTTGGCAAATGTTGGTATACAAGGAGAATTTTACTGTGGGAAGAAGAGACTCTTGCAAACAAGAAAGCTGTAATACAATTACTGATTTAACGCTTAAGCATGAGGGTCTTAAATATGCTGGAAATAACTGTAATAGTGTAGAGTGGGAAGAATGGAAGTAATGGACATTCATTTAAACTGCATCTTTATCCTTAACGTTCAGTTCTGCACTTATACCCCCTTTACACATGGGTAGCGATCATTAAGAGACCACTGAGAGATCATTGACATACCGTTGAGAGATCTGACCATTTTTTCATCTTTCAGTGGTCTCTCAATGATCTCCACCCCTGTGTAAAAAAGGTAGAAGAGCACTAAAAACCTCACAAATATGCAGTATATATACATCTTTGGTCACCCAACAATCTCTCAATTATCCCTCAGCAATCTCTCCTGGTCTCTCAGTGATCTCTCAATGATCTTTCAAAGATGTCTATACATCACCATGAAAATTGTACAGCAACCTCCCAAACATTTACATACAAACAGCTTTTTTGAGGCTTTAGGAGATCGTAGAGATTGGGCCAATTTTTGATCTCTCAAGGGTTACCCAACCATCTCTGTCTGTGGAAAGGGGCCCTTGTTGTTTGTCCCACGTTTTGCTGTTTAACACTGTTCACAGAATATGGATTCCCAAAGGGTCAAGTACAGTCTGCAGACTAAATAAAAACTAAATGAGAACAGGTGCAGAAGAGAAAAAAAAAATGTTTTAAAAATGACGCAAATTTTCACACCATGTGAAAGACATGGTACCTGAGCTGAAGTCTGGAAAACTGAAGACACACTTATACAACATTCAGATATCTGAGATTTTCAGAGGAGAGGAGAGGAGAGGAGAGGAGAGGAGAGGAGAGGAGGAGAGCCTGTA
This sequence comes from Pholidichthys leucotaenia, assembly GCA_020510985.1. Taxonomy (NCBI): domain Eukaryota; kingdom Metazoa; phylum Chordata; class Actinopteri; order Cichliformes; family Pholidichthyidae; genus Pholidichthys; species Pholidichthys leucotaenia. Next base: position 335,628,408 of record CM035837.1, on the reverse strand, counting down.
TTAGCGTAGCTGCAGGGGTAGTGGAGCCTGTATGTCTGCTTCATGGCTCTGTGAGCGCAGACATAACTATTGTGTTTACAAGGCTGAGTTGCTCTTACTGTTAAATTATCGAGGTGGGGGCACAGTAAAAGAGGAGAAATGGGGGGGGGGGCATTTGTCTGCCTCTCATGGTTCTGGTTAACCAGGCTGAGGAATGCTCTTTGCGTCTCATAATTACAGAGTTTGGACAGTGTCACCCTTGCACAGCACATGGCCTCGGAGACCTGAAGGAGGAGGATTCTGTGATGCAATGTAGGGAGTGGAACTAAAACAGTGTGGACACTGTGCAGAGGCATGTTTTACTAATGTTTATGTATTTCCGGGTTGGTCAGTTTAGTTACTTATTTTGGAGTCGAGGCGCTCTGGGCAGAATGTTGTGGCGAAGATTAAAGACAAAAACAAACTGAAGTGAAGACAGGACAACAGCCCTGTATTGCTCATGCTTTCCTTTAATAGACTCACGCAGAACCCTCCGAGAACAAACACATCTTCAGTGCACTGCAATGCTCTTAGGTTTTATTCCCTCTTCCTCTCTATGACCTGGTCATTAAAGGAGAGGGATGAGTTCACAGCTGATAGTGTCTGGTTGCGAGGAGCGGACGTCAGTGTAGGATGACATTATCGGAAGCAGCTGCATATAGATGCTAAGACAAAAAAAAAAAGAAAAAGACGCAAACAGAAAGAGAATACTATGGCGTACTTCTCTCAATATAAACTTCTGTCTGCTTGGATTACAGTGATGACCCCTGACAAACCATAATAAGACACATGCATTGCTATGGATACACAAGCCACGACCAAAGGAAGGGCTGTCTACTTTCAGACATGACTTGCTGAAGTACGAGTCTCTTGATGCAAAAAAAAAAAAAAAACCTACCATAAATTTAGACTGATAGGTCAAAAACACAATTATAGGCTAAACTGCAGTGCCACAAACTACCCAGTATACCACAGCTGCGATTAGCGAGAGGGATGTGAAAGGAGGGTGATGGAGAGGGACAAAGCTTACCCTCCGTCCCTGCGGCTGAAGTGGAAGAGTTGTGGTGACGGGTTGTGACAGCCGAGGGAGCGAGGGAGCAAGAGCGGAGTATCAGTCCAAAATCCCCAGAAAGCAGAGAGGAGCAAAGAGTAATTTAGGATGGACGAGCTCCATCAGGCTTGCCGGTTTTGTTGTCTTTCTCACCTCTGTACATACACATGGAGTCGCGTGTGGGTAAGGAGCCAATTTCACTCTGAAGCCCCCCCCCCCACACACACACACACACACCCACACTCTTTGGGTAATAGATTTTTACTGCATGAATTCTTTTATTAACTCTCTAGTCACTACATTATAATAATGATTCTGCCAATAAGTATTTATACAGGTTCCGCAGTTCTGATCTCCTGGGTCAAAGTTAGACACACGTCAAACACATGTGTCACAGCAGAATTAGATGTGCACCAGCTCTCATTTCCCCTTCCCCGTCTCTTGATAGTATCCCTAATAGACCCTCTCTCCCAGTGGCACACATCGCTGTTGCAACATTTGCCTACTATTGCTTTAATGAGATGCCGGTGCCAGTATGAGCGCGTGCGCGTGCCCCATTGTCCGTGTGTGTGTGCCTGACAGAGAAAGATGTTAGCGATCCTTGTGGCCCTGTTTATCTCCACCCCTGTGTTGGAGTAGAGGGAGGTCAGAGGCAGGGCTGCCAGTATCCATCTCCATTCCCACGGCCGCCGTCTCACAGGCACAGTGGTCACAGGAGGATGAAAAGACTATGGATTTTTTTCTCTCTCCTCCTCCCTACACTCGCCGGAGCAGGAAGATTAGACAGAAGATGAGCACAGCCTGGCCCCATTCAAAGCAGCTTTAAGCCCAACGCTAGAAGCATCTGACCCCGGCTTTCTGGTTCGCGGAGCATGAGAGCACACAAGACATGCATTCACACACACACACACACACACACACACACACACACACACACACACACACACACACACGCGTGCGCAAACTGCCTAAGACAAGAGTTCTCGGTTCATTTTTCTGGTTCAAAGCTTGGTCGTATAGTGCCAGGATGTTAAACACTGACACTGTGGCCTGTGTGTGTATATTAACACCCCCCAGACTGCACACATAAACACTACGTACCTTCTCGGCAGCCTCACACGGAGGCCATTGCATGTGCATAAGAAAAAGATATTGCTAAAAACTTAATAGACTGGTGGTGAACTGAGTCTGGAGAAAATAGCAGAATAGTCTTAGAGTGCTTTCACACCTAAATTTACTTTGGTCCGAATCAGCTGACAAGTTTGTTACTTTGTATCATTTTGCCCTTGGTTCGGTTCCCTTTCACACAGGCAGAAATTCAAGCTCAATTCAAACTGCGTCATGTTAAATCCCACGAGACTTAAGGCACATTCAGACGGCCACTGTTTGGTCCAGACCAAAGGACCAAACAGTGGCTTCTGTGGATAGTTCGGTTCATTTGGTGCCGTCTGAACGCGTGTTGGAACTCTGGTGCGCACCAAACAAGCCAAGTCTGGTCCCCCTGAAAACGGGGGTCTCGGTTCACTTGCAAACAAAATCTGGTGCGGTTCGCTTACAGTGTGAATCCAAACGGACTGTCTAGCGGACCAAATGGCGAAGTGCCCCCCGGTGTTTGTGTAGCCATAGTAACACGTAGTCTGAGAAGAGGAAGTGGCATTTACAGTAGTGCATTTTGGGTGGAAAATAACAATAAAGACAACCGCTCCTTTTACCGGAGAAAGCCGAGGAGAAAAGTTAAAAAAACGTCTCATTTGTGGCGGACAAACAACCCGGCTGAAGGGAACAGATTTCCGCTCTCAGTCCTGGCCAGTCGGTGAGCCTGATTTTTTTTTCTTCCTGGTCAGTGGTGGTTTCGGCTACAGCACCCCAAATGAGCAGATGTTGTAACTGCATGACGTCCAGGCAGTTTAGTCTGCTGCAGTGTGAAAACCTCCGGATTATCCTGGTCTGAATGCAGCCTCACTTCAGAACATTCTCTGTTCTTATTGGTCAGATTTTTTTTGCTGCAAGAACATGAGGTAAATACAGGAAGTAGAATGACTACTGTGCATTTATGCATTTCTAGGGAGAAAGTACTACAAATCGTAGCGTAATGTACGGGGGGATCACCCTGGTTATCATTTATTACATTACGTGCATATGCCACTTTTGGCAAATCGTACAGCTTTAAAATGAAGCGCGGCTACAGAAGGAAAATAACATATTAACATTCATTAATGCTCCAGAACCGTGACATGCTCAGCCACATATTTTTGAAGATCCATCAGGTATGTACAGTGGCATAAAATGTTTTACCATTTGCCGCTGGTCCTGTTTTAGTATTGTCCCTTTCTCACCTGCAGCACTGCACCAGAGTTCGCCAGTTGATTCAAATCGGGACCACCACCTTCAGGTGATCTCGGTACGGTTGGTTTGGTGTGCACCTGAGTACGATTACCGTGTTCTCACCAGACAAAATGAACTGCACTAACAGAGGAAATGAACTTGAGTTCAACTGAAACGAACTAAAGCCTGTAGGTGTGAAAATGCCCTTAGTGTGGTGCATAAAAACAGGCAAACATAAAGCAGGAGGAAAAATGCAAACCTAGACAACTCACAAATAATTGAAATCCTTTCTGTATTCCTTCCTGCATTATGAGTAAGGCCCGACCCACCTAGCCAGTTTTCGGTAAGTTTCATTCTTCTACTCTTCCACAAAAGCACAACAGGCCACTGAAAACCGATGCACACAAAAGCAAGAGGCAGGTCCGTTGCAGTGGGCTGGAGACAAAGGCTGCAGCACCATATCGGCATTACGTTTTCATTGTTTCATTTTCTGTTTCTCTGACTAACTATGGGAAAGGTGTGTGTTGGTTTTAGGTGTCTGTGCATGTCGTTTTTTTTTTTTTAACCAAACGGCATTAGCTTTGTGCAAGCGTCTTTCAGTGCATCCTTTTCTCAGTCTTTCTGTTTTGCACTGCACTCGAGAATAAATTGGTACATGTTTGGTTGCGTAATTTAAACGACGGATGGAAATTCTGATTCTGGAAAAAAACAAAAACCAATCAGAACAGCGAAGCGCACATATTAAAGAGTGTGGGTGAGCTGCAAAGTGAAACTATGCAGAGCCTGAAAGATCACTTTGTCTCCATTCTAGTTTTACCACAAACACGCATATAGTGTGAACACTTAGAGATATTTTATTAATATTTTGGTGGAACTTGATGAACTCACATTTAATTCTTTGCTTTTTTACAACCGCAGCTCTTTGGATATTTAGGTTATGTCTACTGCAGGGCAGCAAACCACATGTACGTAGCTTCAGATTAGATGTTCAGGTGAGAAGCCCTCACATTTTTGCAAAAAGGTTTCCTCTGAGAGGTGGCAGGGCCTCGCACAAGTGTGATGAAACGCTCGTATGGTGAGAGAATTAAAGGAGAGAAGAGAGAAAGTAGCACTATGTAAATGGCAGCGACTGGCAGTATAGAGGCTCACACGGCAGAAATGAAAGATGCAGGTAGTTCTCTCTATTTCTCCCGCTCTTCATTTATTTATTTATCTATTTATTTGGGGTGGGAGTGTATGAGCTGTGATGATTTCTTACACATTCTCACCCATTTTGTTGAATAAGCGCTGAGCAGCAAAGTATGAAGACAACCCATACCTGTGCCGGGCCAGACAAGTATCATTTGAAGGAACACTGCTCTCATGATAGTAATATCACCAAAATGACTTCAGTTACCCTTCTGCTTAAATAAGTGTCTCCCTTAACAAGATGTATTCTAGGAAAACCTTAAACTGAAGTCATCAATATTTAAAGGGGTCATTGACTGCACTTTTGCCACATGTTAACAGCTCAGGTGTCTCAATGAAGTGTTTGTGACATTTTGTTCACATTTTCTTTAATTTTTCAAGTATTGAAGGAAATTTGCTTTGCATTTTTCCTGGCTTTCTTGAAATGCTTTGATTTAAAACCTGTCACTTTAAGGGTGTATTCACACCAGGATAGTCCGGGAGTCTCGGCTCGACATGGCGGGGGATGGCGAGAATATTCACACCTTCGTTTGGTTCGGTTTGCATTCACACAGCACTTCACTCAAGCGGCCCAAACTGCTTGGACAACGTCACACAGTTGCAACAGCTGCTCGTTTGTGGCGCTGTAGCCAAAGCCACCACTGACCAGGAAGAAAAAAAATTTAAACAAAGAAGACAAATCTGGCTCATCGATTGGCCAGAACCGGTATTATGCTGAGAATTGCTCACTTGCCAAGAATTGCATCCCATGCACCAAAAGTACAAAATACAACACTACAGCCAGGCTTGTAACCATTTGTGCATTTTTAGAAGTAAAAATTGTTATTACCTCTTGTAAATTATCTTTAAATTATGTTTATTCGACGATGGGATGCAATTCTCGGCAAGCGAGCAATTCTCAGCATAACACCGTTCCCTTCAGTATGGAGTTTATGTGCAACAAACTAATAAAAATGAAAAGCTCCGCTGTCTGTATAAACTCCCTGTGCCACCATCATGTCACTAAATGTTTTAAAAACATCTGTATTCTTGTGTGTAGCCACAAGCAGCAGAGAAATCTGGTTCTCAGGCCAAATGTCTATCAGAGCCTGCATCTCACTCCTCACTCGTCACTGCTCCAAGTCCAAGAGACATTTTTTTTTAAACTTTTCTCCTTGGTTTTCTCCAGTAAAAGTACTTCTTGGACCCAAGCGGTTGACTTTATTGTTATTTTCTACCCAAAATGGAGGCTGAAGAACCAGGAGCTCTTCAGCTGAATCAGGATGTTGGATTTATTTATTTACCCACAGAGTCCTACCACGGACGGGCTGCCAGGAAACACACATCAAGTTTCCAACACGGACAACTGTTTCAGGTGAGTGGGAACTTCGCCTGTCTCCATCTCACCCAGATGGTGAATTAATGTCTTTTCATGTATTTGCATTGAGTTATAATGTAATCATGCTGCACAAAAAATTTGTCCGTTTGCGTCTGATGTGAAGATACCTTTACAGTAAACGCCACTTTCTCTTCTCACTGTGTGTTGCTGTGGTTACACAAACGCAGAGGGGCACGTCCGCCCTTTGGTCCGCTGGATTTATTGTTTGCATTCACATGGCAAGCGAAGCGCACCATACTGAGTTTGCAAGCGAACCAAGACCCCCCCCCCCTTTCAGGGGGACCAGAGTTTGCTTGTTTGGTGCTGCACCAGAGTTCCAGGCGCATTCAGATGGCGCCAAATGAACCGAACTATCCACGGAATACACACTTTGGTCCTTTAGTCCAGACCAAACAGTGGCTGTGTGAATGCGCACTTAGAAACATCCTTCACCTATTCAACTCCGCCCTCCCTCTTATGTCAGGTAGCCCTTAGCTGACTAGCTTCTAGCCTCCTCCTAGCTCAGATGAGTGGCGCTGATCCACTATCAATTGTGTATCTTGCGTCACTCCAGCCTATCTCCCAACAATTTTGCTGTGATTCCACAACAAATCGTTAGCACCGTGCACCGGGTGGCCCCCAATTGCCACAGCTGACCTGGCCTGGGACCCAAGGTTGCTGGCCGACCCGAGCTGCCGAGCCACGGGGTCTCAAAGGGCAGTGTCGCATTCTGCGGGACTCTGCTCCACTCCCATGGCCAGCTGGGGGATGCTCCGTCACAAGTCGGCTCCTCTGTGCTGCCTGCGAGAGCAGAGGGGAGTCGTGCAGCGCCCCGGAGGATGGTGGGGGAGCTGGCCGTGAGAGCCAGCAGCCTCAGGTCCTGGTGTAAGTGGTTGCTGCGACCGATGTAACAGTGGTGGCGATTTGCTGTGGAATCACAGTGAAATTATTGGGAGATGGGCCAGAGTGATGCGAGGTATACTGTGGACTGGTGAACCAGGTGGTAACAGGGATGGCTATTAGGGTGACTCAATCTGAAGAAAATGGCAATACAGTGATCCCTCGCTACTTCGCGCTTCACCTTTCACGCCCTCAGTGCATCGTGGATTTTTCAAAAATATTCATCAAAAATTCAAAATTGAGAAATAATGGGCGGGCGCTAGCAGAAGGCAGGGAGACTACATTAGAACATCAGGTATCAACACAGAGAGCCCGCACAACTCAAAATCCACCTCTCTGTTCGCTGTTCTCGTGTTGACTCGGCTCGGGAATCTCGCAAGCTGATTGGCCGAGACGTTTCACCCAGCTCCTCTCCCTGCCGAGCGCCCATGAAGCGAAGGAAGACCGCATTCATTGCTCTTTATCGCTCGTGTTGCTTAGTCTCGCCGCGTGGAACTTTTTGCTGTTCTCTTGTGCCATTTTGTGCGAAATAGTCTTCCCGTCGAGCCACTACGCCGCCTCCTGCAGCTTCTCCAGCTCTATCGGAAGCTGCCCTCGACGATCCCGCGCCTCTAGCACCTGACGATGAGGCGTCACCTGAGGAGCAGTAAAGCTCTCATTAACCTGTGCAGTAAATCATCTTCATCTTGAGTTACGTATCTTGTTATAAGAATAAAAGAGTTCTAAAAACATATTTATGTACACTTTATTTACATCTACATATGTATGTACACTTACACACACACACACACGTATCATATGAGAGAGAGAGTGAGAGAATGAACGTACGTATTATTTATGGGTGACGTCATTAGGGGTGACGCTACTTCGCGGTTTTTCACTTCGCGGTCGGTTCTGGAACCCATTAACCGCGATAAGTGAGGGATCACTGTATAAGAAGCTCTTGGTGTGAGCCTCCTGGTACCAGTGTTAGCTGGCGGGCTAATACAGTAGCTCAGGGACTAATAGGCTACCTTGAGCATCCTTTCCATCTACAAGACAGACAGCTAGGCAAGCCAATAATAGAGCAGGGGGCAGGTCTCAAGGATGGCGGTGGGTTGGCTTTTCTAATCATGACGTATACAGTTTACCCGGAAGTGTCAAAAACGTTTCTGGCGTTTCTGGGAGAGAAAAATGAGCTAAAGTCTATGTGTTTTTTAAGATAACTGACTGTTTTGATATTTTTTGGATATTTACGTGACCAACAGAGACATTTCAGAAGTTAAAACCTACAAACACACCATTTTTCAGTCAATGACCCCTTTAAGTCATCGTTTGACACATACAAATAAATAGTGCAAAGAGATACCAGAATCTCCCTTGAGGTATTTGCCAAATTCCTCATGTACCTTTCACAGTGAAAGTGTGGTCAAATTGTTGGCACCTTTCATAGTAGCTGGCATATGTGACATCTGACTACAGACTTTCTGCTGCTTTCGATAAACAGTTGTGGAAGGAAATGGTCAGCGTCCATTTCAATATGTCAGGTAGCCTGGATTCAGAACATTTGGGTCGAGTGTGAAACTGCTTTTTTTTTTTTTCACAACTGGTTTTAAACTGCCATCATGTTCTTTGGAACAGAGACAAAAAAGGAGGACTAAATTTTTCAAAAACAATTTAAAGGGGCCACTGACTGCACTTTTTCCACATTTTGACAGCTCCCACACGTCTTAACCCTCATGCTGTTCTGGGGTCATTCTGACCCAGAACTGACCCCCAGAGCATGAGGGTCAAGTCAAAAACAGGATATACTGTACCGTTGTGTAAACAAGGTCTGTTGGCCCTAAATTCAAAAACATCCATCCATCCATCTTCTGCTGCTTAATCCTTTTGGGTCACGGGGGGGGGGGGGGGGGGGGGGCTGGAGCCTATCCCAGCATCTTTGGGCGAGAGGCAGGGTACACCCTGGACAGATCGCCAGTCCATCACAGAGACAGAGACAGACAACCATTCACTCTCACATCCACACCTAAGGACAATTTAGAATCCCCAGTTGATGCCAATTAACCTAACCTGCAGGTCTTTGGCATGTGGGAGGAAACCGGAGTACCCGGAGTAAACCCACGCAGACATGGGGAGAACATGCAAACTCCACACTGAAGGGTCACCGATGGTCTGGGGGTGGGATCGAACCCACGATGGTCAAGGGTGGAATCGATCCTATGACCTTCTTACTGTGCTGCCACTGTGCTAACCACTGCGCCACCGTGCTGCCCAATTCAAAAACAGTGGGAAAAAATTTTGGTAACGGGTTGGAATGAAGTAAGAATAAAGGTTTAACACAGAATTGATTGACAATTTATAACAGTCAAACCAGGCAGGGTCATGTTTGATCCCTGAGGACAAAAAGTGTTAGGCAATCAGGAAGACATTATGAGGGTTAATGAAATGCTTGTGACATATTTTGTCAAATTTTGTTTAATTTCTTTATTATTTCAGCACAATTGTAAATCATCTTTTGCAGCCTTGTCAGAGTGGTTTGTTTCAGTGCATGTTTCTTTAAATCCCTGAGACCGCATTTAACTCCACCCTGCCTCTTATGTCGCTATTGCCTGTTTTAGCTGGTTAGCTCTTATTGCTGATCCTGAGCCAACTAGTGTAAATTTGTCTTAAAGAATGAATCAGATAATGCATCACAGGTGGACAGGGGTGTGTGGTTTCAGTTTTTGATGGGATATGATCGGTCCCTGCAGTACAGTAAGCACAGACACCTTTGTGAATGTGTGGTGAAACTGCTAACTTCAGCTAGCTGCCTTGGGTCTCGGTTAGAGAGGATAATAATGCTAACAGTTTAATGTTGCATCACAGTAAAAATATGACAAAATAAGCCAGAATGACGCAAGATATTATTGACTGTGGATTAGTGAACGAGGTGGAAATGGGGATGCCTACTAGGGTGACTGAAATCTAAAGAAAATAACAATATAAACCACATTTAACTAGCTAACTCCCTAGCACTGTTAGCTGAAACTTGGGTCCCTGCTTATATTTATAGCCAGACAGCTTGGCTGCCCAATAATAGAGTAGCAGGCGGGTATCAAGGCTGCACCTACCATGTTCATGACATTCTGTAGCAAACCTGGGAGAGTTAAAACGGCTCGTCAGAGACAGAAATTGTATAAAGGCTGTGTGTGTTTTTTTAAGAGAAGTGAGATGCATTTTTTTGATAATCATCAGGTTCAGGTTCAGGTTACTTTATTTGTACCCGTAGGTAGATTTGTTGACAATCATGTGACCAATAGAAGCATTTCAGAAGGTTAAAACCTATAAAAATACAATTTTTCAGTCAAGGACCCCTTTAAATGTCACTAAACCTGGAACACTTTATTAAACTGGACCAAACCTGTAAAAAGAGTGATCCATTACTTATTAAGTACTCCATTAATTCCATAAATAATCTGTGGGAATTTGTGATGCAGCGGGAGCAACTCAGAGTTTAAACCTAAATGAAGTGCCATCTTATTGATATGACAGTGCTTGGACCAACATAGTATATGGCATTGTTCAACTAACCAATATCTAACTTGCAGTGCATCCCAAAAGTATTCACGACAGTTCACTTTTTCCACATTTTGTTATGTTACAGCCTTATTCCAAAAGGGATTAAATTCATTTTTCCTCAAAATTCTACACACAATACCCCATAATGACAATGTGAATTTTTTTTTTTAAATTTTTGCAAATTTATTAAAAATAAAAAACTAAAAAATCACCTGTACATAAGTATTCACAGCCTTTGCTCAACACTTTGTTGATGCACCTTTGGCAGCAATTACAGCCTCAAGTCTTTTTGAATATGATGCCACAAGCTTGGCACACCTATCTTTGGGCAATTTTGACAATTCCTCTTTGCAGCACCTCTCAAGCTCCATCAGGTTGGATGGGAAGCGTCGGTGCACAGCCATTTTCAGATCTCCCCAGAAATGTTCAATTAGATTCAAGTCTGAGCTCTGGCTGGGCCACTCAAGGACATTCACAGAGTTGTCCTGAAGCCACTCCTTTGATATCTTGGCTGTGTGCTTAGTGTCGTTGTCCTGCTGAAAGATGAACAGTCGCTCCAGTCTGAGGTCAAGAGCGCTCTGGAGCAGGTTTTCATCCAGGATGTCTCTGTACATTGGTACATTCATTTTTCCCTCTAGCCTGACTAGTCTCCCAGTTCCTGCTGCTGAAAGTCATCCCCACAGTATGATGCTGCTACCAACACTGGCATGGTTATGAATGGTGCCTGGTTTCCTCCAAACATGGCGCCTGGCATTTATGCCAAAGAGTTCAATCTTTGTCTCATCAGACCAGAGAATTTTGTTTCTCATGGTCTGAGAGTCCTTCAGATGCCTTCTGGCAAACTCCAGGCAGCTTCCATGTGCCTTTTACTAAGAAGTGGCTTCTGTCTGGCCACTCTACCATACCGGCCTGATTGGTGGATTGCTGCAGAGATGGTTGTCCTTCTGGAATGTTCTCCTCTCTTCACAGAGCAATGCTGGAGCTCTGACAAAGTGACCATCAGGTTCTTGGTCACCTCTCTGACTAAGGCCCTTCTCCCCGATTGCTCAGTTTAGACAGCTGGCCAGCTCTAGGAAGAGTCCTGGTGGTTCTGAACTTCTTCCATTTATGGATGATGGAGACCACTGTGCTCATTGAGACCTTCAAAGCAGCAAAAAAAATTTTGTACCCTTCCCCAGATTTGTACCTCGAGACAATCCTGTCTCGAAGGTCTGCAGACAATTCCTTTGACTTCATGCTTGGTTTGTGCTCTGACATGCACCGTCAACTGTGGGACCTTATACTGTATAGACAGGTGTGTGCCTTTCCAAATCATGTCCAATCAACTGAATTTACCACAGGTGGACTCCAGTTAAGCTGCAGAAACATCTCAAGGATGATCAGTGGAAACAGGATGCACCTGAGCTCAATTTTGAGCATCATGGCAAAGGCTGTGAATACTTATGTACATGTGATTTCTTATTTTTTTTAAAAATTTTTAATAAATTTACAAAAATCTCAAAAAAAACTTTTTTTCAAATTGTCATTATAGTGTATTGTGCGTAGAATTTTGAAGGAAAAAATGAATTTAATCCCTTTTGGAATAAGGCTGTAACATAAAAAAATGTGGAAAAAGTGAACTGTCGTGAATACTTTCGGGATGCACTGTACATCTGTTTCCCAAAGTGTTTGGATCAACATCGGACTAGGTTGGTTAAAACTACATTTGTTTCAACTATTCAAAGAATCTTGGAATATGTTGGTCATAACCAAAGGCAGTCATCACAGTGTAGCATATTTTAAAAAGCACCAATTCACTACGTGTAGCACATATACAGAATTGAAAACATGTTAAATACTGTATAACTGGTATATTTATTATAAACATGAAATATGGTCTCTTTTAGTGAACTATATCATACCAAACAGGTTGATGATGCCGCTTAACATCTCTGGTATACATCATAAGAATGTCTGATGAGCCACATGTGCCACGTTACAGTGGTGGGAGTGGTTAGGTAACTGACTAACATACAAGAATCATAAAGTAGTGTGGCTTTGAGTCTCACTGGTTTATGGATTTTTTTTACTCCAAGAAGTAAAAAGTGCTGTTAATCTAATTTCAGTCCTATTGCAACATCATTTTAATTATCATTTTAGTTAAAATAATTAAAAATGGCTGTATCAGCTCACAAGGGTTTAATCTGTTGTCTTTCTAATAGTTATATGGGCAACATATTTGAGCAAAGATTTTAATATAAATACTGAAATTACAAAAAAAAAAGGGTGGGTAGGTAGGTTTCAAAAGTTGTTTAAATTACTATGTAAAGTCTTATGTGAAAATTAATGACTTTTTTTGGACTATTTTTAATATAATAGTAAAGTATTTTAAACAATATTTTTTTCTAACAGGGCTGCTGAAAATGTATCACACAACCCCTTAGATATTTTATAAAAAATGTATCTTTGATGAGCTGGGAAATTAAGCAATATTACACAAGAGGGAGTACGGTGTCAATGAATATAGGAATTGTGGGCGATTTGCCCAATCACTCGCAGTTACTATATTCATGATATCGTATGACCTCGAGTGGAATATTGCTTTTATATGACAGTTCCGCAAGCACAATTTATTAAATGACAGCAATAGAGGACAAAATATTATGATTTGTTTGTTTATCCAGTTATTTTGTGCAGCTGAGAAAAAATAGTCCCTTCTAAATGCAGCCAGTAACTGTTGTTAAACATCTCAATCAGCATAATACAGAAAAGAATACATCTATTGTCATTTCATAAATGTAAACAAAAAGTGCAAAAGCCAGGTTTATAATACATACCAGTCACCTGCTAAATTGGTACCGTGAGACCAAGCCTGTGCCTAGTAAGCATGCTGACATGATTCGGGACCCAGTAAGCAGACACAGACTCAAAAGTAAAGTCAGTTATCTTTATTGTGTAGTGAGTGTGTGAGTGTATGCGTGTATGTGTAAATGTAGCAGCCAGCGCGAGCAGAGCACCGTACAGCCTGGCAACTCTATGGAAGAGCAGAGACGGGGAGGATTAGTGTCGACACTCTGGAGGGAACTTCAGTTATGTTATGTCTTACTGTCGATGAGTTGGTGAACAGCTCAGGCTCTGCCCCGAAGGCTCCGACCAGGGAGACAGCGTCTTCAGGCCCGGTTGCAGATGGAATGAGTGGAGGAGTTGTTGAGGTGTAGTGTGGACTCGGTCCGCCGCCAGGAGGAAGAAGTCCGCCACCACAGATTTCCGCCTGTGCACAGGGGAGCAGAGCGTAGAATGGTAATGAAGGTGAAGATGGCTTACTTGTCGTTGGGGAGTGAGAGCTCCCAGGTGACCGACGAGGGAGAGAAGGAATCTCTGGAGGACGACGATGAAGAGAAGGAATCTCTGGAGACAGACAAAGTGGTGTGCTGGTCTCATCAGACCAGGGAGAAAGACGACTCCATGCAGACCTGCGGGCAGCACAGCTTAAATAGTTCAGCTGATGAGGAGAGCAGGTGTGCGCGCAGCTGTGGAGAATCAGGTAACAGGCAGGCAGAGCGAATCACCAAAGTACTCCCCACCTACATGGCACCTCTCGGCGACCGATCTAACCTACCCGGGTGCGTCCGGTGGAAGTCCCTGATGAGCTGAGGATCCAACACGAAGGAGGGAGGCACCCAGGACCTCCACTCAGGGCCGTAGCCCTCCCAGTCCACCAGGTACTGTAGGCCGCGACCCCGGTGGGCTTGTACGGAAGGTACGGCAATGTCTCCCTCCTCCTCGGGAAACAGCGGGGGATTGTAGCCCAGAGAGGCCTCAAAAGGAGACATGCCTATGGCAGACGACATGGTGGTGTTGTGAGTGTACTCAATCCATGGCAGGTGGGTGCTCCAGGAAGCTGGGTTGGCGGTGGTGATGCACCGTAGCGCTGCCTCCAGTTCCTGATTGGCACGCTCACATTGGCTGTTGCTCTTCGGGTGATACCCCGATGACAGGCTCACCATAGCCCTGATGGCATTGCAGAGGGCCTTCCACACCTGTGAAACAAAGTGGGGCCCCCGGTCGGACATGATGTCCAGAGGAATGCTGTGCAGCCTCACCACATGGAGGATGAGCAGATCCGCTGTCTCCTTCGCCGTGGGTAGACCCTGCAGGGGGACGAAATGGGCTGTCTTAGAGAACCTGTCCACATTGGTGAGGATGACGGTGTAGCTGTTAGAGGATGGGAGGCCAGTGATGAAGTCCAAGGCCACGTGGGACCAGGGCCTCCCAGGGATAGGGAGAGGATGAAGCAGGCCGGCCGGAGGGGAGGAGGACGTCTTGCCGGTGGCACACTGGGGACAGGCGCGGATATACTCCCCGACATCCTTCCGGAGCGAAGGCCACCAAAAGGTCCTCTGCAGAAGCGCCACAGTGTGTGCCATCCCCAGGTGGCACAAAAGTTTGGAGGAGTGGGCCCAATTAATCACCTCGCCCTGGACAGCGGATGGAACGAACAACCTCCCCGCTGGTCCCCCGCCCGGGTCCGCCTCGGTCTCCTGCGCTCTCATATCATCAATGTACACAAAGACAAATGAGCCTAAAAAGTCCCTCAACACGTCGTTGATAAGCCGTTGGAATATAGCGGGTGCGTTGGTCAGCCCAAACGGCATGACGAGGTATTTGAAATGACCGCTAGGGGTCTGGAACCCTGTCTTCCATTCATCACCCTCCCAGATCCACACCAGATGGTAGGCATTGCGGAGGTCTAGTTTGGTAAATCAGGAGGCCCCCCGGAGGGAGTCAAACGCCGTGTTGATGAGAGGGAGAGTGTATTTATCCTTGATGGTGATATTACTGAGCTCTCGGAAATCGATGCACGGTCTCAGCAAGCAGTCCTTTTTGCCCACGAAGAAGAATCCCGCCCCCACCGCCGAGGACGAAGGCTGAATTATGCCCAAGTTCAAGGACTCCTTGATATATGTTTCCATAGCCTCCCGCTCCAGAGCTGACAGGCTGTAAAGCCGAATAGATGGTAGCGGGGCTCCGGACCGGAGGTTGATGGCACAGTCGTATGGGCGATGGGGGGGAAGAGATAGGGCTTGGGTCTTACTAAAGGCGGCCCCCAGGTCGTGGTATTCCGGGGGAACCTTGGACAGATCGGGAGGAGGTGTGTCAGGGACACCGAGAGGCACGGATGGCGAGCAAGCAGCGGACTGAAGGCAAGCGCTGAGACAAAATGAGCTCCAAGAGAATAAGTTTCCGGAGCGCCAGTCAATCATGGGGTTGTGCAACCGGAGCCAGGGGTAACCTAGGATAACCGGGGAGGTGGAAACCGGAAGCCCAAACAACCTGAGCTGCTCACAATGATTTCCAGACACAATAACTGATACTGGAGCAGTTTGTTTTGACACCACGGCCAGTGGGGCTTTGGACAGAGCGATAAGTTTAAGTGATGTCTTTAATTGGTGACAAGGATGCCCCAATCGGGTTGCCAGTTCCCCAGAAATGAAGCTCTGCTCGGCCCCTGAATCAATAAGAGCATGTGTGGCTATCTCAACCTGATTATGAACAAAGCGGATAGGTAACAGGAATCTAGTGAGGGGATTGTCTTGGGGTGAGTCCATGAGTCCCCTTACTGCGACACACAGACTCCCTCTTTTGGCCGTATGGGACAAGTAGCAACCTCATGCTCCTCACTGCCACAATAAAGGCATAGACCTAACTCTCGGCGGTGTTGTTTCTCACCTAATGGTAACGTGGATTGCCCTACTACCATTGGCTCAGAGGAGTCTACAGAATCAGAGGGAGGTAAGCCCAGCAGGGGGAGCTGCAGGGAGCGGCGAAACTGGGTGCCTGAGTGACCAGAAGCTTTACGCTCGTTGGCCCACTCCCTTAACCAATTGTCCAGGCTAATGGCCAGAGAGATAAGCTCAGGTAACTTACTGGGCTCTTCTAAATGGGCTAGCTCATCCCTCAGGCTAGGGCTAAGACTCCGGACAAAGATGCTGCAAAGGGAGGCGTCCTCCCACTCCACCTCCGTGGCTACCACCTGGAAGTCTACAGCATAGTCGGCTATAGATTTGCTCCCTTGCCTTAAGTCAAGCAGCCGGGAGGTAAGCACGCTATCACGGTCGGAGTGGTCAAACACCTCGTTAAACTCACTGACAAACTGGTCATAAGTTAAAGTTGCATAATCAGCCCTAGCCATCACTGCGTAAGCCTAGGCTAATGCCCGCCCCTCCAGAAGACTTACTACATAGCCTATGCGGCTGTGACTGGTGGGAAAATCCCCTAGCACCCGCTGGAAAACTATCCCACATTGCAACAGGAATCCCCTAGCCTCCCCTAGCTTACCGTTGAAGCGTGTGGGCGTGGGAATTGGTGTCAGCCGGGATGGTGGAGACGGAGCAGGAAGGGAGCTAGCGGGGGCGGTAGAACTACCCGAAGCCGGAGGAAAGGGCTGAGGACCTGACAGGTGATCCAAGCGGGAGTTAATCTGCACCAGCTGAGTGAGTATAACCTGTTGTTGGTGTGATAATTGGTCTACTCGAGCCTCTAAGATGTTAACCTTGTGTGCTAGCGCATTGTCTGATGGGTCGTTTTGACGGAGTCGTACTGACATGATTCGGGACCCAGTAAGCAGACACAGACTCAAAAGTAAACTCAATTATCTTTATTGTGTAGTGAGTGTGTGAGTGTATGTGTGTATGTGTAAATGTAGCAGCCGGGGCGAGCAGAGCACCGTACAGTCTGGCAACCCTATGGAAGAGCAGAGATAGGGAGGATTAGTGTCAACACTCTGGAGAGAACTTCAGTTAGGTTAGGTCTTACTATCGATGAATTGGTGAACAGCTCAGGCTTGGCCCCGAAGGCTCCAGCCAAGGAAACAGCGTCTTCAGGCCCGGTTGCAGATGGAATGAGTGGAGGAGTTGTTGAGGTGTAATGTGGACTCGGTCCGCTGCCAGAAGGAAGAGGTCCGCCGCCACAGATTTCCGCCTGTGCACAGGGGAGCAGAGCGTAGAATGGTAATGAAGGTGAAGATGGCTTACTTGTCGTTGGGGAGTGAGAGCTCCCAGGTGAACGATGAGGGAGAGAAGGATTCTCTGGAAAACGACAATGAAGAGAAGGAATCTCTGGAGGACGTCAACGAAGAGAAGGAATCTCTGGAGCTAGACGAAGTGGTGTGCCGGTCTCATCAGACCAGGGAGAAAGATGACTCCATACAGACCTGCGGGCAGCACAGCTTAAATAGTTCAGCTGATGAGGAAAGCAGGTGTGCGCGCAGCTGTGGAGAATCAGGTAACAGGCAGGCAGAGCGAATCACCACACATGCAAGCGATTTGGCTTTGGCGCACCTCGCTCACTTTTTCTTGGCATCTTCAGATGAAACAAAGAGTCCATCACCTCAAAGGTATTGTGGTTTTCCAATCAAGTCAATAAATTCAACTCTAGCCTGTCTGTTTTGTTTAAACAGATGTAAAATATGTCGTCAGATGTTTAAAAGGACAGGACTTCCGGATCAGAGAGGATTGAAATGAAACTGTCTAGTTGCTTTTCAAACAGTTCCTCACTGTGGAAATTAAAGCATCCAATGCAGTATTACATTTCTCACATGTAAGAAGCAACTGATATTAACTTTAATTAATTTAAAGATTATCAAAACACAGCTGAAGTGGAGTGATACATATTCGGTGAAACATCTGAGTGTGATTGTCGGATAACAGAGTAACTCCTGGAATCCCTACTGTCCAATCAGATTGGTCGGTGGGACTAACTGCTGTATAAATCCAATTATTTGATGGTTTATCATTTTTTAAAATCCTTAATAAACGTGTATAAAATTAACCGTATTTACTTTTCCAATTGCCAAAGCTAAACTTGCCCTCAACTTGTAGAATCACCCATATAACGCTCACCACTAATTACATCATTAATGTCTGCTGCATCCTCCATCAACATTTACTGTTTTCTCCAGCTACTAAGCTTCTACTGCAGCTCCTGAGCTGTCATAGCAACTGCACAACTTTACTACAGTTTTTGCGAACACTCGCTGGAGCTGTGGTTTTGGGAAAGACCTGTGTTGTTCAACGATCCATCCAACTGTATAAGTAGCACCATCATACTTTGTTGGTTTGAGAAACACTTGAGTCGCGACTGCATAGTTCATACCACAGAAATTTCTACTTTAGCAACGATCCTTTTGGGAAACACACCCCTGGTTCAATATCTAATTGGTTCATCCTTGGGATAAGGGTCATCTCTGATGATGATGCCATAAAAAAATGTTTAAAAAAGCATATTTTAGATATAATCGAAATCATATGTGATCAAATGATCATAAAAAGTGACCAGACATACAGAATAGCATAACTTGTCCCTGTGTAGTAGGGTACAGTGTATCTGTTTAGCACAATAAAAGCCTGGAAGGTGGTAGCAAGTCTGAGTCATTTGGGAATTTTTTTTTCTGGTTGTCACGGACACTCAGAGGGCAGCGTTCCAGTGAACAGGAGGTGAGTGCAGTGACATAAGCGGGACGCAATGCCCCTACCATACAAGATATGCTCACAAAACCTACATATGGAGGGGTCAAGGGCGTGCACACCGATGCACGAACACTCATGCTTTTGTGAGGTGTAAAACATATAGCATCAGAGTGTTTCGAGCATTTGTTGTTCATTTAATCTAATTTTTGTTTAGAATTTCTAAGCATTGTTTGATGCTATTTAAATGAATCCAGTGATTTTTTTTTTTTTCAGCCTGTGAGCAAATGCAGTACAACACAGACCGCGTCTGGCTCCATACGCTTGGCAGCATCCTGTGCACACACTGTGCGCGTGCTGTAAATAGCCAGAGTGTGTCGTGCATCTCTGCTGCGTTTGGACCTATTTTAGAGCTGACACAGGAAACAGGGCCATTCTGACAGCCACCCTGCCAGCCGGTACTGCACACAGCAGCCCCGGAACCTTCTGTCTCACACACACATACGTACGTGCGCGTGCGTACACACAGACGTGCAGGCACATAAACAGAGAGACCAGATTTTTCCATGTTAACAACCCACTGGTACTTAATCCACCTCATAGACTTCCACGAATCATTTAATTTCCTTTTTAAGGCAACACTCTTTTCTTTCATCCTTCAGTTCGATCCCAGTTTGCCACAATCTCCGAATGTAAAGGCTCTTAATAAAGGCCCCATGCTGCGTCCGTTGGTGCTCTCATGTCCTCTGCACTCTTCCTTCTCGCCTTGATTGTTGTCCCATTTAAAGGTCAAACTCAAACTTGTAGTGCATTTGGTGGTTTGACTTTAGATTCCACTGGGAAAAACATAGCTGGTTTTCTGTGCTGCATATCCCTGCATAATGGTAAGCAAAACGATAACTCTGGCAGAGGGGAGCTCAATTACCCAAGCACAGGTTTCTGGTTACAGATGCAGGAGACAGCTGGAGATCCAGCTCTGTATACAGAGTTAATTTAAAGTTAATTCAGGTTGTTTGTTGTTCTGGTTTATTGTTTCTGCGCACTTCTGTTTCCCCCGCTTGTCCGCCAGGGTGATGTAATTTAATTCTGCGTCTTTGTACTCCATTAATTCCATAAATAATTTGTGGGAATTTGTGATACAGTGGGAGCAACTCTGAGAGTTTAAACCTAAATGAAGCTGCATCTTATTGATATGACAGTGCTTGCTCATTTAGAGACCGTTAGCACACAGACGAAAATGCTTCTTCAAAGGCTGCAGCAGAGTCCCTCTCACCAGCCTCTCATATTTGGGTTGGAAGATAAATTCTACAGGCTGCCTCTGCCTTCCTATGTAATTATGTGCACGGTGATGTGCCTTTACAGCCTGCCTAACCGTCGGAAATTATCTCCTGGAAATGAAGTCCAATTAATTTTGGCACTTTGCAGGCGTACGTGTGTGCAGAAACACTGTAATGACACTTAACGGGAAATTGGCTCCTGTTGGAATATTTAATAAATAACTTGTGAGGTGAAACAACCTCATATGATAGTGACAATCGTATTGTGGCTTGTTCTGCATTATAAAGCACATACACATACACTTGAATTTAATAAAATTTATAGACGGCACACTAACATGTCCCAGATTTCCTTATACATCTTAACTGCATGTAAGCCATGTCCTTTTCTATTAATTTGTCTGCTGCTGAGTAAAAGTAAAATGTCTGATTACAACGTTTTCAGAGCGGGTTAGATAAAAGGAACTTGATTCACGCATGGCTATACACTATCAGTCTCATCCAAAATGTAAGTCTATAAAAGGAAACAGCATTCTTTTAGGGTCAGTGACATACTGTGTCGCGCCACAGCAGCTCTCTATTGTAGAGTGCACTGTGATGAGTCGGCACTTTCACAGAATAGCACCTTTTGCTTTTTGTCCCTCCGAGTCTGGGTATTCCGCTCAGAGCTACTGTTCAGACACAAGTATCCATGCATTTGTTTTCCTTCTTCCTTGTGATAAATACTAAACGTATCAGTGTAGGACTATTTTTAAAGTATCTGCTTACATATATCAAACCGTTACTTTTAAATCCCTAATCAAAACTTAATATGTACTTAAGTACATTTTAGTCTGATAGCATCAGACTAGCATTGCTGCAGTGGATTTGGGTAATTGCTCATCTCTTCAAGCAAATATTTATTGTTTCTAAGAAATTGAGTAGATTAAAACATAAACATTCAGTCTTTTTTGTGAAATGTTTAGGATGTCACTGTTATCTGCAAAAGTGGGAAGTAGAACTGGATATTCTCCAGTATCAATGTTGGAATATTTCATTCAAAATAGGAAAAAAAGAACTAGCTAAGAGCCGGAATTTAGCAAAGGTCAAAGTCAAAATCTTTTGTAAATTCTTAAAGAATAAACAAGTGGGGGGTCTTAAAAAGCAATCGCTAACTTACAACCCCAATTCCAATTAAGTTGGGACATGGTAAATGTAACGGAAAAGGAATACAATGATTTGCAAACCCCGTTCAACCTATATTCAAATGAATACACTACAAAGACAAGATATTTAATGTTCAAACTGATAAACTTTATTTTTTTTCTTTGTAAATATTCACTCATTTTGAATTTCATGCCTGCAACACATTCCAGCAAAGCTGGGACAGGGGCAAGTTTACCACTGTGTTACATCACCTTTCCTTTTAACAGCACTCAATACAGGTACAGCTCAAAAAATTAGAATATCATGAAAAAGTTCAATATTTTTTGTCACTCGTTTCAGAAAGTGAAACCCATATATTATATAGATTCATTACACACAGAGTGGTATATTTCAAGCGTTTATTTATTTTAATTTTGATGATTATGACTTACAGCCCATGAAAACCCCAAATTCAGTTTCTCAAAAAATTAGAATATTACATAAAATTAATTTTAAAAAATAGTTTTTAAATAGAAATGTTGGCTGACTGAAAAGTATGTCCATGTACACACTCAATACTTGGTCGGGGCCCCATTTGGATTAATTACTGTATCAATGTGGCGTGGCATGGAGGTGATCAGCCTGTGGCACTGCTGAGGTGTTATGAAGGTCCAGGTTGCTTTGATAGTGACCTTCAGCTCATCTGCATTGTTGGGTCTGGTGTCTCATCTTCCTCTTGACAATCCTCCATAGATTCTCTATGGGGTTTAGGTCAGGAGAGTTTGCTGGCCAATCAAACACAGTGATGCCATGGTCATTAAACCAGGTTTTGATACTTTTGGCAGTGTGTGTGTATGTGCGTGTGTGGGGGGTGCCAAGTCCTGCTGGAAAATGAAATCAGCATCTCCATGAAGCTTGTCAGCACAGGGAAGCATGAAGGGCTCTAAAATTTCCCGGTAGACGACTGCGCTGACTTTAGTCTTGATAAAACACAGTGGACAAACACCAGCAGATGACATGGTTCCTCAAATCATCACTGACTGTGGAAACTTCACACTAAACCTCAAAGCAACTTAGATTCTGTGCCTCTCTGCTCTTTCTCCAGACTCTGGGACTTTGATTTCCAAATGAAATGCAAAATTTACTTTTATCTGAACAGAGGTCATCTGCTGGTGTTTGTCCACTGTGTTTTATCAAGACCAAAGTCAGCGCAGTCGTCTACTAGGAAATTTTAGAGCACTTCATGCTTCCCTCTGCTGGCAAGCTTTATGGAGATGCTGATTTCATTTTCCAGCAGGACGTGGCGCCTGCCCACACTGCCAAAAGTATCAAAACCTGGTTTAAAGACCATGGTATCACTGTGTTTGATTGAACAGCAAACTCTCCTGACCTAAACCCCAAAGAGAATCTATGGAGTATTGCCAAGAGGAAGATGAGAGACACCAGACCCAACAATGCAGACGAGCTGAAGGTCACTATCAAAGCAACCTGGACCTTCATAACACCTCAGCAGTGCCACAGGCTGATCACCTCCATGCCACACCACATTGATACAGTAGTTAATCCAAATGGAGCGCCGACCAAGTACTGAGTGTTGACATGGACATACTTTTCAGTCGGCCAACAATTCTGTTAAAAAACTAATTTTTAAATTAATTTTATGTAATATCCTATTTTTTTGAGAAACTGAATTTGGGGTTTTCATGGGCTGTAAGCCATAATCATCAAAATTAAAATAAATAAAGATTTGAAATATTTCACTCTGTGTAATGAATCTATATAATATATGGGTTTCACTTTCTGAAATGAGTGACAAAAAAATATTGAACTTTTTCATGATATTCTAATTTTTTGAGATGTACCTGTAAGTGTTTAGGAACTGAGGACAGTTACTGTTGAACTTGGTGTGTGAAATTCTTTCCTATCCTTACTTGATATACGATTTCAGTTGCTCAGCAGTCTGGGGTCTCTGTTAGTGTATTATGGGCTTCATAATGCACCACACATTTTCAATGGGAGACAGGTCTGAACTGCAGGTAAGCCAGTCTACTACGAAGCCACGCTATTGTAACACATGCAGAATATGGCTTGGCATCGTCTGGCTAAAATAAGCAGGGACATCCCTGAAAAAGACATTGTTGCTCCAAAACTTATGTGTACCATTGAACATTAATGCTGCCTTCACAGGTGCAAGTTACCCATGCCATGGGCACTAACACACCCTCACACCATCACAGATGCTGGCTTTTGAACTTTGGACTGACAACAGTCTGGGTGGTCCTTAGCCCATGATTTAAAAAAACCCCCAACAACCTGAAATATGGACCACAGCACACTTTCCCACTTTGTGTCAGTCCATCTCAGATGAGCTCGGGCCCAGATCAACTGGCGGTGTTTCTGGGTGTTGTTGATATATGGCTTTTGCTTTGTATGGAAGTAGTTTAACTTGCACTTGTAGCGACAAACTGTGTTAACTGACAATGATTTTCCGAAGTGTTCTGAGCCCATGTGGTAATATCCTTTACAGAATTATGTTGGTTTTTAAAGCAGTGTTGCCTGAGGGATCGAAGGTCACAGGCATTCAATGCTGGTTTCGGCCTTGCTGCTTATATGCAGAAATTTCTCCAGATTCTCTGAATCTTTTGATGATATTATGGACTGTAGATTATGAAATCCCCAAATCTTTCCAATTGAAACCATTATTCTTAAACTGCTGGACTAGTTGCTCACACAGTTGTTCACATATGGTGAACCTCACCTTATCCTTGCTTGTAAATGACTGAGCCTTTCAGGGAAGCTCCTTTTATACCCAATCATGACACTCACCTGTTTCCAATTAACCTGCTCACCTGTAGAATATTCCATAAAGGTGTTTTTTGAACATTCCTTCCACTTTCCCAGTCTTTTCTTATCATTGCCCCAGCTATTTTGGAATGTGTTGCAGGCATCAAATTCAAAATGAGTGAATATTTGCAACAAAACAGTAAAGGTTATCAGTTTGAATATTAAATATATTGTCACTGTAGTGAATTCAATTAAATATAGGTTGAAAAGGATTTTTAAATCATTGTATTTTGTTTGTATTTACATTTTACATAACATCCCTACTTCTCTGGAATTGGGGCTGTATATTGCAGAGCAAGCCATCTTTATTTTACACAGCTGTTTAAAACACATTTTCAAACAATTGTCAATTTTGTAACTTAAAACATGCAGTCCTTCTCAACTTAGTTGAAAAGAATGCATTAATTCACTGTTACGTGAATAAATGCATTCTTTCTTTCTTTCTTTCTACTAATTACACATGCTTACCCACTACCTAGTGCCATTCTGGTCTGCTTAGTTCCCTACAGTATATTACATACCAGGTGAGTGTGTGCCAATGTCTGTCTATCTCAGTGTGTATGAACCTACAACTGACCCATTCAGCTTCGCTGTTTGGCACGTAATGGCCACAGAGCGGTGTAAGTGTCATCCTGAACGTGTGCTTGGCAGGCAATCTATGCTATTAGCAAGCGCTAACAGTTTTATTATTAGAAAATAAACGGTATGCTGCAAAACTCTGAATATTATTAGCACCTCACCATCTGGATCTGACAGCTGTGTTCAGCCACCATCATGGCTGAATTGCTAAAGGCTATATCTGAAATCTCCACTCTTTATTATATACCGCACTTTTACACTCTTTCCGTGTTTGTCAGAGACGATCCTCTTTCATGTTGTTTGCCTTAAGAATTTGTTGTATAACTTTGTTTGTGATGGTAAAATCGGGTTTTCTTACTACTCCAATTAAGTGACTTTTTTTAAAATGTCCAAACAAAACCCCCAAAAGAATTGTGGTGTTTACATTGCCCCCACAAGAGCATGGTCCACTATTGTCCTTCCATATAAACTTGACACACAACAAAGACATCACTAAAGGATGGCTACAATAAGTTATAATTCTTATTTAAAATTAGAGACATACTCTTTGTGATGCTTCTCTGGAGCCTCTTTCATCTTAAGCTCCAAAATGCCTTTTATGCATGTGTTTTAGACCGTGTCTGCAGGGATACCTTTATGATTTTTTTTCCCCAGATGTATGTTTTTCATCCCCGGTCACATAGCTTTGCAAGGCTTTATTTAAACAGATAACCTGCTACCAGAAGCCCCCAGCTTCCCCTAAACCTCCCAGCTCCCCTCCTTGCCTCCCAGTCCTTAACAACAACCCCCATTCAAAGGAGGTACCTCCAGAAATTAACACTCTTATTGCAGACACTGCAGAAAAGCCAACCCTCTAGTGCTTCTTTTTTCTGGCGAAAAATATATATAAAAAAGTTTTCTCCACTAAAACAGGCTAACTGCTTCTAGGCATGCATCTCCTGTGCACAACCTAATCTACATGCATACTTACCATCCTTGATATTTCGGGACGTCACTGCCAAGAAGCGTGAAGGACTCTGGATGGCATGAGAATCCATTTCACATATAGATGCACAGAGTTAGCACACAGAAATAGTATGTTTTCAATTTCACTGACCCTCCTCATATTTTGCCATGGTTATCTGCTGTCTAGTTCTGTTTATTTGAGTGTCTCTTCACTGTATGCAAACTTTAGAGAAAGCTTCTTTGTTTTTCTTTTTTTCAAGTATTGAAAAAAAAATAATCAATTGTTTAGTTATTTGACCAGTGCAGATTCTACCAAGAGAAAATAACAGTACTAGAAAAATGCAGAACAAGCTTGTCGTTTCTGTTTAAAGCCTCAAATATTCAACTCAACTCATTTTTCATTATTATTTACAACAAATCGACCAAATACACTGTCCGTTCCAACCTGCCGAATATGACCCAGTGGAGTGTTTTTAATATGGGTTCACCCCGTTTCACCATTTCAGGAGCCTTTCGATACACTGGTGAGTGTTGAACATGTAAGCAGGTAACCTGCTTGCCTGCTTTAAACCCACCTGGACCCCACATAGGTTCAGTGCAGGTGAGCAGGTTTCAGTAACACTGGTGCCATAGGAAAAGTCCATGTGGACAAACAGATGGGGCCAACACAAACCCACATGGGAACCATAAAACAGCCCAGATTTAACCTACGGTGGGGCCCACACGGACCTGCTGGCTGGACTTGTTCCCTTTTTTTCATGCTTATGTAATGGTTAAATTCATTTAAAGTAAAGGTTTCTAGCTACTTTAAACACATCACAATTGTACAGCTCCATGCCACTTCATGTCATTATTTACACCACCACTAGAGGTCACTTTTTTCAAATCCTAGCTATCGACCATCATACCTGCTGGCGAAAACAACCTATCCAGTTAGAGGGAAGTCTCATTGTTTACTGTGACATTACTGTATATGCTCAACCATCTATTGGTCTCCCGTTTGTGATGCCATACATCTTTTTAAAAGAACTACTCTAGTCAGTTGTGCATGAGCATATGGAAGTATGGATATACGTCACTGCTGTCAGGCCTCACTCAGCATTTACTGAGGCCCTGGGAAGTGACTCCTTTCATCAGAAATGTGCCACTGGCTGGTGAAGATCAATGTTAATGAAAGCCCAAACACTGAGATGGAGAGAAAAAGCCTGACAGCTAACAAGCAACTACAGCCTGAACTGCTAGCTGCAAGAAGCTAACACTGGCACACTTAGATGTTGAGCGAACTGGAGGTCCACAGCTGAGATGCAAAGATGAGGTGCACCTTTATTTCACTGCCCAACACCTCAGCAAGGCTGAGGTCTTAATGGCCGGCATTAAGTAAGGTAAGTCTGCACTCCCATATGTTCATGGGTTGCTGAGTAGGGTAGCACATTAAAATATGAATGGCACCACACACTGAACGCCCCAAGATGTTTAACCATATAATTTCACAAGGAGTGACAGTCAACACTGCAATGCAGAATGATGACTTTGACAGAGCAAACATTTACCTTGAACACGAAAGAACAGTTGATGCACACATTCTTAAAGGGAGACCTTACCTTATAATGACAACTCATGTATCTGGATAAAAAATTAAATCCCACTGTCAAGAAGTTCTAGGTAATTCTATTTTGGTTCAGACCTTTAATATGCAGCAATTATTAGACTGGGCATCCATATGCAAGAAATGGAGGAATTTGTAGATGTTTGTGACAATACTGAGCAACTGAGTTATTCTGCTAAGAGAGGGAGAGGGAGAGAGAGAGAAAACCGTTTTGTTTTGGACTTCCTGCAATTCATAACACAGTATGGTGGTGTTTTCTTCAGCACTACACGAATACAGTCTAAATAAACAGTTTCTGAAAAGCTATAAACAAGCACACTCATTTTATGTCGCCTGAGGTTTGCAAAAGGACCACTTTGTGTGATGGTGTGTGTAAGTGTTTGCACATTTATGCAGCTAAATGTGCACATCTGTGTGCTACGTGGTAATGCACTTGTCTTGAGCCTGACCACAAATCAAAGTGATGGTTGGCAAGTACCACATAAGAGAAAAGAAATGAAGCAGATAAGAGCTGAGATCAAACAGACCTCCCCCCAGTTGAAAGCCCCCCTCAAGGGGCAGGACGGCTGCAAAGCGCTACTCAGTGTACGTCTCATTTAGTGAAGCAGGACCGCAACCACTAACGAGGTGATAACACAGACAGACGATAAGTTATTAAGAAAATGAAATAGAATCTGTCCCATCACTTTTCTTTGCTCCGTCTTTGAGAGTCACGGTGCAGTATTTAATGACACTGTACAGAATAACGCCCTTGTCTAAATACAGTCTATGATTTCAGTACCTCAATGACTATATAATATGTTGGTCTGAAGTGAGATCTAAGCTGGAGAGGTCCAAACACGACAGACAATGGACCTCTGAGGACAGATGAGCAGTGGCATT
The DNA here is from genome assembly GCA_020510985.1 of Pholidichthys leucotaenia. Classification (NCBI taxonomy): domain Eukaryota; kingdom Metazoa; phylum Chordata; class Actinopteri; order Cichliformes; family Pholidichthyidae; genus Pholidichthys; species Pholidichthys leucotaenia. The sequence goes on along the minus strand of CM035837.1, from coordinate 335,600,327 downwards.
GATGAGAGTTTTCTGTCACTGGCTGGGAGCCAGGTCCTAGTGTGGACTGTGGAGTGTTAGAGTTTGACAAGACTGAACACTGTTTCTCTGACAGTCGACATACGCCTCTCTATCTGAGGCCAGACCATATCCAGACTACCTCTGCTTCCAAGTTGCTTCTTTTATGGCTTTTAGATTAAGTTTTCCTCTTTAAACTGTAAATATCTCTATTATTTAAATTGTGGCAAATCTGACGCAAAGACGCTTCATCTTTTGCACGTGTTGTTGCTTAGTCTTTTTAATCTCAATATTTAGTGTGTTATACTTTATTTATCCCACAGGGAAATTCGAGGGCATCCACCTGGATGAGGAACCAGTATCCTCTACCATTCACGTCTAGGGCCACTTTAGAGTCTCCAATTAACCTAACTTGCATGTTTTTGGAATGTGGGAGGAAACCAGAGCACCCAGAGTAAACCCACGCAAGCATGGGGAGAACATGCACACTCCACACAGACTGGCCCTGCTGGCTGCTGGATTTGAACCCATGACTTTGTTATTGTGAGGCAGCAGGCTAACCACTACCTACCATGCTTTTAGTATTCTCTTTTGTTTGGTTATGCAAAACAACAGCTTATCATAACTATTTCCTATTTGCCATTATTTCTAGTATCCAGGCTTCACTAAATTTGTTCCATTCTTCTGAGTCGAGTGTTCCTTAGTAGAGTTTAAAAAAAAAAAAGTCAAGGAAAATTATACCATTTTCAGATTACTGCAGATTTTTAAAACAGATGCTTTCAGTTTTGCCATGAACCTAAGTTTCCTATTGTGGAATACATCTTATGACGGGGTACTCAAACCCAGTAGAGAAAGCCTTACAAATTTGTCAAATACAGTATGGTAGGAACCACTGTCACTAGAGGAGGTTAGTATGCAGCATTTTGTCCAGCTGTCTGTGTCTTATTCATCTCAGGTAGTCGGTGTCCTTCAAGGAACTGGCTTTTGACTGACTCTATTAATGACAGGGTTATGCCATCAAAGACAGCTTTCCTACAATCACCCCCTCCCCTCCCATTTAAAAGACAAATTGTTCTATGGGTGAAATACTGACTTATCTTGTAAATTGTCCCTGCGGTACAATTCATACAGCAATGAATACAATGGCACACTCTTACAATTGAAATAAGGTGTTCAGCTTGCTCTTCTTTTGTGCTTTGCCGAGAAACACTTTAAAGACCGTTTTTTTTTCCCCAAATGAGAGATTTGATAAGTTACGTTTCTACGTGGAGAAAATGTGCGGCATGTGTGGATATGAAGGATGGTGTATGTCATGAATGCCGTGTAGAGAAAATGCTATTAAATAAATGGACTATGCAAGACAAAGACTTTGATATTATCATAATTAAAAGTGAGCCGCACCATATGGTGAGGGAGAGGAAGCCGCTCATAAACAATCAAACTGAAAGCCTCTCGGTGGACAGAAATACATGAAACGCTCATTTTTCAACTCCAACAATTGACAAGTCTTAACCTACACTTTTCTATAACCTTCTCTTCTCCTCATCCTGGATGTGAGTGCGTGTCTGGTCAGTGCCCCGACCTGCGAGGGGTCTACAGTATACTCCAGGAATAGTCCAGTCACGTGGGCGCTCTGTGGGATCTGTTCCCCAGGCAGGAAGCTGTTATATGGTTACAGTTATTTCTGTTGTCTGTCTGGGGATAGTTTTTACTGTGCTCCAGAAGATCAATAATTGTCATAAAAAAGACTGCGTCACCCGGTGCCCTCTTTGAGCAACACAGTGATGCATTCTGTGTCTGCGCGTGCGTGCAGAGTGCAGATTTGTGGTCGCACTTGAGGAGCGCGAGGAGTATTTTGATCTTCTGTGCATGCGTACGTGGGATATCAAAGGGACATTTGCGCGTGCGTGTTGGCGTGTGTGTTTTGCACCTGTTCCTGTGTTGAGATAAGATGAGGTGCGACATGATGAGAAGCGCGAGCACGATATTTTAGACAATCTAAAGGGCGTGTGAAAAATGTTTATGTGAGAGGAAACGTGCTGCAGACAGTGAGGTATTCGAGGTTGTGTTTTTAGATGTTGTTATGTCTGGAAAACTGGGGAAGGACCGACAGAGAGTGGCGTCTGTTGGGAACACGAACTTTATTACAAACTGTAGAATCAGGCAGTACAGGTTGTTGTCGGGGGGCTGAGCGCCAAAGAAAGCCGAAAGAGAGGAGCTGAAAGTGGCCGCAAAATGGCTGTCCCTCACATTATATGTGCTCAGCGCGATGATGTCACCAAGCGGCCGCGTCACCACGCCAACGCCAACCAAACTTGTGGTTTTCTTATATCACAGATGTGTTACATTATGATATAACGATGGGGTGACACAGGTCAGCTGCAGCGTGTTGCCGTTTGTCTACAGCCTGTTCACTTGTGGTGTTTTCGTGCGACTTATAACCAGAGGTCTGTTGCAGTAAACGCCGCCCTTCACTTCTATGACCTGTCGTGTCCAACTGCTCTCCTCTTCTGTCCTGTTTTTTTTCTTTTTTGTCTAGAAAGCCCCGTCTATAGCACGTCTGCCAAGTATCTGCATCTCTCCTATAACTTGTCTGCTGCACAACAGTAAATGCACCACCACAGCCCCAAAGCTGCAGTCAGCCCAGGGGACTTCAAGAGGAGGTCCTATAACGGCGCAGGCAACGGAAGCTGGCTCCCAGCTAATTGGTTCCTGTGTTAGCGGCACACAGAGACGGTGTCAGACTCAGCACTTTCCCTCCCTCACTCCCTCTTCTCCCCCCCCCCCCCCCCCTTCATCCATCCTTCCCTGCCTGCCAACCACAGATGCCGCAGGTTCAACTTCCCTTTAGGGCACACGGCTGAGCTAATATGTACATTGGTAGGTGTTTGTGTGCCGACAGAGAACTGAGGTGTGGCCCTACCACTGACAAGTTTGATGCATAAATCCACACAGCTGCAATAATCAAGTTTAAGTAGGTAGAAAAATAAACGGATTGCGTTTTGGAATGAAGATTCCAACTCTGCCACATGTATTTTTCCCGACTCGGCGATGTCCAGTTCATATTTATCATGACTAATTTACACTAGGCAACTATACCTGTCTCTCTCTGTCCTTTGTGTCAGTCCCAACACACGGACCTCTCCATAGGCACAGCAGATGAAGGTCAACGTCTGACTCTGTTTATACCGCCCTTCCCCCTCAAACACACACCAGCGCTCCCTTAGCCAATGGCACCAATGACAGGGAAGGTAGACTCCATTCCAGGTAATCACAGTTTGGAGGCGTCTATGTTCTCAAGTGTAAACGGATGCTTCCTCTGTGTGTGTGTGCGTGTGCCTTTTCATACTGTGAGAAGAGATGACTGCGAGGTGTATCCCACTGAGTTAGAGTGGACTCGAAGAATCGGCCACAGACTTGGTGTTTGCTCAACCCCAGTCGTGTGCTGTGTTTATCGTGGCAAGGTGCCCCCCTTCACAAATAGGCTAAAACTTTGCCAGCATGTCACAAACTCACATTTACTAAGCATTATATTCTACATTCTCACATTCTTGTCAGATGATGAACGTTGTGCATCTGTGCTGTGCTGTCTTGCAGTTACTGTAAATATTTTTATACCCTCTGTAGCAGCAAGGGAACCGGATTCTCCAAAGTAAAACACTTTCTCCTAAATGTGCATTAATTAACCTTTTATACAAAAGCATAACATTTTAAAATGGCAACACAGATTTATCATTTTTATATTTAATATTTTGAATTGTCTAAACATAACCATAAATGCGAGCTGCTGGCAGGAGCAGATATTATAGGCAATTAAAAAAAAAATACCAATTTTTCTAAGCCAGGTTAATTTTTTCTTTACTGTTTTGCAGCAAACTACACTTTCTCATATACAGGACACATAATTATAATTTTCATGGAGATAAGTCTGAGTCAAAGGGTTGCCTTTGAGATGGATTGCCTGGAACAAGAATCTTTGTGTCACAGAATCTTGTCTCGTGTCACATCTTTAAATTGCTGCGGTCTCCCTTTGGCCTGTCGACTCCAGAGATGACCTCCTCTGTGAGGGTGGCAGCCCAGGCTTGGCCCCATCTCTGCCCCAGTGCATTAAACATTGATGGAGCAGCAAAGGAAGGCTGGAGCCTGTCTCTCACTGTGGTCTGGCCCATGCCGGAGTCTCTTCTCCGACTGCAACATGTCTCCTTTCAACTACTCTCCTTCCTTTTGTGATTTATATATTTGCTCCCACTGTGGTTATTTGAATGCGGCTGAATGAAGCTGTCTGCAGCAAGTGCTGCTCAGAGGAAACACATCGAATCTCTTGAAATGAGAGTGATAAGTTTTGTCTGCAGCAGCCAGTTGTGGCCAGTTGCAGAGAGTGAGACGTGACTTCCTGGAAATGACTCCTGTGTGTGTGTTGGATTCCTGTATTTGCATCACTGTCTATATGTGGTGCATTTATGTTACGCATTATGACTTACCACAGAACAAAGCTTTATGAAAGGAAGTGGTAGGAGACACAAGGCGGCAATACTTTCTTTATCAGTGTGTGTGTTTGCATATCAGGGCTCATGTGTAGCAGTGCCAGTTCTACGTAATGATAACTGAAAAAGTTTTCTCAGTTTTGCTTTGTGGTGCTTGAAGTGTATAGAGGTCAAAAATATTGAAAAATTAAATGTGCATATGGAGTAGGTAACACAGTGTGTATTGTACAGTGGTAAAAAAAAAAAAAAAACGCAAAAATTTGGCCACCCTGTATATTTTTTAATTAAAACGTTGCAAAGACAGTCTCTTTATGATATGGAATAAATAACTATATTACAAATAAACACTAATGCAAAACAACTTTTTAATAAACTTGAATGAAAAAATCAAATACACAATTGTGAAAGTGCAAAAGTCTGAGCACCAAACATGCTTAATTAATTATGCACACCAATTTAAAAAGAGAATCTACAAAATATGCTATCTGCTATATGTTGCTACCAACCTCGTCTCAGTAAAAAACGTAGCTAATCAACATTTTACACCCCTCTAAAATCATGCATTTGCATGTAAAACAAAAAATAACGTGCCTTGCTACGTTTTTACGAGCAGGACTTCATGCCTTTATTCACTGCCCATGTGCAAAAAGTCCTCACCGCGCCTCCAACGGACATGAGCAGAACAACACCTGTTTTAGACGGCCTTCCAGTGCTCCTCCAGCGGGTGGGACGGGTGGTATGTGGCTATTTACACAGACTTTCATGCACCGACATCAACAACATGGGTTCAAGTCCCATGCTCAACTGTGAGTGACTTTTTTGCTCGCTATTTTTCTTTGTTTCTCACTCCACTAATGAAAGGTTAGATTTAGGCGTTACCTCCTGAGAGGTTAGGGTTAGCTGTTAGATGGTGAAAGACAATAAAAGTGACAGGAACACAAACTGGCAAACTTGAAGCTGTCACTAGACACCTTTCTTAAAGCTGTGAACGCCACATATCCACTGCATGTGAAAATTGTTTTTTACATGTCTGTGTATGATTTCTCCAAATTTTTGTATGCAATTGTATACAGGTACTGTACATCTCAAAAAATTAGAATATCATGAAAAAGTTCAATATTTTTTGTCACTCATATGTTATATAGATTCATTACACATAGAGTGAAATATTTTAAGCCTTTATTTCTTGAAATTTTGATGATTATGGCTTACAGATAATGAAAACCCAAAATTCAGTGTCTCAGAAAATTAGAATATTGTGAAAAAGTTCAATATTGGAAAGTCATGGTGTCACACCCTAATCAGCTAATTAACTCAAAACACCTGCAAATGTTTCCTGAGGCTTTAAATGGTCTCTCAGTCTGGGTCAGTAGGCTACACAATCATGGGGAAGACTGCTGACTTGACAGATGTCCAGAAGACAGTCACTGACACCCTCCACAAGGAGGGTAAGCCACAAAAGGGGCTGCACGGTGGCGCAGTGGTTTAGCACTGTGGCAGCACAGTTTTACCTTTGGCCGGGGGACCGCGGGGATCATGAGATCGTGGGTTCGATCCCAGCCCCCGACCAACAGTGAGCTGTGTGGAGTTTGCATGTTCTCCCCGTGTTGCGCGGGTTTACTCCGGGATTTCTCCGGTTTCCTCCCGCACACCAAAACATGTAGGTTTAGGGCGCTCGCGCACGCAGCGACCAGCAGCCGGTGGCTTGTCACCAGACTGCAAACCGAGTCTACCTACGGGTAAAAATAATTTAAAAAAAAAAAAAAAAAAAAAAAAGGTCATTTCTAAAGAAGCTGGTTGTCCACAGAGTGCTGTATCCAAGCATATTCATAGAAAGTTGAGTGGAAGGAAAAACTGTGGTTGGAAAAGGTGCACCAGCAAAAGGGATAACTGCAGCCTTGACAGGACTGTCAAGCAAAATCCATTCAAGAATTTGGTGGAGCTTCACAAGGAGTGGACTGAGGCTGGAGTCAGTGCATCAAGAGCCACTACGCACAGATGAATCCTAGACATGGGCTACAAATGTCGCATTGCTCGTGTCAAGCCACTCCTGAACCAGAGACAACGTCAGAAGCGTCTTACCTGGGCTGTGGAGAAAAAGAACTGGACTGTTGCTCAGTGATCCAAAAGTCCTCTTTTCAGATGAAAGTAAATTTTGCATGCCATTTGGAAATCAAGGCCCCAGAGTCTGGAGGAAGAGTGGGGAGGCACAGAATCCACGTTGCCTGAAGTCCAGTGTGAAGTTTCCACAGTCAGTGATGATTTGGGCTGCCATGTAAGCTGCTGGTGTTGGTCCACTGTGTTTTCTGAAGTCCACAGTCAACGCAGCCATCTACCAGGACATTTTAGAGCACTTCATGCTTCCCTCTGCTGACAAGCTTTTTGGAGATGCTGATTTCATTTTCCAGCAGGACTTGGCACCTGCCCACACTGCCAAAGGTACCAAAAGCTGGTTCAATGACCATGGTGTTACTGTGCTTGATTGGCCAGCAAACTCGCCTGACCTGAACCCTATAGAGAATCTATGGGGTATTGTCAAGAGGAAGATGAGAGACACCAGACCCAACAATGCAGATGACCTGAAGGCCGCTATCAAAGCAGCCTGGGCTTCCATTACACCTGAGCAATGCCACAGACTGATCACCTCCATGCCACGCTGCACTGATGCAGTAATTCATGCAAAAGGAGGCCCAACCAAGTATTGAGTGCATAGAAATGAACATACCTTTCAGAAGCCTGACATTTCTGTTTAAAATATCCTTTTTGTAAATTGATCCTATGTAATATTCTAATTTTCTGAGACACTGAATTTTGGGTTTTCAGTATCTGTAAGCCGTAATCATCAAAATTTCAAGAAATAAAGGCTTGAAACATTTCACTCTATGTGTAATGAATCTAGTAATATATGGGTTTCACTTTCGTCGGCCTCCGTCAGTCTATGATGACCATGGAAGAGAATCCTAAACGTCTACTCTGCTGGAACAGCACCGCCTGTGGCTGAACAGGCCGATGCGCGAATGGCAGTCCCTGTCACACAGGTCGCACTTGTGGGTGGTCTCCGTGCTGCTGGGTCTGTGGCGGTCCTTCCTGCGGGTCCTTTTTTCATCTGCAGCAGCAGTCAGTCTCTCTTCACCCGCCTTGAGCTGTCTGGTCAGGGTGCCTCTCCATTTGGAGCAGTCCGTTGCAAGGTCCTCCCAGCGCTCCTCCCTGGGTTTCACTTTATGAAATGAGTAATAAAATAATGAACTTTTTCATGATATTCTAAATTTTTGAGATGTACCTGTATATACATATAGAGTACGTAAAAAGCAAAATGCGCTCATTTTTAAGGACAGTAGAACAACTTGGAGTCCAGAACCAACACGTTAAAGAAGTATTAAGTTAACATTAGCCTGTCTCACTCATCTTTACCCAGGACAGCCTTATACTGGGGGATCTGGCCTACAACCAACAAGTGGGGAAGTTCAGCAGCATATCAGACTGTTAAGACTATAAATGTATTTATGGAGCACAATGTGAGTTGGGTCTGGGTATTGGATGGTGAGCGAGTGAAACCTCTAAAGCTGTCATATATGAGCGTCGTCATCCCAGTTCTGTGGGTGACTGAATTGGACATCGTATTTCTGCATGTACGCATATGCGGCAGTTTCTGTGGCTGGAGAAAGTTTTTGTTCATAAAGATAATCATGTCGGATTATGTGGCCATAGGGCATGGGGAGTTCATAGATAATGCAAATATTCTGTGCTGGTGTGTTGGATCCGGAGAAAAGTCTGCAGACAGATAAACTGTACACTGGCCTCTCTGGCTGTAACCTTTTATGCAACCCTCAGGCAAATGTGCGTTCTGACGTGCACAAAGCAGAGGTATGATTCAGTTTATCCTGTAAGCACACAAGCAAAACACTTGAGACAATAGGATCATGATGATACTGAGCAAAAACCCACTGTAGGAAAAAAAAGGGCGTAAAAAAGATGAGTTTAATAAAAGTTTTCCATCAACCAATTAAATTAATTTCGACTTTGTCCACCAAGAACAATTGTGTGCTTTAAAATCATTGGAATTGCACTAATTTAAACATCGCAGAAGAGATATCTGTTTTAAAATGAGAGAATCACATGGGAATAAACCTATGAGAAATAATCACAGCTCTGAGCAACAGCAAATGTGGATGAATAAATAAGTCTGACTAAATAAATGATCAGTGATTGTTTGGCTCCAAGTGCTGTTGCCGTAGCTCAGCATCCTGATTTAGTCGAAGCCTACAGCCATCCCTTAGTGGAGCTATGGTCTTAGCGGAAGAAAAACGGCTAAAAAGCCCCATTCTTCTTCATACCTTCAATATTCAATGAGAGTGCTAATTGCGACGCGCTGAAAGAAAGAAAAAAAAAAAAAAAGGGAGGGTGGGGGGTGCTGTGGGAAGGTGGGGGAGATCTGGCTAATGGTCTGTGGGGGAAAAATAAAGAAGAGGGGAAAAGGGGGATTTAAAAAGTTAGACATATCCTCAGGAGGTTCCTTCTTCTGTGTTTCTTACCTGTGCGTCTCTTAGCTAGAATGCTAATGCTCATTAGCCAGTCTGTGTGATATCCACCGAATCACGGCTACCGTTAGCCGCCATCACCGGGAGCACTCTGGTAAAGCGAGTGCATTGAGTGGTTACGCACACACTCCTCTACTGTCTGCCGGAATCCAACTCAACTTCTTTTTTTTCTCTCTCTCTCCCTCCTTTTTGTTTTACCTCAAAAGTTAGTCGGAAAGATATCTGGGAGAATTTTTGCTCAAGGTGCACCCATTTGTGAAGAATTGGGGGATGCATATGCATTAAAAAGTCTTTGTGTGCATAAAATGCTAACACAGCACTTTAGCCTCCCCTCATCCTTCCACCCCTGTTTCTCCCTTTAATCTTTGGCAGAGTTATAATACAGTAAGTCCCTATAATCACTGCAGCTCCTTCTCTCGACTTACCTGGGATAAATGAGTGGGCTTAAACAGAGATGGAAGGAAAAGGAAAAAAAAAAATGCAAACTTAAACCTGAAATAATTATCATGAAATAAACAGCAGTCTAATGCCATTATGTTTTCTAAGTTTTGAAACTGTATTTTCTACTCATCACCACAGGGGGCGGCATGCACAGTAACACTGGGCTGTGGCGTCTCCTTATCCTCTCTACCTTGCAGTCAGCCCTTTCACTGTCCCCTGGCATATGGCAACTGAAATACTGCTGATAGGAAGTTTTTCCCATAAATCATACCATCCGCCAAACAAAGCAATAAAGATGTTTGTTTGCATTATTGAAAGAAAAGTAATGCCTGAGGTCAGCTTTAAGCAGTGGTGTGTACGTGCACGCAGGCATCCTTAAAATACACGTTCATTTGGCTGTGCACGTTCCAAGTTTTTTTCCTTGCAAGAAAAAGCACATTTTCATGCCAGTAATAGTATTTCTGATTGCTTAGCCAATCAGAAATTTCTCTCTCTCCCTCTCTCTCTGTGTGTGCGTGTGTGCTTGTGTGTGTGTGTGTGTGGGAGAAAGTGACGGTGAGAATGTGGAGAGATGGGAGTGCTATACACATGCACATAAGTAAAAATTTGTGTGCCTGTACTTTTGCAAAAGAGCTGGTCCTCTTTTTATGTTCCAACGGATTATTTACAACTCTTGACAATTTTATAACAACCCATTTGGTGCTATTTATATTGATCACACTGGCTGCCAAGTACAGGCTCAAAATAAAAGCTTTTTCTGAAACGTACTTTTTCCTGGTGCTTAGCTCGTCTCTCTTATTTCTCCTCATTGTTCCCCATTTTAGCACAACTTTTTCCCCTTCATAAGGTAAAAATCCTAATAGAGCTCATATACCTACAGTGGTGTGAAAAAGTGTTTGCCCCCTTCCTGATTTCTCTTTTTTTTTGTATGTTTGTCACGCTTAAATGTTTCAGATCATCAAACAAATTTAAATATTAGACAAAGATAACACAAGTAAACACAAAATGCAGTTTTTAATTGAAGGTGTTTATTATTAAGGGTAGAAAAAAATCCAAACCTACATGACCCTGTGTGAAAAAGTGATTGCCCCCCTGTTAAAACATAAATTAACTGTGGTTTATCACATCTTTGGAAAGATGAATTCAATTTTCTAGCCATTTCTAAAGCTTTGGGACTCCAGCAAACCACAGTGAGAGGCATTATCCACAAATGGCAAAAACATGGAACAGTGGTGAACCTTTCCAGGAGTGGCCGACTGACTAAAATTGCCCAAAGAGCACTGCGACAGCTCATCCAAGAAGCCACAAAAGACCCTACAACAACATCCAAAGAACTGCAGGCATCACTTGCCTCAGTTAAGGTCAGTGTTCATGACTCCACCATAAGAAAGAGACTGGGCAAAAATGGCCTGCATGGCAGAATTCCAAGACAAAAACCACTGCTGAGCAAAAAGAAGATAAAGGTTCATCTCAGTTTTGCCAGAAAACCTCTTGATGGTCCCCAAGACTTCTGGGAAAATACTCTGTGGACTGAATTACAACAATTCTGCAAAGATGAGTGGGCCAAAATTCCTCAACAGTGCTGCAGAAGACTCATTACCAGTTATTGCAAACGCTTGATTGCAGTTGTTGCTGCTAAGAGTGGCCCAACCAGTTATTAGGTTTAGGGGGCAATCACTTTTTCACACAGGGCCATGTAGGTTTGGATTTTTTTTCCCCTTAATAATAAACACCTTCATTTAAAAAATGCATTTTGTGTTTACTTGTGTTATCTTTGTCAAATATTTAAATTTGTTTGATGATCTGAAACATTTAAGTGTGACAAACATACAAAAAAATGAGAAATCAGAAAGGGGGCAAACACTTTTTCACACCATTCTATATACATCATACAGAGGTATGAGTTTACAATGTTTAAAATATACATAGTGTCTCGTGCTGTGTTTTCAGCTGACAAATAATCTCCATGTAGTGAAACCTAACAAATAAATAATAATTGTTAAGATCCAGGAGGACCAATGTGGTTTTCGTCCTGGCCGCGACACATTGGACCAGCTCTTTACCCTCTCGAGAATCCTTGAGGGTTCGTGGGAGTTTGCCCAACCAGTCCACATGTGTTTTGTGGACTTTGCAGAACACATTCGACCGCGTCCCTCATAGTCTCTTGTGGGGGTACTGAGGGAGTATGGGGTATCGGGCTCATTGTTACGAGTTATCTGGTCCCCATACAACCATGGCAAGAGTTTGGTTCGTATTGCCAACACCCAGTCAAACTCATTTCCAGTGACAGTTGGACTCCGCCAGGGCTGCCCTTTGTCACCGATCCTGTTCATAATTTTTATGGACACACTGCAAAAAATGACTTCTTAATAAGAAAAAAATATCTGAAATCAAGGATACAATTCTTGTTTTTTGTCTGACAAGATATTTTTTCTTGTCGTGCAGTTTTCTGTAAGAAAATCTGAGCTATTATAAATTTTTTTTTCCTTGTTTTAAGCAATTTAATCTGGTTTCAAGTAAGAAATTTCTGCCAATGGAGCAAGAAAATTTTACTTATCAAATTGCTTGAAACAAGTATAAATTTCCGGGCAAAAAAATTATACTTGTTTTAAGAAATTTCATAAGTAAAATTTTCTTGCTCCATTGGCAGAAATTTCTTACTTGAAACCATATTAAATTGCTTAAAACAAGGAAAAAAATCTTATAATAGGTCAGATTTTCTTACAGAAAACTGCACGACAAGAAAAAATATCTTGTCAGACAAAAAACAAGAATTGTATCCTTGATTTCAGATATTTTTTCTTACCAAGAAGTCATTTTTTGCAGTGCAGGATATCTAGGCACAGCCAAGGATTGGAGGGTGTCATGCTTGGTGACCACAGGATTTCATCTCTGCTGTTTGCGGATGATGCTGCACTGTTGGCTTCATTGGCCAATGACCTACAGGCCTTTGCTGGGATGGTTTGCTCCTGAGTGTGAAGCGGCTGGGATGAGAAGCAGCACCTCCAAGTCTGAGTCCATGGTCTTCAGCTGGAAAAAGCTGGATTGTCCTCTTTGGGTTGGGGACAGGCTCCTGCCCCAAGTGGAGGAGTTTAAGTATCTTGGGGTCTTATTCACAAGTGAGGGGAGACTGAAGTGAGAGATTGACAGATGGATCAAAGCAGCATCTGCAGTGATGCGGACTTGTACCGGTCTGTTGTGGTGAAGAGGGAGCTAAGCTCTAAACGAAGCTGTCGATTTACCGGTCAATCTACGTTCCTACCCTCACCTATGGTCATGAGCTTTGGGTAATGGCCAAAAGAATGAGATTGTGTATACAAGCAGCTGGAATGAGCTTTCTCCGTAGGATTGCTGGACTCACCCTCAGAGACAGGGTGAGGAGCTCAGTCATCCGGGAGAGGCTCACAGTAGAACTGCTGCTCCTCCACATCAAAAGCAGCCAGCTGAGGTGATTTGGGCATCTGATCAGGATGCCTCCCGGATATCTCCCACTTGAGGTGTTTCGGGCACGTCCCACTGGGAGGACACCCCGGGGAAGACCCCAAGTGGATAGGACCCCAGGCCTGGCCTGGGAACGTCTTAGTATCCTCTCTGAAGAGCTGCAGCAAGTGGCCAGGGAGAGGGAAGTCTGGGCTTCTCTGCTTGAGCTGCTGCCTCTGCAACTCGGACCTCCAGAAAAACGGTAGAAGATGGATGGATGGATGGATGTTAAGCTTTCCTTGTTTGCGTTTGATGCACATTTTTCTGGGTTAGTCAAAGCCTTCCCTATACATAGTAAACAGGAGAGCACTATGAAGTTGTTTATTTACAGATATGAGTCAGAAATCATTGTAATATCACAGGGATTCTCACAATATCATTTCTTCACTATACAACTAGAGGGCTCTCAGAGAATGCATACCTCTGCCAAGGTCTGTCCGTCTGTTAGTATGATCAAGCAAAAACCACTGAATGGATATTTATGAAATTTTTATCACCAGAGATGGCCCTTTTGCTACGGATGAACTTATTAAGTTAGACACACACCAAGAGACAACCAGCCATCTGGCAAGTTCGAGCCACCAGTGAGCCTCTTTTTCTTGGTGTGTCCCACATCGTTGGCACAAACCAAACCTCGTCTGCATTTTTTTTTTTTTTTTGTTGCCGATTCATCATGTTGAAACAGTGTCGGACTTTTAAACGGAGCGCTCTGATTAGATGTCGAGCATAGTGAATGAGTGAGGTATACTTTTTGCCGTTCATTGTAGTCTTCCCAGTGTACACAGGTGGAACTTTTTTAATGTCAACAAACCCGAAAAAAGGGGATGCAGCAGGATGTCGTTCATCAGATTTTGTCAGAATTAATTTACAGTTTCTTTTTTGTCAGACTTTTGGTAGATGTTTGTTTTTTCCTTAACATGTTTCAACTGAGGGCAGCGTGGTGGCGGAGTGGTTAGCACTACGGCAGCACAGCAACTCACCCTTGGCCCGGGGATCCTGGGTTCGATCCCAGCCCCCGACCAACAGTGATCTGTGTGGAGTTTGCATGTTCTCCCCGTGTCTGCGTGGGTTTACTCCGGGATTTCTCCGGTTTCCTCCCACATGCCAAAAACATGCAAGTTAGGTTAATTGGCATCAAACTGGGGATTCTAAATTGTCCTTAGGTATTACTGTGAGAGTGGTTGTCTGTCTCTCTGTGTTGGCCCTGTGATGGACTGGCGATCTGTCCAGGGTGTACCCTGCCTCTCGCCCAAATATGCTGGGATAGGCTCCTGCCCCCCGCGACCCGAAAAGGATTAAGCGGAAGAAGATGGATGGATGGATGGATGGATGGATGTTTCAACTGACACCTGCAGTCATTTTCAGAAGCTTCAGTTGATCACTGTGACGTGTTGTTTATCAGCTGTTTTCCTTAGGTGTGGCCAACCTGATGGGCCTGACAGATCCACCACGCTGGCCACGCCTCCTATCGCCAGGTGGTCTCTGGAGGATGAAATCCCAGGTGTGGGAGAGCATGAATGCTCCCTCATCCCGGTTCATGGTGCCCCCACCTGGCGACGGGTGGGGACACTCCTTGCAATTACATAGTTATTATTTTTATTGCAGATCTACACTATAGTGAATCATGAAATTGTAATTGATTTTCCAGTTGTTGGTGTGCTAGCAATGCACTATTGATAATTACTATGGACAGGCATTTAATATACTGTGTGTGGTGCTTTTGTTCACTTTCTTTAACATTGAGAGATGGGGCCTTGGGGGAGGTATGCGCTCTGTGAGTGCCCAGTAGGTCTTTGAGTGCCCTTCTAGCATATACGTCAGCCAAGGCCCTATCTCGCAATGTTAAAGAAAGTGAAAAAGTGATCCAGAGTCCGCATCCTGACCTAGATCACCTCCAAAATTAAAGGGTTTATCCTTAACCCAAGAGCCATCTCTGTTGAGATTTTCATCAAAATCCATCCAGACGTTTTTGCATAATCCTGCTAAAAATCAGACAAACAAACCAACATGATTACATTACCACCTTGGTGGAGATGATGATTGTTGGCCCCAAATACTCAGGGTCATAACAATGCTGCACTGTTTATTGGAAAATCTAGAATGGATAAAGTGGGTAGGAACAATAAAGTGGCAGTTATAAAATGAATATCCAGAGTGTATAAAATGCATCAAAACATACATTGCTGTTCACTAATGTTTCTATCAAGGCAAATGGACAAAAAGCCAAAATGGAAAGACATCTAACCAAATATCATTTCTATTACTATGTGCATAGTAATTTCATTGTGTTTACAATATAACAGCAGTAAAACTGATCACCAAATATCAGTAATGAACAGTAACGGCTTGTGGTTGATTCCACTGAGGAGGCAAATTACTCATAAACAGACACACACCTATATATACGAGGACCCCAAGTCTTTAGCTCCACAATTGTTAAATGCAGCTCTTGCAATGCCCCAAGAAAACATCACTAAGCTGACAAACACGCTATTCAAGACAGCACTACACTAGCCTCACTCAGCATGATAAAACCTGACCAAGAAAAGTTGACAACGCATCCTAACCCCAGCATCAACAGCGAACGGGACCAAATGGGACACAAAAATGACAAAATAATTAAACCAAATTAAAAGGAATATATTACAATGGGTCACAAGTATTTGTAAAAGTGTCTCCTTTGTTGACTTGATGTCTCTTGGTCCTGTTAGATAAGATTTAATGGGTTATTTAGGAGTTGTGTGTCTCATTAGTTACTACAAGAATGGCCATTTGTTGTTAAATAGTAACATAAAAATGATTTAATTGATTTTTGGGGGGGGAGCTTGGTGGGCTTTTGGTGTCCCATAAAAATGATTTCATTAATTAGTTGGGCGTTAGGTCCCGTTCAGTGCCATTCATTATTTAGTCAAACTGAACACGAAAGAAAAATAGTTTCCACAATCATTTAATTCAACTTTATTTATATAGCACCATGTCACAACAACAGCCATCTCACAGCACTATCAAACGGTACCTCACAAAACCTCACAAATCATATAAAGAGTTGAAAATAAAACAGCATACAGGCATAGATGCATACAGGAGAGTAGATAGATAAACAGATTTTCACTCACTGGTTACGTGTCTTTACATGGATCTAGAGAAATTCTTCATGTCATCAAATCCAGTTGTAATTCAGTGGTTGCAAAGTGCAAGGCCAAGGTTAATGTTGCTAAGCCGGTTAGCCACTCCACTTGTCCAGATATCCTGAGCACCATGCTGCTGCATCCTGACTTTTTATAATGTCCAGTTTAGGTGAAGGCCTTGGACTGTTTTTTATCTGAGGCTGGTGTTCAAATTGTCATTTCCAAAACTTGCTAGCAAGTAAATACTGCAGGATAGAACGCAAGATGGCGGCACGTGCACAACGCGAGGCTCAGCGTCCTACCAGATTCTGGGGACTAGCAGTGTTATTTCTGCTCATTTCGGGTATGTTCGTTCAGAACAGCTCTGCTTTTACATCTTACACCCGAGATGAGCTTTTGAATATTGGTTTACAAAACAACGATAACGACCTTTTTATCAGCAACCTACGTCTGAATCTACGTCTCATCCCGGAGCTCTGGAGAACTCCCGACGCTCGGCAGGCTTCCCGGCCGACCGGAAGTGCTCGCAGGCGGCGTAAGGACCGTAAACAAAGGAGGGGTAAACGCGGTGGGCTAAGAGCTAAGCTAAAGCTAACACCGCACCGGCTATCGCTACCCAGTATTTTCCTTGCTAATGTACGGTCTCTGGCGAGCAAAATGAGTGAACTACGGCTTCGGATCACCAACAATAAGAAACTTATGAACTGCAATATCATGATTTTTACGGAAACATGGCTTCACAGTGGAATACCCGACAATGCTATCGAGCTAGCCGGCCTACACACGCTCCGGGCAGACAGAGCAGCAGTTGACTCCGGTAAGACAAGAGTGGGGGGGAGTGTGCATTTATATTAACAAGGCTTGGTGCACGAACTCTGTCACTGTTGAGAGACACTGCTCAGCTAACCTGGAGTTTCTCATGGTTAAATGTAGACCTTTCTATCTGCCACGCGAGTTCACTTGTACCATCATAACAGCCGCTTACATTTCTCCGGATGCTAATGCTAAGCTTGCTATGAAAGAACTGCATGCAGCTATTAGCAAACAACAAACTGCACACCCAGAGGCAGCATTTATTGTGGCGGGTGATTTTAACCACTCTAACCTCAAGACAGTGCTTCCTAAATTCTACCAGCATGTCTCCTGTCACACAAGAGGGGACAAAACATTGGACCATGTTTACACCAATATTGTGGGAGCCTACACAGCAACTCCCCTCCCCCACCTAGGCCAGTCTGATCATTTATCCTTGTTCCTTACCCCCAAGTATGTACCGCTCATCAACCGGGTGAAGCCATCAGTGAGGACCATCAAAGTGTGGCCAGAGGGGGTTGACTCTGTACTCCAGGAGAAGTTTAGGAACACAGACTGGAGTATGTTCACCTCTCAGGCTACCTGTGGCTCCCACATAAACATCAACTCTTACACCCACTCAGTCCTGGACCATATCAACACCACTATTGACAGTGTCACCACGGAAAGACAGATCACCACGTACCCAAATCAGAAGCCGTGGATGAACAGAGAAGTGCGACTTCTGCTAAAAGCACGTAACAATGCCTTTAGATCTGGTGATGCACAGGCCTACAGTTCATCCAGGGCAGATCTGAAGAGGGGCATCAAGAAGGCCAAGCACAGCTACAAGCTGAAGGTGGAGGAACATTTTGGGGACTCTGATCCCCGACGTATGTGGCAGGGCATTCAAGCTATCTCTGATTATAAGCCCAGCAACTCCATACCTATAGCCATGACTGTGCCCTTTCTCAATGAGCTAAATAACTTCTATGCTCGTTTTGACAAGGACAACAATGAAAAGAACATCAATTTCCCACCCTCTGATGACCTCCACCACCTCACACTCACCCACACCGACGTCCGTAATGCACTGAGTCATGTCAACGTACGTAAGGCTGCTGGCCCTGATGGCATTCCTGGGCGTGTGCTGAGGGCATGCGCTGAGCAGCTGGCAGGGGTCTTCACAGACATCTTCAATCTGTCCCTGGCCCAGGCCGTGGTACCAGCGTGCTTCAAGACCACTTCAATAGTACCAGTGCCGAAACATTCAACACCATCGTGCCTAAATGACTATCGCCCTGTGGCACTGACGCCCATAGTCATGAAGTGCTTTGAGCGACTGGTCTTGGCACAGCTCAAAAAAGGCCTGCCCCCAACACTGGACCCTCATCAGTTCGCCTACCGGAGCAACAGGAGTACAGAGGATGCGGTTTCTACAGCGCTGCACTATGTACTCTCACACCTGGATGACAAGAACACCTACGCAAGAATGCTGTTTATTGACTTCAGCTCAGCATTCAACACAGTTATCCCCTCCAAGTTGCTCACCAAACTTGGGGACCTGGGAATCAGTACCTCCACCTGCAACTGGATCATGGATTTTCTGACCAACAGACCCCAGCATGTTAGGTCAGGCCCCAACCGTTCTTCCGTCATCACACTCAACACTGGTGTACCACAGGGCTGTGTGCTCAGCCCATTCCTCTACTCCCTCTACACCCATGACTGCAGGCCTATGTATGGATCCAATTCCATCATAAAGTTCGCAGATGACACCACGGTGATTGGACTCATCAGGGACAACGACGAGTCAGATTACAGGGCAGAGGTTGAGCACTTGGCTACTTGGTGCGCTGACAATAACCTGCTCCTTAACACCAGCAAAACCAAGGAGCTCATAGTGGACTACAGGAAGGAGAGAGAAGAGACACATGACCCCATCCATATCAATGGCATAGCTGTTGAACGTGTCCCCAGCTTCAAATTCCTGGGGACCCACATCTCGGAGGACCTGTCCTGGTCAGTTAACACCACCAGCCTGATCAAGAAGGCCCATCAGCGCCTCTTCTTCTTGAGGACATTGAAGAAGAACCATCTGTCAACTGACATCCTGGGCAACTTCTACCGCTGCGTGATAGAGAGCACCCTGACCAACTGTATCACACTCTGGTATGGGAGCTGCTCTGTAGCTGACCGCAAGGCGCTGCAGCGGGTGGTGAAAACCGCCCAACGCATCACAGGGACTCCACTTCCAGCTATAGAGGACGTCTACAGGAAAAGATGTCTGCGCCGGGCACGCAGCATTCTTAGGGACTCCAACCATCCTGCTCATGGACTGTTCCAGCTTCTCCCCTCCAGAAGACGTTTCAGAAGCCTTCGGACTAGAACCAGCAGGTTTAGGAACAGTTTCTTTCCAACAGCTGTCACGTTATTGAACTTAGTTCCCCGCTGACTCTCTTACAATCATCTTTTACCATCCTCACCTGTACATAACTGCATAACACATCGCCTACTGTGTGATATCCACTCTTTTTCTTTTTTTTTTTTCCTTTCTTCTTTATGACTGGCGCCTAGCGGCTGCCCCGGCCTTGGATGCGCTCTGCAGAGCGTGCCCAAATGCCAAGTCACGTTTCGTTACCTTGTATTCATACATGTGTAATGACAATAAAGTTAAATCTCATCTCATCAATCTCATCTCATAACTACATAACTACATCTAACTTATTGCACATTATTTGCACATAACAGTACTTTTAACTTTCTGCACTGCTGCATATATTTGCATATATTTGCTTAAATTGCACATACTGTTAATTACCGTATATACTGCACTGCTGTCCTTTGCACTTCTGATTGGATGCTAAACTGTGTTTCATTACCTTGTATTCATACATGTGTAATGACAATAAAGTTGAATCTAATCTAATCTAAAATATCCCGAAAAGGATTAAGCAGAAGAAGATGGATGGATGGATCCCCTCCATGCTCACCAGTAGTAATCAGTGCCATTGAAATGCGTTATGGTGATGTTGTCAAAAGATTGACTGTGATTGGTCAGAGTCTTGCCGCCTTCATTTTTTTTCTTCAGTGTTTCCATAGCAACAAATATAAACTAATTTCTGATTAGCTAAATAATTTCAGAAAGGACGCTCACCTCATTACATTTTACATAGCAACAAAAACAAACTAATTTCTGATTGGCTGATTAATGTTCCCACAGTGGCAAGCCTGTTTTTTCCTTTTGTGGATTTCTGACAGGATTCTGACTACAGCTGTGTTCGGAATGTTCACTCACTCACTCCCTCTCTACTCACTGTATAGTGAATTTAGATCTAGTGGACTATCCAGTAAACTCAACACAACAATAAAATTAACAGCTTTCAGACATTACTGGGCTTGTTTTTGCGGCGCGGTTAATGGTATCATCATGGTGAGACAGTTAAACATAACAGACAAACAGTGGTAAAAAAATATATACCTGCATGTAATTTGTAGTAAATATGTATTAAATCAAATTGTTTTTGCTGAATTAATGAATATAAATACCTTAAGGTAGTTTATGTTGTTATGTGAAGCTCTTCTCTCACTGCTCCATTAACTGTGCATTGCATTATGGGATATATTGGCTAATGTAGTGACCATCCGTTGTACACTGCTTTTCAAAATGCATTGTGGGATATTTTGAGTGTACTATATAGTGAATGAAATTTTCAGTTAAGATTTCGAACAGCACTACAAAATGGCTGATTTACTATGTAGTACACTATATGGGGAAGGAGTGAGCATTTCAACCACAGCGTACATGTTACATAATAACAGGGTTTCCTTTGGTAACATTTCCATGTGGCGGGCCACCACCCTTCAAGTTATGCCGCCACGCCATGAGGAAATATAAATTTAAGAAAAATAAATTACGGAATGACGCTCTGCAAGCGTGTACATGAACAACACGTGTGACAGTTATCTGTGCAACGGAGTTTGGAAGTGAGTTGCCCGTGTGACCGTCAGTCGGCAGGCAGAGTCTCTCTCTAGCGTTGCTGTCCCAGAGAAACATGAGCTTATTAAAGTACTTTAAACATGGAAAAAAAAGCAGAAGAGGTATGTAAGCAGTGGAGTAATTTATGGTGGTTTTAACCCGCTGGTAATGGGAATAATGAGGAGTTGCTTAGCTAACAGGTGTGGTTAGGCTTCATATGCAGGGAAAGGCAAGAGTGACCGAATTGCTGAGGATTTACTTCACCAGCCACTACAATTTTAACTAATTTATGTTCATTATTATGTACCTGGCAAGTTAAG
The DNA here is from genome assembly GCA_020510985.1 of Pholidichthys leucotaenia. Lineage (NCBI taxonomy): Eukaryota > Metazoa > Chordata > Actinopteri > Cichliformes > Pholidichthyidae > Pholidichthys > Pholidichthys leucotaenia. Next base: position 335,579,168 of record CM035837.1, on the reverse strand, counting down.
ATGCCCGAAATTCCCAAAGTCAATGACTTTAATTCATCAGCAGCCTTCAGACAAACTAACGTGCCAACATTTGGATTTCAAAATAAGGGCGGTTTTTCCTGCTGTCTGGTTGGTGAGAAGAGTTCTAAAAAACTATAAATATATAGAAATATTCTAACAGAAATAACGGAATCTTTGGTAATTTAAGTTAATTTATTTCATTAAATATAATTTTATTAACATTTTTTCTTTGAAATCAGAGTTAAATTATTGTTCTGTTCTGACTCTGCAAAATTACGGTCAAAAGTGTAAATTGTATAAGGAAAAAAAAGTTAAAATTTTACCATAATCTGTTTTAAATTTATATATTAAAAAAAAACTGGTAATTTTATATAAAAAAATGACAAAAATTAGCTATAAAATAATCCACAAGTGTGGGAGTGCAACAGACACCAGCAGCATCATATTTGTGGTGGTTAACAGTAACCCTACAGAGCTGGAAATCAAGTCATGGCTGGTGACCAGGGAGAGTCTGTCCATGGAGCTGCTGAAAACAGAGATGGGGAAACTCAAGGGAAAATTACAAGAGAAAATTACAAATGAGGAAAATGGTTGCAAATTTAGATAAATTTACAGAGAAAAGTAGAAAACTATAAGAAAACTTTTATTACATTTTGGAGAAAAACCTCAAACCTTCAATTCAATTCAATTTTATTTATATAGCGCCACATCACAACACAGGTCATCTCAAGGCACTTTTCAAAAAAGGCTGGGTTTAGGCCACGCTCTGAAATTTATAGAACCCAGCAGAGACCCCTAAGAGCAAGCACTGTGGTGACACAGGTGAGGAAAAACTTCCCTTTAACGGGCAGAAACCTCGAGTGGAACCATAGCTCATAGAGAACGGCCATCCTCCTCGACCAGCTGGGTTGAAAAAAGAGGTAAAAAGTAGGAGGCCTGGCAGTAGCTACATTCAAAACAAGCATAACAAATACAATTCAACATTAACATTCACAGCCAGACCTTCCAGTGTCAAGCCGGTTTAGGTTCTGCATGTGGGTGAAGGCCTGGTAGCGGCAAACATTTTTAACTATAGGCTTTATCAAAGAGAAATGATTTCAACCTACTCTTCAATAAAGAGAGAGTGTCTTCCTTGCGAACTGAACTGGGAAGATGGTTCAACAGGAGGGGAGCTTGATAACTGAAAGCTCTACGTCCCAGTCTACTTCTAGAGACCTTGTGGACCATCAGTAGTTTGGATTATTGGGAGTGCAGAGCTCTGGTCGGACGATAGGGAACTATGAGTTCTTGCAGGTAAGAAGGAGCCAGACCTTTAAGGGCATTATAAGTTAGGAGTAAAATCTTGAATTCAATTCTATATTTTATTGGGAGCCAATGTAACCCTTTGACATCCTTCTATTTATGGACATAAAAAGTGCCCTCACTGTTTATGTCGCAGTGCTGCGCCTGTCATGTGACGTGTCATGTGATGTCATAGCCCCCCCCCCCCAGTTGTACTAAGTATTCCACCTCACAAGGTGGCAGACACTTATAACTTACTGCTTTTGCCTTGGAGGACTAATGGCCCCCATATAACCCCCTCCCCCCCACTTCTGGACACCAGAGAAGAAGAGTTTGTAGTTTGTAAACAAATGGTGATTGATCGCAAGACAGAGGAGGCATTTGCTCCCTAATTTGCCAACTATGATTCTAAAAAGAGATTATTTAGCTTATGAAGGTAAATATCTACATTTTTTTTATAACAGAGGGTGGGCGAAGTTGGTTGATTTGCACCTGCCATCGACCCCAGCGCCATGTGACTGGACAGAACAGTCATACCGGTTCCCGGTCGTCATATGAGATAAATTGTGGCGGAATAAAAAGTGAAATTGCAGCGGAATAATCATAACATTTTCTGGATGTGGAAGAGAAAGTGAAAATGACCAAGAGAACACAAAATAACGATCAGGACGGATGAAAATGGATGAAGCATGCCGCCTGGCCAGCAGTAAGTGATGATTTTCTTTGTTTACATTGTAACTGATTTTCTGGTTCATATACTTTAAAGATAAGATAACAAAATGCCCCAAACAACAAACGATGACAAAAAACAAAACCATCCTTTGTGTAAATATGTCCAAAGTCCGCTTTTGAATGAAAGTTATGTAATTCGATATGGCTGCCATGGCATTATGCAACTTAGATGCATAAATTTACTCCTATCTCAAACTTTGGATCATATTCTACATCTTTCTAATTGACAGTAAGCCATTATCTCTTACCACTTTCAAGTTATAGCTTTGGAAATCTCTGACATCTGAACTGAATATTTTCTTGAAAAAAATCTTGACCACCAGGGGGAGAGGAGGAAATGGCGCGATGGAGCGCCATAGGCAGTCATTGGGTAAAGAAGCTATAATTGGGGTAACGTGATCTCTTCTCCCTGTTCTCATCAGGATACGTGCAGCTACTTTCTGAATGAGTTGGAGAAACTTTATGGACTTATTAGGACAACCTGATAAAAAAGAATTACAATAGTCTAGCCTAGAGGTGATAAAGGTGTGGACAAGTTTCTCTGCATCTTTATGAGACAGGATGGATCTAATTTTAGGAATATTAAGCAGATGGAAGAAGGCAGTCTTAATAGTTTGCTGTATATGAGAGTTAAAGACATGTCTTGGTCAAAGACAACTCCAAGATTACTAACAGAGGACTTAGAAGCCAGCACAATGCCATCTAGTGTTGTTATCTTACTAGAAAGAGTACTTCTAGCTTGTTTGAAGAACAATGACTTCAGTTTTATCTGTATTCAGCAATAGAAACTTGTAGTTCATTCAGGTTTTAATAACCTAAAGACACCCCTGGAGTGAACTCAAATGGCTGGGATCATCTGGATTGATGGATAAATATAACTGAGTATCATCAGCGTAACAATCAAAATGAATAGAATGCTTCCTCATAATGTCTCCCAAAGGCAGCATGTATAATGTAAACAGTATTGGTCCAAGTACCGATCCTTGCAGAACTCCATAGCTAACCATGGTCTGGATAGAGGACTTGTTATGGACATAAACAAACTGGGAACGGTCTGATAAATAAGACTGGAACCATCTTAGTGTTGTTCCTTTCTAACCAATTTGCTGTTCAAGTCTCTCTAACATAATATGGTGGTCAGTGGTGTCAAAGGCAGCACTAAGGTCCAATAAGACAAGGCCAAAGACAAGTCCTTTGTCAAATGCCATAAGGAGGTCATCAGTAACTTTCACCAAGGCTGTCTCTATGCTGTGGTGTTTCCTAAAACCTGACTGAAATTTCTCCAATATAGAATTATTTTCTAAAAAAGTGCACAGTTGGTTGGCGACTACTTTTTCGAGGATCTTGGAAAGGTAGAGGAGGTTCGATATTGGTCTATAATTGGCCAAAATCCCAGAATCAAGCGAAGGTTTTTTAAGCAGAGGTTTAATTACTGCCACTTTAAAAGACTGTGGTACATGTCCTGTCAATAGGGACATATTAATTATGTTCAAAAACGGTGGACTAATCAGAGGTAGCGACTCCTTCAGGAGTCTAGCAGGGATTGGGTCTAAGAGACAGGTAGTTGGTTTAGAGGCTGAGACTATTAAGGCTAGATCAGAATGACTAATAGAAAATTCAGAAAACCGGGGTTCTGAGCCTGTGGACAAAGCAGTGTTGGGTAGAGGCTTGGTATTTTTAAAAGGGCTATTTTTTGGAATATTATTCTTGATACTGATAATTTTATCATTAAAAAAAAAAAATCAAAACGTCATCAGCACTAAGGGTTGGAGGAATGTAGGGTTTTATGGCATTGTGGCTCTTGGCTAACTGAGCCACAGTGTTACAAAGAAATCTATAGTTATTTTTATTTTCTTCTATCAAGGATGAATAGTACTGTCGCCTAGCATTATGGAGAGATTTCTCTTTCTAAGGCTGGCATTCCAGGCTGAACATGATTCTTCTTCGTCTTATTTGCACGCCAAAGCCTTTCACAGGATCTGACTTTCTGTTTTAACTTACGAGTGCGGGAGTTGTACCATGGAGCTAATCTCCTATTTTTAATAGTTTTCTTTTTAAGAAGGGCTATGGAGTCAAGTGTTGTCTGCAGTGAGGCTGCAGTACTATCAACTAAAAGGTCGAATTCTGATAGATTCAAGCAGTCAGTGCTGTCCTCTGCTATACTGAGACATAGTAATAGAGTAACTGCTGAAGGGATTAATTCTTTAAAGCGAGCCACATCACTGTCAGGTAAGAATATGGTAACTGTGTTTCTGCTTGATGCTATAAAATCAGATAACACAAATTTGAAAGTTATCAAATAATGGTCAGTTAGTGTAGGATTTTGAGGAATGACTAGCAGCTCATCAATTTCTACACCACAGGCCAAGACCAGGTCAAGGGTGTGATAATGATGATGAGTTGATTTACTAACACATTGAGAAAAACCATTTGAATTTAAGAGGGTGACAAATGCTACACTATGACTATCATTATCAACGTCTATATGAATATTAAAATCACCAGCTATGATAATCTTGTCTGAACTGAGAACTGAGGTTGTTAAGAACTCAGAGAATTCAGACATAAATTCAGCAAAAGAAGCACTGGGAGGGCGATATACTTTGGTAAATAAAAGAGGCTGTTCTGACCTCCAGGATGGGTGTGCTAAGCTAAAAATTAAGCATTTAAAAGAGTTATAATTTGAGTTTAGCTTAGGCTGAGGGTTCATTGGTAATATAGATTCATATATATATAAGACAGAATAATAAAGAGCGATGGCAAGAACCAAGCAGACCGCCCGTAAAATCTACTGGAGGAAGAAGCCCCCCAGGAGACAGCTAGCCACCAGGGCTGCTCGGAGAGGCGCTCTGGCCACCGGCAGAGTGAAGAGGCCTCGCCGTCACAGGCCCGTGGCTCTGAGAGAGATCCATCGCTACCAGAAATCCACGGAGCTGCTCATCCGTAAGCTGCCCGTCCAGCGCCTGGTGAGGGAGATCGCTCAGGACTTCAAGACCGTCCTGCGTTTCCTGAGCTTCGCCGTCATGGCTCTGCAGGAGACCTGCGAGGCCAACCTGGTGGGTCTCTTCTTCGCTAAGGGGGTCACCATCATGCCCAAAGACTTCCAGCTGGCCCGCTGCATCCGCGGAGAGAGAGCTTAGACTTTCTGCTGCACATTCACCAGCCATAATGCTCTGCACTGTGTGTCTATATATATACATTTATAGTAATATGGACATATGTTTACTAGATGTTGTTTTTTTCTTGCCTTCTGATTGTTGCTCTGAGTGTTGCTATCCCTATGCTGTTGCAATCCTGGAATTTCCCCATTGTGGGACTAATAAAGGCTTATCTTATCTTATCTTATATTACCCCGACACTACCACCTCGGCCAGTGTTTCTAGGAATATGAATATTACCATAGCTGGGGGGGGGGGGGGGTGGCCTCATTGATACTAACAAAGTCATCAGGGTGTAGCCATGTTTCTGTGAGACAGAGTATATTTATATTGTGATCCATAATCATATCATTAATTAAGGTTGCTTTATTGGACAGAGATCTTATATTCAGCAGTCCACTTTTAGTTATTTTATTTTTCTGTGGTAAATTAATGGTTTTAATTTTTATCAAGTTATGTTGTATTTGTTTTGGGTTGTAATGTTTTGGGTATCAGGGGACAGACACAATCTCTATGGGGTTGTGAATTAAAGACTGATATAAACAGAGAGAATTATTTGGATTAATAGGAGTAATATGATAAGTGGAAAGCAAAAAAGCTGGTTGGCAGACCCAGGCACTTTGGGGTGAGGTGACACACCAGCTTGCAGTCACTCTACTAAAAAAAAAAAAATGCTGAATGGAATAAAACAGATTGTCCCTTAAAACATGTGCACCAAGTCTATTTGGATGAATACCCTCTGGCCTCATAAATGATGAGTGATTCCAGAACAGGTTACAATTGTCTATAAAACCAATGTTAAAAGTAGGACATGTTGAACACAACCAGGTATTATGGATAAGAGTTCTGCTGAAATAACTGCAACCTCTTCTAAAAGGAGCAAGTGGTCCAAAGATAAACACACGTCTGCCACAGTTCTTAAGAGTGGACAGAAGACTCCTGAAGTCTCTCTTTAACATCTCAGACGCTTCATCTGGGATGTTGTTGCATCCAACATGGACAATAACAGTTTGAGCGTGGGGGTATTCATTTAATAGGTCAGGGGTAAGAACCTCAATGTTTGACACTTTAGCCCCAGGAAAAAAAGTTGTAACACAGTACCTGCTTCTGACGTTCCTCATTATGGAATCACCAATTACCAGCATCGTCTGGGGGGACTTTGTCGGTGGCTTCTGTAATGGTGAATAGTTTTGCCGTTGTTGTTGTTGTTGTTGCTGCTGTGGCGGTGAGATGCCGGTGCGGGGGTTGCACTCTCTTCTTTTTGGAGCTGGTGTAAAGTTTGGCACACTTTTAGTTTTAGTAGTTTTAATCTTGGGCTTGCGGGTTTGGGGCGCTGCTGAAAGAGCAGGGGCGGCCATGGGAGGAAGATCAACATCCAGGTGGGGGAAATCTTCCAGGGAAAAGATGCTGAATTTGTTTTCCAGTGAAAGGGGAACGGAGCAGGCATGGCTGTGCCTGGACGATCCTCGACATTTGTTGTTAGGCCCGACCATGGTCCAGGGTGCGCATTGAGGCTGAGAAGAACCACCCGGGGCTTTAGGTTTAGCTCCAAGCTGAAGCCAGTGTTTAGTGCTGCAGTCCTGGACAGCTGAGGTGACCGGAGCAGGGGTGGAGGTGGATGGCGATATGTTAATTTCACCCAGGTAAGTAGCCATCTATGCTAACTGCGAGTCCGTTGCTGGCGCAGATGTCCGTCCAAAAATGATCGTGTCCAAATGATTTTCAGCCTCCTGAATCTTATAGAGGTTAGAGAGTCTCAGTTCCAACTCGGAAACCTTCTTAGAGAGGGAAACACAGCTGTCACAGGTCGGAGAGGGAGCCACGGGTTTACAGACCAGGAGTGGCTAACCAAAACAAACAGGTTAGCCTAACCCGGTTTGTTGACCGAAAAAAGATCAAGTAGCAAGAATCCTCGGTCCAGTAAAATTATGTGGGTAAAAAATCATCAAGAAAGATGATGCAGAGGTTAAAAATAATAAAACAAACAGCTTATTGACTGTAAAGTTTCTGACAGCAAGTTCCAAATTGTCTGACAGCGAGGAAGAGGAAGCCTTGAATGAAATTAACCTTGCAGGTTCAAGACTGACTTCAAGACTGAAGTCATTACTCAAGTTTTTAAGTGGGTGCTCTTTGTACCCTTAACTCAACTAGATATTTTTGGTTGTCTACATTTAATTATTAATTTCATAGGATAACACTGCTTTTACATGAGTAGAATTTCTGGCTACTATACACACCTCTGATTATATAATTTAAGTATGCATGAGTAAATTACTATTATGAATGTTTTTTTCCACTTCTCTTTCCTACTCTTTCTCAATGGAAAAAAGAAACACTAGCGTAAAAACACAAAAAAATACACATATTTTTGTCATTTATGTAAACCACGACAAAAAAATCCTGTAGGACAAAACGTGACACTTGGTATTTTCTAACCTGTTTGTATACCACCATAGACAGAGAGAGAACCTGATTTAGACAGGGCTCAGAGAGAGAAAGATGAGACAGAAGAGAGGAGCCAAGGAGAGGAAAGTGTTCAGGCAGAGGGTCCAGGAGAGGTGAGAGCAGAGGGAGGAGAGAAGGATGACACCAGTAAAAAATCCAAACACAGGATGTCTGGGTGGGACCCCAACTGGCCCAAAATTTCAAGATTCAAGCCTTGGTTGTAAAATACTTCATATGGTAAGTTCCATATGCAAAGTGACTGTGCAGAATTTTTCAAAAAAGAAATTGTATAAAATTAACATATTCCAGTTACAATAGTGTCATGTGTTTTCTATAATATAAAAATACTGTCACGTCAGGGCGGTGATAAGGGGCGGGGGATTCTCCTGGCATGCTTTGTGCTATGGGGGATTCATAGACAGCTATAACACAACATAACAAAAATAATTTTTTTGTAAGTTGTCTGTGTTTTTTCAACTGATTTAAGACAATTTTGCACCACTGAATCCAAAATGACATCCGTTTCTCTCGATCAGGTCAAGTTTTTATGCTAAGTAAGCAGTTGTACAGCAGTTGTACAGTTGTACTGTAAATTGAATAGTAGACATTGATAAAGGTAAGTATATGTAAACTGAATGCTACGTCATCATTGTTCAAAATTCAGAGAATTTCAAGAAATAAAGAATTTTGCATCATATAAAGCGAAAATACCCGTACATGTAAACAAAAACGTAAAAAACATGTGGCTGTAGTTCAAAAAGTTGACCCGATTGAGCAAAAACAATGTGATTTTTGAATTCAGCACATCAAAATTGTCCTAAATCAGCTAAAAAAACTTAGACAATAAATTTTGTATTAACCAGTGTAATTCTTGTGTTCTGAGCATTTTTGTTGTAGTGTTATAAGTCTGGCTGTGATAGTGTTGTTTTCCCTGCGTGTAACAGATTACATGTCTGTGTCACCGAGTGAAGTGAATGTGTGTGGGGATGACCTCCCCTCTGTTCTGCATAATCACTGAGATGAAATAAATGCCTACAATGTTTCAAATCCTCTCTCATCATTGTGTGAACCCTGGAAATGTCACACTGGTGTCAGAACTGGGATATTGAGCGATGAAAGCAAGATTTGAGGCAGTGATTCACCAGCTCGAACAGCTCATCGCCCAGATAGAAACTGACCACAGGGTATACATGCCAGTCCCCAGAGCTGCTCGCTGCAAAGAATGTGGAAATGGACTGGACGGAGCAAGTGCATCCCGTGTTCCGCCTTTTTCAAGGCAGGACAGGGAGCACCAGCAGAGGAACTACGAGCCAGCAATCCCGCTGCAGCCAAGGGCAGTGATCAGCATGGAGGCGACTGTCCCAACCCCAGCACCACTGACCTGCCAACCGGCCAAGCTTTCCCGCTTTGGTGGCGAAACCTGGCCCGACAACTATCTCGTTCAGGTTGAACTGGCCACCACGCTCAATGGCTGGATACCTGAAGAGACAGGACACCTGAAGAGACAAATGCGCAGGTTGCACTGGCTCTGGAGGGCAGAGCTGTCTATATGCTGTCCGATCTCTGGCCTGAGGAACGTCACAGCTGGCCAGAGCTACAGGGAGCACTTCGGGGGCAGTTCGGGAGGCCGAGCCACACTGACCACATCCGGAAACAGCTAGCCAGCAGCCAGCAACGCGATCAAGAAAGTCTGAGGGCCTATGCAGCAGATTTCCGGCTGCTGACACAGCGCGGCTACCCGGACTTTGAGCCAGGGAAGGTGAAGAAGCTTGCCCTCCAGAGTTTCATCTGAGGGCTCTGGCTGGCCCAGCTCCGAAAACGCATCCAGATTCACGCCGCAAGCAGCTGGGAGACAGCCGTGGCAGAGGTGGAGCGTGTAGAGCCCATGCTGGAGCCAGCGGCTGATGTTTCATCACCAAGGTAGAGCATTTTCCAGGCCGCAGCTGTGAGCAAGGACGAGGAAGAGCTGCGCAAGGCCACAGCTGCGCAGCCGGCTAGAGTGCGACAGCGACATGAGGAGGGGTGCTTCTGCTGTGAGGAGCCAGGCCACATCATGTGCCACTGCCCTGAACCCGTCCCGTGGCGCTGTGCTGTGGAGGACTGCCGGCACTGCCAGTGGGCAGAGGATCATGACCCAGCAGTCTCATGGGCTGCTGCTCTCCAGACCACTGTAGCCAGGGATAGTGCAGCGGCTCAAAGCTTTTCCTCAGATCATCAGCCAGCTCTCTCCTGCGATGACAACACAGAAGCTCTCGTGGCACAGCAGCTCTTCAGATCGAACAGGATGGAGATACTGTCATCTCCTGGGTCCAGCAGTGGCTGTACACAGACCAGCGCCCCGCCTGGGAGGCTGTGTCTGTGCTGAACCCAGAGACCAAGGCCCTGCATTCTCATTGGTCCAACCTCTGCTGTCGTGAGGGTGTTATCTACCAGCGGTGGCAGTCCCCAGCTGGACAGCATCACATCTGGCAGCTGTTGGTCCTCCGACAGCTCCACCCCAAGGTGTTCCAGTTGGTCCACGGGTAAGTGGGGGCAAGCCACTTCAGGGTGACGAAGACTCTGCAGCGTTTTTGGGCCCAGTTCTACTGGCCGGGCTGTCATCAGGACGTGGAGCTCCATGCCCACCGCTGTGACACCTGCATGGCTCAGAAAGGGCTGATTCAGTGCTCCCACGCCCCCTTGCAGCAGTACCAGGTAGGGGCACCCATGGAGAGTGTGGGGGTGGACATTCTGGGCCCTTTTCCGACCACAGATCGGGGGAACCATTATGTTCTGGTTGCAATGGATTACTTCACCAAGTGGCCAGAGGCGTACGTGGTCCCCGATCAGAGTGCCGCCACCACAGCATCAAAGTTGGTGGATGAGATGTTTTGTCGGTTTGGCACCCCGGAGGAGCTGCACAGCGAGCAGTGATGGAGCTTCAAGGTAGAGGTCTTCAGGGAGGTCTGCAGGCAGCTGGGCATCCGGAAGACCTGGACCACCCTGCTGCACCCACAGAGTGATGACCTGGTTCAATGCTTTAACTGGACCCTGACCACCCAGCTCACTGTCCTAGTGGACCAGCAACAGCAAGACTGGGACCTGCACCTGCCCCTAGTCCTGTGGGCATACCGGACAGCAGTTCAAGAACCCACTCGGTGCACCCTGGCAACGCTGATGTTTGGACGCGAGCTGCGCACCCCCGTGGACTTGGTCTTCGGCCTTTTCCCAGAGCCGAAGGTGGAGGGCAAACTGGAGTTGGGTAATTTGTTTTGCTTGAGAGAAGGTCTTCACACGGTGCACGAACTGGCTCGGGAGGCCCTGGTAGCAGTGGGGAGTCGACACAAGCGAGCGTACGACTCCCGCTGCCAGGACTTTGCACCCAGGGATCACGTCTGGGTTTTCTGCCCAAAGCAGAAAAACAGACTGTCACCAAAGCTGGTGAGCCACTGGTCGGGACTGTGCGTGGTCCTACAGAGACTGTCGGACGTAGTGTACAGGGTGAGACTGCAGAAGAGAAACTTGGTGGTGGTGCTTCACCGTGACCGTGTCGCCCCATACCAGTTAGCTAAGCCCGTGGGTGGCCAAGCTGGAGGCCCCATCTTGACCGGAGACCCCAGTCGAGCCTCGAATAGCCTCGAAAACACTGACGGACCTGTGTGTGCCAGCCGCTGCCACGGGTGGGCACTCCAATGCCTGGACAGGTTCGCATTGGACTTTTGAGTAGGAGTTATTGTTCTTGGGACAGAAACCAGTCCGGGGGGGGGGGGGGGAGACGGTGTAACGTCAGGGTTGTGATAAGGGGTGGGGGATTCTCCTGGCGTGCTTTGCACTGCAGGGGATTCATAGACAGTTATAATTCTTGTGTTCTGAGCGTTATTGTTGTTGTGTTATAAGTCTGGTTGTTATAGTGTTGTTTTCCCTGCGTGTGAGAGATTACGTGTCTGTGTCACCCTGAGTGAAGTGAGTGTGTGTGTGTGTGTGTGACCTCCCCTCTGTTCTGCGTAATCAGAGAGATAAAATAAATGCCTACTAAGGTCCAAATCCTCTCTCATCATTGTGTGAGCCCTGGAAATGTCACGGTACATTTACTACAATGCATGAATAATTTTGTCTATTTTTCTTCTCAAATTTCTAAGGAAGCTCCACCTCCCTTGCCTCCTCCTAGGAGCCGCCATTGGTAATGAAGTGTGAAGCTAACATGTGAGAAAGCTCCTAGCAGACTGTAGTTCCAAGAGCAGAGAAACTTGGGCTGGACCGAGAGCAGATGACATATTGGTTATCTAATTTCTAAGCAGCTTGTCCATCTCTTATCTTCAGACAACAGTGTAGCAGCAGCCTAACTGCCATTGTGCTAGCAGGTTAACCACCTAGATGGTTTCTATACCATTGAGATATTCAACTTTTGCTTCTTCACTCAGCTATAATGTCTCCAGATAACTGGCTATTCAACCAAAAATCTGTCCCTCAAAGGAAACGAGATAAAAGAAAAACAGTTTCTTACCAAAACTATACTGCCTCTTATTTAGAATCATATGCATCTTTAAACATGGTATTATTTATTATTTATTTTGACTGCAATCATTTGCAATCATTGTCAGTACAGGAATAAGGTGCAGGAAAAAGGTGCATGCTAGGACACACTCATAAGAAACTGAAAGGCATTTACAAAAGACATTACCCGCTCGCTGTCCGCCTACTTTAAAAACTTTTTACGATCCTGTTTATGCTGCCTCCTCATCCTTTCCACTCCTCCCTCCCATTCTGTCACAGAATGACTGATAGTAAATGGCTTCCAGGAGGGCACAGCAGAGAGGGGTGAGAAAGTACCTGCTTATGTTATCTTAACACCCAGCAGCACACGAGAGACAACCATCAAACATCCCGCAGCACACTTGACATAAGCAGACTGTACTGATGTGGAGGAAGTCGGGAGTGACATGGTTGGTGGAGTGTGCTGCATTCTGGAGCCTGGCAGCTTTATGAGCCCAGAGGGACCATAAAGACACAGGCCTCCATCTCCTCTGCTGCTCCTTGAGCTGGGGTTAGAAAAGCAAGGGGGGACAGGGACAGGATGCCTGTTTGGTCAGAGTTCAGTCTTATCTGAGAAAGGTCTTCTCATTCACAGCAGCAAGAGTGAAAGTGGGCTACATGTGGAATCTGCAAAGGCTTGGAGTTAGAAATGTAAGGATGGACATAAACCAGCATCTATGGATTCAAGATTCAAGATTCAAAGATTTTATTGTCAATACTACTATACGTGCAGGACATACAGGAGAATCGAAATGGTGTTCCTCTCTCTCTTCATTGGTGTGCACAGTATAAAAAGAAAAGGAATAAGGCTGGAAAAAGAAAACAACAACAACAGCAGTCTAATACATACAATATGTACAGTAATGAAACCCGTAGTGCAAATGGCGACAAGAAAGACCCAAACCTCCCATAGTGCAAATAGAGGTAAACGATTAATGATGATAAAACCCAGCAATCCTATACGCAGACAACTAGAGATGAATACCTGTAGTTGCAGTTCAATGCGGTAGTGTAGGAGCAGATAGTAACAGATAGGACTGCATGTGATCAGTACTGCAGTGACAGACAGCAGCAGATATGGCATTTGTGCAAATGGTTGCGGTTAATGTGCAGAGACATACAGCAGCAAAAGTATTACTGTTGGTGTGCCAGTCTTTCTGTCCCATCAGCTGAGGTAGTTATTATGCGGGTGATTGTATTCCCGTCCGGGGGGGGGGGGGGGGGTGCACAGAGTTCAGGGTCCTGATGGCCTGATGAACGAAGCTGTTAAGCAGTCTTGTGGAGCGGGTCTGGAGGCTTCGGTATCTTTTCCCCGAGGGCAGGGGGCTGAAGAGGGAGTGTGAGGGGTGGGAGGTGTCACCTGTGATGCTGATAGCTCTGCGGATGAGGCAGGTAAGATAGATATCTGAGAGAGGGGGGGCAGAGGGGCACCAATGATCTTGCTGGCTGCTTTCACTGTGCGTTGTAGTGTCTTCCGGCAGGAGGCAGTGCAGCTTCCATACCACATCGTGATGCAGCTGGTGAGGATGCTCTCAATGGTGCCCTGGTAGAAATAACACATGATGAGGGGTGGGACTTGTGCTCTCCTCAGTTTGTGGAGGAAATGGAGGCGAGTGTGAGCCTTCTTGCCAGTGATGTGGTGCTGTTGGACCAGGAGAGGTCCTCAGAGATGTGCACCTCCAGGAACTTGGTGCTGCTCACCCTCCCCACAGCTGCGCCATCGATGATCAGAGGGGGATGCTGTGCGTGACCCCTCCTGAAGTCGACCAAAATCTCCTTGGTTTCTCCCACGTTCCAGAAGAGGTTATTATCTTTGCACCACTGGACCAGTTGGCTCACCTCATTTCTGTAGTTGGCCTCCTCATTGTTGGTGATGAGGCCCACCACCATCATGTCGTCCACAAACTTGATGATGTGATTGGTGCTGTAGGCTGGAATGCAGTCATGAGTCAGCAGGGTGAAGAGCAGCGGGCTGAGCCCACACCCTTGTGGGGCCCCTGTGCTCAGTGTGATGGTCTGGGAGGTGTTGCTGCCAAACTGCACGTTCTGTGGCCTCCCTGTGGAAAAAGTCCAGCACCCAGTTACAGAGAGAGGTTTTGAGTCCCAAGTGTCTGAATTTTTGTATCAAGTGCTGGGGGATGATTGTGTTGAATGCTGAATTGAAGTCCAAGAACACCATCTGCACATAGGAGTTTTTTGAGTCCAGGTGGGTGAGGGCTGGATGGACAGCAGCAGCGATGGCATCTTCTGTGGACCTGTTTGACCTGTATGCAAACTGGGATGTTTTGTGGAAGGGAGGCAGGATGGACTTGATGTTCTGCATGACGAGCCGCTCTAAGCACTTCAGTTTAATGAGGGTCAGTGCTACGGGCCGGTAATCATAGTAGCTGGATGGGACAGGCTTCTTTGGGACTGGTATTATGGTGGCAGTTTTGAAACATGTGGGAACAACAGCTTGAGACAGGGAGATGTTGAAGATGTCAGCCAGGACATTCTTAAGCTCCTCTGCACAGTCCTTCAGGACGCAACCCGGTATGTTGTCTGGGCCAGCTGCCTTGTGTGGGTTGATCCTGCAGAGGGTCCTCTTCACGCTATCCGGATCTAGACTCAACCCCCCCCCCCCAGTGGGGCCAACTCCAGTCCCCGGGCCCCAGACACCAGGAGACAAGCGACCCCCCCCCCCCCCCGGGGCTGGAGACCAGCCCACCCCCCAGGCACCCCCACAGGGGGTTCCCCCCCAGCGCCACTGCCACACACCCAAGGGACCCCCATGTCCGGCTATGTCCCACATAGCCGAGAGGCACTACCCCCCTCAATCCAGCACCTTCCGACTCACAGACACACCCATCCCCACACCTTCACACCCTCATGCTCTAATATGCACCCACATGCACTCCCTCACTCTCACTCACCCACTCTCACATTCCCGGACCCATCCATTGTCTCTCACTCCCGTACCCATTCAGTCTCACTCCCACTCGCCTTCAGGGTCACCCACACCCACTCACGTTCACCCACGCATGCACTCTCATTCACACTCTGACCTACTCACATCCATTCGTGCTGTCCCCCTCACACTCACCCACCCTCATTCACCCTTATTTCTTAGGGCGACTGCGATGCAGATGCAGCAAACTTGAATGCGTACCAGCACCCGGCAGCGGCCGGGGAGCCCGCCGGTGCAGGCCAGTAGCCATTCCCCCGCCGACCCACCCCAGGGCGGCCGCGGCCACAGAAGCAGACCCCCACCCCCAGCACCCACCCGAGCGACTGATCAGCAGATCACCACAGGCGCCCTGAGATGCCACCCGACACGCAAAGTGCCACACAAAACCGACCCACCATCACCACCCCCATTCATCACTCCCTCACTCTCGCTTACTCTCTTATTCAGTCCCTCTCTCACTCCCTTGGTTGTATCTATACATTCAGCAGCACCCAGGGATTTTGACAACATAATGGGTCCCAGGCCCCCTGCCGGGCCCCCAGGCCCCCAGCAGGAGGAGGGCAACAGAGGTGGGGAAAGATTCTCCAGTAAAAAAACAGACAATTTCACAGTGCTATCTGGTGGACGAATTAGGAATATTTAATTTTTTTTCTCTTTTCAGTGGAATTTATGCCTTATGGACAAATAAATTAATTCATATTCTTTCACTCAAGACAGTATCCTCTACTGAAGACATGGTTGAACTCATGGGATGGACAATGTGGTTTCAAATGTTTTATTGATATGATTTAATATATGTTGCTTTATTATCAGGAAGAAATTAATTTTTGCATGCTTACTATCGCAAATTAATTACAGTTACAATGTAGGCACACTGTATGTTCCCTTATTATTGAGTAGAATATCTTGTGCTGTGTTCGAAATGCTCACTCCTTCACCATATAGTGTACTATATAGTGAATCAGCTATCTTGTAGTACTGTTCGAAATCTTAACTGAAAATGTCATTCACTATATAGTACACTCAAAATATCCCACAATGCATTTTGAAAAGTAGTGTAAAATGGATGGTCACTACATTAGCCAATATATCCCATAATGCAATGCGCAGCCACCGGAGCAGTGAGAGGAGAGCTTCACATCACAGCATAAACTACCTTAAGGTATTTATATGTATTAGTTCAGCAAAAATGATTTAATACACATTTACTACAAATTACATACAGGTATTCATTTTTTTACCACCATTAGTCTGTTAGATTTTACTGTCTCACGTGATGATGTCATTAACCGTGCCGCAAAAACAAGCCAGTAGTGTCCGAAAGCTGTTAATTTTATTGTTACATTGAGTTTACTATATAGTCCACTATATCTAAATTCACTATATAGCGAGTCGGGAATGAGTGAGTGAGTGAACATTCCAAACACAGCCTTAGTCACTAAAGTTTAAAGAATTTATGCTTTCATAGACAGCACACATACTTTAGGAGGATTTCACTCTTCATATCAAATTTCTCTCTCTGGTCTTTGGGAGACCATAGCTGGACTTTAACTGATCAATAGAGTTCCAGACTTCACTGAATCTCCTTTTTTGGTCGAGTTTATGACTTCTGTTGAACAAGACGCTCAAATGTGATTGGTTCAGCCCAGTTCTATGAAATTCAGTGAGATTCTGCCACACCAAAAAAAAACAAAAAAAAAAACAACTTTTCTTTGTTTCAGTTTTGGGGTGGTGATCAAGGTGTAAGGAGCCTTTTCTGCTCTTCCATTTTTTTTTTCCTATCTTTTAAGTAGGCCCAGAGTCTTCCAGGCTCTGTGAAAATCCTGTTTCTTTTCTTTAAAATTCACTTTTTCTCATTTTAATCTTTTTCTTTAAATTACGGTGCAAGAAGATTTTGTTTGATTTTTTTAAGCTTAAACCAACTCATTCCAACCACAATACATCGGAAGAAACGGCTCTGTGGCGTGTTCTTGTCCCTGTTTGAATTTCTGATAGGACTTTGTCCAATAAACAAATTCCTTTTCAGTGCATAAGAGGAGACCTCACCCAGCTTGCTGAAGAACAGCCCAATTGCAATCTCAGGAGCACGGCCTTGTGGGAGAATCTGTCTATCAGCCTCTCCATCAACAGAAGCCACAGACATCCAGCTGAATCAAGGTTGGCACGTGGGGGCCCTGCTGCCACCAGGGACGCAATGACTCCGTGGCTGACGATCTGTTGTTTAATTTAAAGTTAATTCTTCAGAATATTCCTGGTACAAGTTCTTTAAACTTAATTTCATGCAAACCCCCATCAGAATTTCAAAATGCATTTTGTCTTTTCATTAATTTACGTTCTTTTTCAGAATAACACCAATTTTCTATTTTTATAAATAGTTTACTCATCATTATCTTCATAAAATTGCATCCACTTTTCTTAACCAATGCTATTTTATGGTTTTCCAATTTCCAGTACATCGCCAAGTTAAACTAGGCTTCATTTAGTTCCAAAAATGTTTGATTCACAGGTTACACTCAGTAACTCAATAACAGTCTATGATGCTCATAATACATGTTGAATTCTCTGTTTTAAAGTTATCCATATATGTTAACCTAGTCTGACATTTCTTATTAAATCACTGAAAGACATATGGGAGTTACTGTTTGATTTCATGTCCATCTTCTTGATTATCAGCAGACAAGAACTCACAAGGTTTTGTTTTTTTTTTGAGACTGATTCATAATTGGTACAAAAAAAGAACTATTAATAAAATTGTCCATTATCTGAACTGGTGCCCTACGAGGATATGAGAGTAATGAAAGGAAATCTTCATTCCTACTCACATTCATATTTACATTAATACTTGTACCAACAATAAAACATCTATAAAACCCATGAATCCGCTACAATATCTATTCCTAAGTATTTAATATTACCTGACTGTATTGGAATAATGGATGTATTTGAGAAATTACAATTTATAGGTAAAATTGTTGATTTAAGGGATAAGGACCTGTACTTATATAGCGCTTTTCTAGTCTCAAAGACCACTGAAAGCGCTTCACTAGTGCTAACCCTCTATTCTAAGGGCTTATAGGAGACAGATATCTAGGGACAATTTAGAACAACCAATTAACCTAACATGCATGTCTTTGGATTGTGGGAGGAAACCGGAGCCCCCGGAGTAAACCCATGCAGCACAGGGAGAACATGCAAACTCCACACAGAAAGGTTCCTACCCCTGCCAGCCTGAGGATTCGAACCTGGAACCTTCTAGCTGTTAGGCAATAGCGCTAACCACTGCACCACCATGCTTCCCACCATTTACCCCAGTTAATAGAGTAGTCCGGTAGTGATGAAAATTGATCAGCAAGCGCCACTGTCTGAAGAAGAGATCTTTGCGAGTTTTCAAGGAAAATCAATACATCATCAGCATAAAGACTTATCTTGTGTCTTTTTCTCCAGTTTGAATACCTCTGATATCAATATTCTGTTGTATAGCTGCTGCTAATGGTTCAATAAAGATGATAAAAAGTGAGGGAGAGAGTGGACAACCCTGCCTAGTACCTCTCTGGAGATTCAAGCTTTGGGAGGTCTGATCATTTGTTCAGACAAACGCAGTTGGACAGCTATATAGTGTTTTAATCCAGTTTATGAAAGACGAACCAAACCCAAACTAACTTTAACACCATAAAAAGAAATTTCCAATTAACTCAGTCAAAGGCTTTCGCTGCATCCAGAAATAAAATTGTAGCTTCTAAGTTATTGATCTTACAGTAGTCTATTAAATAGCCTGCGTGTATTATTAGCCGAGTGCCTACCCTTGATGAAACCTGTTTGATCTGGCTATATAATCACCAGAATTACCCTTTACAGCCTTTTGGCGAGAGCTTTGCAAATTATTTTAAGATCGACATTCATAAGTGAGATGGGACAGTAGCTGGATGAAAGCATAGGTTCTTTTTCATGTTTAAAGAGCAGGATAATACTAGCCAAATTCGAATTTGAAGGAATTACATTATCTTCTTTAATTTGGTTCACCATTTTCAAGAAAGTAGGTGCCATCACAGGCCAGAATTCTTTATAAACTTCTACGGGAAAACAATCTGGTCCCGGAGCTTTGTTGTTTGGGATGTGCTTAAGTGCCTCCTGGAGAGGTGCATCCAGAGCTGCAATCTGTCCATTATTTAATCGTGGTAAGTTAATATCATCCAAAAATTTATTTATCTCTGCGTCAGATGGATTAACCTGAGATTAGTAGAGGTTTTCATAAAACTTTCTGAAGAAGTTATTTATTTCTTCAGGCTCATGGGTAATATTTCCAGTCATATCCTTAATAGAGTGGATAGTTGTTTTTTCTTTGTTCAATCTAAGCTGGTTCGAAAGCTATCGCCCCGATTTATTACTGTGTTCAAACTTCTCAAGACATAGTCTTTGTATTAAAAACTGTGTTCTTTTGTTTGTAATTTCTTTTAATTCCAGCTTTAATTTTCTCAGATTGTTAAGTGCCTGTTCCTGTGGAGAAACGGCACAGGTTATCTCCAGTGATTTAATTTTCTGTTCTAACTCCAGTACCAGTGCTTTTTCTTTTTTATTCTTATACGAACAGTAAGAGATTTATTTTACCTCGCATGACCGCTTTTGCTGCTTCCCAAAGAACATGCGGGGATATTCCTGGCACATCATTACATTCCAGATGCGATTCCTACTCTTTATTAAAGTATGTAATAAAGTCTTTGTCTTTTGGTAGTGATGTATTAAATTTCCAGCTCCTAGTTTTCCTTGTAGCTTTCCTGTTTACTAGTGTAAGAGATACTGCATGGTGATCGCTAATAGCTTGATTTGAACATATTTCAGTGTCTGTGATGTCCTTCTCAATAGAGTTACTGGCTAAAAAGAGGTCTAAAAATGAATGTGAACTATGAACTGATAAAAAAAAGTGTATTCCCAAAGAATTGGGTGAAGAGAACGCCATTCATTGCAAAGACCAAAATCCTTTATGTATTGTTTGAGAGTATCAGTAGCCTGCCAGTTTCGATAATTCCCCGATGCACTGCGCCTGTCAATTGCAGGGTTTAATACCAGGTTGAAGTCTCCTCCTATTATGAGCGTAGTGTCCAAGTGCTTAGAAAGAGAAGTGAAAAAAGTGTGAAAATAGGATGGGTCATCAACTTTTGGGCCATAAACGCTTGCAATACATAGATCCAAATTTTGAATTGAGATTTTTAATATTATAAATCTACCTTCCAGATCTGCTATTGTATTATTCACAACAAAGCGTATTATTCTGTTTACCACTAGAGCTACCCCTCTTTGTTTAGAATTAAAGGTGGCTGAGTACATGTGGGGGAATTCCGGGGAGGTCAGTGCATCTACAGATGACTTAGAAACATGTGTTTCCTGTAATAAGACAAAGTCTGCCTGTAGATACTTCAGTTGATTAAAAACTTTTAGCCTCTTCTCCCTGGTACCAATTTCATGTATGTTCCACATGACAAATTTAAATGTACTGTAGACATGTTTTCACTAACTGGTTTTGTGCTAAAGGCTAACTAAATGTGCCTTTGTGATTATATGTCTGTAATGTATGCATATACTGTATGTGTACATGTATGTTGTGTATAAAATATATACCTACGTATGTATACTTGGGTGTGCACGCTTGATGTCTGTTCCATTTTCTTGCAATTGCAAGCAAATGGGGTGCATGTACTTAGTTACTTCCTATAAACCAGAAGTATGAGCAAAAACAAACATAAAGGTTAGTAAATGGTGAAAAAATGCAGAAAACATGCAACAACCTAACAGCGTCAACAAAATTAGTTACAACAGACAAACAATCAAACAACGACCTCAGCAGACAAGAAATAAACATTTGATAGATAGATAGATAGATAGATGGATAGATAGATAGATACAGTCAGGCCCAAAAATATTTGGACAGTGACAAGTTTTGTTATTTTAGCTGATTACGAAAACATATTCAGGATACAATTATATAATCAATATGGGCTTAAAGTGCAGACTCTCAGCTGTAATATGAGAGTATTCACATCCAAATTGGAGCAAGGGTTTAGGAATTACAGCTCTTTAATACATAGCCGCCTCTTTTTCAAGGGACCAAAAGTAATTGGACAATTGACTTAGAAGCCTGCAAAAAAAACCAACAACAAGGATGCATGGGCTCTTCCCTCGTTAACCTGTCATCAATTAAGCAGTTAAAAGGTCTGAAGTTGATTCCATGTGTGGCATTTGCATTTGGAAGCTGTTGCTGTGAACACACAACATGCAGTCAAAGGAGCTCTCAATGGAGGTGAAACAGACCATCCTGAGGCTGGAAAAAAAAAAGAAGAAATCCATCAGAGAGATAGCAGAAATGTTAGGAGTGGCCAAATCAACAGTTTGGTACATTCTGAGAAAAAAAAGAGTGCACTGGTGAGCTTGGGAACTCAAAAAGGCCTGGACGTCCACGGAAGACAACAGTGGTGGATGATCGCAGAATCTTTCCATGGTGAAGAACAACCCCTTCACAACATCCACTCAAGTGAAGAACACTCTCCAGGAAGTAGGTGTATCAGTATTTAAGTCTACCATAAAGAGAAGACTTCATGAGAGTAAATACAAAGGATTCACCACAAGGTGCAAACCATTAATCAGCCTCAAAAATAGAAAGGCCAGAATTGACTTTCCAAAAAACACCTTAAGCCAGCCCAGTTCTGGAACAGCATTCTTTGGGCAGATGAGACTAAGATCAACCTGTACCAGAGTGATGGGAAGAAAAAAGTTTGGAGAAGAATTGGAACAGCTCATGATCCAAAGCACACCACATCTTCTGTAAAACATGGTGGAGGCAGTGTGATGGCATGGGTATACATGGCTTCCATTGGCACTGGGTCACTTGTGTTTATTGATGATGTGACAAAAGACAGAAGCAGCCAGATGAATTCTGAAGTGTATAGGGATATACTTTCTGCTCAGATTCAGCCAAATGCAGCAAAGTTGATTGGACGGCGCGTCACATACAGATGGACAATGATCCAAAACATACTGCAAAAGCAACCCAGGAGTTTTTTAAAGCAAAGAAGTGGAATATTCTGCAATGGCCGAGTCAATCACCAGATCTCAACCCAATCGAGCATGCATTTCACTTGCTCAAGACAAAACTTATGGCAGAAAGATCCACAAACAAGCAACAACTGAAGACAGCTGCAGTAAAGGCCTGGCACAGCATCACAAAGGAGGAAACCCAGCGTTTGGTGATGTCCATGGGTTCCAGACTTCAGGCAGTCATTGCCTGCAAAGGATTCTCAACAAAATATTGAAAAGTAACATTTTACTTAGGGTTATGTTTATTTGTCCAATTACTTTTGAGCCCCTGAAATGAGGAGCGTTTGTATAAAAATAGCTACAATTCCTACATGTTTAATCAAATATTTTTGTTCAACCCCTTGAATTAAACCTTAAAGTCTGCACTTCAATTCTGTTGTAGTTGTTTCATTTCAAATCCAATGTGGTGGCATGCAGAGCCCAAATCATGAAGATTGTGTCACTGTCCAAATATTTCTGGGTCTAACGATTGATCGATTGATAGATATATCGATCTATAGATAGATAGACAGATGGATGTACTTTATTGATCCCAAACTGGGAAATTACAGTGTAACAGCAGCATGACAGTTGACAACCAAACAACAGAAACACACACATGACAGACAAAGGGATTACCCATGGAAAGTAAAAACTAACACGACTATAAAACCTATATACGTACATCATAGCTTAATATATGATGACCCGTATAAACACATGAATCATCCCATTGCACAAAGAAGGACTATCAGGAGCAGAGGGAAAAAGTGATGTACCAGTTAGTCTGTAAGGTGCAGTGTGGCAGCATAGCTATGACCAGAATACAACATCATAGTGAGTTATTGTACAGTGAAATTGCATGTGGCAGGAAAGATTTCCTGTACCTGGCCGTTTGACAACGAAGCTGTAGTAGTCTACTGGAGAAAGTGCTTCGCTGTGTCTAGTGTGTGGTGGAGGGGGTGATCAGGATTGTCCATGATGGATCGCAGTTTATTTAGTGTTCTCCTCTCCATCACTGTCTCAAAAGTCTCCGGTCTGAGACCAACTACAGAGCCAGCCCTCTTGATAATCTTGTCAAGTCTTTTGGTATCTCTGGCCCTGATACTGCTACCCCAACAGACAGCAGCAAAGAAGATGGTACAGGCGACAACAGTCTGGTGGAAAAGCTCCAGCATCCTGCTGCACACGTTGAAGGAGCTCAGCTTTCTCAGGAAATAGAGTCTGCTCATCCCCTTCTTGTGTGCAGCATCGGTGTTGGATCTCCAGTCCAACCCGCTGCTGATCCTGACACCCAGATATTTGTAGTCCTCAACCACTCCCACATCCTCCCCCCTAATCTGCAGTGGCTGAGAAGGAGCCTTCCTCTTCCTGAAGTCAATCACCATCTCTCTGGTCTTGCTGACATTCAACCTCAGGTGATTCTGCTCCATCCACTCCACAAATCTATCTACCAGTGCCCTGTACTCCCCCTCCTCTCCTCCTCTTGTACACCCCACAACAGCTGAGTCATCAGAGAATTTTTGCAGGTGGCATGACTCAGTGTTGTACTGAAAGTCAGTGGTGTATAAGGTAAAAAGAAAAGGAGAGAGCACAGTCTCCTGTGGAGCTCCCATATCACTAGCCACCACTCCAGACAAGACACTGCCCAGCCGGACAAACTGTGGCCTGCCTGTCAGGTAGTCAGTAATCCAGGAGATCACAGAGCTGTCAACCCCCATCACCCGCAGCTTCTCACCCAGCAGCAGTGGCTGGATGGTGTTAAAGGCACTGGAGAAATCAAAAAAAGTGATTCTCACAGTATCTCCTCCACCATCCAGGTGCAGATGGGCTCGTTGCAGCAGGTAGATGACAGCATCTTCAACTCCTAAATGGGGGTGATATGCAAACTGCAGAGGGTCCAGCCACGTCTTCACCTGCGGCCTCAGGTGGGCTAAGACCAGTCTCTCCAGGACCTTCATCACATGAGATGTGAGGGCAACTGGTCGGTAGTCATTCAAATCCGATGGAGATGACTTCTTGGGGACAGGAACCAGACAGGATGTCTTCCACAGCACCAGTACTCTTTCCAGACTCAGGCTGTACAGGTGTTTCAGTACCGGAGCTAGTTGGTTGGCACAGGTCCTCAGAGTCCTTGCGGAGATGCCATCAGGGTCCGAAGCTTCCGCTGACGGAGTCTCTCCAGCTGTTTCTCCACCTGATCTGTAGTCACCGTGAAGTGAGGGAGGGTCCTGGTGCCCCATGAGGAGGAGGAGGGGGGAGATGGAGAGAGGTTCTGCACGGGAGCATGGGTGGGGAGGGGTGTGTGGGGGTTTGGTTGTGTTGCTCGGGTGACAGACTGAGTTGAACCTATTAAAAAACAGATTCAGTTCCTCCACTCTCTCCTGGCTCCCAGATGGCTGCCTGACTCTCCTCTTGCACCCAGTTATTTGTTTCATTCCCTCCCACACATCTTTAGTGTTGTTTTGCCTGAGTTTCTCTTCCAACTTCCTCCTGTAATTGTCCTTGCACCTCCTCAGCATCTCTCTCAGCTCATGCTGCACTCCCCTCAGCTTCTCCTTGTCTCCAGCCCTAAAAGCTCTCTTCTTTTTGTTCAGAAGTGCTTTCAGGTCACTGGTGACCCATGGTCTGTTGCTGGAGAAGCAGTGTACAGTCTGAGCTGGCATGGTCACGTCTTCACAGAATCTAATGTATTCTGTGATGCAGTCGGTCATATTGTCTATGTCCACCCCACGTGGTTCATAGAGTACGCTCCAGTCTGTCATCTCGAAGCAGTCCTGCAGTGCATCAGCAGCCTCCTGTGTCCACCTCCTCACAGTCCGTGTATAAGCAGGCTGCCTTTGCACAAGGGGAACGTACTTGGGTGTTAACATAGATAGATAGATTAGTTTATTTGACAGGGACAGTGCAATAAACATAGACAATTAATCAATGACAATCAATCTGATGTGTTGCACATGGAGTGTATAGCTATTAGCTAATTTGCAACTCTTGTCCCTGGATGGGCTTTAGAAAAGAGAATCAAGTAAAGGAAAGAAAAGAAATAAAGAAAATACACAATAACCACATACATCAATGCAAAAAGATTATAAATATACAATTATAAATATTATAAATACTATAAATACACAATTATAAGTATTATAAATATTATAAATATACAAATATAACAACCTGACTCACATTTGCCTATTTCAGGCCTCCCTCCCTTCGTCACTCACTATAAACAAACACATTCATTCCTTCCCTTCATTCACTCTCACCTTGTAGACAATCAATTCATACATGAGTACATCCTTGTTTATTTTTCAGCCAGTTTTTAACCTTTTTAGTGAATGTTTTAAAGTCCGTTATTATTTTAATTTCATTTGGCATTGTGTTCCAGATGTGACTGCCCTTTATAGAGAATGCTGTTTGTCCAAATGTGGTTCTGCGGTGGAATATTTTACAGTTATTGTTAACAGAACTCCTGGTGGCTCTGCTGCTGTCCTGTCTTTGGATGAAACCAGCAAGTGGCTCGGGTGCTGATTTATGGAGACATTTGAACGTTAATTTCAGAAAACAGAGGTCAATGAAACTCTCAAAACTCAATAGGTTGTATTTTTTTAAAACATTACAGTGATGCCACCTAATGGGCTTTTTGTCCAAGATTTTTAGGGTTTGATTATATAATGAACCTATATGTCTTATTGTGGAAGGGGCTGCTTGAGCCCAGACTGTCAAACAGTATGATATATGAGAAAAAACCATAGAATGCATATACAGTACAGCTGCTTCGTAAGGTATGTAATATCTAATTAATTTAAAGCAGTTCAGATTTTTTTTTACTGTTTTTGAAATTTTCTTTATATGAAGATTAAATTTGAGTTGAGGATCTAGTACAATGCCAAGGTATTTGAATTCTGTAGCTAAACTGATGTCATGATCATGTATATTAACTTTAAAACATTGCAGGTTACATTTTTTGATTGAAAAGCACATTGAGACTGTTTTCTGAAGGTTTAGCAATAGATGGTTCTGGAGGAGCCACTCTTGGACATCAACCATACTTGTAGACAGTACATCTGCAGCCTGTGCTGGAGTCTTGGCAGCTGTGTAAATAACTGCATCATCTGCATAAAGTTGGCATGTTGCAGCTGACCACGCAGTGATCTAATTTACCAATGGGGGGTAGAGCTGTGGCACTATATGCATCTCTGACATTGGCATACAGAAAATCCAGTGTTTTGTTCTCTCTGGTGGGACAGTCAACAAACTGGTGAAAGTTTGGTAGTGCTTTTCCCACTGAGACATGGTTAAAATCACCTGTGATGGCCATGAATGCATCCGGGTGCTTCTCCAGTAATGTGGCCGCAGTGGAGCTGATGACGTCACATGCCACCGCTGCATCAGCTGATGGAGGGACGTAGATGATAACAATTAAAGCGCAATTCATTTCTCGCGGCATATAATAAGGTCTCATACTAACAGCCAGCAGTTCAATGTCCGGGCTGCAGCACTTTTCCTTCATATAAATGTGTCTGGGACGACACCATCATTCATTAACAAGAAGTGCCACCCCTCCTCCTCTCACAATCACACTCTTTTTTCCCACCTGTAGCTAAGAAAAAACAAAGTTCTAGAATAACCAGGGGCTTATGGTTTCATCCATAAACAACTTGCCATCTATACACAATCTATCCATAGAGACAATAGCTCGTTTACCTTCTTGGATTATTTTTATTTATTTTTTTTTAAATGGGAAAAAGCTTCCTTCTCCTTTCCAAAATTTCCTGTGGACCATAATTGGTGTTTTTAAGCTGTCTGCCCTGCCTCTGTACCAAAATTGTTTGCTTGAAATGCTCAAATTTGGCAACAATAGATCTGGGACGTTTATTCTGAGGATTTTTTTTTGCCCAATTCGGTGGACTTGGTGGAAGGTAATTGATTTTGTGACTTCTACAGACAATTTCAGTTGGGTGGACATAAATTCCTAGACCAGCTGTTCTGGATTTTCATTATTTTTTTCAGCAGTTCCGGAAAAAACAAGGTTGTCTCTCATGCTGCGTGACTGCAAATTGAGAACAGTTTCCTTCATCTTCCTGTTCTCTCTTTCAACAACACCAAGTCGCGTGGTTAGCGTGTGTACAGACTTTTTCAAACTATTGTTTTCCTCCAAGAGAGAGACAAGCTGTGCCTGACTGTATTCCAGACTCTCAAGTACGCTCTGGAATTCTTTATGGAGCAGCTCTACTAACGCTAGTCTGCCATCCATGCTGGTAAGTTTATTTTCAGTAGAAAAAAGGATGTCACTAACCTCAGAGCTGTCTCGTGATTTCTCGGGTGTTATTTTCGGTGAGTATGTCGGTCTCAGTCGCTTTGACTGGGAAGCAGGGATGGGTGACTGCTCCATGACACAGCAACGGACATAAAACTTGTCAATATAGTTCTCTAGTTCCTCCAGCTCCGTACAAAAAAGAAAGCTAGAAACAGACAGTCAGTTAATGGATTAATTACAAAAAGCAGAAAAAAATAAACTACTCATGGAAAAGTTTGTTTATGCTTGGTCGGCGGGCGCCACCATTTTGGGTTATTGCGCAGCAGTCTCAGAACGTCTCGTGATCACAGCATCGGCCCCTCTCAATGTCACTCGCACAGCTCTGAGGTGGAGGTTTGTAGTTGGTGAGGGTCTGTTTGCCGCGCCAGAGAGAATGTGCATCTCTGGTGTTGCTGAAGTGGCCGGATATTTTCCTGCCGTACTGTCGTTTTGCCTCCTGGATACCACGGGACAGGTTGGCCCTAGCTGTTGTTAGTCCTGCAGTGTCGCCGGTCTTGAGGGCTGCGTCCCGAGCCCTCGGGAGTCTGTGGACCTCTGCAACAGTGATGGTCTTCCAGTTAGCGACATCATCAATGCATTTAGCTATGTATGCCACAACCACCTCAGTGTACTCCCCTAGGTTTGTGTGTCCATTGTGAGTGGCTGCATGCTTGAAAGTGTCCCAGTCTGTAGTGCTGAAGCAGTCTTTCAGAGCATCAGAGGCCCCCTCTGGCCACACATGTACCTGCTTTTTGTTAGTCTGATGGCTTTCACTCTGGGTTTGTATGCTGGCCTTAACAGGATGGTGATGTGATCAGAGAGAGACCCAGGGGGTAAGGGGGGGAGGGTCTGTATGCATTCTTATGAGTTGTGTACACCAGATCCAGCAAATTGTTGCCTCTTGTTGCAAAGTTTACATGTTGATATAGGTTTGGTAGGAGGGTTTTTAAATCTGTATGGTTGAAGTCTCCTGCTGTGATGAGGAATCCATCTGGATGCACTGTTTGTGTCTCACTGATGGCCTGATGGAGTTCTTTCAGTGCTTTTCTCCTCTCGCTGGCGCTGGTGGGTGGGGCATACACGCTGGCAAGCAGGACAGATGAAAATTCTCTGGGCATGTAGAAGGACTGGCACTTAAGGATGATAAACTCCACCAATAGAGAAGAGTGCTTGTGTACTACAGTTGTATCTCTGCACCAAGCATCACTGACGTAAACACAGACGCCTCCACCCAGGGTTTTCCCTCCAACCGTTAACATTCTGTCGTTACGATAGCATGTTAGCCCAGCTTACTGAATGGCAGAGTCCGGTATGGACACACTACCACAGATTTCCTTCTAAATTGACACACAGCAAAATTAAGTTTGTACCTGCCTTTTGGTCCACAAATACCCACTGGGCGGCGGTGGCTCAGGAGGTAGAGCGGGTCCTCCAATAATCAGAGCGTTGGCAGTTCGAGTCCCACTCTCCCCAGCCATCCTGCTGTTGTGTCCTTGGGCAAGACACTTTACCCATCTTGTCTTTAGCGTCCATGACACTGGGTATGAATGTGCATAAATGCTCGGTAGTGGTCGGAGAGGCCATTGGCTAGGGCAGCTGTGGCTACAGTAGTAGCTTACTGCTACCATTGTCTGTCTGTGGAGAGAACAAATAATGGATTTTCATTGTAAAGCGCTTTGGGTTTCTTTAAAAGCGCTTTATAAATGCAAACTATCATTAAGTACACAACCTATAGAGACATATGTCAAAATAAAGAGGAAAATAGCAGACAAGTAAAGCCAGACACGTGTCACAAGAATAGAATAGAATAGAATAGAATAGAAAAGGCTTTATTGTCATTGTACAGTTGTACAGCACAATGAAATTGTGGGTGCTCCACCAGGCTACTGTGCAATAAAGTAAGTGAGAAGAAATTGAAATAAAACAGTTACAGAACACATGATTAGCCATACAACTGAAGTCATATGGTTAAAGATTCTGGGCCCAATTCTTCCCTCTCAACAACTGTAGGGAAAGCCTCGATCATCGTCTGGGTGGTGTGAGATGAATCTTCTGTTTTGTTGTTGGAATAACACGATTTTCTGCCAATTGTCTGTTCCTGTAGGAGTGTTGGTAAATTTTCTTTGATTTGATATGGACACAGATTGTGTCATATATTGAATAGATTTATAAAACAAAATAGTTTATTATGCAAAAAACAGTAAAAGGGGGTAGGTCTCGATAAGTTTTTACTTCTGTCTACTCCTTTTGGACCACAGGGATTTAAAGGAAATGACCGTTGGGAAACTTGTGTTTTGTTTTGATTTCAATTTGAGTACAAACTTTTTTATATGTATTATATTTTTTTTTTCTTCTTTTGCATTGTTTTCTTATCATGTTTTAGAGATCACAGGTCCAATAAATAAATAAATCTGCTCCAATCTCAAAATCAGAATTATCCAACATGCTGAATATTTACAATATGACAGTGTGAGGGCATCCTCGAGGACAGATGAGCACACACACACATACATTGTGGATTGTCACATGAACCAAGCGATAATCAAATTTAGCTGATGGAAAATAGAAGCATTTTCCATCACATTTTTTCCACTCTAAAGTCACATTCACTGCAATTTTGGGCTCGTTTCTTCAGAGGGTCACTTGTACACTACCAGTCAAATGCTTGGACACACCTACACATTCATTTTTAATATGTATGTAGATGTGTCTAAACTTTTGACTGGTACTGTATGTATGCATGAGCAGCCACATTATTTTTAAATATGAGGTGCCAAAACAGACAAAAGCTGACCGAAAACTGCACACAAGAGAGACTGAACTGATGTGTGAGACTGAAAGTGTTAGTGATATTGCATGTGGGCTTGTTTTTAAAGATAGTTGTTTGTCATGCAAAATCTGGCAACCAGGACACAGACTCTAGTTTTTACCGCTGCCAAATACTTGTTTATTTTGGTTTGCTTGCCTACCTGTCTGCGAGCAGAGTTACACAAAAACTACTGGTTTACTATTAAAGGCACTGGAGGCTTATGATGCTGTCTTAAAGTGACACTCCACCAAAAATTGAGATCTTTTTCTTATTAACATGTCTGTAATGTTTTTTTATGACTTACAAGACATGTCAAGAGTGAAATCACTGAAATTTGTCAAAATCTGGGTTAAGTTTGGGTAGCTCGGTGGAGCAGTGGTTAGCACTGTGGCAGCACAGTAAGAAGGTCGTGGGTTCAATCCCACCCCCTGACCATCGGTGACCCTTCTGTGTGGAGTTTGCATGTTCTCCTCATGTCGGCGTGGGTTTACCCCGGGTATTCCGGTTTCCTCCAACAGGCCCAAAATAAGCAAGTTAGGTTAATTGGAGACTCTAAAGTGGCCCTAGGTGTGAATGTGTGTGTGAATGGTGAAGGGATTAGCACTGCACCGTGGCTGCCTCATCCATCCAGGTGGATGCCCTGAATTTCTCTCCGGGGATTAATAAAGTATACAAAAAAGGCAAGTTTAGACGGAGTGTTTTTAGTGATGTGGTGGCACAACAGGAAATCGCACCCATCCACCCAGGACTTTGGGGAATTGGGGGGAGGAGGTGAGGGACGGAAATGAGGAGAAGAAGGGAGAGGAACCAAGGACGGGCACCAGAGGGCTAGGGGGTAATAAACCAAATGAAGATGCGCCTTCGCTCCCGGTATGCCAGGCGTGAACCTATTGTGTGGGGTGGAAGACGCTGTTCACACCTTAGGTATGCTGGGTGCGAAAGTATTGTGCTGAGTCATGCTCTATTGTCGTCTATGTTAATGTATGTACTCCGGGTGCCAAGGGTGGGAATAAAGCTGTAATAAAGAGATTTGCTCGGGCACCCAGGTCAGTCTGTTCTGCTTGTTGGAGGAAATAAAGTGTGTGTCTTCAGCTGCTCATGTCTCGTCTGCTTCATCCTCCACAAAGTAACTAAAGCAGATCCGTAGTGTTGAGCCAATCAGGACTCACTGGCCTAACTGAAGTTAGCCTCCAGGGCCAGTTAGCATTTATGGACAGCTGCTTTGAAAAGTTGACCCAAATTAAGACGGGTTTTAAAGCAGACGGACAGTGACATTTTTTTATTGAACCAATCAACAGATTGTATGAAAATATTCTGTCTATTCCCGCGATTTAATATGTGTCACCAGCTTCCATAAATGACCTTATTTGCTCATAGCTCAGCCTTCACTTAGTGAGGCTGCAGTACCGCCATCTCTCGATAGGTGCGGGCATTGGTGACGTCACAACAGCAATACATAGTAAATGGCAGAACGAGAGCAAAGTGATTCGGACAGCGATTATTTTCTCGAGTTTGACGACCTCAATATAAATGATGACATTGAAAATGAGGAATCGGATGATGAAGTAGTTTTGGGTGGTGCTGAGGGGGTATTCAGCCTTATTTGTGGGAAAGAAGTGAGGGTTATGTTGCCTGCCTGTGCAGTGAGCCTCATCAGAGAAACATTCCCATCTGATCACTACAAGGGATTTTGCCTACCAAGATTAGATTTGTGGACAATGATATGTAAATAAAGTTTTGTAAAATCATATATTGAGTTTATTAATGTTCATGTCAATGTTATAATTCTCATAGTTCAGCATTCATCAAAGTCGCATGTCATATACATTTGAATAATTTGAACACACTAAATTCTTCTCAATTTGAAAAGAAATATTACATACTATACCACCTTTGTATGAACGTTTGAAAACACAGCAGAAATATACAAAGAAATACAAAAATCAATGGAGTATCACTACAGATTAAGAAAATAACTAGTTTCCAGATATAGCAATTATTATATTCCACTAAATAACATTTCACAGTTATAATGGGCACCATTTTATGGTAGAAAATTGGGGTTCCATTTTTAAAAGCACATTTCTCTTACAATCTTAGGCTTATATTTATTTTTCTTAGCAAATATGCTGCTTCCCTAAAAATTGAAAGCTGAACTGTCATTGGTAATTACCTCCGCCAGGCCGAAAAGGCCAGGAGGAGGTTATGTTTTTGCCGGGGTTTGTTTGTCTGTTTGTCAACTCCGCGTTCTTCAACGTTTTAGGCACAAAAGCACGCGCAAAACACTGGTGGCCTGGGCCCGCCAGCGCGCCTCTGTTTGCGCGCAGCTCCAAAACCTGACACGGGCACCTGTCCGCCGCCGCATTATTTGGCAGAAATCTGACCAACACAAACTCCGCGTTCTTCAACGTTTTAGGCACAAAAGCATGCGCAAAACACTGGTGGCCTGGGCCCGCCAGCGTGCCTCTGTTTGTGCGACGCTGCAAAACCTGACACGGGCACCTGTCCGCCGCCGCATTATTTCCCAGAAATAATTTGATTTTGAAAATCATCCATAGCTTGGAATTCATTTAAAATGTTTAGTAAACATTTGCAGTGAATATTAAAAATACAAAACTTACCCTGTTTACTTCTCGGTTTCTGACAGCTGATCGCCTCGGTAGATCACCCTTGCTTTTCACGCCACTGTCACTGACACTTGTCTCAGAGTCAGACTGGGGAATCGAGGGATATATAGTTGGAATAGCCATTTTCTTTATCACCAGTCTTTTTGCAAATTTCATTTCAAATTGCATCTTATTCTCGAAATCGCTGTAAATGAAATGTCTGCACATGTAGGGCGCTGACGAGGTGCAGGTGTGCGCGCAGCTGAGGCAGATGCCTGAGAGTGGCGAGCCGTGACACCTGCAAAATATATGTGGACAAGAAAGACTGACAAACCTGGGTACTATTTCACTGCAGTCTGCTTTAATACAGAAGCTGAAGCAATAGGGAACACTGTATGTCTCTGTAATTGAGAACTTTGCTTCTAAAAAACACAGGAGGATGGACTTCCAATATAAGTAACCGGTGAGTTAAACTGTCTTTCTTCAGCATGTTTTTTCCCCCTAACCGTTCTTATGATCATGAAAATATTTGATAATTCCGAGAAATATCCGTAATCGCCGATTTTAAAACGTAAACATCAAGTGTTGCATGAAGCAAAACACAGCAGTGGCTGCGACAGTGTGCGTGTGTTTGCCGGTTGTGACGTCACACAGTCAGTGGCCATCTTAGCTGCTGATCGCTTGGCTCTCCAGGGCAGCATACTTTCAAGAGCACATTGTCACCATATGCGACATTTGTTGAGACCAAAACATGTGCAGTTCGCTTTAGCTCGTCTCAGACAACAATTTCAGATATGAATTAGCAATATTGAATTTTCGTCTGTCCGTCTGCTTTAACATTAAACTGTTTTTAAGGACTGATGCAGTTTCAGTCATTATCCTGGGCCACCGTGCATACAATTGGGCCTGTCCTTCAACTGGTAACTTTTTTTAATCGCAGGATTTATTCTGTTGTGCGATAAATCCTAGAATGTAGCACTAGCCACTATTAGCCTTGTAGGATGTGGGTGTGAGTATTCACAGATCCTGGCATTTGAAGGAGGAGGAAAAGTGAAAAGATTCTGACACAAACCTGTAAGACAACGAATGTTGGGTTTTGTTTTGTTTTTGAGAAAAAGGGGCATAAGATACCATTTTAGACAATGTAGATTTGTTTTTATAGGAGATTTATATTCACCAGAGTGCATCTTTAATACACACATTTTAATTACATTTGATTTCGGTGGACAAACAGCCTTGGCAGAGCTGTGCACTCTGGCTGCCCTCTAATTTATAAATGGAATCTGTTAGCATGTGGGGTGCTGTCTTGTCCACGTAGTTGTACTCCACACACTATGTGAACAAACCTGTGAAAGCAATTTTTTATACTCACAAGTGGGGTCTGTCACATTTTCAAAATTCTTTGGTGTGTGCCAGGCCTAAGCTGGGCCACACATGGCCATTGAGACTGAGCTGACCTGAAAGCATTGCTAACCAGATGTTAGATACTCACCTGCAAAGTGTAAAACTTGTGCCTATATTGTCTTCTCAGCCAGTGTTTCATCAATATTCTTTTTCTTTTTTTTTAAATTTTCACTGCAAAACAGAAAGACAGCAAGCTGACGACCTTGATAGTCAGATACAGCAGGGAAAATAAGTATTGAACACGTCAACATCTCTGCCTCATTAAACATATTTCTGATGAAGCCATTGACCTGAGATTTTCACCAGATATCAGTAACAACCCAAGTAATCCATACATGCAAAGAAATCAAGCCAAATGTTCACAAAACAAGTTATATTTAATGAAGTGGAATGACACAGGGAATAAGTATTGAACACACTTGGTGAAATTCATTTAATATTTAATAGAAAAGCCTTTGTTGGTAATAACCGCTTTCAGACTCCTCCTGTATGGAGAAACTAGATGCAGACATTGCTCAGGAGTGATTTTAGCCCATTCTTCCACACAAACTGTTCCGTGTGTGTGTTCTGTGAACTCTGATATTCAGTTCATTCCATAGATTTTTAGTTGGATTCAGGCCAGGTGACTGACTGGGCCATTCTAGCAGCTTTATTTTCCTTCTCTGGAGCCAGTTGAGAGTTTCCTTGACTGTGTTTAGGATCATTGTCTTGCTGAAATGTCCACCCTCATTTCATCTTCAGCATCTTGGCAGATGGCAACAGATTCTTATCAAGGATGTCTCTGTACATTTGTCCATTCATCGTTCCTTCAATTATATGAAGTCTGTCTGTACAATGTGCTGAAAAACACCCCCACACCATGATGCTCCCCCCTCCAAACTTCACTGTTGGTATGGTGTTTTGGGGCTGATGTGCAGTGTCATTTCTCCTCCAAACATG
This sequence comes from Pholidichthys leucotaenia, assembly GCA_020510985.1. Lineage (NCBI taxonomy): Eukaryota > Metazoa > Chordata > Actinopteri > Cichliformes > Pholidichthyidae > Pholidichthys > Pholidichthys leucotaenia. The sequence continues at coordinate 335,543,974 of CM035837.1, read as the reverse complement.
CTGTGCGTTGTGGCATCCAAACAGTCCGATTTTGGTCTCATCTGACCAGACTATATTCCCCCACTATTTTACTGGCTTGCCCAAATGTTGTGCAGCAAACTTTAAATGAGCTTCAACATGCTTTTTCTTCAGCAATGGAGTCTTGCAAGGTGAGCGGGCACAGAACCCATGTCGGTTGAATGCATTACTTATTATTTTCTTTGAAACAGCAGTACCAGCTAATTACAGGTCTTTCTGGAGCTCTCCATGAGTGGTCTTCGGCTCTTGGATAACTCTTCTGATAATTCTTTTGACTCCTCTGTCAGAAATCTTGTTAGGAGCTCCTGGTGACCGGTTTATGGTAAAATGATGTTCTTTCCACTTCCAGATGTGGGGTCCAACAGTGCTCACTGGAACATTCAGCAGTTTAGAAATGCATCTGTAACCAGTGCCATCATTATGTTTTGCAACAATAAGGTTGTGAAGGTCGAGAGAGAGCTCTTTGCTTCTACCCATCATGTGTTCTTTGTGGTATGACAATCTGATATTCACAGACCTTTTTAAAGGCTATCAGTCTGGACTTAACCAGCTGAAATTAATTTGCATTGATGGGGGATGGGATGGCTTCCTAAATTCTGATGGACTTCAGCTGGTTTCTTGGCTTTCTATGTCTTTTTGCACCTCTTTTTTCTTTGTGTTCAATACTTATTCCCCGTGTCATCCCACTTTATTAAATATAACTTGTTTTGTGAACACAGTTGCCTTGATTTCTTTGTATGTATGGATTACTTGGGTTGCCACTGATATCTGGTGAAAATCTCCGGTCAATGGCTCTATCAGAAATATGTTTAATGAGAAAAATGTTGACGTGTTCAATACTCATTTTCCCTGCTGTATATTTGTTTATATTCAGAAGTCATGTTAATCTCACATGATCATGTTTAATCACATGAGATTTTGTGAGATGTCATGTCAGTGGTATCACTGTGTGAAATCACTCATACAGATGAGAGGTGCCTGGTCTGCCTATGTAATCAAATCATTTATTGAGTGCCTTTGGAGAATTACAATGTTCAAAATCAGTTTAACCAATTTTTTAAAGTGTCAGAGACCACAGTTTAAGTTTTAAAAATCCTCTCATCTGTGGCCAGCTGAAGGTAACTATGAAGGCAAAATACAAAGGCAAGAGGTAATGTAGCAAGAGGTGGAAGTGTCGCTGAATAGATAAGATAAGATAAGATAAGCCTTTATTAGTCCCACAATGGGGAAATTCCAGGATTGCAACAGCACAGGGACAGCAACACTCAGAGCAACAATCAGAAGGCAAGAAAAAACAACATCTAGCAAACATATGTCCATATTACTATAAATGTATTGTGACGTTTGCAGGGTTCACACAAAGAAAGAGGAGCAAGATGGTTGTGATGAACAGGCTTTATTTACACACCACCAACCCCCAACCTGTAACTTAGTACACAGAGCCGGGGAGGTCATTCTCACAGACCTCTGTTTACATCACGGTTACACACACATGATACATCTTGCCCTAATCCTGCTAAACACTGCTGGGCCATTATAATGCAGTTATAATGACACAGCAGTATAACTCAGAAGTAACACATTTAACACACACAGTAATGTTTCAAACTGGCAAAGCATGCTGGGAAATCCCTGGCTCCCTTAAAATGGCCCCGACGTTACACTGCCCCCCCCTGGACTGGTTTCTGTCCCCAGAAAATTCAAAGTCCACTTTCAGAAATCCAACACGAGTCAGCCCGGTGCCAGGGCGGCATGCACGGGCCATCTGAGTCTCGGTCAGAGCATCTGGTTGGGGTAGGGTTCCGGTTTGGCCATCAGCGGGCGGATGGACACATCTGACAGCCTCTGTAGGACCACGCACAGTCCCTTCCCTGGCAGCGGGAGTCCCAGGCCCGCTCCGGCCGACTCCCACCGCTGCCAGTTGTCCCAGGCGGCCGCTGGCCCGCGTCCATGCGTCCAGCCCTTGCCGTGCCTGGAAAGTGGCCGCATCTTGGTCCTGCTCGCTCCGCTGCGTCGCTCCTGCGCCTCTGTGACGTCATCTGCCGGGGGAAGCATCTGCAGGAGGCGGCTTTTTCCCCGTCCATGCCACCTCGCTCTAATTTAGCGTCGGCGAGGGGCCAGTTTGTCGTGTGCTGTGTGCGGGGCGGTACCATGCCATGTACCCTGGCACTGTGCAGCGGAAGCCGTCCTTCCTCGCGTCGCCACGGCTGTTTCCTTCGTGCACGCGCTGCTGTGATCTGCCGTAGCTCCTCCTCCACTCGCTCTCAGCACGGTGGTTTCCTCTGATGATCAGCGCGGCAGCCAACTCGACCTGGGCCAGGCGGTCATCCAACAGGTTCTCGCCGTTGTAGCGGGGAATCTTGGCCCGCTGCTGGATGGATGGGACGGTCATCTCCCGGTAGATTGCCGCTCCTAATTGCTCTGGAATCGCCAGCCCGTCCTGCCCTGAAAAGGGCGGGAAACGGGGCTGGTTTGCTCTGCTCCGTCCATCGCAGCGAAGCTCTCCAGGGGCCAGCGTCTCTGCTCTATACTCCGTTCCCGGCTGAGCGATGAATCGCTCCGGCCGCTGTACCTCCGCCTGGATCCTCATCTCGCTCCATATCCCACTCCTGACACCAGTGTGACGTTTGCAGGGTTCACACAAAGAAAGAGGAGCAAGATGGTTGTGATGAACAGGCTTTATTTACACACCACCAACCCCCAACCTGTAACTTAGTACACAGAGCCGGGGAGGTCATTCTCACAGACCTCTGTTTACATCACGGTTACACACACATGATACATCTTGCCCTAATCCTGCTAAACACTGCTGGGCCATTATAATGCAGTTATAATGACACAGCAGTATAACTCAGAAGTAACACATTTAACACACACAGTAATGTTTCAAACTGGCAAAGCATGCTGGGAAATCCCTGGCTCCCTTAAAATGGCCCCGACGTTACAGTATATATATAGACACACAGTGCAGAGCATTATGGCTGGTGGATGTGCAGCAGAAAGTCTAAGCTCTCTCTCCGCGGATGCAGCGGGCCAGCTGGAAGTCTTTGGGCATGATGGTGACCCCCTTAGCGAAGAAGAGACCACCAGGTGGGTCTCGCTGGTCTCCTGCAGAGCCATGACGGCGAAACTCAGGAAACGCAGGACGGTCTTGAAGTCCTGAGCGATCTCCCTCACCAGGCGCTGGACGGGCAGCTTACGGATGAGCAGCTCCGTGGATTTCTGGTAGCGACGGATCTCTCTCAGAGCCACGGACCTGTGACGGCGAGGCCTCTTCACTCTGCCGGTGGCCAGAGCGCCTCTCCGAGCAGCCCTGGTGGCTAGCTGTCTCCTGGGGGGCTTCTTCCTCCAGTAGATTTTACGGGCGGTCTGCTTGGTTCTTGCCATCGCTCTTTATTATTCTGTCTTATATTTCTTTCACGCCGCCTAAACTCCAGCCCGGCACCTGCTTCGTTTTCGCTACAGCTCCCGGTATGTCGAGTTTCCCATTAGCACCGGGCGGCGGCCAAGTGCTAGCTAGCACTAGCTCCTCCCCGCTGTAACGTCTCCCGCTGCAAACCGTGGCTCCGTCCGCCGACCCGGGAGACCCCCGGGCCGATCCGTGCGTCCGTGATATATATACAGAGTGAAAGGTGTAGAAAGAAGAAGGAAGATAAAAAAAAAAGGCTGTTGCAACAGGCAGCCGACTCGTGTGGCGCCGCCGGTCCGGCAGAGCCGGAACCGGAAATATATAGGAATAGGAGAATAGAATAGATATATAGAATAGGAGCCAGATATGCAAAAGCAAAGCATTCCAGCAAGCAGGGAGAGCTGCCAGTGACTTGAAATTGCATGACTGAGTCTCTTTCTGGAAAGTAAGAGCACAACAGAGTGTCAGTCTCTAAGGTATAATGAATAATCTGACATTCAAAGAAGAACAGGGTAGAGTGATGAGGAGCGGGTGACTTGGCAAATGCAATCAGGAATGAGCATGCAGGGTGATGACTTGTACAGAAAGAAAGAAACAAACAAACAGGGTAATAGAGAAGAATGCAGGAAACACAAGGAGGGAAAACGGGGAGAAAAGGGAAAACTGAGGGTATGACCTGAACTGTGACATGCACAAATGAACACACTGAAAGAAAAGATTATTTCCTGCTTTTCATATACCTGCGGCAAGCCCCTGACAGATGCGGGGGTCAGAGTTTGTTTTAGCAGTCAGGTCTTTAGATGACAGAAGGAAGCTCTGGAAATGGTCTATCAATGTTTAGACAGATACCACTGGGCCTGAAAGACACACACACTAGTTTCAGGCCTTCAGATTTGAGGAAAGGATTGATGGTGCAATTGTGCACGAGTCAGAGGCCACAATAAACTCTGCCCAATTCAATTGCTAATATATACTATATAGCATTAGGTAGATGACAGTGTTAATGTGGCTAGTGGGTTTTTTTTTTTCAGTATGTGCCTTCCTTGTTTTCAAAGTTTTATTAGAACTGAAGGTTGCCCGCTTGGCAAAAAGTAAAACATCATTCTGCAGAGTGATCCTCATTGTCCCAATCAAGTCATTGTAAGGAGTTAACAGGACCAGTCTGAGGAGAAAACGGGGATAAGGAGAACAGTGCAGACGGGTTTAGAAACAATAGAAAAAAAACATTCCAGTCTGCATGTCTGAGATCCCACCGATGAAGAAAAGAGACTACGATCTCACACTCATATGCACACGCGACTAAAACCACTCACAAGTGCACTCACTGATCACCTATACGTAGTAAAAATGCAGTCACAAAGTAGCAACAAACAAAGAATCGTCTGAAGACATTTTGATTCGGCAATGCTGCACATACGTACGTCTCTGGTGACACGTCGCCTAAATGCAACTGGCCGACAGTGGAGGTGAAGGAAATGTGAGTCAGTGCCAGCCACTGTGGTGCAACACCACACTGTTTTTCTAGGCGTGTGAGAGAGTGTTCCTTTGACAACCTCTGACAGTAAAATATGAATCATCAATTGTTTCGTCATGATCATCATAATCATTATCATCACGCTTCTCCCCCAGGGGCAGAGCGCGAGGGCTGTGACCGCTCCAGCCTCGCTTTCGTCTAACCCCTTAGCCTACCAAGACACACATACAGATCAAACTGCTTTTTCAAACAGCCCTTCAACACTGTGTAACAATAATTCATTTCTGGATTATTAAAAATTTCACTGACTTTTTGCATGCATGCTTTATAATTTACACGACTGTCAAACCACCTTCACTTTTAGTGAGTCAAACTTAAGAAGCTGCAATGTTAAACTTTGGAATAAAAAAATAAATAAATAAATGTATGGCCATGTAGGACAGCACTCAACTTAGCAACACCTCTGCTGCTACCTGCTTCTTACACCTCCAGAGTGTGAGAGCAGGTCGGGGCTTCCAAAGATAACTTGTGGTAAAGGTGGTCTACACTGAGGTTCACAGAAGTATGTGGGTGCCGCACTGAGTTTGTTTATGTGAACCTGAGCACAACTGCAGACACAACCCTACATCCATGCCTGTGTATGTGTGTGTGTGTGTGGGGGGGGGGGGGGTAAGGAGGGGGGGACAGGCAGGGAAGTTTCTGTTGCCACATATAGCGTATCAGTTCTTACCACCTCAAAAGTCAGTCGAATGTGAGACTGCAGCTACTGCCGCTTCTGTGCAAACAAAAACACTAACAGACTCGGAACATCTAAAATGCCCGCTGACATGTTCCGCTGTGCAAGCTTACATAATAGTAGTAGTAGATTAGTTTATTTGACAGGGACAGTGCAATAAACATAGACAATTAATCAAAGACAATCAATCTGATGTGTTGCACATAGAGTGTATAGCTATTAGCTAATTTGCAACTCTTGTCCCTGAATGAACCAATGAATGTTGGTTTTCAACGAAACGTCTTCACAATGAATTAACTGGATTTATTGCAACGTGTGGTAGACTGCAAGTCTAATTTAAAACATTACTGGCACATGCCTCTAGGGGGAACTACCTGTATTGTTCAGCACTACTATTAAGGGGACACATTAGAACAAGAGTGTGAAAACCCCGCGCAGAATCCATGTTCAGTCTATTATGTGTGTTGCAGAATAAACGGCAGAGTTAGCCAAAGAAATAACTCAAGTGTGATCATTGCTACACGGTAGGATATCACACAATTGGCGACGAGGATTAAAAGAAAAAAATCAGCGGCGAGAAACAGAGAACATTGCAAGTGTGGCGAACTCAAGTGACTCCAGTAGTTCGAGTGCAAGTTCAGAGGAGGAAAAACGAGGTTTCCCCACCACGACGAGCAATGGCGGCTGTAATCGGAACGGTAACCCCTTTTGATAACTCGACTCAGTCATGGGAAGAATATAGTGAAATGTTGGACTTTTTCTTCCAAGCTAATGACATTGAGGAGCCAGACAAAAGGAAGGCTGTACTGTTGAGTGGAGTTGGTGCAACTACTTACAGCTTGTTGAGAAATTTAATAAGCCCTGCATTACCGAAAGATAAAACATACAACCAGCTTACTGCTGAGCTTCAGAAGCACTTCAGCCCCAAACCGAGTGAAATCGTGCAACGATTCAAATTTAATTCACGCATAAGGAGGAACACTGAGTCCATAGCAGAGTATGTGGCAGAATTGAGGAAATTAGCACTGCACTGTGATTACAAAGACTCATTGGAAGAAATGTTAAGAGACAGACTTGTGTGTGGAGTGAATGATGACCGAATGCAACGGCGACTTTTATCTGAAACAAAACTCACTTTTGCGAAGGCTTTGGAATTATGCCAAGCGATGGAAACAGCATCTAAAGATGTGAGAGAAATGCAAAGGAAGCTAACAGAGGACACAGCAACGCATGTTCGTGTGCCTAAGACCCAAGTAGGTGTCCACAAAGTGTTGACTGACAAAACTCAGCACAAATTCCCCAGTTGTTATCGCTGCAAAGGCCAGCACAATGCTGCCGAGTGCAAATTTGCCACTGAGCTGTGTCATAATTGTGGCAAGCGAGGGCACATTAAGAAAGCATGTAGAACAAAGTTGGACAGCGCACAGGTGCTGAAAGCGACAGTTAATGGGCAAAAGTATGAAAACAAGGGCCCAGGAAAGGAACAGCGAGCGAATCAACTGAGAGGGGAGGGAGAAAGTGATACAGAAGACATGGGTTTTCACACAATTTACAACACGTCAGAGGAGCTGACCAAGGTAGCGCCCATCACGCGTACCATGAATGTTAATGGAATGAAAGTAACATTTGAAGTTGATACAGGCTGTGGAGTAACCATATTAAGTAAACAGCAATATACACAACTGTGGAAGAAAACAGACACAGCAGAATTAAACCCCTGTTCATTAAAATTAAAAACATACACAGGAGAGAAGCTAGACGTGCTAGGCATGGCACAAGTGAAGGTGCAACACGAAAACAAAGAAAAGGACTTACCTGTAGTAGTAGTTGGGAGCGAAGGACCAAATCTACTAGGGCGAAGTTGGCTACAAGAACTGGCCATGATTGATCAGTTGGTGAATAAAGTGGAATCTCAGCCCAAATTGCAGCTGGAGGAGATCCTCGAAAGACACGCTGAGGTGTTCAAAGAAGGCTTAGGACAGCTAAAAGGTGTCACTGCAAAGATTAATGTGGACAAGGAGGCCCAACCACGATTCTGCAAACCCCGACCGGTACCCTATGCAGTCAAGCCACTGGTTGAAAGCGAGCTACAGAGGCTGCTGGATGACAAGATCATTGAGCCAGTGCAGGTTGCAGAATGGGCGGCGCCCATAGTCCCAGTGAGAAAGCCGGATGGCTCCATTAGAATATGTGGAGATTACAAACTCACTGTCAATCGAGCATCACGGGTGGATCAGTATCCAATTCCTAAAGTGGAGGACCTCTTCGCACAGCTGAACGGCGGCCGACACTTCACGAAATTAGACATGAGTCACGCCTACCAACAAGTAGTCTTGGAAGAAGAATCAAGAAAGTATGTAACCATCAATACACACAAAGGCTTATATACCTACACACGCTTACCATTTGGAGTAGCTTCCAGTCCTGCTATATTCCAGAGAACTATGGAGGGCATCCTAGGTGGAATTCCGAATGTTGCCATTTATTTGGATGACATCCTTTGTACAGGACCAAATGAACAAGAACATCTGAAAACGCTGAAGGAAGTGCTTCAACGGTTGGAGAAAAGCGGTCTGAGGTTGAAAAGAAGCAAGTGTGAGTTCATGGGAAAAGAGGTGGTGTTCCTAGGCCACAAGATCAATGCCAGTGGTCTACACCCTCTAACAGACAAAGTGGAAGCCATTGCGGAGGCGCCTGAGCCACAAAATGTTACTGAGTTAAAAGCCTACCTGGGCTTGTTGAACTATTACCATAGGTTCCTCCCAAAGCTCTCCACGCTGCTGGCACCACTACATACCTTACTTAAGAAGGAAGAAAAATGGTCATGGGGGGTCAAGCAGCAGAAGGCGTTTGAAGAGTCCAAAGCGCTACTTCAGTCCTGTAGTGTGTTAGTGCACTATGATTCAAACAAACCACTCATCCTGGCGTGTGACGCATCACCCTACGGTGTGGGTGCTGTACTCTCTCATCGTATGGAGGATGGCTCAGAGAGACCCATAGGGTTCGTCTCAAGAACTCTTAGTGCAGCTGAGAAAAACTACTCCCAGCTAGACAAGGAGGGCCTTGCAGTAGTATTTGGTGTAAAAAAATTCCACAAATACCTGTACGGGAGACAGTTCGCTATAGTGACTGACCACAAGCCACTAATTTCACTGTTCAGTGAAATGAGAGCCATACCCCAGATGACATCTCAGAGAATTCAGAGATGGGCCGTTACATTAGCAGCGTATGAGTACACCATCGTTTACAAAGCCGGACGGGACCATACGAATGCTGACGCGATGAGTAGGCTACCCTTGGATGGAGGAAGAGACAGCACGCCTGAGGAGGAGGAGAGAGTGCTATTGTTTGAAGATATCGGCGTGCCCCTGGTGAACGCACAACAAATAAAGAAGTGGACAGACAAAGACCCTGTTCTAGCAAGAGTGCGAGAATACATCTTGCGAGGATGGCCGAAGATGAACAGTCCTGAGTTCATTCCCTATGCCCGACGACAGGATGAGCTCAGCACCCAGGAAGGTTGTATCCTGTGGGGAGGACGCGTGGTTGTTCCACCACCTGGTAGGAATGCCTTACTGCAACAACTACACCAAGCACACCCTGGCATCACTCGCATGAAAGCGTTGGCGAGGAGTTACATGTGGTGGCCCAACATGGATGCAGAGGTGGAGGCGCTTGTGAAGTCATGTGCGGCATGCCAGGAGAACAGGAACAGTCCTCCAGCAGCCCCACTACATCCCTGGGAAGTTCCAGATAAACCATGGAGAAGAATTCACATTGACTACGCAGGTCCATGGATGGGAAGAATGTTCCTGATCATAGTTGACGCATACTCAAAGTGGATCGATGCATATTCTGTGAGTAGCTCTACTTCTACTGTTACCATTGAATGTCTTAGAAAGAGTTTCAGCCAACATGGGCTACCTGAAATCATAGTATCAGATAACGGTACATGTTTTACGAGTGAACAGTTCCAAGAGTTTTCTGAAAAGAATGGCATACGTCACATCACGACTGCGCCATACCATCCTTCTTCTAACGGCTTAGCCGAGAGGGCCGTGCAGACATTCAAGTCACTCATGAAAAAGATGACAGGAGACTCTATTGAAACCCGAATGTCGAGAGCTCTGTTCAGCTATCGAATAACACCCCAATCTACAACTGGCAAGTCACCAGCTGAGCTGTTGTGTGGAAGGAAGTTGAGGTCAACATTTGACTTAATACATCCAGACTTCAGAAACAAAGTGCATGATAAACAAGAGAAACAAAAAGGTTATCATGACATGCATGCTAGAGAGAGAATACTGAGAGAAGGAGACGTGGTCTACACCCGCAACTTTGGCTCAGGACCAGCCTGGGTACCAGGAGAAATAACAGAAAAGACAGGCCCTGTGTCATTCAAGGTGACATTAGGTCATGGACAAGTGGTGAGGCGACACATCGACCAAGTTCGTGGTAGGAGCTCCATTCCCCTGCCGATGGCACCAGAGGTGTTGTCTGACACCCATCCTGAGGAGAGCATCAACGAACCACCACTTCAGGTGAAACCTGAGGTAACCGTCTCTGCAGATTCTACGGGCAGCACTGCAGCAGCCGAAACAGTGGAGCAGTCTGAGTCTTCACCTGCAGTTGGCTCACCCGCCGTGAGAAGATCTCAGCGAGCTAGGAAAGCTCCAGACTACTTGAAGGACTATACTTAGTCAGTAGTGAGTTCCCCAGCCACAGGACAAGAATGCGTCCTGGAACCTCACTGGGATGCGGTAGTCAAACCAAATCCCCAGTTAGACTGTTATGTGTGTTATACATGTAAAAAAAAAAAAAAAAAGAGAAAGAAATTATGTGTATGGCACATGTGTTTAAGAAGTTAAAAGTAACTGTGATTGTTTAGGGTTAAATGGGAGTTCCAGGATGTCTAGCATAATTGGCTAGTGTAATTAAAAGTAGTTTAATCTAGAGGGGAGGGATGTGGTAGACTGCAAGTCTAATTTAAAACATTACTGGCACATGCCTCTAGGGGGAACTACCTGTATTGTTCAGCACTACTATTAAGGGGACACATTAGAACAAGAGTGTGAAAACCCCGCGCAGAATCCATGTTCAGTCTATTATGTGTGTTGCAGAATAAACGGCAGAGTTAGCCAAAGAAATAACTCAAGTGTGATCATTGCTACACGGTAGGATATCACACAACGATACAGAGTGACCCGGGCTTTGAGCTATTAGAGACAAAATACTAATGCATCAGTTACGTATAGCTGTGTGCGTGTGTGTGTGTGTGTGTGTGTGTGTGTGAGTGTTGTGAGCAGGTGTTTTATTTATAGTTATACTGTTTGACAACTCTAGAGATGCATAATTTGCGAACAGGTTGTATTAAATTGCCTTGGAGAAATGTCGTTATGTGAAGAATTAAAATGAAATGGGGAATTTACGGGCAAAACAACAGTAGGCATCATATGCATTGTCACAAAGCTTTAACACACCACTGCTGTCCTGTAAAAGAATGGGAGCAAATTGCCCAAGTCATGCAAGCAGCAACTGCAGAGGGTTATTTCATTGCAGGAGTGTCTGCACAGGAGACATGCAAAAGCAAAGAAGAGTAGAGAAGAATGAAGAGGTGCAACAGAAAAATAAGGGCAAAACTTAACAAAGATGAAACCTCACATTTTTATTTCTCAGGCTGGAGCAGATGGTGAGCGCTGACCACAGTCTCTGCTACTAGATGTGATTTGTCACAGCCAGGCTGCAGATAAAAGGAAATCTCTGATCACAGTTAAAAGAAGTGTATTTATATCTGGCCTCTCTCTACTACTTAGCCACTGCGAGTCTAAAATGAGCCCTCAAATGTATAATTTCTTGTCTTACAGCTCTGTTTGTTGTCTTCTGTAATGCGATTGCCCGATATGAGCTGCACCTTTCCCAGCACTGCAGATAGAACGGTATCTATTTCTGCTCCTTCCTGCCACGGCTTATAGAGTAGGCATCCGTATCTTACCATAACCCCATCATAGTTCTCTAGACTGATATCTCTGTCAGCCACAGAGAGTAAAATGCTGCACCCTGCTTGGTTTGGTCCAAAGCAGCGCCAGCTCTCTCCTACCGACTGCTCTAATGTTCCGATACCAACTTTGACCCTACTTAACTGAAACCACTGTTATCAGCCCGGTTTGCTCCAGTCACAGGAAGTCATGCTCTGAACTCACGGCCTCAGAGAAGGTTATGAAAGCACAGTTACCAAGAAAAAAAAAAAATGAAGTGAAGTGAAAATGTACTCAACAGAACTGAGGAGGCTTGCATGAGATGTGTGTGTGTGTAAAAAAATGTTGAAGGTTTTCTTTAAGAGCTCTAGCTCTGTCACGTGCTTAAGCTATTGTATCAGAGAAATTTTCAAGGACTTTAAAAAGGCATAAAAAGCAATAATATTAAAGGGCCAAGTCTTCTTGGTTCTAGCTGTGTAATTCACAATGAGCTCTGCGATTTGCCCCACTGTGTTATGTTACGTCTCTCCTTTAGATTAAATTTAAACACCCGAAGGCTTTGATAGTTTCTGGAATTTATCTGTGGCACGCCCACTGTCTTTCATTCACGCTTTCAGAGATGTTTGATATTTAGCTGCCTGCCATTCAACTCCGTTTCTCTAAGCCGCCAGACTCCCACACAGAGCACTGCAGTTGAAGGTTAAGATGATAAGAAGAAAAAAAAAAAACCTGCCTCACTGAGTTACATGGGCAGTCACATCCAGCTAGAAGGTGCTAAGTCTGATGCACGCTACGTCTGATGACAGAAGACCCCAGCTAAGCTCTTGTCTCTTGAGCTATGAAGTTGCGTGCCTGCTCTGCAGTCAAACATTCAAAGTTGAACCCACTGACAAACTATCTGTTGGGAATCTTTGACAAGTGAGTAATGTCGAAGAATGAAAGGAGAAGGAGGGAGAGTGGCAAGAACTTTCATGAGAGCATCTCTGTGGGAGTGCATAAGTGGGAGCAGATAGATGAAGAGAGTGACGATATAAAGGCGGGACAGACAGCACGGCGGGCCACTGAGTGTCTCAGAAAGTGAGCATCGCACCATCTCCATCAGCCTTAATAGAAACGCACACCACTCCATTATGGGATAGGTGTTTGAGAATAAATCATCTAACAGGGTCCTTTTCAAAGCATTAGCCTGTCAAACCTAATCTAACCTACCTCTGTCTGCTCTCCCCTCCCATCCCATGCCGCACTCCCTCTCCTTCCTCCCTTAGTGAGCAAAGCCATTTGCCGCCTCAGGCAAGGGCTGGGAACATCAGCAAAGTCAGAGCGGAGTCGTAGATTTGAGTCGCTACCACAGTGTCTCCTCTCAGACTGCATGCCTTGCTTCACATTAAAAAAAAAAGCATGCATTGTGACCTGAACGCTCCGGGTTAACTCCATTAATTTGTGTTTGGTCACCCCATTGCAATATTTAGGCCTCGGATCTGGCGGATGTTCTTCTTCTCAGAGGACACTGCAAATGTGGCGTTTGGAAATAAATTCATTCATGGAATTGTCAAGGCTTTTTACAGCAATAATGTCGGAGCCTTTGGTCAACCAAAAGAAAACAAGTTAATAGACTTTGATGTGACCACTGCTGGAGTGAACATGGATGAGAACTGCTTTCCTCATGTCTCCTCTCTGTCTGTCACACAGTGTGGTTTTCACCACAAGACACATCCCCCGTCCTTCTGGGAACCATAACACCAACCTCCATAAGAGTGAAGAAAAGTAACAGACTACTGCTTAGACTCTGAAAGTTTTCTCTTTTTAAAAGACAAACACAGATAAATGGCATTTTTATTATCCTTGAACAATGCAAAGAAATGCTTGTCCTCCTTTGCTCAGCTGACTTTTTTATGAATTCAGCTTGAGCAGTGTAAATCAAATATGCCTTGCTTATCTACATATTTAGAATTAACAATGCAACAACTTGGCAAGGCACCCGATACACGAGAAGTGTTTCGCGCAGCTTTGCACTTCCGTTCTCACTTAAGGACAAGCCCCATTGATCGGTTGGGATATGAGGTAATAAGCCTTGTGTGTTTTTCCATGAGCGCTGGAGCGGGCTGATGCTCGGGGCTGCTGTGAGTGAGAGGGCTCGGCCCACTGACTGACAGCACTGGATAAGGGATAGTGTGACTGCCCTCAGTGCCAGCGCAGCTAGAAGTGATAAACACCAGCAACCTGATCCAGAGACAAGAGACGCCTCTGCCTCCGACGGAGCTCAAACTTAATGCACTTCTGCTCTTCTTGGCCAAGTCCAGATTTGCTTGTCTCACTCCTGCTGAGGCTGACATGTCTTAGCCAGGTGGGCATTTGTGGGGGCTATTTTAATAGTTTTGTGTCCTCTTTTACTGGTGTTTCTCGCCACCCAGTAGACAAAGACTCGGTCTGACTGCTGCTTTTGTGTTATATCTCAGCCTTTCCGTCTCCATTATTCCTAAAGCTCCTCCTATTCGATATTCCTAAGGACAAACAGGACCTGAACATTCTCTCAGCTCTGGAATATTTATGGAAAGTTTATTTTATCAGTTTTTTTTTATTTTTTTTATTTATTTTTATTGCTACTCTTGTGCAAATAGGCCCCCATAGAGTCCTCGGTCCCTGCCCTTGCAGTAATGGCAATGTAAACATGGGAAAGTAATTTGAATTCTAACAAAGTGGAGATTAGCTGGTGACAGTTTGTGGCATGGGCGATTATTTCTAAAATAATCCTGTTTTGATATGCATCTGCGTCCTGGCAGGGATTTTCAATTTGTTTTCCCATTGCCGCATGTAAACAAGCTCTAGTGTCTCCTTATCGTGGCGTCACACGGACAAGGAAATAGCGTCTGCCCACCCCCACCCCTCCATCTCAACACACAACCTGTCTCCCACAGCCGGCATCTGGCTAGCGCCGCTGAGCAGCCGTGCTTGTCTGGGTTTCAACAAGTCTCTTTATCGAGAGCAGGTAGGGGGGGTTTATGTGTGTACCTGCAAGTCATTTGCAAACATGAAGTCCTCAAAACGCACTTCCTGAATATGTTCTGCTTGAGGGGTTCTGCCCATTCCCAGTCTGAATAGGTGAATGTGCAGCATGGCAAAATGGCCCCTGGTCTGCCAAAGCAGCCATCCTACCCACAGGCCTGGGGCATGTGATAAATGTTTACACTTTTGATTATCAGTGCCGAGTTATGGAGAAAGAATTGACTATTAATGTGAATAACTTGCATAAAAAGATCCACCTTAATTTAAAGTTTCAAACTGCGATAAGTCCAGAACACTACTGAAAAACACTGCATTACAAGTGGAATGGCTCTTTGTTAGATGTAACTGGTCAGGATTGATTTGATTTTTGATTTCATATCACAAGGTTCCACAGAAAGTCTTTCAGTCAGAAAAGCATTCACTGGTTATTTGTCTGTCTTTCATGTGGACAGAAAGCCAGGGGGGCTACGTATCGCTTCTCTGATTGATTGGCTCCACCTGATGCTAATCTGTATGGAACACATTTTGTCTTCATGTTTATGTGGATTATAGGAGGATGAAGATGCTAATCCCTAGTGCTGTGCAGGACTTCCAATTATCATGTTGCTTCACCAAAAAAAAAAAAAAAAAAAATAAGGTCACCATAGATTTAATAAGACAGCCGACACTGCTAATTTTACCAAAGTTAAACCTGACTTCAGACCCACATCCAAACCCACAAGAGCCGCCACCCAAAGTTATAGGTGACTCATCTCCTGTCCGGGAGGTTGTGACTGGAGCTGACCAGCTGGGTTAGCCTGTGGTCACTGACGTGGCTGAGGCCAGCTTCCTTACAGATAGAGATAACAGGCAGAGGTGAATGTCTAGTCCATGCTGACAGTCTGGATCGATTAGGGATGGATCACTTACACGCAGCAATCGTTACAACCCCACCCCTCTGCTCAGGTGGAGCCATGGAGTGAGTCACGGCAGCACAGGGAGGTGATGGTCCTGCCTGAAATGTGCCCTTGCCCAGACAGCAGCTAATTGTATTTTTAAAATTTTTTTTTTTTTTTTTTAAATTGTATGTCATTCTTTGGAGAAGTTGGCACACACGTACAGTTAGTACATTCAAAGAGCGTGTCCCAACATTTTTGGTAAAAGGTCTCCTGCAATCTCCAACTGACAAAGAGCGCATGATTGATGCACCTCTTCTTCTCATACCATTAAGAGCGTGCGAAAAGCGAGGACGAAGAGTGGCCTGGCTTTCAGTGCAAGCCACCTCCATATCCTCCCCTCATTAATCTGCTCTAATATATTCACTGCAAAGAGCTGCTTTCCCAGGGAAGAGCAAGCAGGCCTTAAATTACAATACAGAGGAGTGGAATCATTACTACCTTTAATGTTCCCAATCTAATTGAGGTATTAATTTAAGTAGAGTCTCCAGTGAGGATTATTCATAACTGCTTTTTAATTTAGAAGGGTGATCAGTAGAAATATTCCCAGATCACAGGCAAAGTTCCTTCTTTGGATTGCCATTCAAACTGTTTTTCAAAGCGCCTTGCCATCCACAAGGTGAAGCAGGAGGATGAACGCAACAAAAGACAGCAGTCTCTCTTATTTTAATAGTCAGTTTCTTTTGGTGCGTCTCTTACATGTGTTAGGACTGAAGAATGCTGATATAAATAAATACTAGCAGCAACACCCAGTGAATATGGCCTGCAGTATTTAATCCTGATGATACTGCAACAGTGATGTGAAAGACCTGGTGACCAACCTCCGCCCCTCCCAGAGCTCAGCTGGGCTGTAGTGAATATATAGCTTATGTTGACCCGACATGCACCTCTCCAGAAATGTAACTACATGTTGCAGCAACGTTTTGAATAGCATGGCCTTCCATACATTTGACCCCTTTCCTAGACAGCACCCTACGTGTGACAATTACCCCGGTTACATGGTCACAATTAACCGATAATGGCAATATTCAGTTTTATTGTGTTTACATGCTGAATAAATGCATTATTGAAGGGTAAACCACTTGACTCACATGTACATGTTGCGTGTACATGCAAACATTGTCAGCATTACATAATGTCGTGTGTCATATTTACTTAAAAAGTTGATGTTTCCACGTGTTGGTAATGTGCTGTTTTTGTGTAGCATTCAAGGAGGGTTACTACATTCTCAAGGGTATGTAACGCATTAAAATGTATTAATTTTTTCATATTAGGTTTTATTGCACAAGGTAAAATGCACTATGTGCTGATAGTAGGATGTAGGCTTTAACACATAATTTACATTTATTTAACTCATTTACTTAATGTATTACTTTATTCTTCAGCTATGGTATAGTATTTTACTCTTGTATGTCCTTTCATTTTTATTACTGTTTAACTTTAGTGAAATTAATTTATTTCTGAAATGTGCTACTTGTTTATTGTGAATTTGCTGTTTTTGTCTCAAAAATGTGACTTTTTTCCCCACTTAAATTTGTGTCTGTCATAAATTTGCAACATTTATTCTCAAATTTTAAATTTTCTTGTAAATTTGCAGCTTTTCTTATAGAGCTGAAACTTTTCTCATAAACTTGCATTTTTTTTTCTCAGATTAGCCTTTTTCTTGTAAATTAAAAACTTTCTCAAACTTACCAATTTTCCCTCATAAATTTGTTACTTTTTTCTTATAGATTTGCAATGTTCATATGGATGCTGGTTAAATTTTTGTTCTATGTGATGGTTTATTTTTTCCGCTGATCTTGACAATGATCCAGTTTTATTACCTCCGCCAAGGAGGTAATGTTTTTACCGGGGTTTGTCTGTTTGTCTGTTACCAACATAACTCAAAAAGTTATGAACGGATTTTGACAAAATTTTCGGGAAAGGTGTGTAATGGCACGGGGAACAGATGATTAGATTTTGGTGATGATCTGAGAGTGCATACCTCCACCAAGGGCTTTGTTTGTATTTGTGCAGCAGGATTATACAAAAACTACTGGATGGATTTGGATGAAATTTTCACCAGAGGTGGTTCTTGGGCTAGAGAGGAACCCATTACATTTTGGTGATGATCTGGGAATGCATACCTCAGCCAAGGCTCTTCTCACAGTGTGTCAGCCACAATACTCCAAAACTAATGGACACACTTTGATGCAATTTTCACCACAAGTGGCTCTAGGCCTACACACAAACCCTTTACATTTTGGAGGTGATCCATGAGAGACTGAAGGAGCCTTGGCAGAGGTATGCACTCTCTGAGTGCTTTTCTAGTTTTTTAATGAGTTTTTTGGAAGAGAAGGTTTTTTCGGGTCCATTTTAAAGGTTTTGGTGGCTGGATGGATGAATCTTTATAAAAAGACATCTTCCTGCGTCTGCCTACAAACATTTTAAATCTACAGTAATTCACACTTTCTATAACTATGCTATATTGTTTTTAATAGAAGACAATTGTTTCCTTCACATTTTTTGCACTTCCATAGCAAGTGGGATAAATGGAAGAGCTCCTGACGATAGAGTGATGACCTGAAGGGACAGAGGAGGATGAGGAGACAAGGCGGATGTGGAAGAGGACAGCTCCTGAAAATCTAGAAGAAGTAGATATAATTCAGCTAGGAGGAATGGAGGTGGGAAGCGGGGAAGAGGAAGTTTGGAGCACGGTGGAGTCTAAAAGAAGCAAACGTAGACGCCAAGAAACTCAATCGAGACCGTTATCAAGTGCTGAGGAATCAGAGGATGAACAATCCCGAAATGAACAGAAGCAGTGTAAAGTAATCATTAAACTTACTCAGGAAGGGGCATTGCTTCATGAGTGGAACCCAATTAAGCTCATAAATGCAATTAATGGGTTACTTGGAGAAGTTTTAAATGCAAGGGTTCTTTGTAGTGGTTCATTGCTGGTTACATGTAAAGATAGTGTTCAACAAGGAAAAGCAATCACAGTCAATAAGATGGAGGGGAAAATGTGCAGTGTTCAGTATTGGAAGGAAATAAGGCAATGAGAGGAGCGATATTGGGCATTTCAATGGCTGCCTCAACTGATGAAATAATGAAAAACTTTACTAGAGCTAAAGTGACAGAGGTACGGAGATTGTGAAAGCTAATAGAAATGGCAAAAAATGTGATAGTCTGTCAGTAATATTAAAATTTGATGAAACAAGACTGCTAAGTAAGGAATATATTGGCTACATGAGCTATGAAGTCAGACTTTACTTTCCTCCTCCACTCAGATGTTTGAAATGTCAAAAGTTTGGTCATGTAGCAGCGATATGCAAAGGTAGACAACAATGTGCCAGATGCTCCGGTGAACACGAATATGGCAAGTGTGAAAGAGGAGCCAAGTTAAAGTGATGTAACTGCGGTGGTGAACATAGCTCTGCATATCGAGGTTGTGAAGCCAGCAAAAGAGCAGCAGAAATTCAGCAGATAAAAGTCTTCCAGGGATTAACATATGCAGAAGCTGCAAAAAAGGTGCCAGCTAAAAAAGTGGGAGTGGACTCGAACAGGAAAAGTGTGCAGACTTGCAGTGCATGCAGTAGAATTAAGAAGATACTCTAGTTTTGAAGGAAAATAATTTTGTCTTATTTGTGGTAGATGTGATAAACTGCACTGCGCAGACTTCCAAGAAAACAAAAAATCAAAATCATTGTGAAAGCAGCAGAAAAATATCTTGGCATTAAGGGGCTACATTGGGAAGCAGTTGAGGACTTGCTAAGTGGGGGATCTTTAAGTTTAAAGACATCATAGGTTGGTGGATCAACTGCCAATCAAGTAGAAAAGAAGAAGAAGAATGAGATGAGACGCAGATATGGACTACAGCTAGAAGAATAATGAGATGAGACGCAGATACGAGATTAAAGAAGAAAAAGAACATCACAAAGCTATGAGGAAAACGTCACAAAGCTATGAGGAAAACCAGACACACAGAAAGACAGACATACATAGTGTGGCGGTAATGCACCTGTAAAGACATACAGACAGATAGGCCATGGCAGTTGCCACGGCCAAGATGTGTAGAGTGATGATATAGAGTGAAGTACGAGGAGACGAAGAAGAGTGATGTCTGAAGATAGAGTTGAAGTTCGATTGGACGCAGCAATGATGATAGGACTACAGCTCCTGACCAGATAGAGTGATGATATAGAGTGAAGTATGTGGCTGTAATGCACCTGTAAACTGGTTGCCAACCGCCAATCAAATCTAAAAGAAGAAGAAGAACAGTCAAAATTCCAAAGAATATTGAGGCAGTTAGCAGCCACAGAAAATTTGTATGAGCCCTTCTAACGCTAATAATTACATAAATTGTTACATGGCGACAGCGGCGGTGGGTGTACATAGCATTTTGTTTTGTTTTTTCCCCTGTTGCAGTGATCATATGAAAAGTTGCTCTCTGTTCTTTTCCGCCACTGTTTAATAAACAAAATGACACAATTTGAACACAAATTACTGGACACAGCAGAAACCTATTTTGGCAACACAAAACCGTACTTAAAGCAGCATAAAAATTGAAATGCGCGTATGAAATGTAGGTCAGTCTTCCAGTTTCCAGCCTCCATCTCCCCGTCACACCCAGACACAAATGGTCAGAGTGCACTCGATTCCATCACCGGCATACACCTCAACGGGGGTTATATGAATGGATTAAAGTAAATAAATGGGAATACAGTTAAATGTAATTATAGTTTTGGTGTCCCAGCATCCAGCGGTAACCTATACCTCCGTCTTCCCATCAGTCCACAACTCCTGTACTGTGGAGAGAGACCCGCGGATTCTAAACTCCGCCGACAGAGATGAGAGCCCGCAGTCAAGTGGTTTCTGAGTTAGTAGGGGGGCAAAGTTTCTGCCACATACAGTACATACTGTACATACCGACAACGCATGTGGGTATCTCTCTCTCTCTCTCTCTCGATAGATAGATGATGATGGAAGGTCACAAGAGAACTGATAGCATATGTGCTGATGTGTAAATTAGAAATTGAAATATCCTAATATTAGACTGAAGCATAACTTCAGTTTTGACCTAAATGAACATAACTGTAAGAAAAAACCTCCAGAAATTGAAAATATACACAGGTATTTACAAATTATTTATCCAACCTTGAACTGTTTTGAGAAATTTATGGCAGCTTTTCACAAGCTGCGTTTTCCCCTTCGAAATCACATAGTTAAACAGCGAGGCTCAGTGGGGAGGATTATTAGTGAAGTGAACTCCATATTGAACTGCAGCAGCCAGAATTGGCCAAAGGGGAGAAGTGAACAGCCCACGACGCAGAGGCATTTGATCGTGGGACCTTCTAAAACACACCAACTGAGAGCACTTAAGGCACAAGCTCACGTGCTTATGTACGCATTCCAAAACAGGCACACGGACGTTCATGCACACGGACCGAGCCCCGAGGCGCCTGAGCCGCACTGATACTGTCGCAGTCCCCCCTGTGGCACAAGAAACAGGCATGGTGTGCCATCTGGAGAAGGGAGGAGGGTTTGTTAGAGGGGTGTTGAAACCGAGTGGTACATGCGTCGACCGTGCGGTTGACCATCTGGCTTGGCATACTGTGTATCAGTAACTTTGAGCAGTCCTGCACGAGAGAGGAGGGGAGATGGATGGATGGAGACAGAGGGGTAGATAGCTGTAGGGTTAAAAGCAGCCGGAGCACGGCGGCACAAATTTGATGAATGTTTTTCTGTGTTCTCTCTCTCTCTCTCTCTCTCTCTCTCTCTCTCTCTCTCTCTCTCTCTCTCTCTCTCTCTCTCTCTCTCTCTCTCTCTCTCTCTCTCTCTCTCTCTCTCTCTCTCTCTCTCTCTCTCTCTCTCTCTCTCTCTCTCTCTCTCTCTCTCTCTCTCTCTCTCTGTCAGCCCTGCTTGAGAGAGAGAGAGAGAAAGTAAAATTGCCAGTTTGTTAGGCAATTGTTAGCTACACACATTTGCATGGAAATTTAATAAATTACATTACACAATATTTTAAGAATGAATTTCTTTTAGTGTAGTTTATTCTTTACCCAACTGTTTCCTTAATTATTGACCCAAGCACATCAGAACCCTGACAGAAAAACAGTTTCCAACAGCACAACTTAATTCCTTTTTTCCCCAATCAAGAATTTCGAAATTACAAAAATAATAAATTAATGCAAATGTTTTAATAAACAACAACTGACTGGTTTTTCTAAAAAAAAAAAAAAAACCAACAACAACCAACACAAATTTAACTGCATCTTGATATATATATATTTTTTAATATAGACTCTTTTTCTTCAAGGATAGCATCTGATGTTTATGTTGAGCAAATAAAAGTTAGGATGCAATAATAATCCACTGTACAAAAAGATGTATATTTCAAATTTTGTCCCCATACATGTGTGCTCGTTTGAATCTATCGGTGGGAACTGTGAGTTGAAAAGGCTGACCTTTTTTGTTTGGAGTGAATTCATCTGCATCTATTAAAATGCCATTGCCAGCTGATGATTGGCAATAAAAACACATTTATTTTTTTTTTAAGACAGGGATCTCAGCTGTGTTTCCTGTCTGTTCTGCCTTTTTAATGCCTAACTGGAAATGCAGAATTTCTATTAAAAAGGTTTTTGACCTAGTGTCTGTGAGCAGCTGCAGGAGAGGGAGATGTCATTTTAGTGTCCTGTAATACACATAATAAACTACTAGTACTAGTGTGTGTGGGGGGGGGGGGGGAGCGAGAGAGAGAGAGAGAGAGAGAGAGAGTGAGTGTTAGGGAAGTTGCAGCTCTTTACACTAACTAGTGACTGGTATTAAAAAAGGGACATATGGGTTAATTAGGTTATTTGCAGTGGCTACCAGTGGGGAAAAAGCAAGCAAACAAAAAATCTGTCACTCTGTTATGGCAGACTTTGTCTCAGTACCTCTCTCTAAGTGAGTGGTTGTGATTTTTGCTCCAGCTGTTACGTGAAAACCGGAGCTATCTGTAATGACATCACAAAGCCAATGGCTGAGCCTGACTAGCGCTAATCATGGTCTGCTCTTTTCTCTATATTCTATCTACCCTCACTAGAGATTAATGGTGGGAATCACACGTGGGAATCGTGAGCAACCTCAGAATACAATACCCATTACAATACTTTGGTCACGATGCAATGCTGTTACGATACTATGATTCCTTAAGTATTGTGATACCATCTATACCCCCCTCCCCCCAATTTCAAAGTCAAATTTTGTCCCCAAAGTACAACTGTCAATATCTGTTTCATATAAATATAAGTTTTCACTCTTTTCAACTCACCACAGCTGCTTTTTTTGGATGGCTGCAGGCTCTCGGTCCTCCGTGGAATGGTGTGCCATTGTGGTGTTTTCTGCTGCCCACATTCTTGTATTCCAGGGGGGTTGATTTTCGGCGGCACGTCTCTGCACACAGAGAGGGTGGTGGACTATGTTGTTTATTTGGCTCACTCTGAGTTTGGAGGTGGCTTTGTTGTGCAGGAGGTGTCCAGAGTTGGCACTGCTCTTGCAGGAGTGTTTCTAGCTAAGCTGTTGCTAACACTGGTGTTGGGTAATGGCTCTGAGAGGAGTGTGCTGGCCCAAATGTGTGTGTGTGTGTTTTTTTCATGTGGCACTCCTTGCCGACTGTGTGTCATGTCAAGGTCTTTTGTGCTATCTTTGTTATAAAATCCAAAAAAGGCCGGGCATTTGAGTTAACTTTTCATTACATCCAACTGCTTCCTAACTTGCTATACACATGGTTGCAAATCTCGCAAAACAAGCTATGGCTTCACCTGACAGTGCATGCTTACTTTGTGCCATCTAATGCAGTGTTTTTCAACCAGGGTTCCATGGAGCATTCAGGTTTCTGTTTGAATTTTCTAATTTCATTTCTTAATTGGTCCAAAAAATTGAAATGTCATTATTATGCCTGGGTAAATGGGTGCCTACACAACCCATGAAAAATAACAGCAAATTATTTTCAATTTTTTGGACCAATTAAGAAGTGAAGTTAGAAAATTTCCCACAGAAACCTGAATGTTCCAGGGAACCATCCACCCATCTTCTTCCACTTAATCCTTTTCGGGTTGCGGTGTGTGTGTGTGGGGGGGGGGGGGGCTGGAGCCTCTCTCAGCATCTTTTGGGCGAGAGGCAGGGTACCCTGGTTGAAAAACACTGATCTAGTGAATTGAAAACGCAATTGGTTGATTAATACCCAACAGTTCAAGATTCAAAGATTTTATTTATGAATACTACTATACGTACAGGACATACAGGAGAATTGAAATGGCGTTTCTCTCTCTCTTCAGTGGTGTGCGCAATATAAAAAAAGAAAAAGGAATTAAGGCTGGAAAAACAACAGCAGTCTATGTACAGTAACGCTACCCATAGTGCAACATTAACATAAATATGTGGGGCAGCGCGGTGGCGGAGTGGTTAGCACTGCGGCAGCACAGCAACTCACCCTTGGCCGGGGGATCCTGAGTTCGATCCCAGCCCCCGACCAACAGTGATCTGTGTGGAGTTTGCATGTTCTCCCCGTGTCTGCGTGGGTTTACTCCGGGATTTCTCCGGCTTCCTCCCCATGCCAAAAACATGCAAGTTAGGTTTATTGGCATCAAACTGGGGATTCTAAATTGTCCTTAGGTATGACTGTGAGAGTGAATGGTTGTCTGTCTCTCTGTGTTGGCCCTGCGATGGACTGGCGATCTGTCCAGGGTGTACCCTGCCTCTCGCCCAAAGATGCTGGGATAGGCTCCAGCCCCCCCGCGACCCGAAAAGGATTAAGCGGAAGAAGATGAATGAATGAATTAATTTATAATTAATAAATGATCAGAATGTGCATTTAGGGATCAGTGCATCATCGCGAATGCCAAGTGTTGCGATACATGGCCAAATTGGTCTTTTGTCCCACCTCTACTAGATATCCATGTCCCCACCTTTTTCACTAATCCACAGTTAACAATATATCTCCCCTCATCATGGCTTATTTTGTTAGATTTTGGCCACAATAGGCAAGCACATCAGCCCATTACTACCTTGGTGAAGAGAGGGCAATAGATTAGTGTTAGCATTAGCAGTGTTAGCCATTCCCTCATTCAGCATTGTTTCAGTTGATCGATCGCACCACACACCCCTGCCCTCAGCTTTTCCACAATCATATTGAGATGTTAGTTATGTTAGCTAGCTCAGTCTGTATTTGCCATCTGGTGCTAACAGCCAACCAGCTAACATTAGCCTCAAAATGGTGCCTTCCTGCCTCAACCAAATTTCTCAAGATGATAAAACAGGGAGGGTGAGGTGAACAGGGGCTCATGAGCATTTAAAGAAATGTGCACTGAAATGAGTCATTCCGAGGAGGAAGCATAGTAAGAATGGGTTGAAAATGGTGCTGAAATAATTAAAGGCTGGTGTATTTTGACTAAAGCATGTCACAGAGACTGTGGGACTCTGGGATCTGTGTCAACATGGGAAAAAAGTACATCATACTGTAGGTCTCTTTTCATTTTCTTGCAACTGTGTTTCAGTTTACTTTTTTCAGTGTGTGTGGATAGGAGCTAGAAAACATGGCAAAATATCTCTTTTAGTGGAATTGGATTTTTATCTCTACATATAAGTTAAATAAATTATAGACTTTGCGTTTGATCTATAGTTTACCTGTTTTAGAGTAATGCACATGAACAGTGTGATCATGTGGAATTTCTTTAAAATATATTTTTTTTACAGTGCGAGTGAGGCCATTGTTATCTGATGAAACTGTAGCTTTACAAGCCTCAGTTAATTCTTGTTGTGGATTTCTTTTGCTTTTATTGAAAGCAAAGTGTTGTTTATACAGCTGATGGTTTTGTATCATTTTTAAACATACCAGCCACTGTCGCCAGTCAGGCCAAATAAGTAAAAATCTATTTATGTAGAGTATTTCATTTAATTTCATTTGTCAAGGTTCTTGTCAAGCTAATATGTTTTTTAATACACAAATACAAATACACAAGTACAGGTAAAATCTAGTTCAATTATTTGCACCAATCATATTGGAGAGTAACTTTTGTCATGAAAAATGTTTACATCAAATTAGTTCTCAGTTGTTACCTAGATTGTACATAATGAAAGCCTATATTCTTATTATGCTAACAAACTGTATAGACATGTAAGTAGTGCTGGTGTACAATGCGTGAGGAACATGAGCCCATGCCTGCAGAAAGACTGCCAACAGACACTTTTCCTGCCGCAAAGACTGAAAGAGACAGCATGGGTGGTGAGTGAGAAAGAAAGAGAGAAAAGAAGATTTTAACGTATTTGCGTACATGTAGCCTGACTCATGTCCGCATTAAGCCAAGTCAGGTATCCACTTCCCCTTAATATTTTATGCTTTCCTTCAAAGAGGTCCTGCTGCCTGTAGTAAAGTTGCTGTATGTGTTAGGCACAAGAATTCAGACTTCCTACCAAGTATCCTGAACCTGTATAGAATTACCCCCACAGTTCACTGATCTCCTTGCTCACACACTGAACTCTATTTACCCAGAGTCAAGGCAGTGCCGTCCACCTGAACTCATAATGCACCAAACACAAATGAAAAGCAGACCCCACCCCCCCCAAAAAAACGACTTAATGACACATGAATGGCTGAGATTATCCTGAATGTAAGAAGGACAACATTTAGTGGTAATAAATAAATAAATAAATAAATAAATAAACACACACACACACACACACACATATATCTATATCTATATCTATATGTACGCTGTGTATTTGCCTTGGTGCCATATCTGGTACTGCTTCAACTTCAAAGACAGGAAAGGGTATAGAGTTCCTAAACACATCATGAATATTTCAGAATTGTAAAGTCACTCTTTCTGATCTGGAACAGAAACTTTTGAAGAACACCACTTTGCCTCCCTGTAACCCCCACCACCCAACTTACAGTAGCCAAGCGGATGGGCAGTCCATTAACTATTTAAATGCACACTGAGATGTGAGAAGCAGTGGCCAGCATTTTAATGAAAAGCAGAGAGTGAATTGGCTCCTGGTGGGCCCACTCTGTTCCTGATTACCATTACTACCACTCACAGTTACATTTATAAGTCTGGATGTGATTAAAGTTACATTGATATTTTCTTTTCTCTCTTTTTTTTTTTTTGGAGTATACGTATACAAGCTTTTTCCCTCCTTACCCAGACTCTGGTACAGAGTCACGCCAACACTTCGCTTATATCCACAAAGTAAAGAAAAGAAGAAAGCGCTTGTGAGTCCAAACAGGTCAGAGCGAAAGCTAAAGGGCCACCCTGAGCTACCTGGCCACCTCTTGTTCAACTGAGGGGGTTCTCGGCGATCCAGCCTTCATAGTCCTATCATTTTTTTTCTTGAACACTATTGATGAAAACTCCATATAAAATGGCTGATTTTAAAGGGGGTCATTGCAACATGTTTGCGACATATTTTGGTCAAATTTTCTTGAATTATTTCATCATTGCAGCATAACTGTGAATCATCTTTTTCAGCATGGCTTGTTTGAGTTCATGTCTTTTATATGTCCAAGAACTGCCGTTAAGCCCACCCTCCCTCTTACATCACTATTGCTAATCTTAGTGGGCTAGCTCCTGGCTTGGAGAGGTTTTTTTTTTAACCTTAATTTATCCAGGGGAGTTCCACTGAGAGGCAACCTCTCTTTTTCAAGGACACCCTGTTCCCACTCACACCGTTACACCTTTATACTTGGAAGCTGCCCAGTACAACCACAGACTGACCTGTGGTCGCTGAGAAACTCCACTGCAGCAGTTGGGGTTAAGGGCACCATAGTGGGGTTAAGGAGGGTGGGGCAAACACTGCTATGTTATCTGTCCCATCCAGAGCAGATCCTGCCGGTCCAGGGATTGAACCGGCGACCTTCCGCTCACCAGTCCACATCCCTAACCATTAGGCCACTTTACGTTTACCAATTTACATTGGCCACTGCCATTGTAAGTTTGTCTTAAAGAATGAATGAATTAATACGTCACTGGTGTGTAGTTTCAGTGGTCAATAGGATATGACCGGTCCCCGGAGCACAATAGGCACAGAAACATTGGTGAATGAGTGGCTAAACTGCTAGCTTCAGCTAGCCACCTTGGTTCTTCTTGGTAAGAGAAAATAATAATGCTTGGTTTGATGTAGCATCACAGCAAAGATATAACAAAATAATCCAGAATGAGGCAAGATATATTACTGATTGTGGACTTGTGAACCAGGTGGAAACAGGGATGTCTATTAGTGTGACTGAACTCTAAAGAAAACAACAATATAAACTGTTTGGTTAGCTAACTCACTAGTGCTGTTAACTTTGAAGTTTGGGCTCCCCGTAGCAAACCTGGAAGTGTTAAAATGTCTCAGAGATGGAAACAATGTTAAAGCTGTGTTTTTAAGAGAAATGAGTGTTTTGATATTTTTCAATAATCACGTGACCAATCGATGCATTTCAGAAGGTTAAAACCTACAAAAACACAATTTTTCAATCAGTAACCCCTTTAAGGCTGTGATGAGTTGTGGCGTAGGAATATTCTCCCATAGATTCTCTAAAGAAGAATGCAATGTGCTTTTATACAGGCATGGGGCTGCGAACTGGTTTAAAACCGATGCATTGCCAACAATGTGATTTCTTGTGCTTCATAAGTTTAAGCAGAAGAAGCAGAAGAGGGTCTCCTTTGTGTCTTGCATGATTACAGTCCTGAACTACATCTAACCAGGACATTCATCTGCTCAACAAGTGAATTAGTCCACATCGGACTAATTCAACTTCATGGTAATAAAAGACTTAAAAGAAATGTGATATAATTTAAATATCATCATCTCTGTCTTTGTCTGCCAACAAGGGTTACTGAAAAATATTCATTTAGGAAAAAAGTTTCTTTGGTCCAGTTCAACAGGTGCAAATTTTAAATGTGGTAAAAATGTTGGAATGTTCAGATTCTTATATAAAGTCTATTACATTACATACAGTAACTACACTTCCCTGTACTGCCTAGTGCAGACTCAAGTCAAAGTTGAGTCTAACAAGCTGTATACATCCAGAGTAAAAGGTTCCCACATTTTATGAAACTGTATAATTTGTGAAGCCTCAGGGTGCACATAAAATGAAATGCTTATATGGAGCAGAAAACATTATGTTCACATTTACATCTGCTAACGCTGAACAGGGTCACAAGATATGCAACTTTAACCCCTTAAAAATATTAGGCATCTTTGGTGGCTAGTTCACGTTCGCCTCAAATATCCTCTGACTACAACATTATTGTCTTTTTTCTCCGTCTGAAAATTGTTTATTTTCTCCTACTTACTTTCACTAAACTGTTCAGAGGATGATATGTGCAGGGTACCAGATACAAATTTTGACTATAATGAGCCCACCATCTGAGTTGGACCTGTAGCACACTTTAAATAGCTTCATGACTAAATTTGCACAATTTGAGACTCAGCAATAGGTTTAACAACAATGAACATTAGCTAATTGCCTGTCACATATTTAGCAAACACGTCAAAACACTAACAAAACCATATATTGTAGGGATACGCGATAATATTGGCACGTCATCTGTACTGGCCGATAAAGCATTTAGAATTACTTATTGGCATCGGCACAAAATAATTGCAACTAATGAAATATAAACACTTTTCCCACGGCGTGAGGGAATGACATCATCATGTCGGGTGAGTATTTCAAAACAAACATGTCTGCCTCAGGACAGCCACGTGAGGAGGAGCAAAAACATACCACAGTGAAGACAAAAAAAAAAGCCTTCAGCAGCAGCCTCCCCTACAGTGCCGACCGGTGTTTTGCTGCATTCACACAAAACGTGTTAACTCGATGTAAACATGTGAATACACACAAATTCCTGCATTCTTGGGATTTGGTAGCAACAGCTAATAATCAGTCTTGGGATTCTGCCATCACCGGAGTAAAAGTATCAACACTGGAGAATAAACTAGTTTGAAAATGAGACTGCCACTCACCTGCAGACAGATGGACTGGGAGCTCCGGAGCTGAAACAGAGTGTCTCTTGTTTATCCACCCCCACTCCTGCTACGGATGTGCTAACAAGGACTACCAGGCTAGCACTGTAAACAACTGCCATCCAGGTGAAGTTTTGGAGGAGGCAGTGTCAGTTTTCCAGCAGTGTGTCCTGCCAGATAACATTGCAAACCTAAACCTGATGGTGTTTTGGGGATTTCCACATCAGTTTGGAAGCAGCTGCAGAAGTTATGAAGGTAACCCCGCTCCTCTGCAACTCACTCAGATGCAAATTTACATGTATTTGCAGGTTTACATTGAGTTAACATGTAATCACACTGCCCCCAAAATTTGGGCTTTTGCGTTTGGTCTGAACACACCTCAAGGATTACATCCAGGAAATCTTCGTCTTTTGGAGGCAGCACTAGTCTTGCTGTTTACTTCATTAAGGTTAACTGCAACACACAGCAATGAGTCACTGGCTCACCTTTTGGTTCTCTCCTTTGGCTTTGCTGTTTCATTCCAACTTCAGTGTCAGATTGGGGCTTTGAAAAGAAAAAAAGAAAGAAGTATTCAGTCTTTAGAAAGTTATACAAGGAATATAAACAATGGGATATTTATATGGTCAAGGACAAAAATTGTCAGGAAACACCAAGACACTGTCCAGTCCATGTAACCGATTCATTCAGCTCAAACAAATTGTTCATTAATACAATATTGTTAAATTTTTAAAAATGTAAAAACATTGTATATACAGTATATACATCAAAAATGCACACTGGCTGCACATTGAATTTTCAGTTCTTTGTTTTGCTGGGTTTTTTGTCTTTCTACCCCACATGTTTCGTGGACATGGTGATTTTACCACTAGCTTTGTTTCTGGTGCACTTTTATTTCATGAATTCTGTCAAAACATAATACTAGAGAGCACTCAGAGAGTGCATACCTCCGCCCAGGCCCAATCTGTCAGAATGTTGGTTTGTCTGTCTGTCCGTTTTTCATCTTCACTTTCTTTTACATTGCAAGATAGGGCCTTGGCAGAGGTATGCCCTCAGGGATTGCCCTCTATTTCTTTACATATCATGAGCGCATACCTCCGCCAAGGCCGTATGTGAAAGAGAAAAAGTGACCTATAATCTACATCCTCACCGGGATCACCTCCAAAATCTAATGGGTTCATCTGTAGCCCAAGGGCCACCTCTGGTAAAGCATTTCACTAGAACTGTAGTGTTGTGGAGCGTGTAAATAACGAGGCGGATTTGGCTCAGACGATTTATTACACATCTCACACAAGAAGCATAGACAGAATGGCATCTCAGCAGAGACTCTTCTCTTAACTACTATGGCATTCCTCTAGAAGCTTCTAACACACAAAAGGTCACATTGCATTCACTTCCTTAATCCTTTAACATTCCTCTAGAAGTTTCTAACACACAAAAGGTCACACTGCATTCACTTCATTCATCCTTCACACCTCCCTGTTATCTCACCAAGGAACCTCTGCTCTTTGTTCTTGTCTAAGATGTTACACAATTATGCTCTCCCCCTGCACCGCCATAGTGTAGCTTTTGTGTAATCCTGCTAACAGACAAACATCGGCAAAAATATTGCCTCCTTGGTGGAGGTAATAATAAACAAAATAATAAAAATATTTAGCTCATTTGACACTGAAAGAGAATTATAACAGTTAATCTGTAAATAGTACAGCTAGTAGAGATGGAGGGCTAAGAAAGAGATATTGAACAACTAACTAACTAACTAACTAACCTGCACTTATATAGTGCTTTTCTAGTCACAAAGACCACTCAAAGCGCTTTCATTAATACTAACCCTCTATTCTAAGGGCCTATAGGAAACAGATATCTAGGGACAATTTAGAACAGCCAATTAACCTAACATGCATGTCTTTGGCATGTGGGAGGAAACCGGAGAAATCCCGGAGTAAACCCACGCAACACGGGGAGAACATGCAAACTCCACACAGATCACTGTTGGTCGGGGGCTGGGATCGAACCCACGATCCCCACAATCCCCCGGCCAAGGGTAAACTGTGCTGCCGCAGTGCTAACCACTGCGCCACCGTCCAAAGCAGTTCTCTACAGTTTTCTGTTTTGTTTTTTTTTTTAAATTTATTTAAAAAGACTCAACAAGTCTTTCCTTAATGATTTTGAAAACTAAATGATGCATTTAAGAAGCACTTCTGAAAACCATGTATTGTCTTACTGAACATTCAGATCCGTGTAAAGTGCAGCTCTGCTCTTTATTGTCAAAGCATTTGACTCTTAAGTGTTTTTACCCCTGAGACGGTACGTGGAACAACAGCCACTCGACTCCCCTCGGGCAGTGCGCTAAGTGGCTCTGACTGCTGGGAGAGGCTTGCGTAGAAGACTAAAGACGTGCCGCTGCAGACACACATGCATCTCTGTGCAGCTGCGTCTTCACACACAAGCTTTCCCCAGCAGAGTCAATAAACTGTTCGTTTTAAGTGTCTCTCTCACTTTCATTCACTCTGTGAATCCTTTGCTTAGTTCTGTGCGCTCACGATATGAAATGCCTTTCTCGCTCTCTCTCCTTTCCTCTCTCTTTGTGCTCTTCTGAAGCAGTCTTCGATCTTGCGCTGCAGCGCAACAGGAAGCCGTTTAGAGTTAAGACCCCACCATTGTTCCAGTCTGTTGCTCTCAAAAAGCTTTTATCACTTCTACTAAGCGTTCTGCCGGGGGGAGAAACAAAGATTTGTTGATGGTTTCTTGCTACTAAAATTGCACCCTAGAAGTCTACGCACTTAACATGTGGAACATGTAATAAATTAGGAACAACAAGATGCATACTTGGATGACAGAGGATGTTCCTGTAAGTGATGACAGCAGGACCAGCACCACAGCGAGGACATGGCAGTTTCCTGCTAATTCAAAGCTCACTCTAACTTTCCTGTTTC
This sequence comes from Pholidichthys leucotaenia, assembly GCA_020510985.1. Classification (NCBI taxonomy): domain Eukaryota; kingdom Metazoa; phylum Chordata; class Actinopteri; order Cichliformes; family Pholidichthyidae; genus Pholidichthys; species Pholidichthys leucotaenia. Next base: position 335,511,523 of record CM035837.1, on the reverse strand, counting down.
TCACAAACTTCTTCCTTCTCTGGCCTTCCCTTCACTGGAAACAATTGTGGCTTTATCAGCTTTATGAATCCTGGGGGATATACATGTATCATTGAAGTGTCAGTTTCTCCACTATTAAAACTCTCCAGTCTCTTAAACTATAATAAATAGATAAAACACTCTCATTTTTCGCCAAAACATGAGAAACACTGTATATAAAATATAAATAAAAACAAATTTATAATAATACAACTCCAAATCAATGAAAAAAAAAACCAAAAACATCCATTTGTGTGGGAGCCAACAGACCCATTCAGAGAAAACCCTAATTAACATCTTTAATCATATCGTAACACTTAACTGGCATCACCACACCACAGGATGCAATTTATTCTTATTAGATTATAATTGAAATATTCTGCATGATACATAGAAATAGTGAAAATTGAAAGACAAAAGATGCATGTTAATATTGGTTCACTGTGGCTGAAGCAACTCAAAATAACCCCCAAAGTCAGTAAAGTTGCAGAGTTCTCTGTGCTGTTTTCCATTGTGAGGCCACAATCAAACAAAAAGTAAACTAAAAAAAGCACTCAGAGAGTGTGTACCGTCACCAAGGCTCCTTCCATCCCTCATGCATCACCTCCAAAATGTAATGGGTTTGTGTGTAGGCCACGAGCCAGTTCTGGTGAAAATTGCATCAAAGTCTATCCAGTATTGTGTTTTGGAGGATTCTTGCTAGCACACTGTGAGAAGATTAGGGCCTTGGTGGAAGTATGCATTCTCAGATCATCACTAAAATGTAATGGGTTCCTCTGTAGCCCAAGAACCACATCTGGCGAAAATTTCATCCAAATCCATCCAGTAGTTTTTGTGTAATCCTGCTGCACAAATACAAACAAGGTCCTTGCTGGAGGTATGCACTCTCAGATCATCACCAATTTTTTTTAACCCCTTGTCCTGTCAGGCAACTAGGTGTGCAGAACAGAAATCTGCTTCCCTTATTGTGCCAAACAGATTTACTTTGCCAAAAAGAGCTTTATACAGTACATATATGCTATGTCTTGTATATTCTTTATAAACTTCTGTTGTAATAACTTTTAATACTTTATTTAAATTGTTTTACCCATGAAGGATCCAACGGGGGGCGGGGGGGGGGGGGGTTAAAATTTAATGGGTTCATCCTTGGCCCAAGGGCTGCCTATGGTGAAATTCTCACCAAAATCCATCCAGTAGTTAAAATTTATCCACTGGAGGTCACAGGAAAAACAACTTCCCGTCTCCCATATGCGAGACGCTGTTTGTTTACACTCGTTAGCCTTCATTTATCCCGACACTTCGCTTCAGCTCTACAGAGCTTCGGTCCATTTGTCAGCAGGTGAGTGTCAGTCTTATTTTTAAACTAGTTTAATTGCAGTGTTGATACGTTTACTCTGTGGCTGATTAGCGGCTCAAGTTGGAATGAATATTCCTGCCGAACCGACACATTTCTCATCCCATTATGAAAAGGCAGCCCACAACATACTCCTTTGGTAATCTCTGCTGGCTGATGTGAATCTAAAAATCTTGTATTTCTGATTGCTACATGAGCCAGTCGTGCACCATTTCGGCATTTTCTTTGTTTCGATTTAGGTAACATTAACCACAGAAATGCATTGAAATCATCATTTGTTGATACCTCGCTGTGTCGCTAAGGTGCCCCATTTTGCTTTTTTTTGCGTCTTCAGATGAAAAAAATGTCAATCATCACATACTATGCACATCCATGTGTGGGCCTATGGTGTAGCGACGCATGTAATTCAGTGGACACGTCTTAAAGGGGCAGTACATGAAAAGCGCCATATTAATATATAAAACAACATTCAAAAAAATTCCTGGATCCAGATCATGATCACCACCAAAATCTATTCATCTGTTCCCTGTGCCATTACACACCTTTCCTGAAAATTTCATCAAAATCCATTCAGAACTTTTTGAGTTATGTTGCTAACAGACAGACAGACAAACCAACAAACCAACCAACCAACGCTTCCAAGAACATTACCTCGTCCCTTGGCGGAGGTAACAAAGAGGCCAACTATAAAACCCACAAGAACTTGGGGAAATTTCTGGCAGAGATATGTCAAGCCATGTGCTGTCATGGTGATGTCGTATGTAGAAAAGGTAACCGTGTAAGTGCAGAGCAATTAGGCTGCAGGCCGGTGGGGGGCTGGGGAGGAAGGACAATCGTGCTTCGGCACAGTACAGAGCATCTGGGCCGATTGTGAGTGCACTCTCTGTCTCTTTCTTGACCCTTGGTATGGTAAGCTACTTTTGCATGATCAATGAACATAAGTTAAAGTTAATTGCCATGTCACAAAGTCACAGACACCCCAGACTCACCATTAAGGGCTGAGTGTGGGGGGCATTTGTAAGAGGATTACAGGGACCAGATGTCGCTCCATTTAGTTTGGCTTTAGCCCAGACAGGTTCAGATCACACTGACCGCAGAGGGGAGTTCCCAGAAAGAAAAAAAAAATGAATTTATGTTCCTGAAAATCATGCATATCATTTTATTAGAAGCCACAGTGTTCCCAGGCACTGACAGTTACAGTAATGGAAACCATATCATAAGAATAGTGAGAGCATGTAGTACAGCATATATTATTGTAGAGGCACTGCAGTATCACCCCATAACTTCAAACAGTGCTACACTAACAGGCAACCTATTTTTTTTTGCATAATATTACACTATAACCTTTATGTAAATAATTTAAAATGCTACTTGAATTATTTATCAAAAGTAGCCATAAAGCCAAAGAAGCACTCAATCTGGCTGTATTCCATTTTTTTAATGTTCTTTACTGTAGTGACTAAATGTATTTATTGAAAATGCATCACTGCATTGGCTTGCTGATGCCTTGCTAAAGCCATAATGTGAATGTATATAGTCCTGTGCACACAGATAAGGGATCACCAGTGTTGCCACTATGTCTGCATGGCGCGGTTGCGCAGTGCTGTGCAGCTGTTTATGGTATACAAAGATGCTATTAAATCTGTAGTCATCTGTAGTCAAGCATGCTTATGAGAAGATGAAGAACCTTCTTGGGTGACTGTCTCGTAGGGGGGAAAGCAGCAAAGATTGATCAGCACCTGCTCACTGAACAGCATGTATTCTTCATTCTGGAGACCAGAGAGAGATTTTAAATATATACTGTTGCAGCTGAGAGACCATACAGGATATTACAGATGTGATCCCTATTCAAAGCCCCAAATGTCCGACTGTCAACATCCATCTTAAATTTCCTCTCTCTGTGGGATGAGGCATACAGCAAAAGATGGAAGTGAGCTGCATAGCATGAAGGATTTGGGACTGCAGCAACCTCGGAGCTCGTACCTGCGACTGAAGGTGGCGATACGTAGCAAAGCCTTTGCCAGTCTGTCACCATCTCTTTCCCCTGTGACTTATGTACCCTCAGGCATCTCTGGGCCTTCATTACCTCTGAGTGCATTGTGGGAATGTCAGGACCTTCCTGTGTGGAGAGTGCAAGCCTCAGATTGATGGGCAAAGGTCTTACAGTGACCTGGCTCACTTTCACTCTTAAACTATAGATAAATCTACATGATACATGCATGGGAGAGGGGGATGAAGCCTCAGGATTCTAGGTGTGGTGAAAATATTGATTTAAAAGAGTAACATTGATTATTGATAAAGCTATTGAAACATGCAGGCAGTGCAAACACATTTACCAGAATTGCTTTGTCAACTATAGAGTAGGTGGCCCAAATATTTGTTTTTTAAAGCTGCACTTATTTCTGAGGACCAAGCGATCCTAAAATTTCCTGAAAAGTGGACAGGATTGAAAAGTTGCTACTAAAATGCTCTTTTTGTCATTCGGTGTTCATGCAGCCCTCCCATATCCAGCTTTGGCAGTGACCCCTCAATATTGATCAAACTGTTCTTCTTTTTTATCATTTCATTTTTTTAAATATAGAAAGAAAAGGGGAAGCCACGTGGAGCAACATTTAAAAACACTTATTTTTTTCCTATACACTTCAAACCAACCTACTACAGAGACAGCGAGTTCAGTGGAAACACAATCCTGTATTTTGCCTTTTCACAAGTATATTTTTCTTAGTCAAAACAGACACTGCAACACATCTTGTGTGTACAGCAGAATCCCTGCACTCAGAAAGAAAATAACTGTACTTTGATTTTAATTGAATTACTACATACTGTAACTTTTATTTATTCAAACTGATTAGAATTAGAATAAACATACCAACTGTCCAAACTTTTTAATGAGTTACAATTTATGAAACTTCTTTAAATTCAGTATGCTTTAAACAAAACCAGATCAATTTACATATAATGCATGAATTTAAAACAAAGTGAACTGATTCATAATAAATTAAATGAATTCCCTTTGGCTTTATTCTTGACACTTCATAATTGCAACTTCAAAGCAATAAATGTATGCTTGACAAACATCACATCAGTTTTTTTTAGTGAGGCTTATGTGAAAACACCTGAATGCAAATGGATGGAAAATTGTTACAGAATGAAAATGCATTAAAATCCACCAAAAATTGCCTATGTGTGTGTGTGTGTGTGTGTGCGTGCATGTATCATCATATCAAAGGTTAGCATTTCATCCAGTTTTTCGTAGAGCAGGACAATATCATGAAGTTCACAAATGATCACAAGGTCCAAAACAGAAAACAAAAAGCTTTGGCCACATAATCTGAAACTCTATAGTATAAGTAAGTAGGGCAGCTGCCAGTCGTGTACGCTTGCCCTAACATGTGTAGGTTATAGACGTTTATCGTTAGAACAGCACTGACTGATGAATTATGGTTTAAAGGGGAAAGTTAGTTTTGCAGAAAGACGCTGGGCAAAAGTGCAATGTCAGATTATTTATATCCCCTTTACACAGAGGTGGAGATCATTGAGAGATTGTTGAGAGATCTGGCCAGTTGTTGATCTATCAGTGACCTTCAGTGTTCTCCACAGTCTCCTAAATCTTTTGACTCAGTCCAAAACAGACAAGGATTTCCCAAACGATCCCAAACATTAAGAATTGGCCCAATCTCTCAACAATCTCCTTGCTGTCTAAAGGGGCCCTTAGTGCTTAAGTAAAGTTCACTGCTGGTAAGACAGAATGTGCCTCAGAAGGGTCGACTGATTTGTGTGTGTGTGTGTGTGTGTGTGTGCGTATGAAATTATGCAGCTGCATACTGTATGTTTTCTTGAGGAAGACAAGATGTGCAACTTTTCGTAAACTTACCCTTTCTAGTAGTGGAATTATTTCCACTTCCACACCACAGCTTTTGAACACATTCACTTGTCAGTTTGCTGGGTGGAGAAGGGTAATTTTTCTCCCTCCAGAGGAGCAGTACAGGGCCCTGAGCAGAGAGTGGGGGCTTTGTGATCACTGTCCTGTCTCTGCCTCTGAATTTCTCTGTCTGTGCTTTTTGTTGGTATTGGAGTTGACAGGCTCTCAGTGGAGGAAAGGCTTTGAACCTGAGGGCTCCTTGCTCAACCAGAGGCTAATCGCTGCTCCAGAACAGGGGACTGCCCCTAAACAGACATTTACCGCTGTAGAAAGAGGGTCTGCCCCAAACGATGTGGGTCAGCAGGGCTATTTTACTGCACAGCCTTTATGGAGACGGATGCCAGAGATGGACAAATAGCAGGACATTAGCTGTCAGCAGCACCAGCAGGAGCCAGATCTGGCCACGCTTTAATAGCTGTTTGTTGGTGGAGAGGAAGAGTCTCATAAAAGAGGAGACTCTTATCTTCTGCAAACTCCGTGTGTCTGTATCACGGCCAAGACTGACCGTGATGAATCACAACCGCCCTAGTCCAGACCAGACTGTGTCTCCCCATCTGCACAAAGGAATGCATAAAGGCAACGCCACACTGCCGCGGGCGTCTCACTCTTGTCATGACTCACATCACCGCACACGATTTGTCAATACAATAAATACGTAGTTGAGGAAAGCGTCGTGTAATGCTCTGATTTTTTTGGCCGGCATAATCATAATCCAACAAGGTTTTATTTGGTGACAGGGTCCTTCTCCGCCTGAGGAGGTTCGCTCCCCGCCTCCACATGCTCACACCTTTAACGACTTCTTAAATGTCACAGAATGTCAGGCGAAGGGATAAAAGCAGAGGACCTCCTCCTGCTTGCCAGTGATCCTCGGTAGTTTTTACTATGCTACAGTGCTGCCGGGCAGGACATATGCACTCAGGTGTGGCCCAGATTTCACCGGACCGGCTGGTGACATGATTTAATGCACTTGCTACTAAGGAGCCAAGTGAGAAGAGCTCCTTGTCCGGGGAAGAGCACTGATTGAGCACAGCATGCTCTAACAAATGTATCCTTTGTGCATGCTACTTAGGAGAAAATCATCCATCACGCACGCTTTCATACGGCATAACACTTCAGACTCTGAAGCGTTCTCTGTGGCGTGCCAGCCAGATTCCTCGCATGAAACAATATTTATTTTTCTTGGTTTCAGAAAGATTTAAAATCAGTGCGAGTTGACTGTGCATTCCCTGGGGAAGGGACTACTGCCGTGATAAAATAAGCATCAACTGCACTCAATTTTCCATTGAGCTAACCAGGCAGCTCATCTCCATTAGCGTTAGTCTAACTAGCTCCGCTCTGGATCTCTTTAGCTGTGATCTCGCCAGAAGCCAGCTGGGTGTTATATATGTGTGTGTGTGTGTGTGTGTGTCTGTGTGTCTGTGTGATTTTGTAAGAGCTCAGTACTTTGAGCCCTACAGCTGTGAGAGATCTGAGTGTAAGGCCATGATGGGGCTCAGTTAAGCTCAACAGCGTGAGCCTGTATCAATTACGCTGCAACAGCGATACGGACACAGTGTGCGGTCTTCAAAGACAAAGACTTATGACCGCCCAGCGTCTCGGTTCCTCTGGCCACTGAGTCAGTTGGATAACCTTCAGACGGCACACGCTCACTGGGGGGCAGAAAGACACAGTTTTTTTTTTTTTAAATCCGCTATGCTTTTTTAACCTTTTAAATCTCTGTGTTTAGAGAGCTCCACTACACACTGTTCTTTTTAATGTAGGCAAAACTTGTGATACAAAGATTAGGATTTTTCTTTAAAATAAAAAAAGTTAGCTTGTGTCTCAGCACACACAGTAAAACAACACTTCTCTTTGCATATATGCTTTTGTACATGTAAAGCGCAAATCATTAAAGTAGAAAACTAAAGGTTGTAGGGATTCTGGTGAAGGACAAACCTCTGACCTGTTACCTGCCTCATCTCTTCGGCAGTCCTTTGAACATCCTATGGCTCTAGCTGCTAAGCTGGAGACTAGGGGTATAGATGTATAGATGAGCTATAATCCATGGAAGTCTGTCTCTACCTAAAACCTCTTTTCCAATACCTTTGTGTTGCTACATTCAATACCACTCAAAAGGCAATCTGATGCTTTTGAGAACAGCAGCAAGTTTGAGAGATTCTGAAGACAAAGACAAAATATGTCTACTGTTTTCTCACAATCACAGACTTATTTTTTTTTTTTTTTTATTTTAAGAAACGACTGCCATATCAACCGGTCAGCTGTGGACTGTGGGGTATGTTGCTGTGTGTAAGCCGCGATAATGAATGAAGGTAAATGGCAGGGTATGAAGCACTTCCCATCGTAATTTCACACCTGTCAGCTCTTCTGAGGAAACTTCACCTTTACACAAGGATAGCAGAACAGGACGGGCTATAGAAAACACAGAGAATATGTCTTTGTGTTGTGAAATCATTTTTTATGGGAGGAAATTCCCTTGTCAATAAACCATATTCTACTATGCAGAATTTGCAATAAAATACTTAAGTTCATAAACATATTTAAACAAAGGTACTTTTATCACTACAATATGATTAAAAAATGTCATTTTAATGTATTATATTTGTGAGAAAGATGATGTGTGTTGTTTTGTTGTGCACTGTACCATTACATTGGCATAGGGCTGTGCAATATAACAAAAATTTCATATCACGATATAAGTCATCTTATATCACGATAATGATGTACATCACAATATACATTTTCTGCAAATTCTACAGTTTAGATAATCATATAAAAAGGACCATCTCTGTTTTTTACTTTTTTTTATATGCACCTTTGCCCCTCATAATTTTGCAGTGTTGTTATAAAATAGTTTTTAATGTGCATTTGAGACTTGATTCTCATAAATTTCAGGTTTTTCTTCTAAATCATATATGAATAAAAAGTAAACATCAATAAGTTAAATATTTCCTGAGCCAGAGGAAAATGGCAACAAAAAAAAAACCATGAAAAAATGTCTAAAAATGAGAAAATTACCCATCCCTGCCATCTACAGATATAAATTAGCTGTTAGTTTAAATCACTGAAAATGTTAGTGTAGATCCACAGCCTAAAGACTGCTATTCTGGCCTGATTTAACCTGTTTGCTTCTTAGTAAAAATATTTCAGATTGGTTATGATCTGAAAATCAAAGACAGAAAAGGTAATGAATTAAAATACATGTGATGCCTAACTTTATTCATTATCACTACTTGACTAATTAAAACGATTAGAAATCAAATAAATTACATTAACCCCGAGAGGTCTTCTGTTGCAGATCTGCACCATCTGCATGCACCGTCTGGTGGCAAAGATTTTTTACAAGAAAATATTCAGTTTAGATACCATAAATTCCAAAGGCTGTAACTTGAAAGTGTTAAGAGATAATGGCTTACTGTCAATGAGAGAGTGTCGAATATGATCCAAAGTTTATGATAGGAGTAAATTTACACATCTAATTTGCATAATGTGACGACAGCCACATCAGATTACATAACTTTTGGTCAAAGTAGATTTTGGACATATTTACACAAAGGATAGTTTTGATTTTTTGTCTTTGTTTTTTTTGTTTTTGTTATCTTCAAAATATATGAACCAGAAAATCAGTAGAATGTAAACAAACTGATAAAAAACATCAGACCTACCGCTCGTCATGTGTCGTCATGCGTCTGTGTGCTCGTCCGTGTGCTCACCCCGGTCGTTACTTTGTTTTCTGTCAGTCATTTTCACTTTCTCTCCCACATCCAGAAACAGTCACATTTATCTTCTGATTTATTCCACCTCAATTCTGGTTAGTTTACCCCGCGGAACCAGCCATATTTGTCCTCTCGTCACGTGCAGCTTCGTCAATGGCGGACAAAAAGTGTTCTGCTCCGGTCCATCTTGTGCTGTCCACAAGGTAAATATTTCCCTTCAGAAGCTAAATAATTCCTGTTAGAATCATAGTTGGCAAAATTTGGAGCAAATCCTTCCTCCCTGTAGAAATATATGTTGCACAATTGTTTACACGGCTCTTCTTCTGCGCCCAGAAAGTGATATCAGATTTGACGTGGTTCAGTTTGCTGAAATGAGTCCTCCAGTGCAGACCAGTAAGCTATATGTGTCTGCTATCTAGTGATGTGAAATGCTTGGTACATCTGGGTTTATTTTGGGTTTTTTTCCATCCTTTTTGACCAATCACGTGACAGGCGCAGATCTGCGACACCAGCCACAGGTGAGGCAGATCATGTAATCAACTGTAATCCTTAAGGAGTTAAAAGCCAACTTGCTCCTCCGACCTGTCTTAATTGATTTATTTTGCATGTATGTGCCACCATCATGCACTTTTGCAACTTTAATAATTTTTTTTCAGACAAAACTAAGAAACTCAGCAGTAATTTAAACCAAAAAAATGATGGTCTCCTATGGTTTCCAGTTAGCGCAGCTTAGCATCATCATTTAGCATTTTATAATTAGACATGGTGTTAACATTACTTACCTCCTATCAAAACGAGGTTAGTAGACTATCCTCTCTGACGCAGCACGATGGAAAACAGTCCCACATCCTTGGCAAACAGGAGTAGCAGCTATCTGAACCAGTAGTTTGGAGTTAGCACTAGCAACCACCGGACTGAAGCCTGGCCACCCACCACACACCAGTTCCGCTGCATGCAGTCACACACTGTGGGGGAGAGATGAGGTGCTGACAAGCAGTGGTTAGGAGCTTTACTGAATAAACAGGAGTATGTGAATTTTAAATCACGATATAAACGATAGAGTATTCTGTGAAATGATAGACGTTTGTATATCGTCATCCGATACATATCATCATATTGCACAGCCCTATGTTTGTATAGTAAGGCAGGCACCTTTCGACACTGTAGTTATCTTCTAATACACATCAGACATGCATATGCAAGAGTCAACTCTTCTTGCTGCAGAATGAAACCCCGCTATCAAGCTCAAACATTCAAAAATGCATTTGATATCCTCCTGGGCCTCGCTTAATTATCATCATTTTATTCTACGTTGCAGCAACAGCAACAAAGTAGACCTGATGATTTTAATTCTAAATATGCTCAGCTGTATGTATAGTTTAACATATGCAACACAAACCTTTATTCTCTACATACATCTCTGCTGTAATATGTTAAAATCTAATATTACATTTTTGCACAAACACAAGTGCTTAATCACGTATTAAATGCAGTACCTACATTTTTTTTAAAGCAATGCACATTACAAGAATAGAATAAATCAAGCTTTTGTAAGTGGACAATGAGCCTTTGGCAAAGAAAGCTTTCTCATTCCTGCTGTATTTTTAAAGAAAGCTTAAAAGCTCAGCTTACACCAAACATTATGTTCAGAAATTAAGAATCTCGATTAAATATGCACAAAGTTGTAAAACAGCAGCGATTTGTGCATGTCAGGTTGCAGCAATCTATCTATTGTGCAGTATAATTTAGGGAGCATGAAAGTGCAAGAGTGTTTGTGTGTGAGAGCAATCGAGGCAGAGCGGGGGAAAAGGGAAAGGGTGAGCGGAGGGAGGATATGAGAGCCTTCTCCGGGGACCTTAAACAAACTGACTAAAGTGGTCCTGTTTTCTGATCAGGCACAGAGAAGAGAACACTTAGCACTGCTGGAGACACTCTAAACAGCCACAGAGGAATTAGTCCGTAAATGGGAAACTTCACAGCTTGTGTACTGGGCCGCGTCTCCAACTAAGTAATACAGAAAATGGAGCAGGCCGTAAACGGCAATTGTGATATCCTACCGTGTAGCAATGATCACACTTGAGTTATTTCTTTGGCTAACTCCGCCATTTATTCTGCAACACACATATAAGACTGAACATGGATTCTGCGCGGGGTTTTCACACTCTTGTTCTAATGTGTCCCCTTAATAGTAGTGCTGAACAATACAGGTAGTTCCCCCTAGAGGCATGTGCCAGTAATGTTTTAAATTAGACTTGCAGTCTACCACATCCCTCCCCTCTAGATTAAACTACTTTTAATTACATTAGCCAATTATGCTAGACATCCTGGAACTCCCATTTAATCCTAAACAATCACAGTTACTTTTAACTTCTTAAACACATGTGCCATACATATAATTTCTTTTCTTTTCTTTTTTTTTTTTTTTTTTTTTTCACATGTATAACACACATAACAGTCTAACTGGGGATTTGGTTTGACTACCGCATCCCAGTGAGGTTCCAGGACGCATTCTTGTCCTGTGGCTGGGGAACTCACTACTGACTAAGTATAGTCCTTCAAGTAGTCTGGAGCTCTCCTAGCTCGCTGAGATCTTCTCACGGCGGGTGAGCCAACTGCAGGTGAAGGCTCAGACTGCTCCACTGTTTCGGCTGCTGCAGTGCTGCCCGTAGAATCTGCAGAGACGGTTACCTCAGGTTTCACCTGAAGTGGTGGTTCGTTGATGCTCTCCTCAGGATGGGTGTCAGACAACACCTCTGGTGCCATCGGCAGGGGAATGGAGCTCCTACCACGAACTTGGTCGATGTGTCGCCTCACCACTTGTCCATGACCTAATGTCACCTTGAATGACACAGGGCCTGTCTTTTCTGTTATTTCTCCTGGTACCCAGGCTGGTCCTGAGCCAAAGTTGCGGGTGTAGACCACGTCTCCTTCTCTCAGTATTCTCTCTCTAGCATGCATGTCATGATAACCTTTTTGTTTCTCTTGTTTATCATGCACTTTGTTTCTGAAGTCTGGATGTATTAAGTCAAATGTTGACCTCAACTTTCTTCCACACAACAGCTCAGCTGGTGACTTGCCAGTTGTAGATTGGGGTGTTATTCGATAGCTGAACAGAGCTCTCGACATTCGGGTTTCAATAGAGTCTCCTGTCATCTTTTTCATGAGTGACTTGAACGTCTGCACGGCCCTCTCGGCTAAGCCGTTAGAAGAAGGATGGTATGGCGCAGTCGTGATGTGACGTATGCCATTCTTTTCAGAAAACTCTTGGAACTGTTCACTCGTAAAACATGTACCGTTATCTGATACTATGATTTCAGGTAGCCCATGTTGGCTGAAACTCTTTCTAAGACATTCAATGGTAACAGTAGAAGTAGAGCTACTCACAGAATATGCATCGATCCACTTTGAGTATGCGTCAACTATGATCAGGAACATTCTTCCCATCCATGGACCTGCGTAGTCAATGTGAATTCTTCTCCATGGTTTATCTGGAACTTCCCAGGGATGTAATGGGGCTGCTGGAGGACTGTTCCTGTTCTCCTGGCATGCCGCACATGACTTCACAAGCGCCTCCACCTCTGCATCCATGTTGGGCCACCACATGTAGCTCCTCGCCAACGCTTTCATGCGAGTGATGCCAGGGTGTGCTTGGTGTAGTTGTTGCAGTAAGGCATTCCTACCAGGTGGTGGAACAACCACGCGTCCTCCCCACAGGATACAACCTTCCTGGGTGCTGAGCTCATCCTGTCGTCGGGCATAGGGAATGAACTCAGGACTGTTCATCTTCGGCCATCCTCGCAAGATGTATTCTCGCACTCTTGCTAGAACAGGGTCTTTGTCTGTCCACTTCTTTATTTGTTGTGCGTTCACCAGGGGCACGCCGATATCTTCAAACAATAGCACTCTCTCCTCCTCCTCAGGCGTGCTATCTCTTCCTCCATCCAAGGGTAGCCTACTCATCGCGTCAGCATTCGTATGGTCCCGTCCAGCTTTGTAAACGATGGTGTACTCATACGCTGCTAATGTAACGGCCCATCTCTGAATTCTCTGAGATGTCATCTGGGGTATGGCTCTCATTTCACTGAACAGTGAAATTAGTGGCTTGTGGTCAGTCACTATAGCGAACTGTCTCCCGTACAGGTATTTGTGGAACTTTTTTACACCAAATACTACTGCAAGGCCCTCCTTGTCTAGCTGGGAGTAGTTTTTCTCAGCTGCACTAAGAGTTCTTGAGACGAACCCTATGGGTCTCTCTGAGCCATCCTCCATACGATGAGAGAGTACAGCACCCACACCGTAGGGTGATGCGTCACACGCCAGGATGAGTGGTTTGTTTGAATCATAGTGCACTAACACACTACAGGACTGAAGTAGCGCTTTGGACTCTTCAAACGCCTTCTGCTGCTTGACCCCCCATGACCATTTTTCTTCCTTCTTAAGTAAGGTATGTAGTGGTGCCAGCAGCGTGGACAGCTTTGGGAGGAACCTATGGTAATAGTTCAACAAGCCCAGGTAGGCTTTTAACTCAGTAACATTTTGTGGCTCAGGCGCCTCCGCAATGGCTTCCACTTTGTCTGTTAGAGGGTGTAGACCACTGGCGTTGATCTTGTGGCCTAGGAACACCACCTCTTTTCCCATGAACTCACACTTGCTTCTTTTCAACCTCAGACCACTTTTCTCCAACCGATGAAGCACTTCCTCCAGCGTTTTCAGATGTTCTTGTTCATTTGGTCCTGTACAAAGGATGTCATCCAAATAAATGGCAACATTCGGAATTCCACCTAGGATGCCCTCCATAGTTCTCTGGAATATAGCAGGACTGGAAGCTACTCCAAATGGTAAGCGTGTGTAGGTATATAAGCCTTTGTGTGTATTGATGGTTACATACTTTCTTGATTCTTCTTCCAGGACTACTTGTTGGTAGGCGTGACTCATGTCTAATTTCGTGAAGTGTCGGCCGCCATTCAGCTGTGCGAAGAGGTCCTCCACTTTAGGAATTGGATACTGATCCACCCGTGATGCTCGATTGACAGTGAGTTTGTAATCTCCACATATTCTAATGGAGCCATCCGGCTTTCTCACTGGGACTATGGGCGCCGCCCATTCTGCAACCTGCACTGGCTCAATGATCTTGTCATCCAGCAGCCTCTGTAGCTCGCTTTCAACCAGTGGCTTGACTGCATAGGGTACCGGTCGGGGTTTGCAGAATCGTGGTTGGGCCTCCTTGTCCACATTAATCTTTGCAGTGACACCTTTTAGCTGTCCTAAGCCTTCTTTGAACACCTCAGCGTGTCTTTCGAGGATCTCCTCCAGCTGCAATTTGGGCTGAGATTCCACTTTATTCACCAACTGATCCATCATGGCCAGTTCTTGTAGCCAACTTCGCCCTAGTAGATTTGGTCCTTCGCTCCCAACTACTACTACAGGTAAGTCCTTTTCTTTGTTTTCGTGCTGCACCTTCACTTGTGCCATGCCTAGCACGTCTAGCTTCTCTCCTGTGTATGTTTTTAATTTTAATGAACAGGGATTTAATTCTGCTGTGTCTGTTTTCTTCCACAGTTGTGTATATTGCTGTTTACTTAATATGGTTACTCCACAGCCTGTATCAACTTCAAATGTTACTTTCATTCCATTAACATTCATGGTACGCGTGATGGGCGCTACCTTGGTCAGCTCCTCTGACGTGTTGTAAATTGTGTGAAAACCCATGTCTTCTGTATCACTTTCTCCCTCCCCTCTCAGTTGATTCGCTTGCTGTTCCTTTCCTGGGCCCTTGTTTTCATACTTTTGCCCATTAACTGTCGCTTTCAGCACCTGTGCGCTGTCCACCTTTATTCTACATGCTTTCTTAATGTGCCCTCGCTTGCCACAATTATGACACAGCTCAGTGGCAAATTTGCACTCGGCGGCATTGTGCTGGCCTTTGCAGCGATAACAACTGGGGAATTTGTGCTGATTTTTGTCAGTCGACACTTTGTGGACACCTATTTGGGTCTTAGGCACACGAACATGCGTTGCTGTGTCCTCTGCTAGTTTCCTTTGCATTTCTCTCACATCTTTAGATGCTGTTTCCATCGCTTGGCATAATTCCAAAGCCTTTGCAAAAGTGAGTTTTGTTTCAGATAAAAGTCGCCGTTGCATTCGGTCATCATTCACTCCACACACAAGTCTGTCTCTTAACATTTCTTCCAATGAGTCTTTGTAATCACAGTGCAGTGCTAATTTCCTCAATTCTGCCACATACTCTGCTATGGACTCAGTGTTCCTCCTTATGCGTGAATTAAATTTGAATCGTTGCACGATTTCACTCGGTTTGGGGCTGAAGTGCTTCTGAAGCTCAGCAGTAAGCTGGTCGTACGTTTTATCTTTCGGTAATGCAGGGCTTATTAAATTTCTCAACAAGCTGTAAGTAGTTGCACCAACTCCACTCAACAGTACAGCCTTCCTTTTGTCTGGCTCCTCAATGTCATTAGCTTGGAAGAAAAAGTCCAACATTTCACTATATTCTTCCCATGACTGAGTCGAGTTATCAAAAGGGGTTACCGTTCCGATTACAGCCGCCATTGCTCGTCGTGGTGGGGAAACCTCGTTTTTCCTCCTCTGAACTTGCACTCGAACTACTGAAGTCACTTGAGTTCGCCACACTTGCAATGTTCTCTGTTTCTCGCCGCTGATTTTTTTCTTTTAATCCTCGTCGCCAATTGTGTGATATCCTACCGTGTAGCAATGATCACACTTGAGTTATTTCTTTGGCTAACTCCGCCATTTATTCTGCAACACACATATAAGACTGAACATGGATTCTGCGCGGGGTTTTCACACTCTTGTTCTAATGTGTCCCCTTAATAGTAGTGCTGAACAATACAGGTAGTTCCCCCTAGAGGCATGTGCCAGTAATGTTTTAAATTAGACTTGCAGTCTACCACAGCAATAAACACGCACACCTACACAGCCTGAATCACCTCCTGCTCACTCACACATAAACACGTGCATTAGAAGGTGCGACGTGCATGGCAATAAGGACGAGAATCTGGATCTGAGTCACAAACCAGCGCGGATGCACAGTAAACACGCACGGCAAAAGATAACATATGCACTGCTGTTTCTCTGAGGAAAAAGTTGTAGATAATGAATGGGCCCCTTCACATATTCCCGAAAAGTGTTGCATGTGACTTGAAGGAAAAATCTGTTCTCACTGAGGAAAAGCAATGACCTTATTCCTTCTCCGCGTTCACACGCAGTTTGCCTACATCACCAGGTTCGGCAAAAAAACAACGACGTGCTTAAATTTAGGCCCCATGATGTCAACACAAACACAGGATAGAAAGTTCATGTTTAATTAGGTGTCCCCCCTTTTCTAAAGTTCATTTCAATTAGTCCCACCTCGGCCCCACTTTCAGGTCTCAGTGATTTGTCAATGCCTCAAACTCTATGTAGCGCAACATGGTCACAGTGCCACATGCAAACGTGTGTGTGCGTGTGCATTGCTGTTTATGTTCTGTGCGTGACCTCAACAAAAGAGGGACTCCTGTGCCCTTGACATTTCCTTCGTGTTCTTATGATGAATTGCGGGGGTTATTTACAAGTTCATAGGAGAGAGTCACAGCTCCCTGCTTTGTTCTCAAACACTTGCAAAGAAAGCAGAGCCTTCCACAAGAACTTTCAACATTTCATTCATTTATATATATATACACTTTATATGAGTAGGTTATATACTGGAATGTTGGAAAGAAATGCTAAATACACTTTAAATCAGTATCTTGAGTTATAGATACCAAATACCCCAGGGGGTGCATGAAAAGACTGGCTGAACTAATGTGAAACAGTGAAACAAAATTTCTGGTTTTGAGTCCGTACCTGGCTTAGTTTGAGTAATTTTGACTGAAGAGTTTTTGTTTCCATGTGACAGGGTTATGAGAGTGCGTCATACAAAAAGTTTTGAAACCAACTGCGACCCGAAATTGACTGCTTTTGCAGTGCTGCTCGAGAATGTTGACACTTTGCATGCGATGGCAACAAAGCAAACAAGGTGGTGTTAAACTATTGCACAACTACATCTGAAGAATTTATTCACAAGTTAGTGCAGTGACATCAAAGCTCAGGGGATGCTTTTTTTTCCATTATCAATTATTCAACAGCAAGCATCAAGAAACATTCAATTTTAATAAGAGGGCTTACTGTATATCGGTGACTTATATAGGGGCAGTGATTAGATGGCCTATACGTCCTATGTAGAATCCCAAAGGTGTACTGTGTCTGCTCTGCCCATTTCATGACACCCTCACATAAGCCGATCAATCAGCTGTAATGAAACCCATCAGGTCACCTTTGAAATTTATCATTTTTTTTTTTTGTGTGCGTAAAATGAAACGCCCCTTGATGGTATGGAGGCTAAATTTAGATTACCTATATGCTAACATATGTCTGTCCCTCCTCCCCTCACAAAAAGGGAAAAACAGAAAGAAGGATTATGAATTATACAGAGATATCAAGACCATATGTTTGTGTACTTGCGGTAGGAAACATCACAGCCTGAGCTCGGACACTTGACTTTGCCTCCTCTTCTTTATTTTTTGCAGCAATAAAACATGCGTACATATTCTGCTGGATATTTCTTTGAGGGTGCATTCAGTGACATTTATGGTGTAAAAAGTTAAACCAAATCCCAAACTGTGTCTTGCTGCTCATCAGGGAAAGAAAAATTGAGCAATCACCCTGAGTGTTCCACTCATCTCCTTCGCCCTGTGATGTGTCTTCCTCTATGTGTTTCTGTCGCTTGCCAAGGTTTGAGGTGCTTAGTATCTCTTGTTTGCACACAATCCGTCTGTGATTATAGCACGCTTCAGGCTTCACGCACGGCGATGCGCCTTTACACAAAGCGGCTTAATTTGCATAGATTTTGCCAAGGAGCTCTCAAGTCTCCAGGAGTGTGCTTGAAGATGAGTTAAGATGAGCAATCATAAAGCCCGATCGCCTAGTGTGTGAAACTGCCATATCTTGCAGACAATAAATTGGCTATTCATGTCAGAGAAGGCAAATAAGGACATACAGATATTTATTTTACTGTATGCTTTTTTAAGTGAGGCCAAACTTGTCCAGATCTAACTATAATGTTAATTTTCTGCAGACTGCACACAAAAAAGTCCTTATTCAAGTATTTGCAAAGAAATAAGCTTCTCTTATGCATTTGTTTATTTATTTCTCTATTTTGTTGTTGTCATTTTTTTTTTCTGCTGAACACAGCTGCTTGGGCTCTGCCATGCAGAAAAGTCCAATATGGCTCCGTCTGTAAATCGGAGTCCGGGGGCCACAAGACAGAAAAGAAGGGAGAACCACCCGGCGAAATTTAGCGCACGATGGCTCCCAGCGGGCATCATTTGGGGACCAGAGAATTCCCCCCCCCCCCTCCTCATTCTCTTTTCTCCTTTTTCCTGCGTGGTGAGCAGGTTGGAAACCTCAACCCTAACATTGCTGCTGACACAACCACTCAGGGACGGCTGTAACAGCTCTCTTAGCATGGCACCTGTTATTGAGCCGTCAGAGAGAGAGGGAGAATATGAGGGAGGGAGAACAAGGGAGGGAGAAGGAGGTGGAGAAGGAGGTGAGAGCGAAAGTGGGAAAAAAGTGAAACTCGATTGTAATTTCCGGGCTGTCACAGTTCTGAGAGTCGGTAATTCTCCTGCTGTATTGGCGAGTAGATGCCCTAGACTGTCTCTCTCCCTTCCTCTCTCTCTGCGCGGGAACTGATCACTTCCCTCGCTGTGCCGCCTACCCAAATTTTCATTCATCTTGAATCAAGTAAACAAACTGCTTATAATTAGATTCACATCAGGCTACTTTGTAAACAGAGAGCAGCGCGGGAGTCTATACGGCGGTCACACTCCTGATCCTTCTGTTTTGTTGTTTTGTTTCTCCGGTTTAACACTCCCCCCCCCCCCCCACCACCGTCTGTGTTCCATTTTAATGCATCTAAAATTACGTGGGCAGTCCTGTGTGCCTTTTTATGCTTTTTTTTTTTTTTTTTTGGTCTTCATCCCTGACTAAAATTGGCTTTTGGAGTGAAGTGATTCATAATGCTTTCATCAATGATTCTAAAAGACTCCCTATACCCTGCAAAGATAAATGACCCATGGTAGAGTCAAAGAGGGGGCAATGACAACAGCTGATGCACTGTTTCAGTTGTTGTGTTTTTCACTTCTAATTTATTTCCTCTTGAGGTGATGCCAGAATACAGGGCCGAGCTTCTTGAAATTTTTTTTTTTTTTTAACCTAAGAATTGAAGGAAATGAACACTACAAATATGAGGGAACCGAAGAAAGAAACGCACTTCTACTTTCTGTCCAGGCTAATCACTGGAGGTGCATGGCGAGTTGTTGTCCATTCAAGCAAAGCAGTTGCATTCCTCTGCAGAGCAATCAAAATGGATTAAACCGACCACGCTCCAGCTGCCTCCACGCAAATCAGATATGCCCGTGATGATGATAATCAATCCATAATAAAATAACACAACATAAATCTGATAGTGTTGTTCCAACAATTTTAATAACATAGATTTGAATATTGCCATGTGCACTGGAGTGATTTATTGATGGAAAAATGCTATCAAGCTTATATACACCCCGGTTCTGGTGGCTCGCCAATAATGCCATTAACTGCATTGTTCAAGCTCATTATGTGATGAGAAACACAATAATAATCGCAGGACTACAAACGCACAATTTCTCCCATTGAGCTAATCACTTTCAAAAGCATTATTAGTCTCTCTTTCCTCTCACTCGCTCTCCCTTTCTCTCTCTTGTCATAAATCCTGGGAGAGGCTGGCATATAAATCCCCAGTGCTGAATTAGTATTGTAATTTCTGGTATCCACGCATGCTTTGCCAGCACAGCCCATGGAGTTATTAATCTGGGGGGACAGGTGCCACGGAAACAATATGCTGAGCGGTTGGCCTGGATACTGGGCCGACCCCACCCATGCCAAAACCCTCGGTGCATTTAATTAGAATTACAAGGTATGGACTGAAGCCCAGTTTTAAAGAGATTTTATATGTTTTAGCAGCAGGCAAAATGGAGTAGCTACACGAAAAAAAAAATCCTTTCAAATTTTTTTTTTTTGTTCAAGAAGATGGTGGTGTAAATATTTTAGATTTTGCAGTAATGAACTTAACTCCAAAACTCAAGTGGATAAATTCTTTCATAAGAAGCAAAATTTTTTTTTTTTTAATTCAGCATTCTTAAAGCTATCTGTAAGACAAATTATTTATTTCATTACAATGTGATAACAGTGTACTCACATCAACTGTAAAATTGGCAGATTTCCACCAGAAAGTTCTTTTATATTGGAATCTATTATTCAAACAATGTTTTCCCCACATAATAACAGGTATATTGTCAGCAAGAGCGAATCGTTGATTTGAAGAACCTGGATGGACAAATAAAAATAGTCTGCAACCCACTGACTGAATAAATTAGGGGATTTTCTGAGCTATCACCAATTTTGCAAAAAATGTTACTTCCAATAAGGAAAGGGGGAATAAGGATCTGTCCTTATAAAGCGCTTTTCTAGTCACAAAGACCACTCAAGCCACTTCACAAGTAACTACAATAACCCTCTATTCTAAGGGAATATCAGAGACAGACACCGTGGGACAATTTAGAACCATCAATTAACTTAACATGCATGTCTTTGGATTGTGGGAGGAAACCGGAGTACCCAGACTAAACTCACACAGCACAGGGAGAACATACAAACTCCACACAGAAAGTTACCTACACCTGCCAGCCTGGGGATGTCCAATGTCCGCTGACAATATATAACAGTGATTTAAAACGTCCTGGTGCCAAGGAAGACCAGGATTCAACAGATTCCAGTGCATCCTAATATTGCACCACTCATCATTAAATTCTGTTGAGTATGACGCAAAGAAAATGAGAAAATAATGTCTGTCTTAATCCTACCAAAAGCTAAAAATGCTCCATTTAAAATTCTGAATTACATTAACCCATCAAATCATTTTCTACATGCAAGACTCAGTTGTGGATACTTGTGGATTCTGTGAAGCTGATACAGAGAATTTTGGCTTTATTTCAGAGTTGGTTTCCTTCTCGAAATATTAGGGCTGGGATAATTAATGTATTAACTTTTTCAATTATTGTGGGCCAGTTACCGCATTAAAAAAACTGATGCTGTCACGTCACTCTGGTGTCGACAGTGGTGACTGGTTTGCCTCAGCAGATGGCTCAGGTTTAAACAAGAGTAGTCTCTGAAAAAGAGGACTACAGATACAATGTTTGCTCTAAGAGTGTTGATGGAGAAGGTCAGAAGGAGTTGCACTGTGTCTTTGTGGACCTAGAGAAAGCATGTGACAGGGTACCAAGAGAAGAAGTGTGGTACTGTATGAGAAAGTCAGGAGTGGCAGAGAAGTATGCGAGGGTGGTGCAGGACATGTATGAGGATAGCGAGGCGGTGGTGAGGTGCGCTGTAGGAGTGACGGATGGATTCAGGGTGGGGATAGGATTACATTAGGGACTAGCTCTGAGCCCCTTCTTGTTTGCCATGGTGATGGCCAAGCTGACAGACAAGGTCAGACAGGAGTCTCCGTGTACCATGATATTTGCAGATGACATTGTGATCTGTAGTGAGAGTAGAGAGCAGGTGGAAGAGAACCTGGAGAGGTGGAGGTATGCTCTGAAGAGAAGAGGAATGAAAGTCAGTAGAAGCAAGACAGAATACATGAGTGTGATTGAGAGGGATGCAGGTGTAATGGTGAAGATGGAAGGAGTAGATGTGGTGAAGGTAGATGAGTTTAAATACCTGGGGTCAACCATCCAAAGCAATGGAAAATGTACGAGAGGTGAAGAAGAGAGAGTGGGAAAGGTGGAGTGGGTGGAGACGAGTGTCAGGGTGACAGAAGGATAGCAGCTAGAGTGAAAGAGAAGATTTCTAAGATGGCAGTGAGACCTGGTATGATGTTGGGTTTGGAGATGGTGGCACCAACAAAAAGACAGGAAGCGGCGCTGGAGATGGCACAGTTAAAGATGATAAGATTCTCATTGGGAGTGACTAGAGGGACAAGATTAGAAATGAGTATATCAGAGGGACAGCTCAGGTTGAGCAGTTTGGAGACAAAGTAAGAGAGGCAAGGCTGAGATGGTTTGGACAAGATGGAGCTGCCAGGCAGGAGGAGAAGAGGAAGGCTACAGAGAAGATTCATGGATGTAGTGAAGGAGGACATGGAGAGGGTTGGAGTTACTGAGGAAGATGTGAGGGATAGGGTGAGATGGAGGCAGATGATCCACTTTAGAGGTCCCTAAAGGGAGCAGCTGGAAGAAGAAGAAGAAATTTGCAAAGTTACACAACACTAAACTGATCCTCCAGTACTCAGGGTAACTTCATCCTGTGCACACACCCCACAAAAGCACGCACAGACAAATGTAAGCACGCACACGCGCTCACATACACTTGCAATGCACACACACACACACCTGACCTAACATCACTGATTGGGCTGCTCACTCAAAAGTATGAAAATAGGCAGTTTGTCAGTGAGTGAAGGAAAACGTAGAGTCAAATATAAAGTGAATAAAAGCTTCTAACTCACCATTAAGCTCAGGAGACATGGAATCAATTCAGAATTGCTCCATCCGTTTGTACTTTTACGGGTTGAGATAATTAGGAAAGATACGTTAAATAGAAGCACTGACTTCCTCTCTGACGGTTTCAAAATAAAACAGGAAATGTGACAATATTAAATATGGTAGTTTTGCAGAGAAATCAACTCCCTCTTTATAAAGAACTGAAAAAGAATATTACAAATTGATATCGTAAATTGTAACACTATGTAATCTAATATGCATTCATAATTATGTGTTTTATGTAAAGGGCATTTGCTTGACATTAGTGTAAAAGTATTTTAGGAAGTCAGCTGTGTGGTCCTCTGTGAAAACTATTTGAAGACCCCTTCTCAAGCAGGAATTTTTGTTGAATATGAGAAGTTTTTTTTCAGTGAATAAAAATGCAATGAAAAATTGCTAAAGTATAGAGGGGTTGCACCGACGTCACACGGTCACGTGTCTTTTGTTTATTGCGTCAATTTGGACGGCAACGAACAGTCAAATCACCAACAGCAAGCGTGAGTGAGTGTAATCAACGAGATAAATGGCTACACACAAATCAACACCGTGGACCAACGACAAGGTGCTGACTTTTCTGTGCTTGGTAGCCGAGTAAAGAAATCCAGAGGGAGCTGGACGGAGCGACCTGAAAAGAATTCATGGCCACTGACCGGCGAAGGCAGATGGAGGCAGAGGGGCGTGAACCCGACCACGGCGCCATCATTGTTGAAAACAGTGATAGAGGATGGTGAGTGATGTGATATTATGCATCTTTGCTGTTATTTATCCCAGTGGTGGAAAGCTCACTTTGAACAAACAACACTGTTGTCTCCTGTATGCAGACAATGAGCTAGCTAGTTACCCATCAATGCTAACTCTGTGCTCTGCTTGTATTTTGTGCTTGTGTCGACAACATCTGATGAAATAAGCTAGTGTCAATCCTGGTTAAAAAGTAGTTTTTTTACATGTTGCACTTTCGTCCTGTGCATGCACTTAAGTTGTGTGTGTATTTTCATTTTAGAGTCCCACCGCAGGCTGAAGATCTGCTGAACCAGGACCAGCAGCACATCCAGTTACTTCTCAGTGAGGCAAGAGAGCATGAAACGGGAACAGGTCAAGTGGACCTCTGACCAAGTGAGCACCCCAAGTGGACCCCGGGGTCCAATCTGTACATGTACAAGTACATTTTCAATCCAGTGATGATTTACAAACTGATTCAAAACTTTCTAAAGCCTCATTCAGAACATTATAGTCCCACATACCTATTCTGTAGATTTTCATCTGGGGGCAGCCAGCAGTGACAAGCAGCAACAGTGGAGAAGAAAAGTCTTTTGAAAGCAGAAATGGAGCCAAAACTTTCTCCGGGTCAGCTTAGCTGTCATCTCACATGTATATATTTTTGACACTTCTTGGTGACTGGGAAAAGTCTTTCCAACAGTTTTACACAAATTCTTGTTGTTCTCCTTCTTCTCGTTTACAAATCACTGGATTGAGAATGTTCTTGTACATGTACAGATTGGATCCTGGGGTCCACTTGGGAGTGCTCACTTGGTCAGGGGTCCACTTGACCTGGATCCCATGAAACTACTTTGTGAAGGGAGGAGATGGCTCAGAATGCTGCCTTCAATCAAGCGCTCCTTGGTGTGCTGGGCCACTTTGCGACGGCGAGGAGTCAGCATGTGTGGCCGGCGTGTATGACCCTTTCTAAGTTTTTTTTACAGTTTAAAGTTTGAATTTTGCACATTCTAAATAATCTGGATTTTGCTGGTGATTGTAATAAACAATTTAGTGACTTATGTGTTTGCATCATGATGTTCTATTTGTCTGTTCAGACACCGGTGGGAAGAGTCAACAGTACAAACCAAACATTTATCAATCACGTTGAAAATAACAGCTCATTTTTAAGAAAAAGTAACCAAAAACAATTATTTTATTTACTGAAGACTGTATTGTTGGATGTACCAGTGCAGAAGACGCTGCACACTTTAGTGATAGTACCAGTATATGGAGGAATCCAGGGCCATATTAGCATCTGTAGTTCCTAATAATGAGTTAGGGTTTAATGGGATTTAACATGTTTTAACACAAACTACTTTATGGTTTATAATTCTGTTGACAGACTTACACCAAAGCAAAAGTGATTTCTCAAACTGCTGGATTATTTAGACAGCTTTTAATTTAAAGGTAAAGCCAACGTTCCTGTCATTCAAGCCAATCATGTAGAGTGGAACGAAATTGCGTTTCTCTTATCTACAATGTTAATCACATCTAGAATCAGAGGGGTTGCTGCCATGCAAGGCACCACCACAAATTTCCCTTCTCCGTTTCATTATTGCTGAGCACCGAGCTGGACAACAGGAAGTTCCACTTTTATATGGTCTTTGGCATGACTTGGCTGGGATTTGGACCCCAGCTTCCTGGGTGTGGGGCGGATGCTCTACCAACTGAGCCACCACTCTGGTGTTACTAAATCTTGGTAACCGTCACAAATAAAGCAAACAAAAGTGGAGACATATCTGCAAAAGGCACAAAAGTTTATTGTAAAAATTTCTAGTGCAATACAAAATGAGTACATAGTACATTATTCACACATAGACTATATATTTATTCAGTATCTACATGTATATATCCAGTCAATCCATGTATTTTCCATGTAACCTTGTGACTGCATTATTTTAATTGCTTTTTATCCTAGATAAAGTTTGTTTTGAGTTAAAAATGCATCATAATTATTAAATATATTTTATTATACCTAACTCAGTACTGTTTACCTGTTGAAATATATGTATATTTCATGGCTAATATAACCCCATAACTATAATATGGCACCTGGCAATCGATTTTCGGCAGCTGATCACTTCTTGCCACGACACCACCGGCTGGAGCAGGTACATCCCATGATGTCTCAAAAGTCTCTCCATGATTTTCACACAGATCAGAGCAGTAAGGAAGTTAAACATTTCTACAGACGTTCTGAAGGTCTGCAATCACTGCGGTTTGTGAAGCTGGGATGACATCCCATCACAGAGAGGCTCGGTTGAACGGCCAGACCGATGGTTTGAAGCAGTAATTTTGCCACTAGAGAGCCATCTGAAACACACATACACAGCATACATATTTTAGTCCCTAATAGCAATAACTTGCCATGATTACAATGTAGTACGGAGGACTTATTAGTGCTAACTAGCATTAGCAATCATTAGCTTACTGTCAGATGTGATCTAGTTCATATCCTTATGTCTCCATGGCTTCCTAAGCTCTCCAGTACTTTTCCAGAGTTTTGTCTCGCCGCCTGTAGCCTTCTCTGGCTCTCCTTTTCTGCTTTTACTCTGACAAAAAGCCAGCCAGCAGCAGGCTCGCCTCCATATCCATCTTGTATTTTTCTTGCCACATACAAATGATGTCATGGGAGTGTCGGGCGCCTTGCTGTAAAGATCTCACTCACTTAAGGTGGTATTCAGTCGTGATGGATAACAAACAACACCATGTTGAGTTGGGCTGAGTAGGTGCTCATAGAATTATTATTATTCTCAACACAGGGTCTCCGATATTTGCCATCCAGAATGGCAGAAAAACAATGTGGCATGTGACCACTGACATCACATACAACCCCTCTATACTTCTTTGTCTGATTGTTTTATGCAAGTTTAGGAATTAATCACAATTATAACAAAATGTGCAATTAATGTTACATTTTTTAATCATTGCACAGCCCTAGAAAATATATAACTGCACCCTATGAATATACTGTATAGGCAATAAAAGTAGGAATATTTATGAAGGGGAAAAAAGAGTTTTTTGAGTAAATTCAAGTTTGTTTGTTTTATGATAGTGCTAGCAAAACATCATGCATAGTAAATACACAAAGGTGAAACCCCATATCAAAGAATGGAAAAATAAACTTAAAACCTTTTCAAAATATCTGCATTTTGTAATGGAAAGACTATTTCACTGAAAACCATATACAGGCTTCTGGATTTAGGCCCACTGTGTTACTTGTCCATCTGGATTTGTTTTTATTTTTTATGTTCTGTTCTATTTTCTCCTATCTGTTTTAATGCCAATTGTTTTGTTACTAAATATCATGCGGTGCCTTGAATATTTGTGAGTAAAACACATAATAAAGGGAGAAAAAAGTTGTTTTGAAATGCTAGTCAACAATGCTGTAACTAGTTTAGTATTAATGTAGCCATGTAAAGTCTTCTCAGGTAGAAGCAGACTCAGAACACTTTTTCAGATGTTGAAAAGTTCAAATCCAAAATGAATTCTTGTTTCAGGCATGTTTACTTCATACACAGTTCTTTAAAAAAATCAAAACAGGTAGTGGTGAAGAACATCTCAGCATGTCAGTGCATCTGAGTTTGGTTGTTTTTGAGTTCTGCCATATGTCATGCTGCGTGGTTTACTGCCTTTCTTATAACTGATAAACCCCACATATGGCCCACAAACAAACATGACAGATGAAACACTTTGTTTGCTTTTGTTTAGGCACCGGCTCCTCTCCTAATGCGAGCCTTTTAAGTGATCAAAAAGGCCCGGCAATATTTGATGTTGTCTGTGAAACAAGGAGGCAGACAAAGTGACATCTAGTGATAAACGGCTCTAGTCCTCTGTCACACGGCGCAGTGTCTGCTGGGAAATAATCTGACATCTTGCATTCAACACATCCAAGCGATGAGTTGAGCAAGGGTGGAGGGGAAAAAATAGGAGGAGGGAAGAGAAAGAAGAGAGAGAACGCTGACTGCTGGGACAAAGAGGAGAAGAGACCAGAGAGAGAGAGGCCGAAGGAGGTGGGAGTGTGAGCTGGTGTCTGAAAGGAGAGAGCAAGCAAGAAGGGGGGGGAGACACAATCAATTCACCAGGCCCGTCTCCATCATGTCATCGCCTGTCAGCATAGATTTAGGAATAAAGCTTTTGAGAAACCTTCCAGAGCTACAGTCTGATCGATGTCCTGGCTGTGCTGGGCCAGATGTCACTGACGTGAATCACGTGGCCTCCCAAAACACCACTAGTCCCACCATGACCAATTCACTAGGAAACCTCTCAGTACTTCCCCACACATACATAGAATTTACTTGGCTCACGTGCTCATGAACTAACGGTACTTTGCCATTTATATATATATTTATAGATAGATAGATAGATAGATAGATTTTTAATCTGAGAGGGCAATGCATTGATTGGTTGCATTACTGGACAATCCCCTCACCATTATTCTAAAAGTTCAGCTAGCTCTGACTGGCCCATCATCCGATCCCATATCTTGTAGCTGTTGAGTGTAGTACTTAACTTTTCTAAAGAGTTCTTTAGCATAATGAAGAACCATTTTAGCCAGAATACAGAAAAAAAAAGAATCATCTCCCCAAACTACTTGAACTGGAGTCTCTGGATGGGGTGGGAGACACAACAGAGAATCAGTTGCTATTACATATTTTCAAAAATTATTGTGACGTTTCTAAGGTTCACACAATAATGAGAAAGGATTTAGAAAGTAGCAGGCATTTATTTCAACTCTCTGATTATGCAGAACAGAGGGGAGGTCATCCACACACACACACTCACTTCACTCAGGGTGACACAGACATGCAGTCTTTCTCACACGCAGGGAAAACAACTCTATCACAACCAGACTTATAGCACTACAACAATGAAAGCACCAAGGTGCTGATGCCTCGATGTCAGAGTCTTGGTGGAGGCATGCATTCTCAGATCATCAACAAAATGTTATGGGTTCCTCTCTAGCCCAAGGACCACCTCTGGTAAAAATTTCATTCAAATCCATCTAGTAGTTTTGGAGTATTCTTGCTAACATACTGTGAGAAGATAGGAGCCTTGATGGAGGTATGCATTCTGGGATCATCACCAAAATGTAATGGGTTTCTCTCTAGCCCAAGGACCACCTCTGGTAAAAAATTTCATTCAAGTCCATCCAGTAGTTTTGGAGTACATGCATGCGCAGTGAAAATAATCTGCAGTTCACATGCCCGTACTGTTGGCGACAGCCAAGAGCCACCAAACTGATTTGAACAGCTGCAGTCCAAACAAAAGAAGAGCACGGTGGCAGACATTTTAAATTATGGAAGCGATGAAGGTACGTGAATACAATGACAATCAAGACGAACAGGAGCTTTTGCTGTTTAGTGGCAGAGGACGAAAACAGAAACAAAAAGATGGGTATTTGTTCATTCACCCAGTATTGGCAGATTGCTCAGTACTTCCCTGTGGTGGAAGTTTCCGGGCACATGCAGAGTTCACTGCAGCCATTTGCGGGTGAGGAATGGTGGGACTTGGAGTTTTTAGCAAGTTTTTAACGAGTTTTACCTCATCCTTCCTCTGCAAAACTAAACAGCAAAACTAGTGTGAAAACAATCAGTGTGACAAATAAATGGTGTAGTTGGTGAATATGTGTCTTTTTCAGTAACTGCTATTTTATAACAGTTCAGCTCCACGTGCTGTAAAAAAAAAGTGCTGTGGTGTGCTGATAAAAAAGTCGCACTGCCGCCTCTAGTGGCCCAGCATAGTTATTACAATACCTTTTCCCCCGGCTTCATTGACATTAATTGTGAGTTAAATTTGTGTTTATTTTGAAAATAAAGTCTTATCTCGGAATTCTGGCAAATTAAAAGTCGAGAAAATGTGGAGATGCAATGATACAAGCCTTTAGTTCTACTTAATTTTGACTGGGCGAGCTGAAACAGAGAGGTGGACAGATGGACAAGTACACACATCCACACACAGAGGCACTGACTGATTACCGTATGCCTCTCTGTATCATTGGGCATATCATTGGGCGTATCAGAGGCATAATAACTCTCAGAACACAAGAATTATAACTGTCTATGAATCCCTTGTGACACAAAGCATGCTGGGAGAATCCCCTGCCCCTTATCACAGCCCCGACATTATACTGTCCCCCCTTACTGGACTGGTTTCTGTCACCAGAACAATAACTCAGACTCAAAAGTCCAATATGAACCCGTCCAGGTGTTGGGGCACCCGCCGCCAGCGGCGGCTGGCGTGCACAGGCCCGTTGGTGTCCATTCAAGCCTCGACCTGGGTCTCCAGTTGGGATGGGGCCTCTGGCTCGGTCACCCGTGGGGCAGCTGGCTGGTACAGGGTGAGGCAGTTGTGGTGAAGCACCACCACCCAGTTCCTCTTCTGTAGCCTCACCCTGTACCCTACGTCTGACAGTCTCTGTAGGACAACGCAAGGTCTTGACCAGTGGCTCACCAGATTTGGTGACAGTCTCTTTTCCCACTCCAGGCAGAAAACCCAGACTTGATCCCCGGGTGCAAAGTCTTTCCCCTGGCAGCGGGAGTCATAGGCTAGATTCTGTCGACTCCCCGCTGCTATCAGGGCCTCCCGAGCCAGTTCGTGCACCGTGTGAAGATGTTGTCTCAAGCAAAAGAAATAGTTTACCCTTCACCTCCGGCTCCGGGGGAAAACCAAACACCAAGTCTACTGGGGTGCGTAGCTCATGTCCAAACATCAGCGCTGCTGGGGTGCACTGGGTGGATTCTTGAACTGCTGTCCAATATGCCCACAGGACCAGGGGCAGGTCCCAGTTTCGCTGTTGCTGGTCCACTAGGATGGCAAGCTAGATGGTCAGGGTTCGGTTAAAGTGTTCAACCAGGCTGTCGCTCTGTGGGTGCAGCAGGGTGGTCCATGTCTTCCGGATGCCCATCCGCCTGCAGACCTCCCTGAAGACCTCTGCCTCGAAGTTCCATCCCTGGTTGCTCTGCAGCTCCTCCAGGGCACAGAACCAACAAAACATCTTGTCCACCAGCTTTGATGCTGTGGTGGCAGCTCTCTGATCAGGAACCGCGTACGCCTCTGGCCACTTGGTCAAGTGTAATCCATTGCAACCAGAATGTAAAAGTTCCCCCGATCAGTGATCGAACCGGGCCTGAAGATGCTGCAGGGTCTTCGTAACCCCGAAGTGGCCCACCCCCACTGACCCGTGGACCAACTGAAGCACCTTGGAGCAGAGCCGTTGGGGGACCAGCAGCTGCCAAATGTGACACTGCTCAGTTGGAGACTGTCACCGCCGGTAAACGACACCCTCAATGCACCAGAGGTTGGACTACTGGGAATGCAGGGCCTTTATCTCTGGATTCAGCGCAGACACAACCTCCCAGGCGGGCCGTTGGACCGTGTTCAGCCACTGCCGGACCCGGAAGATGACAGGATCTCCATCCTGTTCAATCCGAAGCTGCTGTGCAGCGAGGGCCTCTGTGCCCTCATCGCTGCGGAGAGCTAGCTGGCTGATGATCTGAGGAAGAGCTATGAGCCATTGCTCTATCCCCTGCTGCAGCGGTCTGGAGAGCAGCAGTTCATGAGACTGCTGGGTCATGATCCTTGACCCACTGGCAGTGCCAACAGTCCTCCACAGCACAGGGGCGCCGGGACAGCGCGTCAGCATTGGCATAGAGGCATCCTGCTCAATGCACAATCTGAAAGTCATAATCCTGCAGTGCCTCCAGCCATCTTGCTAACTGTCCATCCGGCTCCTTAAAGTTCAGTAGCCAGGTCAGCGAAGCATGGGCCATCCTGAGCTGAAACCTCCCCCTGTAAATGTATGGGTGGAAATGGTGAAGCCCTTGGATGACTGCCAGCAGCACTCGGCGGGTGACGCAATAATTCCTTTTGGCTCTGCTGAGAGTGCGGCCAAAGAAGGCAACCACCTGCTCTCCATGCTCTCCCTCCTGGGATAACACCGCCCCAATGCCCTGGTTGCTAGCGTTTATGTCCACGATGAAGGGGTGATTCAGGTTGGGATACTGCAGCACAGGGGCTCCGATGAATGCTGAGTGGAGACGGGAAAAAGCAACATCACAGTCCTCGCCCCACTCAAACGTGTGGCCCTTCTGTGTCAGCTGATCCAGCGGGCTGGCGATGGTGGCGAAATCCTTCACAAACCTCCTATAATAGGAGGCCAGTCCAAGGAAACTCCACAGTTCTCCTATGTCCCACAGAACCGGCCAGTTTCTCACTGCTGCCACCTTCTCTGGGTCGGTGGCGGCTCCTGCAGTGCTAACGACATGGCCCAGGAAGGTGGCTTCTCACTGAAACAGGTGGCATTTCCAAGGGTGGAGCCGCAACCCGGCTATGTGGACAGAGTCCAACACCTCCTGGAGGTTGGACTGGGCATGACCAAAATCAGCTGCGTGAATCAGTAGGTCATTGAGCTAAACGATGCTGCGGCTCCGGAGGACATGAGCCAGCACTTGCTCCATGAGGCATTCGAAGATGGCCACTTCAGGGGGACGAAGACCCTATAGCATCTTCAGGCCCGGTTCTACTGGCCAGGGTGTTGTCAGGATGAGCAGCTCCATGTCCACCGCTGTGACACCTGCACGGCTCAGAAAGGACCGACTCAGCACTCCCATGCCCCCTTGGAGCAGTACAAGGTAGAGGCACACATGGAGCGTGTGGAGGTGGACGTGCTGGGCCCTTTTCCGACCACTTATCAGGGGAACTACAATGTTCTGGTCGCAATGGATTACTTCACCCAGTGGCCAGAGGCATACGCGGTCCCTGATCAGAGCGCCGCCACCAAAGGTGGTGGAGCGCTGCCATCAAAGCTGGTGGACGAGATGTTTTGTTGGTTTGGCACCCCGGAGGAGCTGCACAGCGACCAGGGATGGAACTTTGAGGCAGAGGTCTTTGGGGAGGTCTGCCGGCAGCTGCACGTCTGGAAGACCCGGACCACCCCGCTGCACCCACAGAGCAATGGCCTGGTTGAACACTTTAACCGAACCCTGACCACCTAGCTTGTCGTCCAAGTGGACCAGCAACAGCAAAACTGGGACCTGCTCCTGTGGGCATACCGGACAGCAGTTCAAGATTCCACCCAGTGCATCCCGACAGTGCTGATGTTTGGATGCGAACTGCACACCCCAGTGGACTTGGTGTTCGGCCCTCCCCCGGAGCTGGAGGTGGAGGGCAAACTGGGGTTGGATTATTTGTTTTGCATGAGAGAATGTCTTCACACAGTGTATGAACTGACTCAGGGGGCCCTGGTATCGGTGGGGAGTCGACAGGAGCGAGCATATGACTCCCGCTGCCAGGGGAGAGACTTTGCACCCAGGGATCAAGTCTGGGTTTTCTGGCCAGAGCGGAAAAGGGACCGTCACCAAAGCTGGCGAGCCACTGGTTGGGACCATGCATGGCCCTACATAGACTGTCGGACGTAGTGTTCACAGTGAGGCTGCAGAAGAGGAACCGGGTGATGGTTCTTCACCCCGACCACCTCCCCCTGTACCAGCTAGCTGCCACGTGGATGGCTGAGCCAGAGGCTCCATCAGGATCGGAGATCACGGTTGAGGCTCAAATGGACACCAACGACCCCATGTGTGCCAGCTGCCACCACCGGTGGGCGCCCCATACTGCGAGCAGATCTAGTCTGTTGATGCAGGGGTCTTGGATGTCAGCAAGCCAGAATGGATAGTTTGTGTTCTGACTGGCCACTCCCATGACAAGGACTTGTCAACCTCCAATCTGGTGTACTCACTGGTGGCTGTGGTGATGCAGCACAATGGTGGTTTCCCACCCCTGCAATTTGAGTTCATCTGTACCGGGCAGCACCCGGAGTCAGACCAGGGAGATGATGGAACTGGGGGGGCCCGGATTGGAGTGCTGTCCAGGGTGCACTGGAGGTACAGCCCTGGCGAGTGTCAAAATCGGCCCAGACGTGGTGAAAGTTCATTGGGGAAAATGTCTGTGAAAGGTAGCAGATCCCTGTCTGTGCCACCTCACTCTAGTTTAAAGCTGGTGAATGCGCTAGTTGTTGCAGGGTAGGTGCAGGACAGTGGCGCATGACGTGGCCTGGCTATACGCAGAAGAAGCATCTCTCCTTGTGCCGCAGTCGTACTTTCACCAACCATGGAGTTGTGGCCTGGTGCAGCTCCTCCTCATCCTCGCTCTCAGCCGTGGCCTGGAAAGCTCTCTGCCTTGGTGATTAAACATCAGCCACTTGCTCCAGCATCAGCTCCACCTGTTCCACCTCTGCCACGGCCATCTCCAAGCTGCTCGTGGCCTGAATCTGGACGTGTTCTTGGAGCCGGGCCGGATGGAGCCCTGGAATAAAACTCTGGAGAGCAAGCTTCTTCACCACCTCCGGCTTGAAGTCCGGGTAGCCACGCTGTGTCAGCAGCCAAACATCTGCTGCATAAGCTTCCAGGCTCTCTCGGTCACACTACGTCCCTGACGTAGTTAGCGTGGGTCACCCTCTCAAACCATGTCCGAGGTGCTACGTGTAGCACTGGCCAGCTGTGACATTCCTCAGGCCAGAGATCAGACAGCGTGCAGAGAGCCCCACCCTCCAGAGCCAGTGTGACCTGCACAGCTGTCTCTTCAGGTGTCCAGCCTTTGAGCATGATGACCAGTCCAACCTGGATAAGGTAGTCATTGAGCGAGGTTTTGCCACCAAAGTGGGGAAGCTTGGCCAGCTGGGGGGTCGACAGTACTGGGGTTGGGACGGTCACCTCCGTGCTGATCACTGCCCTCGGCTGCAGGTGGGATCGCTGGCTTGCTCCCTGTCCTGCCTTGAAAAAGGAGGGATGCGGGATGCACTTGCTCCGTCCGGTCTGCTTCCCCATTCTTTGTTGCGAGCAGCTCTGGGGACTGGCGTGTTTGCTCTGCTGTCCATCTCCATCTGGGCGATGAGCTGTTCGAATTGTCAAATCTCTGCCTTGAGCCTCACTTCTGTGAGATATGTATTTAATATGAAAGTGTAAGATGGACACGCACCTTCAGGTGGCGCCTCTGCCCTGCCCTATATAAGGCCGGGTTGGCCATCTTATTACTCTCTTATCTTGCCTGAGCTTAGCCGGTGATCTGTCAGTGGCTGTCAACGTGAGTGAGTTCAGTAAAGCTGTGTTCCACAAGTCACCTCGCCTTATCTGTGAACCAGGGTAATTTCAGACATAACATTGGTGACGTCAGATTAAAAAACTGAAGGTATATGTAACTCCAATTCGACCTGTTCTCGAGTTTCCCAGGGAGCCGCCGGTGTTCTGACAGAGATGGTTTGAAGCCTTTGAAACTTATGTTGTCGTGCTGGGACTCGGTGAGCTCGTTAAGCTAAGAGCCCGGGCTAACTTCTGGCTCACAATTTGGGTTTTGAGGGCCAGCGGGTCCTGTGAACGCTCGGTTCCTAGGACACTTATGAAGTGGTAGCGGAGCTGCTAGCTAGCCATTTCCACACCATGGATAATGTGACGGTCCAGAGGATCCGCCGTTGGCAGCGGAATCAGCGGGTAGTTGAACCCATTCGGCAGTTCGTCACCAACTTGAAGCAGCTAGCTAGCGAGTGTAGTTTTGGGACATTGGAGGAAGAAATGATTTGGGACCAGCTGGCGGAACAGACATGCAGCGCTACATTGTGAGCTAGGCTACTTACGGCACCAAGTGAACTCATGTTAGCCAGAGCCATCAAACTAGCTCTCCAAATGGAAGCCACGGACAAGCTAGAGCCTTTTGTTGTGGCAAATGTCACAGACCTGGACAGCAAAGATAGC
This sequence comes from Pholidichthys leucotaenia, assembly GCA_020510985.1. NCBI lineage: Eukaryota > Metazoa > Chordata > Actinopteri > Cichliformes > Pholidichthyidae > Pholidichthys > Pholidichthys leucotaenia. The sequence continues at coordinate 335,476,382 of CM035837.1, read as the reverse complement.
TTGGACGGTGAGGAGACGGAAGCCAACGTCACTAGCCGGGGGTCGGCCCCGGGAAACTCCCTTTGCATGGGCTGTGGGTCTGCGACGCACCGCAAGAAGGCTAAGGACTGTCTGGCAAGAGGAGCACGTTGTAACAGATGTGGTCACTTGAACCATTTTGCCAGGGTCTGCCGTGGATTTTACCCGGAGAGCCCACAGAAGAAATCACTCTACCCATCCCCGACAACCATCCACACGGTGCGGGCTGAAGAACTACCGGGTGCCATGGCAGTCAAGCAGGACCAATTTCGCCCAGGGTCAGTACCTAGACTGATGAGCAACACCAATGGTCTAGCCCCAGATGCCTCTGGAGCCCGGCCGCGGAGGGACGGAGGGTCTGTGGCTACGATGGTGAATGTTACAGCGGTTCTGGAAGAGATCGAAGCAGGACCGAGAAGCATGGAGGATCAGCATGCTCGACAGTAACATCTCAAACCGAGCTGGGCCCCATTGAGGGTCCTGGATGGGGTTCGGAGCCGAGATGAGGAACGTCTGCGGCGAAATGGGCCAGACGACAGCCTGAGGAGCATTGGTAGTGTCTGCGCATAGTAGACAAACTGGGCACAGCACACTTCAGGCTATCTGACGGCTTGGTGTGGCATGCAAATTGGCTTTGGCGTGCCCAGGAGAAGACACTGGGAAATGAGGCTGAACGTGGGACGAGGTTGAGGGTGAGGAGGTGTGGCTTCAATGTCCGGAGGGCCAGCCATCACCCCGAAGACCGGCTGTTTCCAGGGGCGCATCTGCTGAGAGGGTGCCCTGGGCCCCCATGCCAGTTATGTCCTTGTTATGTGAACACTTGGGTTGTAAATAGTATATGTTGAATTTCTAGTGTTGTTGTTGTTGGTGTTGTTGTGAAAAAAAAGTGTTACATAAGGTATTATTATTTTTTTTTTGTTCTAGTTTAGGAGCACGGCATGCAATTTTAGTTATTAATGGACTCTAATTTACCCCAGCAGGTGGCAGAATAGTCCACTTTGTCGTATGGGCAGGACAGCAGTCGACCCGTCCTCCCTATTTTAGATTTTGTTGTGTGAATGTGTTAGGCCATTTGGAAATATTAGTTGTCGTTTATTAGTGCATGATTCGGGTCCCGAATTGGGGAGGATCTTAATAGAGTGAGTGGTTTTGGACATTTTTTTAAAGGGGGGGTGGGGTGAGATATGTATTTAATATGAAAGATGAACACCCACCTCCAGGTAGCGCCTTCGCCCTGCCCTATTTAAGGCCGGGTCGGCCATCGTATTACTCTCTTATCTCGCCTGAGCTTAGTCGGTGATCTGTCAGTAGCTGTCAATGTGAGTGAGTTCAGTAAAGCTGAGTTTAATAAAGCTGTGTTCCAAAGGTGCCACCGAGAGGACACTGTTGAGGATACAGTCCAAGGATGGATAATTTTTTCACACATAAGGAGTTGTTCAGAACTCCTTATAAGAACTCCTTATACAAAGATATAGAGTGATGATAACCAAGTCAGTGGCGGTAATGCACCTGTAAGCTGGTTGCCAACCGCCAATCAAATCTAAAAGAAGAAGAAGAAGAAGAAGCTGTGTTCCACAAGTCACCTCGCCTCATCTGTGAAAAAGGGTAATTTCAGACATAACAGCTTCCATCTTTCAATATCCCACTTCTGACACCAGTGTGACGTTTCAAGGGTTCACACAGTAATGACAGAGGATTTTGAACGTAGCAGGCATTTATTTCAACTCTCTGATTACGCAGAACAGAGGGGAGGTCATCCACACACACACACACACACACACTCACTTCACTCAGGGAGACAGACACGTAATCTCTCACACGCAGGGAAAACAACACTATCACAACCAGACTTATAACGCTACAACAGTAACGCTCAGAACACAAGAATTATAACTGTCTATGAATCCCCCACGGCGTAAAGCATCCCGGGAGAATCCCCTGCCCCTTATCACAGCCCCAATGTTACATTATTTTTACTTCTCTTTGCTTATATAGATACAAAGCTTTGAGAGTATGAAAAGCCCTTTACAAATTATTTTGTAGGAACACTTATTTTGGTGTTTAATTCCCCTAAGTTTGCACTGGAATATGGCATCCATTCAACGGGCAACAGTTTTTATGGATATATTTCACCATCAGGACATGTTCCTCCACATTCATTGGAAATAAACCTTCAGTTTGTAATTTCATGCCATTTATACCAGTGGGGATGAAAAACTGAAGCACATATGGGCAAAACCATAAGAAGAAAAGAAAAAAAAAGTCACAGTTGAAGAGATGGTGACGGGGTGAATAAATGGAGTCATTAAGCATGTGTTTGTTGTTTGTAGGAAACTGGCTCCCATATGATAGTGCAGGGTGGCAGGATCCTTCTGCTGCCTTTTGCCATAAACAGACAAACAGATTGGCTCTATTGCTTCTCTCCTCTGGGCAGCATTTGGTTCCTGATTTCTGGGGAACACTTAGGACTTGTTTTTCCCCTGGCTCTATGGAAAGACGAACTATAGATTTCAATATATAGCATAAATTATCCAAGGTAACACCTCTGTGCAATGGCATAGGTACAGTCATGTGAAAAAATTAGGACACCCTGTGGGCTGCACGGTGGCGCAGTGGTTAGCACTGCGGCAGCACAGTTTACCCTTGGCCGGGGGATTGTGGGGATCGTGGGATCGTGGGTTCGATCCCAGCCCCCGACCAACAGTGATCTGTGTGGAGTTTGCATGTTCTCCCCGTGTTGCGTGGGTTTACTCCGGGATTTCTCCGGTTTCCTCCCACATGCCAAAAACATGCATGTTAGGTTAATTGGCTGTTCTAAATTGTCCCTAGATATCTGTTTCCTATAGGCCCTTAGAATAGAGGGTTAGTATTAATGAAAGCGCTTTGAGTGGTCTTTGTGACTAGAAAAGCGCTATATAAGTGCAGGTTAGTTAGTTAGTTAGTTAGTATAAGCCTGTGTGTGTGGTTTTTTTTAACATATTTGGACATATATCAATGTCAATGTGTTAATATCAATGTTAAAAATACTGGGAGATTTATGTAATACAACTAAACAATTAAAAATGAATTTAAGACTTTTTTTTCAAATTTTCTGCAAAATATAATTCTAAACAAGTAATGAGGAATAAATCAGGGCACTCCCCATCTTTTTTTAGGATACCCCCACATTCATTCCCACTTAAAATGGCTGAAATAAATGTTAAAAAATGCAAATCAAAACAAAAACAAGGTTAGACATAGATATGTGAACATTTCTTAATAAAGAACTGAATATTTAATGGGGTGTCCTAATTTTTTCACATGACTGTACATGCTGCATCAAAAATGTTGATCTGTAAGTAGGTGTGGAAAAAAAAATAATAATCATGATGAAAGTGTTGAATCTGATTGAATATTTTTAAATCTTTTCTTTTTCTAAACTAAAAGCCAAATACAAAAATTTCAAGGGTGGTTTGGGAGCCGCACAGAATTAAAGTTACAAATTTATGACAAAATGATGGCAATTTACAATAAAGCAGGTCGAATACAGCATCAGCAAATCAACAAGACCTGTAAGAAAAATGTTGAACATTGTTAGAAAGATAAACACAGATTTTTTTTATTTTATTATTTTTTTTTTATCATCAAAAAATTTTTATCATCAAAAAATTCACAAAATTATAAAAGCAGCAAATATACAATAAAAAATCATGTACATTTATGAGAAAAATATACAAATTTGCAAGAAAACAGCACATATTGACAAAATGTATTCTCAAATTTATTTTTAAAAATGCAAATTTGAGAAAAAATAATGCTAATTTACAAAACTAAAGACACAAAATAATTTTAATTTCTTGTCTGACACACAAATCATAGCATGATCTTTGATAAGACAAAAACGATGAATATTTCTAAATGATTTAATTAATAAAAAGCTTTGCATTGAGCTAAAACAGTACTTATACCTCAGAGGTCCTGTCCTCCTTGGAGGTGCTGGCTTTGCTAGACTAACAAGCTTAGTTAAAAAAAAAATAAAATAAATTATGTACAGAGATACATGGAGTGGATAAAAAATGCCTACACACCCCTGTTCAAATGCCAGGTTTTTGTAATGTAAAAAAATGAGACCAAGATAAATAATTTCAAAACTTTTTCCACCATTAATGTGACCTATAACCTGTACAATCCAATTGAAAAACAAACTGGAATCTTTTAAGGGGAAAAATAAAAAACTTAGAATAACCTAGTTGCATAAATATGCAAACCCTTAAAGTAATACTTTGTTGCAGCACCTTTGGCTTTTATTACAGCACTCAGTCTTCTTGGGTAGGAGTCTATCAGTGTAGCACATCTTCATGTGGCAATATTTGTCCACTCTTCTTTGCAAAAACTCTCCAAATCTGTCAGGTTGCGAGGGCATCTCCTGTGCACAGCCCTCTTCAGCTCACCCCACAGATGTTCAATCGGATTCAGGTCTGGCCTCTGGCTGGGCCTTTCCAAAACCTTAATCTTCTTCTGGTGAAGCCATTCTTTTGTTGATTTGGATGTGTGCTTTGGGTCACTGTCATGCTGAAAGATGAAGTTCCTCTTCATCTTCAGCTTTCTAGCAGAAGCCTGAAGGTTTTGTGCCAATACTGACTAGTATTTGGAACTGTTCATAATTCTCTCCACCTTGACTAAGGCCCCAGTTCCAGCTGAAGAAAAACAGCCCCAAAGCATGATGCTGCCACCACCATGCTTCACTGTAGGTATGATGTTCTTTTGGTGATAAGCTTGGTAAGCTGTGTTGTGTCTGCACCAAATATACCTTTTGGAATTATGGCCAAAAAGTTCAACCTTGGTTTCATTGGACCATAACACATTTTCCCACATGTGTCTGAGAAATTTCAAATGGCGTGGATATTTTTCTTGGTAAAATAAGGCTCCCATCTTACCATCCTACCCCATAGCCCAGACATACAGTATGAAGAAGACGGGAGATTGTTGTCACATGTACTAAACAGCCAGTACTTGCCAGAAATTCCTGCAGCTCCTTCAATGTTGCTGTCGGTCTCTTGGCAGCCTCCCTGACCAGTTTTCTCCTCGCCTTTTCATCAGTTTTGGAGGGACGTCCAATTCTTGGTAATGTCACTGTTGTGCCATATTTTCTCCACGTGATGATGACTGTCTTCACTGTGTTCCATGGTATATTTAATGCCTTGGAAATTCTTTTGTACCTTTCTCCTGCCTGATACCTTTCAACAATGAGATCCCTCTGATGCTTTGGAAGTTCTCTGTGGACCATGGCTTGTACTGTAAGATGTGACTACAAAAATGTCAGGAAAAGCCTACTAGAACAGCTGAACTTTATTTGGGGTTAATCAGAGGCACTTTAAATGTTGGCAGGTGTGTGCTAACTCCCATTTAGCATGAGTTTGAATGTGATTGATTAATTCCGAACACAGCCACATTCCCAGTTATAAGAGGGTGTGCATATTTATGCAAGCAGGTTATTTAATTTTTTTTTTATTTTTCCCTTAAAAGATTTCAGTTAGTGATGTTAAAACTGAGGCCTCATGAAACAACGAGCAACTTTGAGACAATTGCTTCATGTGCGACACAGTGTTATGAAACATCTAATAAAGACTGCCATCTGGTGACTGACTGTCAGAACTGCATTTGAATTGAAAATCTGAAAAAGGGTAATACTGTATCACAGGTTGCACTACACTTGTTGACTTACACTTTTGTCATTTTCTCAGACAGGCTTGTAAAAACTCTGTCAATCAGTTATCTATCATTTTAATTAACTTTCATTAGATCACCTCCATATAATCTGTCAAATGATAGACAGCTTTCAGAATTTGTAGTCATTGATGGACTGGTGATCTGTCCAGGGTGTAACCCTGCCTCTTGCCCAAAGATCCTGGGATAGGCTCCAGCCCCACCGTGACCCGAAAAGGATTAAGCGGAAGAAGATGGATGGATGGATGCTGGAAAAATTCCATGGAAGGACAATTTTCAGTGAACGAAACCTCTGATATTATATATATACTGTATATTTGATTAATGTTGCAGTTGCAGTATCTGTTGCAGTGACTAATGATACTGGAGTCAGTTTGTCTTGGTCTGTCCTTGCCACTGATAATACCTCTATCTGCCAAGAATGTGCCGCTAGTCCAGCAAAAGCTAGGGGTACTCAAATACTTTGCAAGCAGTTTCATGAAATGGTCAATCAGAAAGCAACTCATTTTTGTTTTCAATTTAATAGAACAAAATACAACATACAAAGTCTCAATGAGGATAAAGGTTACAAGAGTTACAAAATCAGAACTTTCACAAAAAATACACAATCAGTCAGACTTCACATTCCAATTAACAAGAAAAAAAGGGCATATTAAAAGAGAGAGAAAGAGAGTGTAAAGAGCACAACAATTCTCTGATAGTCTTTTTTTATTATAATAATAGGAGCTGTCCAATATCTCTTGCAATTTTTTTTGCATCATGAGCAGTGCATCGAGTGCTGTTTCAGCACTCCCACAGTTACTTGACCACAGCAAGTGAGGCCTTATGTCGGTCACATCCTGTGACTTGAGGGCTTGCGGGAAATTTGAGAGGGTTCTATTGGAATTAGGTTTTTTTTTTTTTTTTTTTTTGCTTGCTTTGGATTGTTTGTTCCTGCCATCCATTTTTCAATAGACCTTGGATGGGTAAATGCTAAAAAAAAAGTATTGAGATTTTTTTCCAGTTTTCTACCCAGATGCAGTTCTGACACTCAGTCAGCAGATGGCACTCTTTATTAAATATTTCATAACACTGTGTCAATCATGAAGCGATTGTCTCAAAGTTGTTCATTGTTTTATAAGGCTTCAGTTTCACCATCACTAATGAATCTACAGTATGTGTAATATTTAGTACATGGAATGTGTTGTTTAATGTTACTAAACCTAAACCTAATTCTAGCTTGTGTAATACTGTCCCTTACTTCTACTCAAATAGCAAATGCAATGATGAAAACAAATCTCCTTCTCTCAAAAAACCCTCAGTTTGAGTGGTGAATCAGACCCTTTTTAAATCCTTCACTCTTGACGTATGCAATGGCCAGCCTTCTCAAATTTCTCACCAGGTCTCAAATCATGTGATGTGACAACAAGGCCTCATTCGCTACAGTCACGTGACTGTGGCCATGTTGACACAGTGCTCGACACTCTGCTTGCGACACTTTCGTGTTATATAGCTTGAATCAGTGTCGAGTGGGTGGTGTCAAGCAAAATATCACTAATTTCAGTTTGTTTTTCAATTGTTGTACAGGCTATAGGTCACATTAATGGTGGAAAAAGTTTTGAAAGGATTTATCTTGGTGTTATTTTTTTACATCACAAAAACCTGGCATTTGAACAGGGGTGTGTAGACTTTTTATGTCCACTGTGTGTGTGTGTGTGTGTGTGTGTGTGTGTGTGCGTGCGTGCATGCACAATCATGGCGTGATTGTTCTGTCCAGTCACATGGCGCTAGGGTCGATGGCAGGTGAAAATTAACCAGCTCTGCCTCTTGCCCTGCCTCTCATCCAAAGATGCTGGGATAGGCTCCAGCCCCCCGCGACCCGAAAAGAATTAAGTGGTAAAAGATGGATGGAGTTCTCCAAGGCAAGAGCAGTAAGTTATACGTGTCTGCCACCTTGTGAAGTGGAATATTTAGTACAACTGGGGATTTTTATTACATCACATGACACATCATATGACAGGCGCAGAGCTGCGACATAGACAGTGAGGGCGCTGTCTATGTTAATAAAATCAAGACTTAAAAAGAGTTAAGAAAAAAAAAATGAAGACTTTGGGGTGGCATCGTCAAAGTCCTGACCTGAATCAGATTGAGATGCTGTGGCATGACCTTAAAAAAGCAGTACATGCTTGAAAACCCTCCAATGTGGCTGAATTACAACAATTCTGCAAAGATGAGTGGGCCAAAATTCCTACACAGTGCTGTAAAAGACTCATTGCTCAGTTATCGCAAACACTTGATTGCAGTTGTTGCTGCTAAGGGTGGCCCAACCAGTTATTAGGTTTAGGGGGCAATCAGTTTTTCCACACAGGGCCATATAGGTTTGGATTTTTTTTCTCTTTAATAATAAACACCTTCATTTAAAAATTGCATTTTGTGTTTACTTGTGTTATCTTTGTCTAATATTTAAATTTGTTTGATGATCTGAAACATTTAAGACTGACAAACAAAAAAATGAGAAATCAGGAAGGGGCAAACACTTTTTCACACCACCGTATGCATGTATGTATGTACACACACACACACACACACACACACACATATATATATATATATATATATATATATATATGTGCGCCCCTGCGCGCAGGGGTGGACCAGCACCTGTCATCATGGATCCTGGACTACCTCACGAACCGGCCTCAGTTTGTGAGAACCCGGGACTGTGTGTCCGACATGATCATCAGTAGCACGGGGGGCCCCCCAGGGAACGGTGCTGGCTCCCTTCCTGTTCACTCTTTATACTGCGGACTTCTCACACAACACAACACACTGCCATCTACAGAAGTTCTCTGATGACTCTGCGATCGTTGGCCTCATCTCCAATGGAGATGAAGCTGAGTACAGAGGGCTTATCCAGGACTTCGTGGACTGGTGCCATCGGAACTGCCTCCAGATCAACGCGAGGAAAACTAAGGAGCTGGTGGTGGACTGCCGCAGGCATGGGCAGCCCCTCACAGTACCAGTAAATATACAAGGAACAGACATCGAGATGGTGACATCCTATAAGTACCTGGGTATTCATCTGAACAATAAACTAGACTGGTCACACAATACTGATGCACTCTACAAGAAGGGACAGCGCAGGCTGTTCCTGCTGAGGAGACTCAGGTCTTTTGGTGTACAAGGGGCGCTGCTGAAGTCATTCTATGACACGGTGGTGGCATCAGCCATCACTTTTGGAGTGGTCTGCTGGGGCAGTGGCATTACTGCAGCCGATAGGAAGAGACTGAACAAACTGATTAAGAAAGCTAGCTCTGTCCTGGGGCAGCGCCTTGATCCGATGGAGGAGATAGGAGAGAGAAGGACGGTGGCTAAACTTGTCATCTCTGCTGGAGTCCGAGTTCCACCCTATGCAGGACATACTGAATGCACTGAGGAGCTCATTTAGCAGCAGACTACATCATCCCAGGTGCACAACTGAGAGGTTTCGTAGGTCCTTCCTACCAACGGCTGTCAGACTGTACAACCTAAGCAGGGCTGCTCGCAGAGATAGCAAAAAGACGTAACAAACTAATAGTTTTTTGAATGCAAAAGATGCAATAGACTTACACAATGGTCCCCTCCCGGCATACAACTAGGAACATACCGGTCGCTATGGAGGGTGAGAATATGTATGGGCACATAATCATACCATGTAGGATAACTAAGTAGACGGTTATGCTGTTTCATTCCATCTAGCAACAATGCTCTGCACTGTGTGTGTTTATATATTTACATATTTATTCCATCTAGCTACAATGCTCAGCACTGGGTTAGTTTATATATTTATATATCTACATATTATTCCATCTAGCTACATTGCTCCGCACTGTGTGTGTTTATATACTTGCATATTTATTCCACCTAGCTGCAATGCTCCGTACTGTGGGTGTTTATATATTTACATATTTATTCCATCTAGCTACAATGCTCTGCACTGTGTGTTCATATATTCATATATTTATTCCATCCAGCTACAATGCTCTGCACTGTGTGTCTGTGTGTGTGTGTATATATATATATTTTATAGTAATACGTACATATGTATATTAGCTGCTCTTGCTTGCTTGTTTTTTTCTTGCCTTCTGATTGTTGCTCTGAGTGTTGCTATCCCTGTGCTGTTGCAATCCTGGAATTTCCCCGTTGTGGGACTAATAAAGGCTTATCTTATCTTATCTTATCTTATATATATACACTACCGTTCAAAAGTTTGGGGTCACCCAGACAATTATTTTGTGTTTTCCATGAAAAGTCACACTTATTTACCACCATGAGTTGTGAAATGAATAGAAAATATAGTCAAGACATTGACAAGGTTAGAAATAATGATTTGTATTTGAAATAATAATTTTTTCCTTCAAACTTTGCTTTTGTTAAAGAATCCACCATTTGCAGCAATTACAGCATTACAGACCTAACATGATTGCACAAGGGTTTTCTAATCATCCATTAGCCTTCTGACGCAATGAGCAAACACATTGTGCTATTAGAACACTGGAGTGATAGTTGCCGGAAATGGGCCTCTATACACCTATGTACTGTAGATATTGCACCAAAAACCAGACATTTGCAGCTAGAATAGTCATTTACCACATTAGCAATATATAGAGTGTATTTCTGATTAGTTTAAAGTTATCTTCATTGAAAAAAAGTGCTTTTCTTTCAAAAATAAGGAAATTTCTAAGTGACCCCAAACTTTTGAACGGTAGTGTATATATCTTCTGCCAGGTCCAAGCTTTAACATGGACACTAGTGTGACTCGTTCTGGCCAGAAACAATCAGAGCCACTTGCTTTCTGTGAAGCGCTAACTGTCCTTGCTTTGTTCATCTGTTGAATTAGTGTTGCCAGATTCTGTGCAACAAACAAGAAACTCTACCTTTGAACAACCATAAAAGCTGCCTATTGAGTCAAATGTCAGATATGCCTACTCCATCACATACAATCATCACTGTTTTTTTTTTTTTTAGTGTGTGTTTGTGTGTTTTCTGATCTAAAGTGCTTGTATGTCTATTTTGCTACACAGGCCAGTATAATTCATTGTCAAATTAATTTTTTTGACATTTAATTCCTTGTTTGTTAACTGGTTGCTGTCTTATTGCTGACTGATGGACACAGAATATACACTGTCCAGCTACTTTAATAGATAAACCAGTTTAACTGCTTGTTAATCAGCCTGCCACATGGCAGCCACTCAGTGCACTTTGGCATGCCAACATGGACAAGCTGCTGAAATTCAAATAGAGCATCAAAATGGGGAAGAAAGGTGATTTAAGTGACTTTGAACGTGATGTGCTTGTTGTCGCCATATAGGCTAATATGAGTGCTTGAGAAACTGCTGATCTAGTGGGATTTTCACTCAAAACTATTGCGAAGGTTTACAAAGAAAGGTCTGACATAGAGAAAATGTCCAGTGAGCAGCACTTCTCTGGGCCCAAACACCTTGATGATGCCAGAGATCAGAGGAGATAGAGCTAACAGAAAGGCAACAGTGACTCAAACAATAACTCTACCTCATTAAAACCGAGGGATACAGAAGAGCATCTCTGAAGTCACAAAACACTGATCCTTGAAGCAGAAGACCTCATCTGGTGCCACTCATGTCAGCTAAGAGCAGGAAACCAACACAACAATTCACACAGGCTCACCAAAATTGGACTATAGAAAATTATAAAAACGTTGCCTGGTTTGAATCTTAATTTTTGCTTCAATATTCAGATGGTAGGGTCAGAATTTGGTGTAAACAACAAGAATGAATGAATGAATGCATGCATGTTTGTATTCATGGATGTACGAATCTGCAGCAACTATGTGATGCTTGCATGTCAATAATGACCAATACCTCTGAGGAATGTTTCCAGTACCTTGCAAAATCTATGGTATGAAGAATTAAGGCAGCTCTGAAGGCAATAAGGATTCAATCCAGCAATAGCAAGGTGTACCTATTAACGTGGCCGACGAGTGTAGAATGAATGATAAAAAATGTATGTGTCACAGTTAATGACTGCACTGTGGAAGATGAAAGCAGACGAGGCAGTGAGCTGAATGACACAAACTTTATTCACCTTCCAACATGAAACACAAAAAACTCTCTGAGTGCCTTAGCGAACTCTTTTATACACTTATATTCCCACCTCTGGCACACAGGGTAAATACATTAACATACAGACATGAAAGGCATGTACACACATAAACATGACATTGACACACACATAACAGAGCAGGTCTTGCTACCATATACTCGCACCCCCTGTGTCCTCAGGTGTGAACTTGGCGTGGCGGGGGTTGGGGGGCATCTTTGTTTGTTTAGCCCCTCTCACTTTTCTCCATTAGCATCCCTAACTATCTTCTCCCCCACTAATCCCGTTGCCCTGGGTGGAGTGCCAGATGTATTGTGTCCACCACAGCACGTGTTTTTTCAGTACAGGAAAAAGGGTTTGTATTCATAGGTTTTTCAGACAACTTTTTACAGCAAAACAATACAAGTTTAGCTTACAAAAAGAACAAAGATAAGTAATTGTCATACCTTGCTGTCTTAAAGTACTCTAGACTCTAGATTAAAATGAAGTGCATTGTGAAAAGTCACGTCTGCTGGTGGGTGGAACAAACTCTTCTCTTTACCAGTGGAAAGAGAAAAACCACTCTGATTCCATCTCAGCAGCACAGAAAGCGAAGCCTACCTCTGAGTCAAACTATGAAATCTTGAAAAAAAAAAAAGAGTTTCACTGATAAAACTGAGATAAAACGACTCTTTTTTTCCTGTCACTATTTGTGCAAGATGTGTGAAGTGCTATTTTTACTGAGCGGCTCCTTGCTTTCTTTTGCTCAGTCCTCTTCACTCTTCTCATTGCCGTCTTGTCTTCTGATTCAGGGGTGGGCAATCGTTACATGAGTGATGTACCATCAGTGTAGTGCACGTGCTGTTAAAACTGTCAGCCGCTGACAGATTGACTGACATGGTCAGCCCTTCGATTTCCACCGTGGTGCAGGGAGGGTTGAAGAGAAAAGATACTGAGTGAAAAACTGCACAGAGAACTAAAATGGACGCTAGGCAGGTGCATTTTCAAAAGTCATGTTTGAATTTGGTTTCTTGTGTAAGCAGCGATCAAATCTGGCACCTAAACTTAAAGCATAAAATAAACATTGTTAGTTTTTATTTTAAGAGTCCAACAATTTTTTTTAAAGGCCGATACATAGACAAGGAGTGTTCCTGTATAATTTCCAACAGCTGTTGATTCAAAGGGAAAAACTTTATTCGGACCAGATGTCTCAGTCAGTGGGCAGAATGAGAGAGCTGACTTCAGTGGCTCCAGCCATGTGTTTTTCCTCCTGACAGAAATTAAAATGGTCGTTCGTTTGTCACCGCTCACTACACAACTTAGAATGTAGCAATGAAATGTTCCTTGGCGATAATGCATCGTAATTACTCAAACGCCTGTTCTTTATCTGCAGCAGAGGGAGGACAGAAGGAACATTTTCGTCAGACGAGATTTTAAAACCGGGAGAAGCTTGCTCAATCTATGGGGGGAGGGGGGACACACACAGTCAGAAGTATTGTTCTTTTTTTAAGTGGGGGGGCACAAGAGTGTTATCTTCTTGTTCAAAGCAGAGAACATGAAAATCCCAGTGTTATGTAGAAGGCAGCTTGGTGGTCACTTCTAAAGCTAAAGGATTACCCCGAGTATCTGCCTCCCATCAGATATAACGGCACATAGCAATGTGGTGCAGCAAGCATCGGCGTGTGATAAATGTATTTATTCCAGTGGTCTGATAGGTATTGATCTTCTTAGTGGGGCTTCCACAGGTTAACATTATGGGACCTTGGAAAGGAAGAGAGTAAGTGACACTCAAACGGCTCATATCTCACACCTCACAAATGAGGTGAAAAACACATTCTGCTTCATGGGTGTGGAAGGATTACTGGTGCCCTTTGATACCCAGTTGGACATAAAATCAGTCATTTATTAGAAATGAAAGTACAGTATCTCACCTGACATCTGTGAGGAGGTCAAAGACTGAAGCATGACAGAAGTTAAGTTACAGCTGAATCATGCATGCCATGTTTTCTTTCAAAGGTGCATTTATGAAAAGGTTTGAGTGATATAGGCATGCAACTGAAGAGAAGATGTGACCTGTGGCTGTTTGACTCAACATCCACTTCCATGTAGCACAACAATAATCATGAATGAATCATGTAAAGATATGGTGTGACTGTTAGATTGAGGACTGAGCTCGGGCTGTGGGCTGGGTCCAGTCATAACTCTGAAAAAAATATTATAAGCCACCAGTTTTTCAGCTTGATTTCTCTTTGGTTCTTTGATCTCCTTTCTTGGTCTTTTTGTGTTAAAGTATTGACAGATGATTCACTGAGCTTTTTATGTGTGATGAAAATGCAGCTAACCGCAGGAGTGTAGGAGATGATTTAAATAACAGACTCATGAATTTGACTAACTCAGAGTTGACCTGTTATTTTAGCTGTATTTTTTTTTTTTTACAATATTCAGTCTCGCGTATATAATTCAATAATCAATCACGCACGCGCATGCACACACACACACACACACACACTGCATATGTTAATAATAAACATGTCAAGCACATTAACAAACGAAAAGCTTTTGTACTTCTACTCCAGACTGCTCTAAGATCATTTTCTTTTGGAAGCAATCACATAGCCTCTTATAGTTTACACAGATTCAGCAATCTCTATACAGCTTTGGAATTCACCAGATACTCAGATTGAATACCATTACATGTAGAGATGCTAATATAGGAAAGATTTTGCAGAGGTCTCTTATTTTTTTCCAGTGTTTTCTAGTTAAACCTAAGCGCCCTATTTTTGACAGTCATAGCAGACCTTTCCACCAGACTTTGCAACCGTACGCCAGTCTTTTTGTTAGTTTCTGTCAGCGCATTGTCTGGTTTTATGCATTGCATCACACCATCTAATTACCAGTAGCCAGGGTGCCTGCTTTGTGCTGGGAGGTGGTGGCTTATTCAAAGAGGTGTGGTGGTATGCAACCTAATGCACATCGCTATTATGGTGCATTTCATGATAATGCACATTTTTGATCAGAGAAAAGAAGGTCTATCATCAGAAGTGCATTACTTAATGCTATTTCAGTGGTGTGTTTTGAAATCGTGTAGCTCCGATGCTCATGAGGATACAGTATGTGGTGGGATTTTTTGTTGTTTTAATGGAGAGAGTTGTAACAATCATAATATAATCGCCCGTCATTTTATTTATAATATGACCACACACTACATGTTTTTGTTTTTTTTTATTTCATCCACACTCTCATTTTAATTGTGGACTTACCATTAGAGTCTATAGATTAGGCATTAATGTATGATTTTTTTTCAGGGGAATGAATGAACAGGGATGATGTGTGCGTTCCAGTGTGGATGTGCGGTGCACTGCATGGGGGGGGGGGTCTGAAGATTTTGATTCCATTCACATTTTGATCATGGACTTATCAGGCATTAATGTGTTTATTTTTAGGGGAATAAATGAATGAACACAGAGTGTGTAGCATTTTGCTTTTCACTGTAACTCCCCAGAGAGACAGGAGATGTTTCCTCATCTGCCTCGGCTGCGTGCCCCCAAGTTTCCAGCCGGGCCGAGGCCATGCACACCACACTTACTTAGCGGTTTTTCCCCGTCAAGCTCCCTGACTGCTACCCGTTAGGGGCCACCACCACAAGCAGGCTTGCTTTGTGGCGATGGTCGGTAGCGAATGGGAAGCCTCACCAGATCCCCTTGTTCCATCCCGCCCTGGAGGGACTGGGAGAGAGAGCCGCAAACCTCGGCATACCCCCATTTATTCCATCCAGCTACAATGCTCTGCACTGTGTGTCTGTGTGTGTGTGTATATATACTGTATATATTTTATAGTAATACGTACATATGTATATTAGCTGCTCTTGCTTGCTTGTTTTTTTCTTGCCTTCTGATTGTTGCTCTGAGTGTTGCTATCCCTGTGCTGTTGCAATCCTGGAATTTCCCCGTTGTGGGACTAATAAAGGCTTATCTTATCTTATCTTATCTTATCTTATACGAGATGGGGGAGCCCCTCGGTCAGCGAAAGCAACAAACGAGGGAACACTCCATCTCTCCATGGGCTGGGAATGACTTCTGTGCCTTTGTTAATGAAAGTTTATGAAAGTTTGCACAGGCATCATCCTCTTTTCCTGAAGCTTCAAACCCATTCAAGTCTGTGTGTTGCATCCATGTGTTATGATCTCCTTATGCGCTGCATAAAAGCGCACGGAGGAAAGGAGATAAGCCCACTCGCAGGAGGTAGTTGTGTGTATTTATTGACAGGGTGAGATAGAAAGTTCAAAACAACAGATGAGAAGCTCAGGACATACAAGGATTACTTCCAGGACGCTCTACAGAAACACTGGTGAGTAAACAGGGAAAACTGTTCCAAAACGCAGGCAGGCAGAACTGCAGCAGGGGAATGGAGGAGAGAGCCCGGAAAAGAACCTCCAGACGGAACTGGATGGCAGGGGCGGAGGAAAAAGTACTCACAAGGCTGGAGCAGTCGGAGTCAGTCCAAGCAACAGTCCCGGCGAAACAAAACCAACCAACAGAAAACAATTAACATAATCCAGAGCGATGCAGTGCAAAACAGCAGGCAGGGCATCTAGACATGGATAACGCAGGGCAAACACTGAACAGTACAAACCCAGTAAGGACAATGATCCGGAAATCTACTCCTGCAGACACAGGGCTTAAATAATGCCACACCTAATCAGGGGAGAGACTGCCGGTGTGTGTAATGAGAGTGCAAGTGTGGGAATGAGTGGGAAGGACTAAGGGGAAACAGGTGTGTGAATGTGTGTAAGAGTGTGCATGAGGGGAAATGTATGTATGTGTGTGTGTGTGTGTTCATTCATGAACACCAATAATGATACAGCTGATACCACTGACAGGAGAGGGAGGCGTGGCTGAGCTGTCAGGGAGCCGAGCGGACCCCAGAGGCTCCTTGAAAGCGCCTGATGGAAAATATGGAAAAATACACAGAAGACCAAGTAGCCACAGCGTCACAGAACTGGGTTTGAAACCATCAACCCCAGTTCATGACAGAGCCTCTCCCTCAAGGGGTGGACATCAGTCACCCCAGTAACATCAGAAGGAGAGAACCCCCCCCCCCCCCCCGGAGGAACAAACAAACAAACCAGGGCGGGCGGTGGGGGAACAGGTTAGGAGGGAACCAACAAGCACAAAATAATGCAAGAAAAATGAAGTGAACCTCCTTCCAACCCCAGACCTAGAACAATACACCCCCCCCCCCCAAACCCTGGAGTCCAAAAGTTTGGGGGGCCGACCAGAGTCCCAGGCCCAAGGGGCGACGAAAGGAAGCCTGTTGGGTGGTCTGTCCAGGTTCAAGACCAGTCAGACCGCCCGGGAGAGTGGGTCAGGTGGCCGGCCAGGGAAACTGGGCCACCTAACCCCACGACACAGTTCGTCGGGTGGGCAACCTCGGTCTTTGAGCCACCAGCTCAGGAGCGGTGGCCTGGGAGGCGGTCTCCCCACAGGAAGAACCAACTCAGAAAGGGGTGACAAGGAAAGGGGAGCCCCGGCGTCATTAAACAGCGGTGAGGGAGGAGCCCCCCCACCCCCCGTGGCCCCAAGCTGGGGGACAGTTGCACCCGTGGTGGTTCTGGTCCGGGACAAAGCTGCACCCGTGGAGGCTCCAGGCTGGAGCTTAGTTGCACCTGCAGTGGACCCTGGCTGGGCCAAAGCTGCACACTCAGTGGACCCTGGCTGTGCCAATGATGCACCCTTGGTGGGCTCCGGCCAGAGCTCTGTAGCACCCACGGTGGGCTCCGGCTAGAGCTCTGCAGCACCCGTGGTGGAGCCCAGCTGGGCCAACGATGCACCCTCGGTGGACGAGATCAGGTGCAGCGGGAGGCTGCACCCTACTCCCCCTACCACGAGCCAGGCAAGATCTTTTCAAAGCTGAATAGAGGAAAATAAAAGAGATCTCTCGCCTGTACTCGAGCTCCACTGCCATCCAGGACTCTGTTGATCCAGCTGTAAACGGTGGTTTGGGTGCTGACTCTGCTGCAGCAGCCTCCGCAGCAGGCGTGATGGTAGCGACAGTCTTGACCTCCTTCAGTGAAGACTCCAATGCACGCGACTCTCCCTGCGTGGATTCTGGAGGTGGAGTCTCACATTGTGCTGGACCCCAGGAGATTGAAGCCAAGGGATGCTCTTCTGTCAGCGCAGGCTTCAGGTCGGTCACAGCGCTCTGTGGGGCTGGGGTAGAGTCCTTCAGCACCGTGGGCTCCTCCTTCATCCAGTGATTGAGCTCCAGGGCTGGTGGATGCTCAGAGGTGAGAGGAGGAGATATGGAGAGGGTTGGTGAGTAATAAACTACTGCAACAGGTGGTGAGAAACCAGTGTACTGCTTGAACTGGGCCTCACCCCTGGGAGCCAGGCAAGATAATTTATCAAATGGATGAATAGAATGAAAAACACACTTGCCTGCTCTCCTCGGGTGTGGTTGTGTCCATTGCAGTCACCCCCATCTCCTTCGTCTCCACGTTGATGACAACCTTGGGATCTTTGGGACAACCTGAAGGGGCCGCCCCGACATCCTGAATGATGGGCGGGACCAAGGGAGGACTGGCTGTGCTCGCAGTGGCCAATGAGGGCGTCGCGAATGAGGGACCCTGAGCTGCGACGACCCCGAGGTAGCCAGCTGATGTAACAGTCGGTGCAGCTTCCCAGGGGGCTGGAGCTTTGAGAGTTCCTCTCAGACCTTGTGAGCGCAAATCAGCAGGCTGAGAGAAGGGCTGGTTCCTCCCATGGACCGTGGCCGTCAGAGATGCTTGATCCGCCGGCGTAAACCGAGAAGACATAGAGGAAATGGTGGTTTTATTGGCTGCAGCTTGAGAAGAGAACGCAGGCAACTGCTCAACCTGCGTCTCTCTCCTGGGTGACAGACAAGGTTTATCATGATTAAGAGAAATAGACTGAAAAAACACTTGCCTGGCAACCCGGGTCTGGGAGTTTGTTGCAGGTGATGGGTAGTAACTCCCCTCCACGTGCCGCAGAGGAGAGAACTCTGGCTTCTGGGAGTGCTTCTTTCTCCTGTGGAGCGGCTCCCGCATCGGAACGGCTTCCTCCTGTCCCTCGCTCTCAACTATATAGGAGAAGATGAAGGCCAAGATGTTGGTGGCCTCCGCGCAGCTCCATGGGCTTGGACATCTCGTCATTAAACGTGCTGCGCTGTCCCAGCCCGCACAAACTGCTTCGGGAGTCCCGGTGATCTGAATCCGTAATAGGAGGCCCTTCAGGACCCACACCCCACGCAGCTCAGCCTCGTCCACCCAGGACATCGTTCTCCCGTACAGGTGGGTGAAAAAGCAGACTCAAAAAAAAAGAAAAGACTACACACAACTACTCTGCTTGGTTTAGACTGGCTGGATCATTCTGTTAATGATCTCCTCGTGCGCTTTTACACAGCGCACAGAGGAAAGGAGATAAACCCACTCACAGGAGGTAGTTGTGCGTATTTATTGACAGGGTGAGATAGAAAGTTCAAAACAATAGATGAGAAGCTCAGGACATACAAGGATTACTTCCAGGATGCTCTACAGAAACACTGGTGAGTAAACAGGGAAAACTGTTCCAAAACGCAGGCAGGCAGAACTGCAGCGGGGGAATGGAGGAGAGAGCCCGGAAAAGAACCTCCAGATGGAACTGGATGGCAGGGGAAGAGGAAAAAGTACTCACGAGGCTGGAGTAGTCTGAGTCAGTCCAAGCAACAGTCCCGGCGAAACAAAACCAACCAGCAGAAAACAATTAACGTCATCCAGAGCGATGCGGTGCAAAACAGCAGGCAGGGCATCTAGTCATGGATAACGCAGGGCAAACACTGAACAGTATAAACCCAGTAAGGACAATGATCCGGCAATCTACTCCCGCAGACACAGGGCTAAAATAATGCCAAACCTAATCAGGGGAGAGATTGCCGGTGTGTGTAATGAGAGTGCGAGTGTGGGAATGAGTGGGCAGGACTAAGCGGAAACAGGTGTGTGAATGTGTGTAAGAGTGTGCATGAGAGGAAATGTATGTATGTGTGTGTGTGCGTGCGTGAACACCAGTAATGACACAGCTGATACCACTGACAGGAGAGGGAGGCATGACTGAGCTGTCAGGGAGCCGAGCGGACCCCAGAGGCTCCCTGAAAGCACCTAATGGAAAATAGGGAAAATTACACAGAAGACCAAGTAGCCACAACGTCATAGAACTGGGTTTGAAACCATCAACCCCAGTTCATGACACCGTGTGCACTATATTAAACCATTGATTTTTCAGCCCATTCTTACCCATTTTTTCTCTCTAAAATGACTAACTGGGCATCAGCTGTGATTGATGTCTTCCTTATTTCCAAGCAGCAATACGAACATGTGCATTTTTACTCACACGCACAGGCTTTGGTCAGCTCAAAATCCATCTTAAACAAGCGGTCATGATCAGAGTTCCCTTTAGATAATGCACCTCTGCGCATTTAAGGGATGGACAGGAGCGCTTTGATTGGATTATCCAAAACACACCTCTGAATAATTAGACGAGTCTCTTTGCACCTATTGCCTGGCGGAAAATTTGTTTCTGCGCTGCTCCTTATAAGAAAATGAACTCGGAAACGCCCATAAACACGTTCTGTGTCAAGCTGGATTTATGCACCCATGTCAAAGAGATGCAGCTGTGATGGCGGTGACACAGCAGCAACGCAATATCTGCTTGCATCGCCTGACGTGCACCTCTCTAGAGAAGGAGAGGTGCACATCAATGACACAGACCACAAGAGCTGTGATCGGTCCGCTTTGTCTACTCCTTCACATTTCCTGGTTTGTCATTTCTGCTCCACTCTGCTCATTCAAAGTCGCACAACTTCCAAAGTGAGTTGGTTAGACAGCGGTCCAAATTCAAAAGAATATTTAGGAAGAGAGCAAATACAGAACATTTTATGACTCGTCCTTGCCCCTGTAATTACACAGATTGTCAAATAACTGCAGTGGCAGTGGTCATGTGCACCGTTCTTCTCCTTTTTTTCTCTGTGCAGCAATCATATGAAAAGTTGCTTTTAACATTCATTTGCTCCAACTCCATCACAATCTGCTCTTGTACGTTGCTATTTAATAAACAAAAACACAAGTAGAAATTACTCTACACATTGGCTGACACTCGTTTTGGTAACATAAGGGAAAATTGCAGATCACTGCATTGCCAACGTATGTTGGTAATGGCATCAATGTGATGCGGGTGCATAAATCCAGCTTCACTGACAACTGACCTCATCCTTGTAATACGGCCCTAGAGAGTGCATACCTCAACCGAACAACCAAATGTTGGTTTGTTTGTCTGTCTGTCTGTTAGCAGGATTGTGTAAAAACTACTTGCCCAATTTTGATGCAATTTTCATCAGAGGTGGCCCTTGGGCTACAAATGAAAGCATTAGACCTTGGAGGTGATCCGGGCCAGGATGCAGATTCTGAATCACTTTTCCCCTTTCTTTAATATTGGGAGACAAGGCCTTTGGCAGAGGTATGTGCTCATATGTAAAGAAATAGAGGGCACTCGGAGAGTTCATACCTCTGCCATGGCCCCATCTCTCAATGTTAGAGGGGAAAAGTAATTCAGAATCCACATCCTGATCTGGATCACCTCCAACATCAAGGGCCACCTCTGGTGAAAATTTCATCAAAATCCATCCAGTAGTTTTTATGTAATTTTGCTAACAAACAAACAGACAGACAAACAAACCAACATGAAAACTAAAAATCTATTTGATCAAAGAAAGGTTAAGTAAAAAACAAAGATACGCAATATTGCAGTGCTCATTTCGGTCTTAGGAATATCCATGCAAAATAAAGGAATCATTCTTTCTCCTGGACATAAATAAATATATATCGAGTACATATTCCATCCATCCATCCATCCATCCATCTTCTACCACTTTTCCGGAGGTCTGGGTTGCAGAGGCAGCAGTTCAAGCAGAGAAGCCCAAACTTCCCTCTCCCCAGCCACCTGCTCCAGCTCTTCAGAGAGGATACCAAGGCGTTCCCAGACCAGCTGGGAGACATAGTCTCTCCAGCGAGTCCTGGGTCTGCCCCAGGGTCTCCTCCCAGAGGAATGTGCCCAAACCACCTCAACTGGCTCCTTTCAATGTGGAGGAGCAGCGGTTCTACTCTGAGTCTCTCCCGGATGACTGAGCTCCTCACCCTATCTCTGAGGGTGAGTCCTGTGATCCTATGAAGAAAGCTCATTTCAGCCGCTTGTATCCGCGATCTCATTCTTTCTGTCATTACCCAAAGCTCGTGACCATAGGTGAGGGTAGGAACGTAGATTGACTGGTAAATCAACAGCTTTGCCTTAAAGCTCAGCTCTCTCTTCACCACAACAGACCTGTACAATGTCCGCATCACTGCAGATGCTGCTCTGATCCATCTGTCAATCTCTCACTCCTTTCTCCCCTCACTTGTGAATAAGATCCCGAGATACTTAAACTCCTCCACTTGGGGCAGGAGCCTGTCCCCAACCCAGAGAGGACAATCCACCTTTTTCTGGCTGAGGACCACGAACTCGGACTTGGAGGTACTGATTCTCATCCCAGCCACTTCACACTCAGTGGCAAACCATCCCAGTAAGAACTGTAGGTCATTGCTGGATGCAGCCAGCAGGACAACATCATCTGCAAACAACAGAGATGAACTCCTGTGGTCACCAAGCATGACACCCTCTGTTCCCTGGCTGCACCTAGAAATCCTGTCCATAAAAATTATGAACAGGATCGATGACAAAGGGCAGCCCTGGCGGAGTCCAACTCTCACTGGGAATGAGTCTGATCGAGTGTTGGCAATACGAACCAAACTTTCTCAATGGCCGTACAGAGACCGAATAGCTCATAACAACAAGCCCGATACCCCATACTCCTGAAGCACCCCCCACAAAAAAACACAAGGGACGCGGTCGAATGCCTTCTCCAAGTCCACAAAACACATGTAAACTGGTTGGGCAAACTCCCACAAACCCTCGAGGATTCTCGAAAGGGTAAGGAGCTGAGCCGATGTGCCACGGCCAGAAAGAAAACCACATTGCTCCTCCTGAATCTGAGGTTCGACCAGCAGACGGACTCTACTCTCCAGTACCTTGGCATAGACCTTCCCAGGAAGGCTGAGGAGTGTGATCCCTCTAAAGTTGGACCACACCCTCCGGTCCCCTTTTATGAAGAGGGGAACCACCACCCCGGTTTGCCATGCCAAAGGCACTGCCCCCGACCTCCATGCAATGTTGCAGAGCTGCACGGTGGCTGCACGGTGGCGCAGTGGTTGGCACTGCGGCAGCACAGTTTTACCCTCGGCCGGGGGATTGCGGGGATCATGAGATCGTGGGTTCGATCCCTGCCCCCGGCCAACAGTGATCTGTGTGGAGTTTGCATGTTCTCCCCGTGTTGCGTGGGTTTACTCCAGGATTTCTCCGGTTTCCTCCCACATGCTAAAAACATGCAGGTTAGGGATACGGGGTGCTTGCGCACGCAGCAACCGGCAGCTGGTGGCTTGTCACGAGACTGCAAAACAAATCTACCTACGGGTACAAAATAAGTACAAAAAAAAAAAAAAAGGGGTGTGTAAACCATGACAGCCCAACAATATCCAGAGCCTTGAGGTACTCAGGACAAATCTCGTCCACCCCCGGGGCCTGGCCACCGAAGAGATTTTTAACCACCTTGGTGACCTCAGCCCCTGTGATAGGCGAGTAGTCCCCCTTGTCCACAAGCCCTGCTTCCTCTGTGGAAGGCGTATCAGTGGGATTGAGGAGATCCTCAAAGTATTCCTTCCACCGCCCAACGATATCCCCAGTCGAAGTCAGCAGCACCCAATCCGCACCATACACAGTGTGGACTGGGAGCTGTTTTCCCCCTCCTGAGCTGCCAGACAGTTTGCCAGAATCTCTTTGAGGCCGACCGAAAGTCTTGTTCCATGGCCTCACCGAACTGCTCCCATACCCGAGTTTTTGCTTCAGCAACCATCCGAGCTGCACTCCACTTGGCCTGCCGGTACACCTCAGCTGCTTCGGGAGTCCCACAAGCCAACCAAGCTTGATAGAACTCTTTCTTCAGCTTAATGGCCCCCCTCACCACTGGTGTCCACCACTTGGTTTGGGGGTTGCCACCACGAGATGCCCTGACGACCTTGCGGCCACAGCTCTGGGTTGCTGCTTCAACAATGGAGGTGGAGAATATGGCCCATTCAGACTCCACATCTCCAGACTCCCTCGGAATGTGGTTGAAATTCTTACGGAGGTGGGAGTTGGAGACCTCCCGGGCAGGGGCCTCAGCCAGACGTTCCCAGCACACTCTCACTATACATTTGGGTCTACCAGGTCTGAATGGCATCCTCCCCTGCCATCGGATCCAACTCACCACCAGGTGGTGATCAGTTGACAGCTTTGCACCTCTCTTTACCTGAGTGTCCAAGACATACAGTCACAGGTCTGATGACATGATAACAAAATTGATCATCGACCTGTGACCTAGGGTGTCCTGGTGCCAAATGCACATATGGACACCCTTATGCTTGAACATGGTGTTTGTTATGGACAAACTGTGGTTAGCACAGGAGACCAATAACTGAACACCACTCTGGTTCAGATCGGGCAGGCCGTTCCTCCCAATCACCCCCTTCCAGGTCTCACTGTCGTTGCCCACATGCGCATTGAAGTCTCCCAGTAGGACAATGGAGTCTCCAAGAGGAGCACTCTCCAGCACCCCAGTCAGAGACTCCAAAAAGGGTGGGTACTTTGAACCATCATTTGGTGCATAGGCGCAAATGATGGTCACAACCCGTTTCCCAACCCAAAGGTGCAGGGAAACAACCCTTTCGTCCACCGGGGAAAACTCCAATATAGAGGCAGCAAGGCAGGGGGATACAAGAATACCCACCCCTGCTCGTTGCCTCTTGCCTGGGGCAACTCCAGAGTAGACCAAGCTCCAGCCCCTCTCCAGGAGACTGGTTCTGGAACCAGAGCTGTGTGTTGAGGTGAGGCCGACTATATCTAGCCGGCATCTCTCAATGTCATGCACCAGCTCAGGCTCCTTCGCCACCAGAGCGGTGACATTCCATGTCCCAAAAGCCAGTTTAGGAAGCTTGGGATCAGACCGCCAAGGTCTCCGCCTTTGACCGTCACCTAATCCACATAGCACCGGACCTCCATGATCCCTCCTGCAGGTGGTGAGGCCACTGGAGGGCGGACCCATGTAACTCCTTCGGGCTGAGCCCAGCCGGGTCCCATGGGCGGAAACTCGGCCACCAGATGCTAGTCATCGAGCCCCTCCCCCAGGCCTGACTCCAGGGTGGGGCCCCGGTAACCCCATACCGGGCGGGGTACATTGAATTGTTGTTCTAGTATTTATCATGAGAGTCTGTTGGATTGTTCTTAGTCTGGCCCTTCACCCAGGACCAGTTTGTCTTGGGTGACCCTACCAGAGGCAAATTGCCCCAGACAACACAGCTCCTGGGATCACTATGGCACGCAACCCCCCCACCACGATAAGGTGACAATCCATGAGGGGAGAGTACATATTGGTTATTTATTTAAATATCTGTGGGGTGTCTCTTTCCTAATATAAAAGTAATGGTGGTCTACAAGCTAAATTTAAAAAGACTGTGAAAAAGGCTGTCAATTTGTTTGAAAAATTTGTGAATGAATGACATAGATTACTGAGCTATAATTCAAAATAGGATGGAGCGAGACTATCTGCACCACCACAGTTTTCATTGTGTCAGCCAAACGGGACAATCACAAGACTACGAAGCCATTAAAGATGGTTTACGCTAACATTTCCAGCATCCAACTCCTGGCTCAAACCACCATTTTGATTTCATTATTTTCTTTTTTATTATGTTACTCAATGTTATTTTATCTGTTCCCTTCTTCCAGTAATATTGCATTGGATTCCCAATATTCATGGTGTGTTTTTCCATCTTTCACAGATCAAGACTTCGTGGGCTTTTTAGATGAAAAATTATCAATACAAGATGAAGCATCAGCAAAAAAGCAGTGACACATTGCCAACATGCTCTCGTTCCCGGTGCCAGCATCAATAATTCAGCCACTAGCTCATAACTTTATTTTCAATGCATAATTGAGGCCAACCAATGATGGCTGTTCTTTCTTCAGCCATTTATATGCCGACCAATTTTTAAACAATAAGAGGAGCAGTCCATTAAGCTTTTAACATCTCTGTTCTTTAATCCAGTAGATGATGGAGAGTATGGACAGCCGTCTGTTTCACTATGATAGTGCACTGTGCTCAGTAATGTGTTTCGTGTGTATATTTGTATAGTTGCTGCTGTAAACTGAAAAATCTCTAAGTGATAACTGTGGGAAAGCTGCGGTGAGTAAATGACAAAGTGTAGATTCCACATTTAAAGACTGTGGTTTGGAAAGGAAGGGGGTCTCAAGGTGAGGTGACAGTTCTGCACCTGCATACATAAGTGCATCTCTGAGCTTACATGTGTGCATGCGTGTTTTTCTAGTGACATACAGTAAGCCCGCTGAATCTTTAAAGCATTTTCAACTTAAATATCTGCACTGCATAACTCCACTTAAAGGGTTTTTTTCCTATCAAGCAACACATTATATGATCTGACATTTTTTATTCGTTTTGTCTACCGCTTAATAAATATTGATTTACTATTTTAATTACATGTTAATCTCAAAACACATAGGTACCAGGGTTATGACTCTCTCAAGTCATACAGCAAATTTCCTGTTTGCAAATATTTATTGAGGATGGCATCCTGAGAGGGCCATAAAAATGAATAGCAATCATTAAAAAGAGTGTGTCTATATCAATATATGCAAAAGTGTCAATATTAGCAATGCAAGGTGACACAGCTTATAATCAATCACTCAGTCTTAAAAAAAAATACACAAATGTGAAGAGATCTTAATTTTCATATATGAAGCAGCCACTTAGAATCATATCTTAATTCCGGAAGTCAATATTTATTTTATCCTAAATTAAAACATAATAAGAAAAAATGTAATTATTTGTTGTAAAAGAAGTGATCTCAATTCATTTATTTAATCAGACTGGGAAAGTCTTCCCACATGTCTATAGTATGAATGTGAAAAAGCTTTTTTAAAGTCCTTTTATTATTTATTACATATTAGAGTTAACCTTAAGACCTGTATCATTAGCCACTATATGTGATAGAAAGAGGTGGCATAAAAGTCTTTTGGCATACAATATCTATAAATAAAATATCTGAATTAATTTGCACACTCTTGGAGTCTGTAGCTTGTTTGGACAAAATTTTTCAATTCTACTTCCAATAGAAGTAGAATTGAAATACTAATTCTACTTCCAATAGAAGTAGAATTGAAATACTAATTCTACTTCCAATAGAAGTAGAATTAGGCTATTAGGAAGTAGGCTATTTGGGTGTTTTTAGTAAGGTCTTCCTCAAACAACCTCTCATTCAAGGTGTGTAATATATTTTGTGTCATTCAGAAATCTCAAGCTTGTGCCCTGTATTGTTTGCATATAGTGATGAAAATGGCTTAGACTAAATGGCAACATATTACTTTCATTACACTATTATGTCGATCTAAAGTGCTCACTTGCACCACACTTCCCATTTTGCACTTGCTGATTACTTAGTTCCTAAGTGTTTCTGGTTTTCACGCTTTGCATCATACCATCTGATTACCTGTAGACTGTGCACCCACTTTACACTGCAAGAGAGGGACTAATTTAAAAGAGGTGTAGCATCAATGCAACCTCAGAGCATTGATATTTTGGTGCATTTTATGTCAAAGCATTTTTGATTAACACAAAGCAGGTTTACCCAGTAGTGCATTTCGTCGTCGGCCTCCGTCGGTCTGTGATGACCATGGAAGAGAATCCTAAACGTCTACTCTACTGGAACAGCACCGCCTGTGGCTGAACAGGCCGATGCGCACCGGTGTTCTACCTTCCAGCGTTGGGCGTTGGTAGGATTCAAGCCTGGGCAGGAAGATATGGAGGACAAGATGTTACCCATGCAGCATGTCCCCCCTCTCCACGTCACTGATGAATCCAAAGGAACAGCAGGGCTGCTATAGTTTGGCACCAGCGCCGTCGCAGGAGCTGCCAGAACGATGTTGAGCACAACAGAGAACTGCCTTAGGGGCTCCGACTCCGGATTTTTCCTCAGGGTTGACTCCCGAAGCCTTTCCCGTGACCGGGTGTGCCACAAGGCAGCGGAGGTTTGAAATCAGGGTTTACCTTCCCCTAGATGGGCTACCTTCCCAGGTTGACGAGCCACCATCTACCCGAAGCATCTGGTTTTAAGGCGCCAGAGATCCGCCCTCGCCCCTTCTCCTATTAGTAAAAGCAGTTCCGCCGGGCTTAGAGACTAAACCACACGGGCAGGCTAGGAGTTGGACTTAGTTGTCAGAGGCTTTTCGAGACGCACGCCGTAAGGAGCATTTTATGAGCACTGGGAGCTTAACCCCAGTGCCGCTCCTGGCTATGACAACCTTGGAACTGTAGATAACTGTAGTGCATTACCATTGGCGTTATTCTGTCCACTGTGGATGGCAGTGTCTCAGGAGGTAGAGCGGGTCGTCCAAAAACCAGAGCGTTGGGGGTTTAAGTCCTGCTCTCCCCAGTCATCCTGCTGTTGCGTCCCGGGGCAAGACATTTTACTCACCTTGCCTCCAGTGTCCATGGCACTGGGTATGAATGTGCATAAATGTTTGGTAGTGGTTGGAGAGGTCGTTGGCACAGATTGGCAGCCACGCTTCCATCATTCTGCCCCAGGGCAGCTGTGGCTACAGTAGTAGTTTACCGCTACCATTGTCTGTCTGTAGAGTGAATGAATAGTAGATTTTCATTGTAAAGCGCTTTGGGTTTCTTGAAAGGCGCTATATACAGTAAATCCAAACCATTATTTAAGCAGCAAGTTTTAAAGTCACCAGCATGTTTAAACTAA
This sequence comes from Pholidichthys leucotaenia, assembly GCA_020510985.1. NCBI lineage: Eukaryota > Metazoa > Chordata > Actinopteri > Cichliformes > Pholidichthyidae > Pholidichthys > Pholidichthys leucotaenia. Next base: position 335,447,638 of record CM035837.1, on the reverse strand, counting down.
CGGGTACCCGAGGAAACACTCACAGCATGCGCTGGGATTGCCCGTTATTTTAATGGACAGAGCTGTAACAATTATAATACAATCAAAATATTGTTACCCATCATTTTAATTCTAATATAATGAGATACTGAAATGTATGTAGTCTATCCACATTTTCATGTTAATCACAACCTTACAGGAGGAATATAAACTATTAGACATGTTTTAGGGGAATGAATGAATGAATGAATGAATGAATGAAGAGTGTGTGTGGGTTTCACCTTTCACCACTCTAAACTGAGCCTCAGCCTGTGACTGGTTCTGACAGGCCGGTACCAGAGGCTCGGTGGGCAGTGACTAATGTGGATCCAGTGAATAGGGTCGGTGAATGCTAAAACCTGTTGAAGATTTCAAAATAGTCTATGACAAAGTATTCTGTCCACATGCATACTCTATCATGTCTGTGTCCTCATAGTCATCTTCTTTGATCTTGTGTTCGTTCACATTTGCATGTGCTGTCCCAGTTACTGAAAAAAACCCCACACACACTCAGCTGTTGTTTTTCTGTTAGATATGTTAATCTGAGGACAGGTAAATGCAAACTATCCACATATACTCTGTAATATATTCCAAATCATTTGAAGAAACAGTCACAGTTTTCATTGTGCAGAGAAAAAAATGGTGGGTGGGTGTACAAAATTATACAGCGAATCCTCCTCTTTGCACAGAAGTCTCCACCCCATTTATGTCTGTGTATTGCACAACAGAGTGGGACAAGTCAGGCCTGCATCCATGAATGCTATGTTAAAACTGAATTTATTTGAATTCAACTCAATTGTATAACCTAATTGTTCAATCGTAGCCTCCCCATCCTCCTCTATAAAATAACTGATTGGGCATTGACTGTAATTAGTACCTGGCTTAAAGTGCTGATGACACGTTTTTGACATTTTTTAGCATGTTGTGTAAACCCAAAAATCATTGTCTATGATCAATATAATATTTACAACAGTGCCTGTATAAACTAGTTATCATCAAAAAACTGCAGACGCTGACTGGACTGTGGTGCTGCCCACCGAATTTAGGGCGGCACCCCAATGACGTAATCGGCAGAACGGACTCCGGTGTTCTTAACTAGAATGACAGCAACTTTGTAGCTCACAGTTCCTCTGGTTTCTTGTTTTAATTTTACGGCTATGCCTTCACGTTGTGTTTCAGGCTTAGATAAACACAGGATCATATTACACGCTTCAGCTCCAACTGTCATAAGCCTCCTGGCACGCTTTTAGGCAGGAGGAGCGCACTGAGGAGGGGAAGGATTAATGGATTTACGCGCAGCTTTGACCTACTTTCTGTGATCGCATGCTTACATCTCACTGGTCCGGACATGTCCCCTCTATCATTATGACCAGCTGATTCAAACTCCCACTGATCATGTTTCCCGGTCCTTGCCCAAGTACTTCTCATCACACCATCACCAGCAGTGCGTGTACATATTGGCGGCCATTTGCCATTAACGCACTGCTGGTCAATAGTATTGTCATCTGTGCTGTTAGTCTGCCAGTATTTTCAGCACTCTTATGACGTGTTAGTCACTCCATGTTCGCCGTGGTTCTTGTGCGTCCTTGAAGCAATGTCGGCTCTGGGGCGCACCTGTGGCTAACACGTCTCCTCTCATTTGTTCTCTGGGCAATGTCTGCCCCCGAACGCCATCAGTGTGTTTTTTGTACGTCTTCACTTTTTGGGAATTGTCTGTCGTTCTATATTAAATGTACTGTGGTAAACCCTACATGTAAATCCTCGTTATTTCATGTGCCCTCTCCCTGCCCTGCATAAGAGCGCACGGAGAGGGAGGATTTATATGTAAATAATGAGGATTTGCACGAGGATTTAAGCGCAGGATTCATCACAGCACATGCATTGAACATAAAAACTGATCCCAAAAGGTGAAGACTTACAAAAAATACACAGAAACACAAACAGTTGGCATTCAGGGTCGACATCACCCAGCGAACATGGAGAGGAGACGTGTTAACCACGGTTGCGCCCCAGAGCCGACATCGCTACAAGGGGCGCAACAGAACCACAGCTGTGTGGAGTGGCTAACACGTCGTGATAGTGTTGGCAATATTGGCTGGCTGACAACACGGCAGATGATGCACACAAAACATGAACAGCTGACTGTCACTGAGTCTGACTTGCTAGGCACAATGCCTGCTTGGCACGGCTCAAACTTATACGGTTTGATGCCCCCAGATTCTTCATTGTCATCCCAATCTTCGGAACTATAATCGTCTGAAGACTGGACAACACAAACCAATTCCAGACTACATGTGCTGGAACCATGGTCGATGTTTTCAACCGCTTCCATCCTGTGTGTACAAAGGGCAGCCAAGCGCTGTGTTCCGTTGATGACGTTACAACATGGCCGGGGGTTTTTCGAGCCACTGACGCAATGGGTGACGTTGCGCTCATGAAAACGTCGGATGTTCGTGTGAAAAAAAGTCTGTTTGACTTAGAACTGCACAGACCAACCTATTTTGTAATATTGTATTATGTGTTGAAAAATTAGAGGAAATCAAGAACATGTCATCAGCACTTTAAGGCCAAGCAGAGTTACTATCACAAACATTTTCTCACGCGCACATCTTTTCGCCAGTGCAAAACTCATCTTTCCTCTGAGGTAAAGATGCCATCATGATCACAGTTTGCCTTGGATCATGCACACTTTTGTACTAAAGGGAAGGCTTTGAGAGTTTCTGAATGAATTATTTCATGTTACACCCAAAACACACCTTTGAATAAATAGACCAGCCCCTTTGTGTTTTTCAAAGACTGTTTTCCCACTGCTGTGGTACCAGATACACCTAGAAATGTGCTCTGTGTCTTAGACTATACGCTGTTGACTAGATTGTTGTAATATGGCCCTTTAGGTTGATGTTGAAACTACAGCTGTCGCAAAAGGGACTGTCATACAAATATCACAAATACAAGTAGCACATGAAATATACAGTATAAAACAGCAGATCCAAAAATACCAGATGCACTTAAAATAGTCCAAAGATGCATGTAGAAACAACCACTAAGTGGGTACAAAAGCAAAATCATAGTAATTTTTTTCAGAAATTCAGGAATGATCATTTTGTATTATGCTCTGAGTAGCATATATTTATGATTACATATTTTATCAGTGAAAAATATACGGTATACAGTAATGACGTGTTGTTTACTAATCTTTAAAGTAAAACATTAGGTCCTGAAAAGAAGAGTCTCCTCTGAAAAATGTAATAGGTGTTCATGCCTTTCCTCTCTTTAAATCTCCTTCCTGTTCTCTGCTGCTTTGTCCTTTTTCATTCCAGGCCCCTCAATCACAAGGATGTATTGAATCTGTGAATGCATTACGATGATTAGGAAGCTGAAAAATTACAGGGAAAGTTGTGGGGGTTTTTTCTTTACGAAGAAATCTGTAAATGAAGAACATTAAACATAATTTAAACCTGATTAGGCAAAAGTAAAATAGACAGTCTGAAGAAAAATATTTATTTTTAGATGAGTGTGCATTTAGGAATGCAATATGTAGTGCTTGGATGGTTTGTTCCTAAGATCAAGGTGGCTGGTTTAATTGAGCCTGTACCAGACCGAGGACTGAGAGAGCATGCAGAGGAGCATTGATAAACTATAAAATAGTTCCAATATGGCCAATCGAAAAGGCTTTGTGAGCAGCTCTCTTGGGGCTTTGATTTTTCGCTCAAACAACAATCTGAGATCACTGCTTTTCAAAGGCAAACTCTATCTTTGCTGTTATTGTTGTTGTTTTCCCCCATGTTTGAGTGATGTCACTGAGGTCGATTTTGTCCATGTCCATAAAGGGTCTCCCACACTTGAATCACCCGGGAGACAGCTTCTGTTAGGCTGTGCAATGGTAACAACCAATAAAGGTCAATCTCCCATGGTAATGGCCAATTGGGTTTGTTCCCATTATTGGTCCTCTGAGCTGTGGTCAACAGATGGAGAGCTGGCATCAGTGATGCATGTTAAACTCCAACCTCACAGAGACTGTGTCCAGGCACTGGTGTGTGGTTCCTATCTTTCTCTACCTAAATATGTCTCGACTGGACATCACTCTATCATGCACAAATCCTATATAAGAAGAACCATAAAGTCACAGGAGTGTTGCCAGTGAGGCCTAACCGTCTAACCATTTCAGCTAATTGCCTCATTAATGATTCACTGGTGTTAGGCTGCTCTAGCACTTTGCTGTGGGGAGCAAATTGTTCTGATTGGTTTCCCTCTGTCAATTATTGATGAGGCAGTGAGCTGAAGTGCTAACACCTGGCTTTGGAGGTCCAAATGGCCCAGCATTCCCATCGCACACTCTGTTATCACACACCCTGGGACCACATTCTGTCTTGAAGGGCGGGAGTTTTGACAGTTGCTGTTCTCTGAGAATGGATGTAGCATACCCTGGGGCAATGGCTGTGATCTAAGTAAGGAGGATGTTAGCTCCTAGAACATGGGTCACCACTGTGTAAAATAGGGATCCTTAACCTGAAGAGACAGTTACTTGAAGAGGAGCTAATGATGAAGTTGGACCATGTTTCTGTCTGTAATTATATGTGGCTACAAACTTTAATATTGAAAATACAGTATTTTTGTAACATTTCTTCATGATTGAAACTAGGAAGGTAATAACTGTATATTGATAAGAACCACAGTTCTGAAAAAGAAAATATTTAAAGGCTTCTATGAATTTTTCAGTGACAATGTTGTCGCTTGCCCAAACCTCCTAACAACCAACAACCCCATGCCCCTCCTTGAAATTCATTGCCAGGTACTCTCAGTGTCATGTAGTACCAGCCGCTAGTAACCTGTTCCCCATCACAGTGTCATTAAGAGTGGGTTAAAGTTTAATAAAATGATTCAGTAACGGGCTAGCAACACTGAGATGACCGGGCTAAAAGTCATAAAGACAATAAAATGACCCAGATTACAACTGGTAATAAAACATATGTTTAGGTGTGTTTCTCAAGTTCATTGCAGCCCATAGACTGTTATTAAGAATGGGTAAATGTTTAATAAGGGAAGTAAACAACATTATAGCCACGGTAAGTTAACCAGACACTGGTGGTTGCGGTAAACACATAAATGTTAATAAATTGTGTTAAATGCAATACCTTAACTCAAGCAGGAAAAAAACACTTATGGAAAACACATGAGCTCACGTCAGGCATGTCAGCTTCCTCCTACAGAGCCATAGTTGCACACTGTAATGTTCTCCATCTCAGGAAAACCTGATATTAGCATGTGTTTGTGATCTTTATTCTCACCATTGGACATTGTTTTTTTTGTTTTTTTTTTGGTGGTGAAAAGCCTGGGAGGTCTCCACTTTCACTGGAATTGGAAGACTCAAATCCTTGCATGTATTAAGCATGGGGCGGAGTCACGATGTCTATATATACAGAGGTGGGCCATGTTTCATGGGAGGACACTAGAAAAGCACTGGGCCAGCAGTGCAAACAGGAATCTGAAAATCAACACAAGGAAAGCTGTTCAATTATTTTAATACAAAAGTGTAAAATGTACTTTATTGCACCTTTAATAATGTATCAATTATTGCCATATTAAAGGTCCCATTCACTGCGCTTTTCCCACATTTTGACAGCTCCCACAGGTTTTGGTGAAACGTTTGTGACATATTTTGATGAAATTTTCTTTAAATATTTAATTATTGCAGCATCATTGTGAATCATCTTTTGCAGTCTAACTCAGAATGGCTCATGTCAATGCATGTCGCTTTAAATTCCTAGAAGCCGTATTTAACTCCACCCTCCCTCTTACATCACTACTGCTAATTTTAGCTGGCTAACTCCTAGCTCGGGTAGCCAAGTAACATAAAATTCTTTCAAAGAATGAATAAAATAACACCTCATAGTTGGACAGGGGTGTGTGGTTCCAGTGGTCGATAGGATATGACCAGTCAATGGATTACATTCAGCACAGAAACATTCACAAATGAGTGGATAAACTGCTAGCTTCAAATAAAATAATGATATAGACTCCAACACTAATAAAATGTGAATGTGGATGGAATAAAAGAACTGTTTAGTGAATCATCATTTAAATAAAATGACGAGTGATTATATTTTGACTGTTACGCCTCTCTCCATTCAAGTAACATAAAATCCTGTTAAATGTCTTTTACTTTTTGTCACCACCTCAGCGCTGTTTGATTCCCACACTGGAAGTGAACCAGTCCTGGAGAATGATTACGCACGGAGCAGAAAATTAAGAACAGTAAATTTCTCAATGACATTTTTTTTTCTTTTGGCCTGTCACATTTTTGGGAGACTACACGCAGCCTAAGTGTCCACCAAATGCATTTTTTTGTCGCCTGACCGCCCTGAACATCTTTTTTTTCAGCACTTCTGCACTGCGCTCTTGAAAAAAAAAAGTTTGTGCCCTGTATCCCAGCAACAGCTTGTAAATCACAGCTCAGCATTTCCACTTTTCCTATGGTCAGACTTTCTACTTATTTTTAATAGCAGTCTTTAAATAGCAATGGACAGGAAACATATTCTAGCATTGGTAGCAGCTCTGGATGCAAAATATGATGACATGGAAAGCAGGAGTCTGAGTACAGACTGTACTGGCATCCTATGTCCCACCCTTCCTTAATTCTGATTGGCTGCTTAGAAAGGTCTGACACTGACAAGCTCAGCTGTAGTCTGAAGTCTTTCTTTCTTTCTAAATCTATATATATATGTAGCAGGCAGAAAGTGGACAGACTGAAAATTTCATGAAAAACCTTTGTTCCAAGGACCAAGAAAATGTTAAGAAAAATGGCTGTTGTTTCCAAGGCAACCAGTAATCCGTACTGGCAAAAGACAGGTTTGCACAACAGCACAGCCTAATGGTAGAAAAATAACACTGCAAAGACACAAAGCCACCCACCAAACCACACCTGCAAAAACCCCCACAAACCCATAAACAATTCAACAATTCAAAACTAATCAAATGCCTATATATATACAGTATATGTGTGTGTGTGTGTATATATATATATATATATATATATATATATATATATATATATATAGTATATATACATACCATAGACTAAAAAAAGCATGTCATACACACCATGTTATCGCCAAACAAATACTGTACATTGTCCTCTAACATATATATTTTCTTTTTTAATTGCCCCTTCTCTCTATTTCTCTTTCGTTCCTGCATGTCTGAACTGAGTTTTGATCTAAAACCATCTGTTTTCACCAGCATTTCAGTCAACGTTTGCCAAAGGAGCTTAACTTAGGCCGACTTAGGCGAACTCTCCATAACTTAGTGGTACTTCTACAAACTGAGCACAACTTTCACGAACGTTTATTTCCATACATTTGCAAATTTTCAGCATGCTGAAAATTCTCAACAAAAACAACTTTCACCAGCATTTGCCAACAAACATCAACTATCATTAACTTTTATCAACTTTTGCCAGCAGAGCCAGATGTTTGCAAAAACGTCAGTAAAAGTTGGTCCAAACGTTGTAGTGTGAATCCACCCAAAAAAGCAGGTCCAGGATGGCAGGAAGCCTCCATAAACACTGATCTTTATATCAGCGTTGCCTGACGCTGATGTCAGCTGACCTGAGCTGAATATTTGCTTGCTTAAGTTAACCTAAGTTGACAACTGCTGCACATATGCTAGCCTAAGTTGGCAAAAGTTTGACAACGCTGAATGCAACGCTGGGAAATGCTAGCAAAAGTTCATAAAAGTTTGTAAAAGTTGGTGTGTGCTCACAAACGTAATTTCACCAACGTTTGGACAGATTTCTCTGATTTTTCAAAACGTCAGTAAAAGTCGGTCCAAACGTTATAGTGTGAATCCAACTTAAGAATGATGTGTATGGTCAAGTGTTGTAGATGAACAAGGATTCCAGTAGGGGTGAACAGAATTAATTGGCGTGTTTAAATATAAATGGACCCAAAATGCAGACATGGGGAAGACAACAATTTGTACAACTGCTTATTTAAACAGGAAGAAGAAGTGAGTGGCTGGTGCTGGCAACCCTGCAGAGACACAAAAGGGGAGATGATGAGTATTCCATAAAAAGGAGGAGTGACTAGAATGAATTCAAACTTGAGTCTTTTTCTTACTGTTATGGCTGCAGATTCCAACAGTAAATGGATATGCGCCAGCTAGTTTTTCCAGAAGATGAAGTGGAGAGTTGAGTGCGAAGGAGAGGAGAGCTGCCTTGGGCCCGAGGACTTTAGGTGAGTATTAATATTGTCTGCTTGAGACTTACAGGTTGTAGGAGGAGTGGATTCAGGTAGGCATGGAGATTGTCCATGGTTAATAAGGTCCACAAACAGGTGTCCCGGTTCCTCCTCCAGTTGGAGTCTGCATAGGTTATCCTGAAGAGGAGGAGGCGGTGAGGAAAAAATGTTGGCTGAAGTCGATTATAAAGTCTTACTTGGTTCCCAATTTGGGAGAAGGTGAGAGCACACTTGGGCAGAGCCTCTGCAGAAGAATGAAGTCCAACAGTCCTGCAGTGATACTCAAACCTGAGCTCCTATTTAAAGCGTGGAGATAATGCATTGCACTGGCAGTAATCAACACAGCTGGAGAGAGTCAAGTAATAATCAGGTCAATAACGAAGTGGTGATGTGTCTGAATGCGCTCAAACCTGAGAATACCACATTTATATCAAAACTTGCCGGATTGACAGTTAAGCTGGCTGCCTGTCTGTGACCTCCACCTCTGGTAAGCTCTAGTGCACCTGGACTGGTCGACGCTGACCACCTAGCCAAGCTAATGCTAATGAATCAAAATAATATCACTGTGAAAATATAACTAACCCAGTATGATGCAAGAAATATTCCGGACTGTGGACTAGTGAAACAGGTGGAAGCAGGGATGTTTATTAGAGTGACTGAAATCTAAAAAAAATAACAACATAAACCGCACTTGGTAAGTTAACTCCTTACTAGTACTGTTAGCTCTGAAGCTAACACCTTGGCTGGACTTCCTGTTCATCTGCATTTGCAGACAGATGGCTATGCTGACCAATAACAGAGCTGCGGCACATATCAAGGCTGGGTTTACCTTTTCTTGATGGAGCGGAACAAACCCAGAAGAGTTAAAACGGCTCATCGGACACAGAAATGATAAAAAAGCTGTTTTGTTTTTTGTTTTTTTAAGAGAAGTGAGCATTTGTTCTGTTTTTTTTTTTTTTTTTTTTTAATAACCACATGACTAATTGACACATTTCAGATGGTTAAAACCTACAACAACAGTGAATGGGACCTTTACAACATGTCTTCTTTTTGTGCATGTTTGAACAGTTGTTGCAGATTCTATGGACACTTTAATGAATAGTGAGTTAAATGAATTAGCCAAAAGTAAAGAAAGATTAAACAAAAAATGTATGGGCAACCTGTGGCTATAATAATAATGGATTGCATTTATATAATGCCTTTCAAGATACCCAAAGCGCTTTACAATGAGTCCATTATTCATTCATTCTACAGACAGACAATGGTAGTGGTAAGCTATTGCTGTAGCCACGACTGCCCTGGGGCAGACTGATGGAAACGTGGCTGCCAATGGTCTCTCCAGCCACTATTGAACATATATACACATTCATACCCAGCGTCATGGGCACTGGAGGCAAGGTGGATAAAGTGTCTTGCGCAGGGACACAACAGCAGGATGGCTGGGGAGAGTGGGATTCGAACCACCAACCCTCTAGTTATTGGACGATGTACCAGTTATTGTACCTCCTGAGCCACTGCTGCACACATTTCCCTCCTCCGTTCAATTTTTGCTGAGCACCAAGCTGGACGGCAGGAAGTTCCACTTTACTATGGTCTTTGGCATGACCCGGCCGGGACTTGAACCCCTTGTGGGGCGGATGCTCTACCTCTAGGCCACCACTCTGGTTACTTCTGGGCCTGTGTCCAGATGGTCCCCTGTTTAAGTCCCAGATAGAGTGATACTGCATTTATCCCTCCTGTTCTCTGTCCCTATTCGTGTTTTTTCAAATAAAAGCACAGAAAACCCATGTAAAGAATTATTTGTTTCATCATAAATTACATGAAATTGGTTTTCTAAAATCTGACAGCCCTAGTACAACTAAAATAAACCTTGACACTTTTCCTATCAATGTCATTTAGAGTAGTTTAACAGCTAATTAATAATAGTAACTTGTGTTTTACTGGCTTGAGTGGAGCTGTAACAATATGCAATGCAATGTCAATACTTTCTTTGTTTATGGTGATTTATAATGGGCACAGGCAGCACCTTTACAGTAGGGTCATGTAATTGGATCTCCAGTAGATAGTAGCTGAATTCCACTATAGTCTCTGTGTCTAATAGCCCACCCACAAAGAGCTCCTTCTGGCTACATGAATCATCCCTACACACTGGGAGAGATTCTGGGGAGTCGCTCTAAAAGTCTGTGTGCTTCAGGACACAAAACAGCATTTTTATCTGTTAACTGGCTAAATCATGGATTGAACAATGGGCAGTGAGCATGAAATAGATGTCCATATATACACAGTGTATTTGCTCATTGCTCCTTGGCCTTAATTGAATGTGATTATAAAGTCACCCCCATGCCGACGCCACTGTCACTCAGAATCTCAGCCAAGTGCGGCTTCTATGCACACTCACAGGGTGGTCACTCAGTTTTTGTTTTTACGCTGGCACCAGTGACAGCCACACTCAGAATACACAGACTGTTACTCACTGTGTGTCACCCCAAACAAGTAGACAGTCTAGATAGTCTTCACCCATAGTCCCCTAATGTCTGTGTGTGTGTGTGTGTGTGTGTGTGTGTGGGGGGAGGGGGGGGGGGGTCCTGCATGTAGGAACAACACTAAAGTGTGAGGAAGAACTGTGGTCCAAGTCACGCTCTAATGGATTATTTTTTTCAGTCTTTTCTCATCCCAACCCTCACTCCTTGTCCCTTTCCTCTGTCTTTCTGTTAACAGATAACCCAACAACTGATGACATCAGAGCGGCTGACCAATCACAATGAGCAACTGACAAAGCACAACATTCAAATGACTTCACAGACAAGACCTGCAAGAATCCATCAAAAAGCCCTACAGTGAAATTCTTGAAAAGCCTCCAACTGCTCCTGGTTCCTGCCCCAATATTTTACCTTCAGCTTTTTTCTATTAAACATGAGGAAAACAAACAAAAAGAAAAGAGACGGACTCATGATGGAGAGACGGCTGATTCTCTTTGGTGGGAAGATCAACCATGCATGTTTCTGTAAATAGATCATAATGAATCCTTATTCTTATTCCTAATATAGGAAACATACCAAGTTGCTCTCATCAAATTCACACGCTTTCATTACTGTGAATACAATATCCACCATTTGATATTTTCCTGATAAAATGACTAATATTCGTGCCCAGCCACAGCCCATGCAACTATCATTTCAGATACCACTCCTCTAGATCTGGAGTTTTTTGACTGTAAAAATTTGACTTCTTATTCTCTTTATTTAACAATAGTCTTCCTCTCCAATATCCTCATTAGTACATGTAAATAGAGCTCAATGAAGACAGCAGCATGGACGAGACTATAGTGTATATTTACCGCCTTGTTAGATCATAAACTCAGTATGTGGATATTTTTACAGGTTTAAAGTTTTGGAACTTTTTCCCCCAGATGGTTACATTTGGAACATCAGTATTTGGACATATTTCATAAATATCTGAATAGATGCATCACGGCATTAGCTCTGTATAGCATTATTCCTTTTTGACCAACTTGCAAGAATTAAAAAGGCAACAAAAATTCCAGAGGAAAAGCAAGCAATTTAACAAGCCCAAGATTTGATTTAGCCCTCATGATTGAAATCCCCCGATCTACACCTTACAGTTTTCTAGCAATATCATATTTATTATTTCCAAAATGCAATAATTGTCCTTACCTTTCCCACACCCATGTTGTAACTGCTGTAGCAAATCTGCGGTTGGACTGAGAGGGACACATTTTCCTTACGTGGTTTGAAGGAGTACTCTGATGCTGAGCCTATACGGAAGGGAAAAAAAAAAACAACCTCAGTGACTACAAAATTGACATCGAGGTTTTCTGGATTGTGAAGAAAACCAAAGGAACTGACTGGCAATATGAAAGCTAACAAACAGATGACCTCAAAGATCAGGCCCTCACTGCTGAAGATAGATATCCTTTGCATGGACAACAGGGAAAAATGCTTGTTGAGGACCTCATCTTCACCATCGAGCATCCTCTACCTCTCGGTGTATACTGTGCATCGCGGACCTCCCCCCCACACCGTCTTTAATCTGACCCTCTGTTCTCCCTCACACTGCATGGAGTGTTCAGTGTTTAATACTACCAATGGACATAGATGGCAACCGGGAAAATCCAAACAAATGCTCTTTATGAAACAGATACAAGTGCATGAATACAGATGCACAACCATGCACAGCACTACTGAAACAATGTGCTGTATATATGTACCACTATATATATATATATATATATATATACGTATATACTGTATATATATACGTATATATATATATATATAGTCTCAAATGCTGTACTTTGCATGTTGACTTATAGATGGAATGTGACTATTATTCAAACAGCAGGATGTGCAGATAGCCAGTGGGTCCACTTTAGAAACCAATGCAAGGATTTCACAACCTTACTTTGATTTCCTAAAATGACAGAGTTTTAAGTCTCCTACTCCAACTGTTAAAAGTTGTCCTATGTTAAACAACACGGGTTGAAACCTTTGAAAGGACACACAGCCTCTGTTGTGATGTCAGGCAGAACCTGGCCACAGTGAACACGAAGAGAGGAGGGGAGGCAAACTGGGGCGCTCCAATTAAGTGGCAACACACAAAGTGGCACGGGGCATCCTGCCAGCAACTGTCTATTCATCCTGTGTCAAAGGGATTTGCTCGTCTCAATGAGTCTACGCACTGACAGAGGAGTTCGGGAGCAAAGCAGAGATGAGCAGTGAAAGAAAACAGGGCCATATTTTAGCTTGTAGTTTATGTTGAAGGTTTTACTGATCTGAACAACTTTGTATTTTTTCCCGACGTAACCAGTTCAACAACCCCCTGACCTCAAGCTGTTGCCACGTCATGCAGTTCTCTTGGCTGTCATGACCTCATGTCCTGTCGAAGGTTAACTCTGTGTTAATGAGCAAGGCCCTCAGCTCAGCCAGATGTTCAGCCTTGTGGTTAAATACCTGTTACCTTATGTGATTCTTTATGGCCCGCCTGCCACATCTGTACTCTCTTTGGACGCAGATAGAGAAACACCTTTACCAAGTGAAAAATCACATTAAGTTGGAAGAAATGAATACTCTGTAGAACAGTAATGACAGTAATGAAGTTAAAATCTCATCAGTGCAAAAAACAAAAAACAAAAAAACAAAAAAACAAAACACAACTTTGGCAGAATGCAAGGACTACTCTTTATATCCTAATGCAGAGTCATTTTCCTTGAAGGAAATCTTCTTAAATTAAATATTGTCAGAGCATGCTAAATCCCATGGAGGTATTTACAGTCAACATGTAAACAAACTTGAAATTAGGACTTCTGACATAGCAGTGATTAGTTAAAGAAGATTTAAAAAAGAAAGGATGAAGACGCCATTCAAATAGATGACATGAGACATTGAGCATGGGCTCTTCTGGGCCTTTTTTTTTTTTTTTGACTTTATTCAAACTGAATTAGAGCTGTAACCATGTGTGACAGTTTGGTTTGTTTCTTCAGTGAGTGAAAGCACTGATTTAAGTACAATACTGGTCTACTTGAACAGTCAGGGAGAAAGTGTGCATTTCGCTGGCCCGGGATCTAAACAATGTGAGCGCAGAATGTGTTGCAACGATACACAAATGCAGAGAAGCACGTCCCCGGCGTTTTTGTCAGACATGTGCACACACTTGTGCATGCATACGGCATGCTAATCTAAACAGCAAGCCTGTATGTAAACAGATCGTAGACATAATGGGATTGTTCAGTGTGCAAACAATAAGCTGTTAGCATAATCACAGGTCAAAGATATATTACCCCGAGGGCCACACTGTATGTATATTAACATGATGGATATGTGGGGGAGGGGGCTGTGAGAGATATAGAGCTTTACTGATTCAGATTTACCCCCTATTGGGTGCCGTCCGCTGCCTTTCTCTCCTCCCTCATATGGGCCTCACTTAATCAGTCATCCTTCTTTTTGCCCTGCTTCCACCCCCAACCCCCCACCCCCTTTAATACCTCATTTCTGTTTAGTTTCCCCCTACCCTTGTCCTGGACAGATATAATCTACTTCAGCAAAGCGGTCAATCCATCTCTGTAGTCAGTGGGGTACCAGGATAAAGTAGCTCTGCAATCCTGTTTTTGGATTAAGCAAAGAGAGGTCTGAGTGATATTGGGCTATTTAGGTGCTTCGCCTCATGTCAGATAAACATGAGCAAGAAAAAAGGGTGAGGCAGAGATAGAAAGGCAGCGTTTTTGTAGCAGCTTTTACATTTTTGTACGTGCATTTATAACAAAACAATGTCATTAACAGAAGAGCTTTGTGGTTAATGCTGATGGATTTAAGAGTGAAGTTCCACTCTGCAAAAAAGGGAAATCTGACTGAAACGAAGGCTCTTAAATCAAGCCTATATGTGCTTGTTTATTGTCTGACAAGATATTTCTTCTTCCCATGCAGTTTTCTGTGAGAAAATTTCACTTGCTTTAAGATAGAGTTACTTGTTTCATAATCAAAACTGTCTTGGTCTGTTTGCAGGTAACTTGTATTGTTTTAAGTAAAAATATCTATTGCCAGAGCAAGATTACTTCTATTTCACTTTTTGCAGTCCATGCTTGTGTGTTTCAGTGGATACCTGCGTACGAGTGCTGTGTCAGTCAAGATAAAGCCAGCATAGCTTACTCTATAAGCCCGCAGCTTATTAACTTATCTCCACTTTATTTGATTATCATCTAGCCCATTCTCTCAACTGGTTAATAAGTCCATGTCTTCCTGACTAAACACTTCATTAGTGTCATCACTGGCTGGCTCGTGTGTTTACTGCATACATCTGAACCACTGAAGCAGATACACGTTGGGGCCTAGCGACAGAGTAAACACAGGGCCAGAGCAGTGCGGATGAAAACAAGCCTTAAGGAAAAACAAGACGTACAAAAGTGATCAGATTGGTCGTTTTAAGATTGTCGGCCTCATAGGCTGGATTTAAATGCCTAAAACAAAAACATAAGTCAATACAAAGGCTATCTGTTTAACATGGTGGGATTCCGTTATCCAGATTTTAGATTTCATGCACACATATATGTATAAAATCCGATACAGTATGCTAGCAACATTTACATGAAAAAAAGGCTCGACACATTTCTTGGAAGAAGTATCTTGAGTAAGAAGCTGAAATACATTTGCATTGCATGCTATAGTGTAATAGGTATAGGCTCCCTTTTTTCAACAAAATAAAATAACATGCATTTTATTTAAAGACAATGATATACAATGCATTTAATTTAATTACAATACACATTTTAGCATTTCCCTAATGTGTAATGTTTAACACGAAATCAGTTAAAGTTATTAGTTTTTTAAAAATTATCCTTAATTAAAATTGATTTTTAGCACTTGTTCAGTAGTGTTTGCCATTGTTGCATGAAATATTTTTAATCTGATATCAATCTGACTTGCACCACTGGTGGACTACTAGAGGACCAGGCAACAAAGCTGTGACAGCAGCCACAATAATTCATTGTTTGCTGTTTTTTGTTTTGTAATTACAAAGATCAGTTTTTTATTGTGGAAAGATTATTTTTTTCCACATCCACGTGCATTAATGCATTTGAATACCTGTGATTACCTGTGATACAAGCTGGCTGGAGGTTGATAGATGCTGCTGTGAAATATGAAAGTGTAGAATTCACAGACCAAATGAGTACGTCAGTAGTGTGTAGGCGGCACAGTGATGCAGTGGTTAGTACTGTTGCCTCACAGCTAGACGGTTAATGGTTCAAGTCCTAGGTTGACAGGAGTAGGAGCCTTTTTGTGGGGAGTTTTCTTGTTTTATTCCTCCCACAATCCAAATGCATGTTCGTTTAATAGATTATTCTAAAATGGCCCTAGCTCTCTGTCTCTGATAAGCCTATAGAATAGAGGGTTAGTGTAGTTAACACTTAAGTGCTTTAAGCAGTCTTTGAGATTAGCAAAAGCACTATAGAAATGCAGGTATATAAAAAAATAAGCTTGAAAAAGTTAATAAAACACCTTTTTTTACACCTGCAACCACTTGGGCCTGTGTGTGCTACGCTTTAATATACTTGCATTTAAGCACTGGCACTTATACCAACCTGCATCCTACTTGCATCGTAGGTGGAGAAAGGTATTCACACTTATTTGTTGGTGTAGTTTGTGTGATTGAACGCTAAGCACCTGGATCGCCAACATCATTTTTAATTGACAAGATTTGACCAATAGGGAATGCTTAGATTAACAAAGATTGTTAAATGTTGCATAAGAAATAGTTAAGTGTTGCATAGGCAATTTACAGACCAAGTTGAAGCATAATAATATTATTTAAAAAAGAACTTTTAAGACCTTTTTTTAACAAAATTGCAACATATGATCAAACCCAACAATCCCACAAAAGGATTGTGAAATGAATGATTGGAATAGTATTCTATATTTAAAATTTAAATGGTAATATATAAATATCTACATTTGACTAGATACTTCCTACAGTAATGTTCATGCATGCTGCAGCATATATGTCTATACTTGGTTTTCTTCCCTGAAACACACAAGCTTACACAATCATGTACCATGCCTTTGTGCCTCTGTGTGAGTGAGCATCAAGATCAGCACTGACCTGAAGATAAACATGACTGGAGGGGTCATTACAGTGAGGCAACCTATGTAGACTGCTCTGCTTTAATACTGATCTCCATTCTGACCTGAAACTATTAAAAAAAATCACACATGAGCTCAAAATATCATTAATCACAGTATATGCCAGTGATTTTCAACCACTGTGACATGGCACATCAGTATGCCATGAGACATCGTCAGGTATGTGACGGGAAATTGTCTAATTTCACTTAATTGGTCCAAATAATTTGCCGTTGTGTGTTTGTGCCTGCAATGTAGTGGCTCTCCCATGTCAGTGGCTGGCAGCATGAATTGTCTTCTTCGCCCTGCAGAGAGGCGGGGTTACCTTCATAACTTCTATAGCTGCTTTGTACCTGCTGTGGAAATCCCCAAGAAACGCTGTCATGTTTCAATTCAAAATTTTATCCGGACCTAGTTAGGAAAATGTCGCTACCTCCTCCAGAAACTGCAGCTTGATGTCAGCTGTTTTCAACACTAAGTAGGCGGTGAATACAAACTGTCATGGAGCCTTAGCCCATCTGTCTCTGGTGAGTGGTGGTTCCATTTTCAAACTATTTTATTCTCCCGGTAATGGCAGAATCTCAAAATCAGCAATTTTTTTTTGCACGAGTTGAACAAAATCATCACACAGATGTGAATTCACATGTATTCGTGTCCATCTATCCATCTTCTACCACTTATTCGGTGGTCCAGGTCACATGGGGCAGCAGTCCAAACAGAGTAGCCCGAACTGCTGCCCACTTCACACAGCACCATGATCTCCATGATTTCTCCTGTAGGGTGGACCCATGTTGCTCCTTGTATACACTGGATCCTTGTTGAAACTTTTTCATGGACCATTTGACCACTCTAAGGTGCATTCAGACCAAACATGAAGCAAATTTTTCACACGGCGCGAATGCATACAAAGTCAATGGAAAGAGGCCAGCACACACAAATCTCGTGCATTTGCACGTTCACATCCAAGGAATAGCGCTAGCTAGAAATGGCCCTGAGATTCTGCCTTCACCTGAGTAAAAGTATCAACAGTGGAGAGTAAAACTAGTTTGAAAATGAGACTGACACTCACCTGGAGACAGAAGGACCAGGAGCTCTGCAACTGAATCGGAGTATCAGAGTTTTTTGTTTTACCCACAAACTCCTGCCATGGATGTGCTAAGAAGGCTAGCAGGCTAGCAATGTAAACAACCCATCATCCTGGTGAAATTTTGGAGGGAGGGACAATTTTTTCAGGTGAGACACCGTCGGATAATGTAAACCTAAGCATGACGGTGTTTTGGGAATTTCCACAGCAGGTTGAACAAAGCTTCAGAAGTTATGATGGCAACTTCACCCGTCTTCAACTCACTCAGACGGTGAACTCATGTCTATTCATGTGTTTACATTGAGTTATAATGTAATTGTTCTGCTCAAAAAATTCACCCGTTCGTGTTTGGTCTGAATACACCTTTAGCTTAGTCCTTCACCCAGGACCAATTTGCCTTAGGAGACCCTACCAGGGACAAGTTACCCTTAGCGACATACAGTCATGTGAAAAAAATTAGGACACCCCATTAAATATTCAGTACTTTACTAAGAAATGTTCACATATCTATGTCTAACCTTGTTTTTGTTTTTATTCGCATTTTTTAACATTTATTTTAGCCATTTTTAAGTGGGAATGACTGTGAGGGTGTCCTAAAAAAGATGGGGGGTGTCCTAATTTTTTCTCTCACCATTTGTTTAGAATTACATTTTACAGAAATTTTGATAAAAGTCTTTAATTCATTTTTAACTGTTTAGTTGCATTACATGAATCTCGCAGTATTTTTAACATTGATATTAAATATCCATATGTCCAAATATGTTAAAAACACACAGGCTTATACAGGGTGTTATAATTTTTTCACATGACTGTAGGTCCTGGGAT
The DNA here is from genome assembly GCA_020510985.1 of Pholidichthys leucotaenia. Lineage (NCBI taxonomy): Eukaryota > Metazoa > Chordata > Actinopteri > Cichliformes > Pholidichthyidae > Pholidichthys > Pholidichthys leucotaenia. The sequence continues at coordinate 335,428,844 of CM035837.1, read as the reverse complement.
CATTATGGCACACCCCTGCACCCCCATAACATAATGCATTTGTGTTGCCCAGAGCAAATGTCCATGCATTCATGTCTTTCCATTGACTTTGTATGTACTCACACCACATTTCACACTGAGTCAGTATGAACAAATTACAAGACGTAATAGGCCACAATGTGTCATTTTGTAACATTTTTGGTTGGTAGTGTGCCGCTGGATTTGTTCATTGTAAAAGATGTGTCGTGGCTCAAAAAAGGTTGAAAAATATTGGTATTTGCAACTGGAAATTTGGCTTAAATCAAGACTTCTATTCAGCATGGCTTTTGATGAAGGGATACTATGGGTAAAGGTTCTAATGGCCAGCAAAGAGAGAGGGGCCCTCCTTATGCCACATAGCTAATGATAGGGATGAATAATGGAGCCTTTAAAGCCCTTACTCCCACCTCATTCAGTCCTCCACATAAGCTTGAGCTTTAGGTGGGCAGTTAGCCATCAAGCCCCTCGCTGTGATGAGATGGGCTCCCAAGAAGATTGGGGATGTGGATGGAGGTTGGGGAGAATCGGATTAAACAAAATACCTCAATTGAAACAAATGCCTTGAACTGACCTATATGTAATACAATTAATAAATGCTGGAAACCCAATTTAAAACCTCTGATTAAGCAGTCAAGGAAATCACAACTTTTGGCTGTGGTAAAATCACACAAAAAAGCAGAGTAACACTGATGTAACCGTTCGAAAGTATACAGAAGCTTAAGGTATTGGAAACATTAGTTTACCAACCTTGCTTGGATTGAAACAAATAAATAGGGAAGTAAACAGGGAAGTAATAAATTACCAGAAGCTGTGGACAGGTGGCATTTCAGTCTGCACCGTTTAGCTCTGCAGTCTGGTTTCTGACAGCTTGATTTAGTCTCTTGCACCTGAGCCAGAAAACAGAGAGAAAATTAACGGCGGGGAATACACAGCTCAACTAGAATCCAATTTGCCTGCTTTGAAACACAATTGATGAAGTTAATGCACATGGGAAAGACTGAATGGACTTTTTGGTGCATGTGTGAAGCAAGAATTGGGTGGTCTAGCACTTTGTGCATTAACTGGTGTTGAATACATGGGACACCGAGATAGACAGAAGCAAGAACAATTTCATTGACTTTTTTTTCTGCCATCTGATCATGGGCCTGATTTGGGGGAACATTTGTCTTTGGGGTGTAAAACGGAGATTACAGTGGCTCAGGGGGAGATGCATGCTGTTCTGCCTGCTGTGAGCAGGGTGTAATTCCTCAGTTTTAGAGAAGTGAAAAGTTTGTAGAGTCCAGAAAGTTATGAATCCATCCCTTCTGGGCCCCCTACAGAGCAGAGAGTTTGAGACGGCAGGGGATAACCATATGCTATCAAAGGCTCCTTCAAAGCAGCCATCTTTAGTCCACTAAATCACACAGTATCATCACATACACCTGACAAAAATAGGGCCAAAAATAATTATGCAGCTCAACACACTAACACCAAAAAGGAAAAATATATTTTAAGAAATTGTTTATATAGCAAAGAGACATTCTTTTGTTTTCTTTTTTTTTGTTGTTTTTTTTTTTTGCTTGTTGTACTTTGTTTAAACTGTGGTGAAGGTGCGGTAGAGTGGGTCAGCTAGTAATTTTGTTTTTATACGCTTTTAAAATACTGCTGGTGGTGAACAATTAAAAATTTATGATTCCTATCACAATGAGCCCCTTCACTGTTACCAGAGGTTAATTTGTGCTCGGCCCTCATTTCAATTGTACTGTAGTAAATGTCCACATTATTTCCCACATGGGCCCGGATGAGGGGTTTGATTATCCAAAGGTAGACCTCGGTCGGCTCTGTTATTGTCAGAGGGGTCGTAAGCTGCGGTAACAGCTTCTAGGGTCTTATTGCTATGGCGATCAGCCCCCTGCCACTTGGCCTCCATGACCCTAGTCAGAGATAAGCTTTATGCGAAGGCACATTAACATGCTCTGGCAGTCACCTGCCTCCTTTATCAAAGGCAGTTCTGTGGAATCAAGTGTTTATGGACCCCTAGTGAGGGTATAGAGATCCTGATTGCCCATATTAGAGGTTGACTGTAAATGAGCTGAGAGGTGGACAAAGGACCTGTAGTGGAGTGGATACTGATGTTATTCTCACTAAATGAGCAATATCCTTAATGACTGCAACGTCCCATGAGCAGGGCCCGCCCTGTGGATTACAAATACTGTCTGTAGTCTAAATATATCCATGTCTTCCATTCTTTCTACAAATAAAGCTGGCACTTCTATAACAAAAGACAAGTGTGCTTATAGATGTGGTGTAGCATCACGAGTTGGAGTAATTTATTCCATCGGAACTATACCATAGAGTAAGTCTTCCTTCAGTGTATTTATTGTCTGTTGTGTTAGACCAAATAGAAAATGTTCCAGCTGTTTTTTGCTGTTTCCATGTACATGATGTGATATATGGGCATTTTCTTGTGTCTGTAAAAGTCAGAAATGCTTGGGGGGGGGGCGGGGGTAGCGAGGTTTCAGTAGTGAGTGCCTGATCACCTATATGAGATCACCTGAGTACGTCTGCAGTGATGGATAGTGAAAGGCTCGTTTCTTTGAACAAACCCAGGAAGTGAGGAGACGGGACAGACAAAGGAAAAAAAAAAAAAGGATGTAGCCGCAGTTTAATGTCCTCCTCTGGTGCTGTGCATACTCTTTCCTATTTGCTTTTCCCTTCACGGCACGGTTAACATCGTAAATTAACCTTTCCGAGCCCCCTGTGCTCAGAGACTGGTGCGCAACACAGACAAAGAAGGGGGAAAATAGATCTGTGTTATGCAATGCAGCAGCACTGATCAGAGACAAAGCCTGTAACAGGAATGTGCTATTCCCTTTTTTCAGTCATAGGGAATAAAACAACACACTTTCTTTAGTCGAGCATACATTCTATTTTATGTGCATGTCCTGTGTACTCTGCAAATCAGTGTGAGGCTGCTTTTTGTTCTCCATACTAGAAATGTAAATGAAAGACATGAAAGGAAATGTATTGTAGCACCTCCTCTTCTTAGTTCAAGTCTGTAAATATGATGTAAATACCAAACAGCTATGCATGCTAATATACAAGCAATTTCTTCAGGTACTTTTGTAATCCAGACTTCTCGTATGGCATGTAATGACAAAATGAAGCAAACAGTGACAAACAGAAGAAATTGTGAACAAGAACATGGTTTGTAAACAACTTCAAAACTGAAATATACGTCTTTGCTCTTAATGTTTTCTTACTGATAACTAATGCATTGGCCTGCCATTTATTACAGTGCTCTGTTAATTTTTATATTTTTATGTTTCATAAAACAGGGCTGAGGCAAAAAAGAAAAAAAAAATGACCAGAAATCACTGGTTTGTGGAATAAGTGGGGTGGGGAATAGGGCAATAAGGGAAAGGCAGTCTGACTAAACTGTCTATAGTTTTGGGTTTTTTTTTTGGCATTGCACGTTCACATGCATACATTAAAAAAAGAAGAAACAAATGCATCCTGAATAGGTTGTCGCAAACTTACACTGCTTAAAACTTGGCTGCCATAAGTTATCACACCAGTAACTCCTATCACCAGCTTTAAACTGCTTTCTTTTGAAAAACGGCATTCCTTTCTGATAAGTTATTCAAAACTCATTGGACGAACAATAAAGCTGGTACAACATGCAATCTGATTCATTCCAAATTTTCCAAATCACAACTTTGAAGAGACAATTTTTTTCCCCCTTTCATTTGTAACATTTTGTCCAGTGAATCGATATGCGAAATTTGCCTCTGCCCTCGCAACTCTAATGTGACATTTTATGAAAATAGCAACGGACGAAGACAAAAGAAACTGATTTTGTTTGTAAGAGTATTTATTTTCAACCATGTTAAAATCATGTAAAATCCTAAGACGCTCATGGTAGAAGGAAGTGTCTAATTTTTATCCTGTGCTAAAGATATTTTAAATTTAATAAATAATTATTGTAACAAGAGTCAAACTGTGTCTAACGTGTGCACATTTCTCATGGTGATCCAGGCTTGGAGGGGAGAAAAAAGCAAGTGAGTAAAAAACAAAAGTGAGTGAAAGTTATAAAGGGTGTTTATGAATAAAAAGCATTTTTACTTCCATAAGAGTACTGGATACTGGATATATACTGGATTTTTCATTCACATCTATGATGAAACTAGAAAAGCACTCGGAGAGCGCAGACCTCCGCCAAGCGCTACAGTTCCCCCCATACAGTGTTTGTGTGTACGTTTTCAGATTCCTTGACCATGAAAACATATGACTAGCAATTGGATTGACAATGATAGGATTAGTGGTTCAGTAGTTATTCACGAAAATGGCATTTTCCGTAATGGTGGCCACAGTTCCCCCCATACAGTGTTTGTGTGTACGTTTTCAGATTCCTTGACCATGAAAACATATGACTAGCAATTGGATTGACAATGATAGGATTAGTGGTTGAGTAGTTATTCACGAAAATTACATTTTCCGTAATGGCGGCCACAGTTCCGCCCATACAGTGTTTGTGTGTACGTTTTCAGATTCCTTGACCACGAAAACATATGACTAGCAATTGGATTGACAATGATAGGATTAGTGGTTCAGTAGTTATTCACGAAAATGGCATTTTCCGTAATGGTGGCCACAGTTCCCCCCATACAGTGTTTGTGTGTACGTTTTCAGATTCCTTGACCATGAAAACATATGACTAGCAATTGGATTGACAATGATAGGATTAGTGGTTCAGTAGTTATTCACGAAAATGGCATTTTCCGTAATGGCAGTTTTCTTCTGGACGGTGATCCGGATCATCCCCAATATTTAATCAGTTCTTCCTTGTACCATTTCCAACAACGCCTGAAAGTTTCATCAAAATCCGTCCAAAACTTTTTGAGTTATCTTGCTAACCAACAGACAGACAGACAGACAGACAGACAAACAGACAAACTCTGGCAAAAACATAACCTTCCTGGCGGAGGTAATAAAAGTTAATCAAGTCTTAGACAAAATGGCCTTAGTCCTTTTTGAGAGATATTGTAGATATGTTAGGCTTCACTTTACCTTAGAAAAAATACTGGTCAACTACCAAATATAACAGATTTTTGCTGGACAGGAGAGTGAGTGAGACATGTTTATGGTTAACATGTCTCAACAAATTGTTTACAAAAAAAAGACACATTTAATTAGTTGTTTTCATTATCATCCAAGAGGCAATAGATGAAAAATGCCCATAACAACTCTATTCGAGGGCTGTTCATTAAAGACTCCCTCTGACTCATTTCCCATACACTGAGAGGAACCAAACTTGGCACAGTTTTTAGTCTTTCTCTACATACAGTGGTGTGAAAAAGTGTTTGCCCCCTTCCTGATTTCTCTTTTTTTTTTGTATGTTTGTCAAACTTTAATGTTTCAGATCATCAAACAAATTTAAATATTACACTAAGATAACACAAGTTAACACAAAATGCAGATTTTAAATGAAGGTGTTTATTATTAAGGGTAAAAAAAATCCAAACCTACATGGCCCTGTGTGAAAAAGTGAGCTCCCCCCCGCCACCCCCGTTAAAACATACATTAACTGTGGTTTATCACATCTTTGGAAAGCTGAGTTCAATTTCTCTAGCCACACCCAGGCCTGATTACTGCCACACCTGTTCTCAATCAAAAAATCACTTAAATAGGACCAGGGTAACAAAGTGAAGTAGACCAAAAGTTCCTCAAAAGCTAGACATCATCCAAAGGAATTTGGGAACAAATGAGAAACAAAGTAATTGAGATCTAGCAGTCTGGAAAAGGTTATAAAGCCATTTCTAAAGCTTTGGGACTCCAGCAAACCACAATGAAAGCCATCATCCACAAATGGCGAAAACACAGAACAGTGGTGAACCTTACCAGGAGTGGCCGGCCAACCAAAATTACCCCAAGAGTGCAGCAGTGACTCATCCGAGAGGTCACAAAAGACCCCACAACAACATCCAAAGAACTGAAGGCCTCACTTGCCTCAGTTAATGTCAGTGTTCATGACTCCACCATAAGAAAGAGACTGGGCAAAAATGGCCTACATGGCAGAGTTCCAAGACGAAAACCACTGCTGAGCAAAAAGAACATAAAGGCTTGTCTCCGTTTTGCCAGAAAACATCTTGATGAACCCCAAGACTTTTGGAAAAATACTCTCTGGACTGATGAGACAAAAGTTGAACTTTTTGGAAAGTGTGTGTCCCATTACATCCGGTGTAAAAGTAACACAGCATTTCAGAAAAGGAACATCATGCCAACAGTAAAATATGGTGGTGGTAGTGTGATGGTCTGGGGCTGTTTTGCTGCTTCAGGACCTGGAAGACTTGCTGTGGTAAATGGAACCATGAATTCTGCTGTCTACCAAAAAATCTTGAAGGAGAATGTCCAGCCATCTGTTTGTGACCTCAAGCTGAAGCACACTTGGGTTCTGCAGCAGGACAATGATCCAAAACACATCAGTAAGTCCACCTCTGAATGGCTTAAGAAAAACAAAATGAAAACTTTGGAGTGGCCTAGTCAAAGTCCTGACCTGAATCCGATTGAGATGCTGTGGCATGACCTTAAAAAGGTGGTTCATGCTCGAAAACCCTCTAATGTGGCTGAATTACAACAATTCTGCAGAGATGAGTGGGCCAGAATTCCTCCACAGCCCTGTAAAAGACTCACTGGCAGTTATCGCAAATGCTCAATTGCGCTTGTTGCTGCCAAGGGTGGCCCAACCAGTTATTAGGTTTTGGGGGCAATCACTTTTTCACACAGGGCCACATAGGTTTGTTTTTTTTCCTTAATAATAAATACCTTCATTTAAAAACTGTGTAACCCTCACTAACACCTACTCACTTTAGGTGTAGTACCAAAAAAAAAAAAGATAATTGGGCCAGATCAGAAGATTACAGGTTTGTAGGAGCCTGGGAGGTGCAACAACAGATGACACAACACGCTATGTATGGGAACTTTCAACTATGTATATTTCAAAATATGTACATATAAACAAATACATAACACTGTACAATAGACAAAATAAAAACAAAATACTCCAAATATATATTTACAAAATTTACAGTCCTCTTGTGTCCTTTCCAGGTGACTAGTGGAGTCACCTTTAGCAGTTCATAGAATTCAGGCTTCGGCTCGCCATCCAGATCTGGAAAATCCACTTCTGGTCCAACCAGTCCAAACACCAAAAAAACCTGACCACGCTAGGTGACACGTGCGTCAATGGGATTCCCGCGCTCAATGGCATCGACAGCCTTTGTATTCCAATCAATTTCAAGGGTTTTATCCGGGCAAAGGCTGCTACCAGCACACTAGCTCTCCGTCTCAGCAAGGAGTCGCGCTTCCTCGTCGGTGTCTCTACCGTGACTAAGAGCGTTCTGCGGATTACGCCAAACCTGATCGAGAAAATGCGTGACCCCGTTGGCTGGCGGAACCCCATTGGCTGTTGCTGCCAAGCTAAAAACGCAGCCATTGGTCACCCAAAACGCCAAATAAAACTATCGGGAACGTTATCAAAACTTTCCAAAGAATGTTCCTAACTATTTATAAACATATATATATGAACTTATATTTACCTCCGCCAAAGGGGGAGGTTATGTGATCATCGGCGTTGGTTTGTTTGTTTGTCTGTTTGTTTGTTTGTCTGTTTGTTTGTTAACAAGATAACTCAAAAAGTTATGGACAGATTTTCATGAAATTTTCACAGATTGTCAGAAATGGGGTATCCTACAGATGATTAGATTTTGGTGGTGATCCGGATCACCGTCCACAAGAAAACCGCCATTACACAAAATGCCATTTTCGTGAATAACTGCTAAACAACTAATCCTATCATTGTCAATCCAATTGCTTGTCATATGTTTTCATGGTCAAGGAATCTGAAAACGTACACACAAACACTGTATGGGGGGAACTGTGGCGCTTGGCAGAGGTCTGCGCTCTCCGAGTGCTTTTCTAGTTATCTATATATTTATCTCCACAATATCCCTTCCCATTGTGAAATGAGTGTTTGTTTGTTTTTTAAAAAACTTTATCGATATTTGCAATTTTATTCGTGTTTTTAACACTGGGTTACACTATCCCCCCTTAGAATCATGCAAGTCCCTTTGCATGGGATTAGCTAAATGGTACTGACGGGAGAACTAGTGTTCATGGGAATATTCCTAAGATCTGACTCTGTTAAAGCTCTGGTAAAAGCCAGGTTTGAGTAATCTTAGGATCTGTCTCTGTTAAGGCTCTGGTAAAAGCCAGGTTTAGTCCTTGAAACAGGGACTGGGCAACAGTTATGAGAGGGTTTCCCAACTGACTATACTGTAGTCTTTCTGGCTGGGAGGTTGTCCTCTCGGAATGTCTCACAGTCTTTGGGATCTCTTTTTCAGGTTCTTTTTCTTCCACAGGTTCATCACAGGTACTTTTATCAGGTGAGTTGGTTTCACTTTCAGTTCCATCCTCATTGTTTGATGGCTCCACATCTATTTCAGTTTCCTCCAGGTTTCCATCATTCGGTAAGTTGTCACATCCAGGTGAAGTGACATTTTCTATTTGGTTGTCATTCTCAGGCAAGTGAGTTTCAGCAGAAATGTCTCCTTTAAAGAATGTCTTTGGATGGGGAATTTCATAAACTCGAGTGAGCTTTATGGGCGTTTGGATTGGTTCTTCTCTGTACCAATAGACATCTTCACTTTCCGGTTCTGAATTCTCACATTCCTCACTGTGTTCAGGTGATTGTCTTGTCTTAGGTTGGCGGACACATTTTGGTTGGACAGGTTCTTCTTCAACAGGGGCAAGAAAACCACAGGGAAGCAAGAGGTCGCGGTGAACGGTGCGAACAGGACCATCTTTTGTCTCAGGTTTTATGGTGTAAACAGGCAAGTCACCTGCTTAGTTCACCACAATGTGAATTTCAGCTTCCCACCTGTCTGCTAGTTTGTGCTTGCCTCTGAGGCGGACTGCATGTACCAAAACTCTGTCACCTGGTTCGAGTTTTGATGGTTTCACTCGCATATCAAATCTTGTTTTGTTTCTTTCAGCCATCTTGTTAGCATTTTCTGTTGCTAGTTTGTAGCTTTCTTGTAGAGTTGTCTTCAGTTTTTCAATGTACTGGGAATGTGACTTGAAACTTTTGTTGCGAAACGGGAACCCAAATGCAAGGTCGATGGGCAATCTCGGCTGACGACCGAACATTAACTCATATGGGGCAAAACCAGTAGTGTCATTCTTCGTACAATTGTACGCATGTACAAGTGGTTTTACATAGTTGTGCCAATGAGTTTTGTTCTTTTCCTCCAGAGTACCCAGCATGCTCAATAACGTTCTATTGAAACGTTCTACCGGGTTACCTCTGGGATGATAGGGTGTCGTCCGGATTTTGCAAATGCCCATGATTTTGCAAAGTTCTTTTATAATATGGGACTCAAAATCGGGACCCTGATCACTATGTAACCGTTTGGGTATCCCGTAGTGGACTATAAGGTTGTCCCAAAGTGCCTTTGCAACGGTCTGAGCTTTCTGATTGCTGGTAGGGATGGCTATAGTGTATTTCGTGAAATGATCAGTTAACACAAGCACATCCTTCGTGTTACTTTGATCGGGCTCAATGGATAGGAAATCCATACAGACAAGTTCAAGCGGTCGGGTGGACTTGATGTTGACAAGCGGAGCAGCTCGCTCTGGAGCAGTTTTACGTCTTACGCAGCGATTACATGTTTTGATCTTCTTTTCAATATCTGCCGCCATGCAAGGCCAATAGAACCTTGTTCTGGTGAGATCCAAAGTACGCTCTGTGCCTAAATGGCCCATGTCACAGTGGAGGCTTTGAAAGACTGAATCGCGAAGCTGTTCAGGTAAGACGAGCTGGTAAGTAACATTTCCTCCATCTTGGCGAGTGCGGTAAAGGATGTTATTGCACATTTCAAGTCGACTGAGCTCTCGGAGTAACAGGTTGATGTCAGGAAGTTCAGTTCGTACAGTTAGTGGAACTTTTAGTCCAGTTTCAATTTGTGCAATCACTTCTCTTAAACAGGGGTCAGTTCTTTGTTCGTTTTTGATCTGTTCAGGAGTCATGTGGAGTACAACTGGAAGACCACCACAGCCATCTTCATCGGCGTAGCCATCTGGAATGGCGGCTACAGAGATAGCTAACAAGTGAACCAAAGGGAAGGTGTTGTCTGCAGAGCTACAGACAAGGTGTTTTTCACATATAGCAGACACTACCTCGGAACTTAAACTGTTCTCAGGAAGAGACAAGTGAGTTTGAGTGAACTGCTGTATGCGGTCAAGCTTCTTTTGGGACACTGCGTCATCAAGTAACTTGCCATGTGGCCGTTTAGAGAGGCCATCTGCATCTGAGTTAAGTTTGCCTGTGACATAATGCACGGCTCAGGAGACACACACACGCAGGCTCAGGGTAGATTTAATAGCTTTATTTAACAACAAGTGTGTATGAGTGTGTGTATGCGAGATGTATATGTGTTGGTGGTGGTGTCTGCGTCAGGCACGGAGGCAGGAGGCTGTTCAGCCGGACAACCCTATGGGAGAAGCAGAGGGAGAAGGGTAACGGGCACCACACCAACACAGGAGATATGACAATGATCGTAGGCTTACTTGGTTTGGGCAGGTGGCTGGCACAGCAAGGGCGTAGCCCGGTAGACAGCGACCTGGAGCGCCTGATGCAGCAGCGAGGAGGCGGTGGCTGTAGGAAGTAGTCCGCCACCGGGAAATCCACCTGTGCACAGGGGAGGAGACTGGAAGGAGAAGGTAAGAGATTCTTACGTGTAATCTTGCTCGTTGAAGGGGATTCCTTGCAGCAAGGGAAGCCAACGAAGACAGACGGCTTCAGGCCGAAGCCCAGGGCGAGACGGCTTAAATCCCTCGCCGCTGATGAGGCGCAGGTGTGCGTGCAGCTGGCGCCGCTGATGAGCGGCGAGGCGTGACAGTACTCCCCCCTCTAGCAGCGCCTCCTGGCGATGGTTTCTCCGGGTGCGCTCGGTGGAACTCAGTAATGAGAGATGGATCCAACACAAATGACGAGGGTACCCATTGCCGATGTTCGGGTCCATAGCCCTCCCAGTCCACCAAGTACTGCAACCCGTGACCCCGGCGCCGGGAGTCCAGGATGGAAGAGACGGGCCAGGCCGGATGACCACCAATCATCTGGGGCACGGGCTGCGCAGCAGGGGGAGGGCAAAGGGGGTCGGAGACTGCCAGCTTCACCTTGGAAACGTGAAAGGTGGGATGAATGCGGAGGGAGGGGGGAATAGCCACACGCACAGCCACCGGGTTTATAATCCTGGTTATGGGGTATGGGCCCATGAAACGCTGTGCCAGCTTCCTCCTCTCACCCTTTAAAACGACGTCCTGGGTAGACACGTAGACACGCTGGCCTACCTGGTAGGCTGGGGCAGGTCTTCTGTGCCGGTCCGCTGTAGATTTGTTGCGCTCCGCTGTGCGTAAAAGCGCATTGCGCGCCGACGCCCAAATGGAGCGGCACCGCCTGAGGTGCGCCCGAACTGAGGGGACAGTTACCTCACTCTCCTGCGTAGGGAACAGAGGGGGGTCGTAGCCCAGGGACGCCTTAAATGGGGACATCCCCGTGGCAGAAGAGCGGGCGGTGTTATGGGCATACTCAACCCAGGCGAGATGGTTGCTCCAGGACGCAGGCTTGGATGTAGTGACGCAGCGGAGCGCAGCCTCCAGCTCCTGATTGGTCCGCTCACACTGCCCGTTGGTTTGGGGGTGATGGCCGGAGGAGAGGCTTACCTTGGCTCCCAGGGCGTTACAGAAGGACCTCCAAACCTCTGAGGAAAACTGGGGACCCCGGTCCGAGACCACGTCCACCGGAATCCCGTGCAGCCTGACCACGTGCTGGATAAGGAGGTCCGCCGTCTCCAAGGCAGATGGAAGCCCTCGTAGTGGGATGAAGTGAGCAGCCTTGGAGAAACGATCTACGATGGTCAGGACTGTGTCGAAGGTGTTAGAGGCCGGGAGACCGGTGACGAAATCCAGGGCGATATGCGACCAGGGCCTGCCAGGGACGGGCAGAGGCTGGAGCAAACCCGCTGGAGGGACATTACCTGATTTACTGGTGGCGCAGACGGGGCAGGCCCGGGCGTAGCGGGCAGCGTCCTTCCGCAGGCCAGGCCACCAGAAGGATCGTTGAAGTAAATCGATCATCCGGGAGGAACCAGGGTGGCAGGTGAGCTTTGATGTGTGCAGCCAGTGGATGACCTCCCCCCGGACCGTGGACGGCACAAAGAGCCTCCCCTCCGGTCCGCCGCCAGGGTCTGGTTCCGACTCCTGCGCCTTCCGGATCTTACTTTCGATGTCCCAAGTGACGGCTCCCACGATGCACGACCTGGGCAAGATGGTGTGGACTGCGTCCTCAGACGCCTCAGGGGCAAATTGCCTAGAGAGGGCGTCAGGCAGGCCGTTCTTGGAGCCAGGCCTAAAGGTGATGTTAAAGCGGAACCTGGTGAAGAACAAGGACCAACGCGCCTGGTGGGCGTTCAGACGCTTGGCAGATCTCAAATATTCCAAGTTCTTGTGGTCAGTTAGAACCACGAACGGCAGGTCCGCCCCCTCTAGCCAGTGACGCCATTCCTGCAGCGCGAGCTTGATGGTGAGGAGCTCTCTGTCCCCCACGTCGTAATTTCGCTCCGCCGGGGACAAGCGCTGGGAGAAGAAGGCGCAGGGCCGTTTGACCCCGTCGTCAGGTGACCGCTGAGATAGAACCGCCCCCACCCCCGTGTCCGAAGCGTCCACCTCCACGATGCATTGCAGCGAGGGATCAACTTGGCTGAGGACCCGGGAGGAGGAGAACTCCGCCTTCAGCACCTGGAAAGCAGCTGCGGCCTCTTCAGTCCACCAGAACGGGACCTTAGGGGACGTGAGGCGGGTCAGAGGGCCGACGATGGTACCAAAGTTCGGGACAAAGCGGCGGTAGAAATTGGCAAACCCAATAAACTGTTGCACCTGTTTCCTTGATGTAGGAGTGGGCCATTCCACCACCGCTTTCACCTTCGCTGGATCAGGAAGCACCTGGTCATGGGAGATGACGAACCCGAGGAAGGACATAGTCTTAGCGTAAAATTCACATTTCTCAGCCTTGACATATAACCGGTTCTCCAGCAGCCTTTGGAGGACCCGCCTCACATGGACCCGGTGCTCGTCGCTGGATCTGGAGAAGATGAGGATGTCATCCAGGTAGACGAACACAAACAGGCCGATGAAATCCCGGAGGACGTCATTTATAAGGTGCTGAAAGACGGCTGAGCATTGGTCAACCCGAACGGCATAACCAGGTACTCGAAGTGGCCGTTTGGGGTACGGAAGGCTGTCTTCCACTCGTCTCCCTCCCGGATCCGGACGAGGTGGTATGCGCTGCGAAGATCCAGCTTGGTGAACCAAGTCGCCCCCTGGAGGGAGTGGAAGGCGGTGTCCATGAGGGGCAAGGTGTAGCGATCCTTCTCCGTGATGTCATTCAGGGCGCGGTAGTCAATACAAGGATGGAGGGAGCCGTCCTTCTTGCCCACAAAGAAGAATCCAGCGCCTAATGGTGATGACGAGGGATGGTGGATTCCAGCACTCAGCGATTCCTTGAGATAAGAGTTCATGGCCTCCTTCTCCGGCGCAGACAGGATGTAGAGTCGCCCAGAGGGTAAGGGTGCCCCCTGGCGGATGTTTATCGCACAGTCGTAAGGCCTGTGCGGAGGAAGAGACATCGCCTTGGACTTGCTGAATACCATACCCAGGTCGTGAAACTCCGATGGCACCAGGGTGAGATCCGGAAGCGCGGCGTCCTTGGGAGTAGGAGGAGAGGACGGGGAGCAGGCAGCGGATTGAAGGCAGGTGCTCATACAAAAGGAGCTCCAGGCAGATACTCTGGCGGACTTCCAGTCCAGGACAGGATTGTGGAGGCGGAGCCATGGGTATCCCAGAATGACGGGTGACACAGAGCTAGGTAGGACGTAGAAGGAGGTTTCCTCCCGGTGGTTCCCAGAGATGATCACAGGGACAGGGATGGTCTGATGTGTAACTTTCCCCAGGGACACATGGGAGAGGTTGACCAGGGCGAGAGGAGACTTAAGGGCTTGGCAACGGATGCCCAGTCGGGTTGCCAGGCTTTGTGAAATAAAGCTGCCCTCCGCGCCCGAATCCACCAGTGCGTGGGTGAGGTGCCCTGTGGGGTTGTGACAAAATCGGATGGGCAGCTTCAATTGAGAGAGGGGATTTAACCAATTAGCGTCCGCGAGGCCCCCTACAGTGACTCGCGGACCTCCCCGTTTGGCTTATGTGGACAAAGCTCCACCGTGTGTTGGCTGTCTCCGCAATACATACAGAGACCCAACTCACGGCGGCGTTGTTTCTCCGCTGGGGGGAGCTTTGTCCAGCCTGTCACCATCGGCTCCGACTCCTCGGAGTACCCCGGTGACGGCAACGCCAGGGGGCAAGCTTGGGACAGGTGAGACGAGGCACCTCGAGGGCGAGAAGAAGACGACTTCCGCTCCGAGGCACGCTCGCGCAACCTGTTGTCCAAGCAGATGGCTAGGGAAGTTAGGTCCGCTAAAGTCTCCGGGATGTCCCGTCCAGCCAATTCGTCCCTCAGACCAGCACTGAGACTGCGAAGGAAGATGCCGCAGAGAGAACGTTCTCCCCAGCCAACCTCCTCCGCCGCTACCCGGAAGTCGATCGCGTAGTCAGCTGCCGACCGGCTTCCCTGCTGAAGGCTGAGAAGCCGATCGACCTGAACGCTCTCTGTACGCGAATGATCAAATACTTCCAGAAACAGTCTCACGAATTGGCCATAGGTGAGGGTGGCGTAACTGGGCTTCGCCATAACGGCGTAAGCCCAGGTAAGCGCTCGCCCCTCCAAGAGGTTCCCTATGTAGGCTATCCGGCTATGGTCTGAGGGAAAGTCTCCGGGCACACAGTGAAACACGGACTCACACTGCATAATAAACCCCCGCGCTCCACCGAGCTTACCGCTAAAGCGGGCGGGGGTCGGAATGGGTGTGAGCCGAGTCGGTGCCGCCGGAGCAGGCTGGACAGCTGCTGGAGCAGCAGGAGCCACGCCACCCTGACGGGCCGGGGGGAACGGCTGTTGGGGGTCCAAGTGGTCCAATCGGTTAGTGATTATGGTTAACTGATTTAAAATCACCTGTTGTTGGTGGGCTATTAGATCCACCCAAGCCTCAAGGGTGGAAAGACGGCGTGCGAGCCCGCTGTCTGCCGAGCCGCTCTGCTGAAGCCGTACTGACATAATGCACGGCTCAGGAGACACACATGCAGGCTCAGGGTAGATTTAATAGCTTTATTTAACAACGTGTGTATGAGTGTGTGTATGCGAGATGTATATGTGTTGGTGGTGGCGTCTGCGTCAGGCACGGAGGCAGGAGGCCGTTCAGCCGGACAACCCTATGGGAGAAGCAGAGGGAGAAGGGTAACGGGCACCACACCAACACAGGAGATATGACAATGATCGTAGGCTTACTTGGTTTGGGCAGGTGGCTGGCACAGCAAGGGCGTAGCCCGGTAGACAGCGACCTGGAGCGCGTGATGCAGCAGCGAGGAGGCGGTGGCTGTAGGAAGTAGTCCGCCGCCGGGAAATCCACCTGTGCACAGGGGAGGAGACTGGAAGGAGAAGGTAAGAGATTCTTACGTGTAATCTTGCTCGTTGAAGGGGATTCCTTGCAGCAAGGGAAGCCAACGAAGACAGACGGCTTCAGGCCGAAGCCCGGGGCGAGACGGCTTAAATCCCTCGCCGCTGATGAGGCGCAGGTGTGCGTGCAGCTAGCGCCGCTGATGAGCGGCGAGGCGTGACAGTCTGCTTTGTATTGGAGCTTAAAGTTAAACGTCGACAGAGCAGCTAGCCACCTATAACTCATGGTATCCATCTTAGCAGTAGTTAAGATGTACGTCAGGGGGTTACTGTCTGTCACGACAGTAAAATGATTGCCATATAAATAGTCTGCGAACTTCTCCGTTACTGCCCACTTTAGGGCTAAAAATTCCAATTTATGGGCGGGGTAACTGGACTCACTTCTAGACAACCCCCGGCTTGCATAAGCTATGACCCTAATCTGGCCCTCCTGCTCTTGATAGAGGGCGGGAAAACTATCGGGAACGTTATCAAAACTTTCCAAAGAATGTTCCTAACTATTTATAAACGTATATTTATGAACTTATATTTATCTATATATTTATCTCCAAAATATCCCTTCCCGTTGTGAAATGAGTGTTTGTTTGTTTTTTAAAAACTTTATCGATATTTACAATTTTATTTGTGTTTTTAACACTGGGTTACAACTGCATCTTATGTTTATTTGTGTTGTCTTTGACTATATTTAAATTTGTTTGATGATCTGAAAAAAATTAAGTGTGACAAACATACAAAAAAATGAGAAATCAGGAAGGGGGAAACACTTTTTCACACCACTGGAGGTACCACCAGTGGTCACACACTTCTACCATCGCTTTATGCAGCTGTGGAGACCTCTGCTGTTAAAGTCTGCAGGTTGCATTAGAAGCCACAGCTTGACCTTGGAAATCAGTGTTTCATCATCTTGGAAGTGCTAGTCCTTCAAAAATGACTTCATGGTTGGAAAGAGGTGGAAGTCAGATAGTGCAAGTTTGGGAGACTAACGGGAGGTGAGGAAGGATTTCATAGCCACAAGGGTATGCTTCAGGCTTGACCACATACAAGCTCAAGTTGTGAACTGGGGGGGTTGTCTCACAGGAGGCGAACTTTGGTCAACATGCCACGCTTCTCAGTTTTGATGGCCGTCTACAATTTCTGCAGCACTGAAGTGTAGTAAGTCCCAGTTTTTGTGATAGATCCATTCATCCATCCATTTTCTACTGCTTTTCTGGAGGTCCAGGTCACGGAGGCAGCAGCTCAAGCAGAGAAGCCCAGACTTCCCTCTCCCCAGCCACCTGCTCCAGCTCTTCACAGAGGATACCAAGATGTTCTCAGGCTAGCTGGGAGACATAGTCTCTCCAGCGTGTCCTGGGTCTGCCCCGGGGTCTCCTCCCCATTGAATGTGCCCAAATCACGAGGGAGGCGTCCAGGAGGCATTCTGATCAGATGCCCAAACCACCTCAACTGGCTACTTTTGATGTGGAGGAGCAGCAGTTCTACTCTGAGCCTCTCCTGGATGACTGTGCTCCTCACCCTATCTCTAAGGGTGAGTCCAGCAATCCTACGAAGAAAGCTCATTTCAGCCGCTTGTATACGTGATCTCATTTTTTTGATCATTACTCAAAGCTCATGATAATAGGTGAGGGTAGGAACATAGATTGACTGGTAAATCAACAGCTTTGCTTTAGAGCTCAGCTCCCTCTTCACCACAACAGACCGGTACAACGTCCGCATCACTGCAGAGGCTGCTCTGATCCATGTATCAGTCTCATGCTCCATTCTCCCCTCACTTGTGAATGAGACCCCGAGATACATAAACTCCTCCACTTGGGGAAGGAGCTTGTCTCCAACCCGGAGAGGAAATCCACCTTTTTACGGTTGAAGACCATGAACTCGGACATGGAGGTACTGATTCTCATCCCAACCGCTTCACACTCAGTAGTAAAGCACCCCAGTAAGACCTGTAGGTCATTGTTGGATGAAGCCAACAGGACAACATCATCCACAAACAGCAGAGATGAAATCTTGTGGTCACCGAGCATGACACCCTCCAATCCTTGGCTGCGCCGAGATATCCTGTCCATAAAAATTATGAACAGGATCGGTGACAAAGGACAGCCCTGGTGGAGATCAACTCTCACTGGAAATGTGTTTGATTGGGTGTTGGCAATACGAAACAAACTTGCAACGGTCGTACAAGGACCGGATAGCTCGTAGCAACGAGCCCGAAACCCCATACTCCTACAGCACCCCCCACAAGAAACCACGAGGGACATGGTTGAATGCTTTCTCTAAGTCCACAAAACACATGTGGACTGGTTGGGCAAACTCCCACAAACCCTTGAGGATTCTCAAGAAGGTAAAGAGCAGGTCCAATGTGCCACAGCCAGGACAAAAACCACATTGCTCCTCCTGAATCCGAGATTCAACCAGCGGTGGGACTCTCCTCTCCAGTACCCTGGAATAGACCTTTCCAGGGAGGCTGAGAAGTGTGATCACTCTAAAGTTGGAACGCACCCTCCGGTCCCCCTTTTGAAAAAGAGGAACCACCACCCCGGTTTGCCATGCCAAAGGCACTATCCCCGACTTCCACGCAACATTGCAGAGGTGTGTCAACCATGACAGCCCTTCCACATCCAGGGCCTTGAGGTACTCAGGGCGAACCTCATCCACCCCCGGGGCCCGGCCACCAAAGAGTTTTTTAACCACTTCGGCAACCTCAATCCCTGTGATGGGCAAATTATCCCCCATCCTCAAGCCCTGCTTCCTCTATGGAAGGCGTTTCAGTGGGATTGAGGAGATCCTCAAAGTATTCCTTCCACCGCTTGACGATATCCCCAGTTGAAGTCACCAGCGCCCCATCCGCACTATACACAGTGTGGACAGGGAGCTGCTTCCCCCTCCTGAGCTGCCAGACAGTTTGCCAGAATCTCTTTGAGGCTGACTGAAAGTCTTGTTACATGGCCTCACCAAACTCCTCCCACACCAGAGTTTTTGCTTCCCCAACCACCCGAGCTGCACTCCACTTGGCCTACCGGTACACTTCAGCTGCTTCAGGAGTCCCACAAGCCAGCCAAGCTCAACAGGACTCCTCCTTCAGCTTGATGGCCCCCCTCACCCCTGGTGTCCAGCACTTGGTTTGGGGGTTACCACCATGAGATGCACCAACAACCTTGCAGCCACAGCTCTGGGCAGCTGCTTCAACAATGGAGGTGGAGAACATTGCCCATTCAGACTCCATGTCTCCAGACTCCCTCGGAATGTGGCTGAAGTTCTTCCGGAGGTGGGAGCTGAAGACCTCCCGGATATGGGCCTTACCCAGATGTTCCCAGCACACCCTCACTATATGTTTGGGTCTACCGGGTCTGGGTGGCGTCTGCCACTGCCATCGGATCCAACTCACCACCAGGTGGTGATCAGTTGACAGCTCTGCACCTCTCTTTACCCGAGTGTCCAAGACATGTGGCTGCAGGTCTGATGAAACGATAACGAAATCGATCATTGACCTGCGACCTGGGGTGTCCTGGTGCCAGGTACACATATGGACACCCTTATGCTTGAACACGGTGTCTGTTATGGACAAACTGGGGTTGGCAAAAAAGTCCAATAACTGAACACCACTTGGGTTCAGATTGGGCAGGCCATTCCTCCCAATCATGCCCCTCCAGGTTTCACCGTCATTGCCCACGTGTGCATTGAAGTCCCCCAGTAGGACAATGGAGTCTCCAAGAGGAACATTTTCCAGCACCCCAGTCAGAGACTCCAAAAAGGGCGGGTACTCCGAACCCAACCCGATCCCAGCCCAATGGCACAGGGAAACTACCCTTTCGTCCACCGGAGAGAACTCCAATGTTAAGGCAGCAAGCAGGGAGATATAAGAATACCCACCCCTGCCCATCGCCTCTCTCCCAGGGCAACTCCAGAATAGGCCAAGCTCCAGCCCCTTCCCAGGAAACTGGTTCCAGAATTGGAGCTGTGCACTGAGGTGAGTCCAACTATATCTCGCTAGCATCTCTCAACCTCGTGTACCAGCTCCAGCTCCTTCCCCACCAGAGAGGTGATGTTCCATGTCCCAAAAGCCAGTTTAAAAAGCCGGGGATCAGACCGCGAAGGTCTCTGCCTTCGCCTGCCACCTGACCCGCATAGCACTGAACCCCCATGGTCCCTCCTGCAGGTGGTGAGCCCACTGGAGGGCAGAGCCCGGCTGGGTTCCATGGGCAGAAACCCGGCCACCAAGCGCTAGCCATTGAGCCCCTCCCCCAGGCCTGGCTCCAGGGTGGGGCCCCAGTAACCCCATATTGGACAGGGTACACTGAATCCTTGATTTTTTGTTCATCATGGGAGTCTATTGGATCACGCTTAGTCTGGACCTTCACCCAGGACCAGTTTGTCTTGGGAGACCCTACCACAGGCAAATTGCCCCAGACAACATAGCCCCTGGGATCACTAGTACATGCAAACCCCCCACCACGATAAGGTGACAATCCATGGGGGGATTTGCGGTACCTTTTGCCAGGAAATCCATCATCAGTACTCCATGCTGGTCCCAAAAGACCACGAGCCCCCTGAAGGCTGGACATGTGCCTTCTTCAGAGGTGGTGAGTCTTAATTCTTCCATTGCTACGACTGAGCTTTTGTCTCTGTATCATAGTGATGGACCCATGTTTGATACTGCATGATTAGTCTGTCAAAGAAGTCCTCCTGGTTTTCTTGGCACATGGCCAAAAGAGCACATGACTCATTTCTGGAAAGATGTCAGCAACCGGGGAATCCATCATCCAGACTGTGATGACTCGCTCTGGGCCATTATCATCCACAGCTGCGCGCACACCGGCTCCTCGTCAGGACAGGACTAGTTAACCCCACTCAGCCTGCTGGCCTGCATGGAGCCGTCTGTCTCCCTGGCTATGAAGCGCATCTCGCGACTTCCTAGCCATCGCCTTCACGATGCTCTACCTTGCCACCTCAGTATTATCTCCCGGAGGATCTCTCCACAAACTCAAGTAAGCCAATCCCTTTACTCACCTGTTCTCCGCTACTCCCCTGTGCACAGGCGGAATCTCCCGGCGGCGGAATCGTCTCCCTCAGCAGCGGTTTCCACCCTTTCCTCTCCACCATCTCCACGACTGCAACGACGCTGGGACAGTGGGCGCTGTCTACCTGGCCAACGGGTGATCACCATCTGCCTGGAACAAGTAAGCCACAGTTACACCTAAGCGTGAGCCCAGCTAGCTCCTTGCTAACTGTGTGTCTTGCTCTGTCCATAGGGTTGCCAGGCTGCATGGCGCTCTGCTCCCTCCCAGCAGCTCGGAGTCTCCAGCCAGCACACACATACACAACATAACACATTCACGCATCCACACACGATACACTGGGTCAATAAAGATAATTGAATCCATTTCTGAGTCCGTGTCTGTTCCCTGAGTCAGCCATTATGTCACAGACAACTTCCGCATGTACAAATAGTCATGGATGCCCAGGGCGTCATACAAGCCAGGACTGCCACTGTCAGTTAGAGTATATTAAGAGAGAAGGCATAACATTAGCATTTAATGTCCTGACATTTGGCCTGCAACTCAGCCCCTATAGCAAAGGAAAAGTCACCTATTATAACAATACTTTTTAACGTTTATAAACATGCCCCTGTCAAAAAACAGAACACAAAGACAATCAGTCTGCTAATTCAGAGTTCAATTATAGAGCTCTATCATTCACCAATGCTATCTCAGTATCTCACCATATCAGTCATGTGAAGCAGAAGAGCCCTGACCAAACAACAGCTTCAGTCTGGGGTCAATTATATTGCAAACAGCATAGTGATCTATGGTTTTGTCCAGGGCACTTTTTAATTTCAGTAAATGCTTGAATTCAACTTGAGTTTTCCATGTTATGGGTGACGAAACCTATGATTTCTCAGTCTGAGCAGCACCTCTTACACATGCAGGTTTTTTTCTTTAACGTACAGCTCCAGAAAAAATTAAGAGGCCAAAGAGACCACTGCAAATTTGTCACTTTATCTGGTTTTACTATTTATATGTATGTGTTTGAGTAAAATGAAAATTTTTGTTTATTCCCTAACCAACTGAAAACAATTCACCAAAATTCTAAGTCAGGATATCATCATTTAGAGCATTTATTTAAAGTAAATGACAACTGGCCAAAACAACAAAAATGTAAATGAAATTTTTGCATTTGCAAATGCAAAGACATTGCTTGTAGATGGGCTTTTTGATGTACTTTTCAACAAGAATGATCATTCTTAAATACTACAATACTTAAGTTTTAACTTAGGAAAAATTCAAATCTGTATCTGTCTAACAACTCTGACTTGTATTTCACAGCAGTCATGCATCTTACCATGCTTAGATCACCTAATCAGTACCTCCTTAAGTAGACTGAGGTGTCTTTGTGTTGGAATTCAACCGATACTCAAATTGAATGGCTGCCAGACATGTAGAGATGCTAATTTAGGAAAGATTTTGTAGTGGTCTCTTGATTATTTTCCAGAGCTGTAGTTTGGCGAAACACTGGAGAACTGTGACCTTAAAAAAAACAGTTTACTCAACAGAAGTGATGTTAGTTTCTCTGCTACTCATTTATTTCTGAGCTCACTGACTGAACTAATACTTTTGACATTGTTTGATCCTTCACAAGTGTCAGACATTATGGTTGCCCTTTCTTAGTCAATGCAGTGACTAGCTTAGTTTCATGACATTTGATATTTTTTCTGTGCAAACTTATCATCACTTGTATAAGACAGTCATTTCTTTCAGCTGCTCCCTTTCAGGGTCACTACAGGATATCATCACCTAATGTTGCAATGATCCGCATGTCAATTTGACAAGGATTTTTTACACGGAATGCCCTTCCTAACACAACCCTGCCCATTTATTCAGGTGTGGGACCGGCATATAAGGAGTAACCATGTAGCTGGGTAACCAACTTTCCTTCCTCCATTCTGTTATGTTGAGCACCAAGCTAGGAGGTAGGCAGCACCGTTTTATATGGTCTTTGGTATGACCCCGGCCGAGACATGAACCAACGACCTCCCGGTTGTGTGGCAGATGCTCCAACTAGGCCACAACTCCAGTTCAAGACAGTCAATAAATATATACTCTGTAAATAATTATTATTTTGATTATTTTCTGAATTGAAATATTTAAACTTGAATACAAAGTAAGTATGTGGGTTAATTACCTCCGCCAAGGAGGTTATGTTTTCATCGGCGTTGGTTTGTCTGTCTGTCTGTCTGTTTGTTAGCAACATAACTCAAAAAGTTATGGACGGATTTTCATGAAATTTTCACAGATTGTCAGAAATGGGGTATCCTACAGATGATTACATTTTGGTGGTGATCCGGATCAACGTCCACAAGAAAACCGCCATTACGGAAAATGTGATTTTCGTGAATAACTACTGAACAACTAATCCTATCATTGTCAATCCAATTGCTAGTCATATGTTTTCATGGTCAAGAAATCTGAAAACGTACACACAAACACTGTATGGGGGGAACTGTGGCGCTTGGCGGAGGTCTGCGCTCTCCGAGTGCTTTTCTAGTTATTATACTGTGATATCCCTAATGTGTACTAGCATGAAATTTCAGTGCTCCAAAGTTGTATAAATGAGTGGCTGTGGTGAAGTATGGCACATGTACACTCAGTCTACTGGAGGGAGCAGTGATTCTGCTTTCTCCACTCTGTCTTTTCCCTTGAGTGATATATGGTAAAGAAAGAAATAAGCACTTGCTTTTTCTGTCATCCCTTTCTTTCTCCTCCTCTGGCATAGATAAACAATGCAAGTGACAGTCTCTCATCACTCAAGAGGCCGAATCTCTGGCCCTGACCCGATAACATCAAGAGTGTGTGTCACCTGTCAAGTGGCTTCTGTCACACTTCAGTTGGAACTCAAAAACATCTCTCTCGCTCTCTCTCTCTCTCTCTCTCTCTCTCGCTCTCTCTCTCTCTCGCTCTCTCTCGCTCTCTCCTTCTCTCTCTCTCGGCATACAAGCACAGGCCTCTTTAGGCATGAGTGGAATTGAGAGTAGTGAAGGAGGGGAGGGTTGGTGCTTGTGAAGGTATGCCAGGAAATTGAGAAAGAAGAAGGGGGAGGCGTAACAACCCAAATGAGAAGGACTTGTGCAGACACTGTGAAACCATATTTTGTAGGCTCCGCTAGTCTCATTCTCATGTTAAGAACAGGCAGGGTGATCTGAGAACGCAATTATTTTCACCTATAAAAGGCAACATATGCCAAGATCATAAAAGTTCTTATTGGACAGTAATTTATTAAAGGAAGTCACAGAAATGGAAAGAGGCAGGGCACGAGCCATAATACAAAGGTGCTGCTCTGCTTCTTATTAAGGCCAGAATATCAGTGAAATTGAATACTCCAGCTGCCAGATAGCAGTGGGATAGGTGAACTAAACAGAAAGATGCCTTCTCTTTATAAGATCCTGAGGAATGGAAAATTTTACTGCATCATATCAACATGAAATTCTCAATTAATTCTCATTTACTGTAAACTTACATGCATAATTCATCGGGCAGGACAAATTAATGTATTATCACACAATAATGCAACATCTCATTTAACAGTGACAATTTTTTGAAAAAAAACAAAACAACGGAATGCTCGTGTGCGGGTATTGTTTCCATCGGACAGTCTATAGTGCAACTCAGAATACAGAAGTTCAGCCCAATTCATGTTGCAAACTCCTTATTTTATTTAAATCTGGGTGTTTAAATCAGTTTGCTGGAGTATTGCTGTCACAATATGTGGACATTTAGACCATATCAATGCAAAATCCAACTATCAAAACGTAACTATTATTTCCAGTCAGACAGTCTATGATGCAACTCATAAACAGACTTGTGAAAAGCCCAGTTTGTGGCACAGACTCCTCATCTTGTTTAGTTCTAGTTGTTCAGGCTGGTTCGCTGGAGTTTTGCTGTCGTGCATGTGGACTATGTTGTGTACGTCCCAGTCTAAGCACTGGAGAGAAAAGGGGAGGCCGCTGGAAGAGGAGGGGAAGGCTGTGCAGGCCTCTGCTGCTGCAGGACCCAACAGCTGGTGGCTCTGGAGTTTGGAACCGGCTTGTGGACCATGCTGATCTGGTGGTTTGTCTCTTTGAAGATGGGAGCTGCTCTGCGATCCAAGCAGCGAAGCTGAGAAGGGCACGTTTGCCATGAAAATCAGATCTGAAAGGCGCTGACAGTTAGGCTAAAGGTTAACAACTAAGCTAGGGGCTGGCTCCAGGTGAGCGCCACTTCCATCAGTTCCGTTCGCAGGCATCCGCTTCCTAAGAACGGACTGGACTGCCTACTACTGGAGCTCACATCCAAGGGAGAGGTAAGATGCAACTGGTGTGACAACGGGTGTGGTGGTGCTAAATTGGTCACTGGTTGTTTTCACATACTGTACAGTGGAGAAAATAAGTATTGAACACGTCAACATTTTTCTCATTAAACACATTTCTGATGGAGCCATTGACCTGAGATTTTCACCAGATATCAGTAACAACCCAAGTAATCCATAAATACAAAGAAATCAAGGCAACTGTGTTCACAAAACAAGTTA
Organism: Pholidichthys leucotaenia; assembly: GCA_020510985.1. Lineage (NCBI taxonomy): Eukaryota > Metazoa > Chordata > Actinopteri > Cichliformes > Pholidichthyidae > Pholidichthys > Pholidichthys leucotaenia. Next base: position 335,403,610 of record CM035837.1, on the reverse strand, counting down.
TATTTAATAAAGTGGAATAACACAGGGAATAAGTATTAACACGCTTGGTGAAATTAATTTAATATTTAGTAGAAAAGCCTTTGTTAGTAATAACAGCTTCCAGACGCCTCCTGTATGGAGAAACTAGACGCAGGCATTGCTCAGGAGTGATTTTAGCCCATTCTTCCACACAAACTGTCTTCAAATCTTGAAAGTTCTGTGGGTGTCTTCTATGAACTCTGATCTTCAGTTCATTCCATATATTTTCAATTGGATTCAGGTCAGGTGACTGACTGGGCCATTCTAGCAGCTTTATTTTCCTTCTCTGGAGCCAGCTGAGAGTTTCCTTGGCTGTGTGTTTCGGATCATTGTCTTGCTGAAATGTCCACCTTTGTTTCATCTTCAGCATCTTGGCAGATGGCAACAGGTGTCTCTGTACATTTGTCCATTCATCTTTCTTCAATTATATGAAGTCTGCCTGTACCATGTGCTGAACAAACACCTCCACACCATGATGCTCCCACCTCCAAATCTCATTGTTGGTATGGTGTTTTTGGGCTGATGTGCAGTGCCATTTCTCCTCCAAACATGCTGTGTGTTGTGGCATCCAAAAAGTTCAACTTTGGTTTCATCTGACCAAACTATATTCTCCCAGTATTTTACTGGCTTGCCCAAATGTTGTGCAGCAAACTTTAAAGAAGCTTCAACATGCCTTTTCTTCAGCAATGGAGTCTTTCTTTCAAAGGTCTTTCTATTATTATTAAGTGAAGTGTCAATACAACATACAATACAAAGTATTGGAAATTTTCATTTTTGTTTTTACCAAACAGCGCAAAAATAGTATTTAAAACTAACAAATGTGCATGCTTCAAAAACAAAACAAACAAAAAAACCCCAGAAAAAAATAACAACAAAAAAATTTAAGTAAACAATAATAATAATAATAAAAATACAAAAAGAGAAAAATTGTGTGTGTGAGGTGGGGGTGGAGTGAGGGGGATATGAGCTACTCAGGAGCTATAGTCGTGGGTCTTTCAAAGAAATCGAGAAACGGGCACCACAATTTATAGAATTTATTTTCAGAGCCGCGAACTGTATATCTGATTTTTTCTAAATCCATACAGGACATTATATCTTTTATCCACTGAACATGTGAAGGGGGCGAAGAGTCTTTCCGCTTCAATAATACAGCACGTCTGGCCAATAATAATGAAAATTTGAATACTTTTAATTTGGAATTTAGCAAGTCAAGTTCTGGAGCCACACCAAAAATGGCGCATAATGGATCAGGTATGACGGCACATGGGGAGAGCATAATTGTGTAACATCTTAGACAAGAACAAAGAGCAGAGGTTCCCTGGTGAGATAACAGGGAGGTGTGAAGGATGAATGCAGTGTGACCTTTTGTGTGTTAGAAACTTCTAGAGGACTGGTAAAGGATTAAGGAAGTGAATGCAATGTGACCTTTTGTGTGTTAGAAGCTTCTAGAGCAGGGGTGCTCACACTTTTTCAGCATGCGAGCTACTTATAAAACAACCAAGTCAAAATGATCTACCGACTACAACAATGCAAAACATATAATTATTTTCAAATGTATTAAGGATTCTTTGTATGTACAATGTATGTTGATGTACCTTGCATAACTGAATAAGCCAATATTGCACAACACACATAATAAATAACTATTAACATTTTTTGTTATTACCTGAGTTTACTTTGATGACTTGCACTGAATTGAATCAGCCAGGGATGCATAGTCCGGACAGTAGGTGCTGACAGCCAGCCTCAAGCACATTTCCAAATGTTCATCAGTCATGGTGGAATGGTATTTGGACTTAATGATCTTCATGTAGGAAAAGGCTGACTCACATAAATAAGTGGAGCCGAATAATGCAGTCAAGGAGGTAGCACATTTCCTCATGTTGGGGTACTTTTCCTCTGTGAGTAAGTTCCAGAACTGTCCATGAGCTCTCGACTTCAGCTCAATGTCGGTTTGTAGAGTCAAAATCTCATCTTCCACTCCAGAAGAGTTCAAGTGAAACAGTGCTGCAATGTTTGATGCTGCTTCAACGCTTCAACGAATGCTTCTTTTACCATCTCTCCGTCTTGGAAGGACTTATTGTTTTTAACGATGGCGTGACTCACCCGGAACGATGCTTCGGTGGCGGCTTTCGTTTTTGACGTTTGTTGAGTGAAAAATGACTGCTGTCCGGACAACTGGGATTTTAGTTCCTCCACCTTTCTCTTTCTCAGCTGGCTTTTTGGCGGAAAGTCGATGTCGTATTTTCCATGAACAGTCCGAAAATGCCGCTCCACATTTCCCTTCTTTGGTATTGCGATGGTAGACTGGCAGATGAGGCAAACGCACTTCGAAAATGACATCATGAAAAAAAAGTCCACCTCCCATTCCGTATGAAAGTGATATGTTTTTGCCTTCTTACTTGGTCCAGCTTTCTCACTCATTTTGATCACCATATGTTTTAGCAAGGGCTTAAAATCTGAGGTAATTCGCTGACTAGCTTGTAAGTTTTGCTGCGCTTAGCGCCGTTGTTTATGCATGAGCGGTGACCTAAAGGTCAAAATTCAGCTGTCATCTGAATGGTTGCCCTGTATGTCAATCAAGTGACGGGATGTTTGATAGGCTGACAAATATTTTTTTTAATGTCACGCTGCGATCGACCAGTACTACCTCCGCGATCGACCAGTAGATCGCGATCGACGTTATGAGCACCCCTGTTCTAGAGGAATGCCATGCTATTTAAGAGAAGAGTCTCCGCTGAGTTGTCATTCTGTCTATGCTTCTTGTGTGAGATGTGTAATAAATCGTCTGAGTCAAATCCGCCTCGTTATTTACACGCTCCACACAGGTTTGATTTGATATTGCAGGACTTCAAACATAGTGATAAAAACAGAATGCCAAAAATTTATCAATGAAGGGCAGGACCAGTACATGTGAAGCAAAGTGTCAGAAGTGTTACCACACTTTTCACAAGTTGGGTCTATATCCGAGTAAATACGTGCTAACTTAACCTTGGACAGGTGCACCCGGTGCACGATCTTAAATTGAATAAGAGCGTGATGAGCACACATTGATGCAGTGTGAACCTGGCCAAGAATAGAGTCCCACAGTTCATCAGTAAAAGTAAAATTAAGATCTTGTTCCCAATTTGATTTAATAGCGGCCAGAGGAGAACATTGTAAATTTGAAATTAAATTATATAAAACTGATATTACCTCCTTAGAAGTTGGTTTAACTAATAAAAAATCATCTAGAGAATTATCAGAAGGTTTTTGAGGGAATTGTTTTGTCATAGTTTGCACATAGTGTCTGACCTGGAGAAAGCGGAAAAAATGTGTAGAAGAGATGTCAAATTTAGTGGAAAGTTGAGAAAAACTTGCAAATTGTCCATCAAAATATAAATCCGCAAATGATTTTAAAGCTTTTCTGTGCCATATATGAAATGCACTATCAGTAGTTGATGGGGTAAATAAATGATTTGCAGCAATTGGACTTCTAATGGAAAAAGACTGAAGACCGAAATTTTTCCTGAATTGAGACCAAATTCTAAGAGACTGACGAACTACTTTGTTATTACCTGGTGTAGACAAGGCAAGGGGAAGTGGTGAACCTAAAATTGCCGGTAGGGAGGTTTGATTGTCCACATGTGACTCCATAAGGATCCAAATGGGTGATTTGGGTTCCAGGTAGAAATGTTTCCAATATAACATGTACCTGATATTTGCTGCCCAGTAGTAATATTGAAAGTCAGGCAGAGCCATGCCACCCACTGATTTAGGTCTTTGAAGAAAAACTTTCCTCAGTCTCGGATGTTTACCATTCCAAATAAATGAGGTAATCAGAGAGTCCAAAGACTTAAAAAGGATTTAGGAATAAAAATGGGGAGACACTGAAACAAATATAAAAACTTTGGAAGTAGCATCATTTTTACAGAGTTGATTCTGCCAATTAAGGACAAGGATAATGGGGACCATTTGGAAAGTATTTGCTTGCACTGGTCAAATAAGGGGAGAAAATTATTTTTAAACAAGTGATTAAATTGTTTAGTGACACATATCCCAAGATAATTAAAATGATCAGTAACAACCTAGAAAGGAAAATTTTCGAGATCCTGAACTCAAATCTTTTCATTAATCGGAAACAAGTCACTCTTATTGAAACTAATTTTATAACCAGAAAACCTACTAAAACTATCCAAAATGTTGAGTATAGCAGGTAAGGAAGTAAGTGGGTTGGAGAGAAATAATAAAAGATCGTCGGCATAGAGTGAAACCCTATGCTCAATGCCACCCCTACGAATGCCTAGAAAGTCCCGGCTCCCACGGATTGCAATAGCTAACGGCTCAATTGCCAAGGCAAAGAGCAACGGGCTCAAAGGACAGCCTTGCCTCGTACCACGGTAAAGCCTAAAATAGTCAGAATAGTGACAATTGGTTAACACTGAAGCTAAAGGACTAGCATAGAGAAGTTTAACCCAGGAACAGAAGGAAGGACCAAAACCAAACCTCTCCAAAGTAAAAAACAAATACTCCCACTCAACCCTATCGAATGCCTTTTCAGCATCCAAAACTAATAAGACATTCTGGTATGTTATGGTGAGGAGTGTAAGTAATATTAAAAAGCCGCCGCAAGTTAAAGAAAGAATGGTGATTTTTAATGAAACCGGTTTGGTCCTGTGAAATTATAAAAGGAAGAATCTTTTCCAACCTTGAAGCTAACAACTTTGACAGAATTTTAACATCGGTATTTAACAAGGAAATAGGCCTGTAAGAAGCACAATCAACAGGGTCCTTGCTTTTTTAAGCAACACAGTGATACAGGCCTGGTAACATGAAGGAGGAAGTGTACCAGAGTCAAGCGACTGTAAAAACTTGGCAAAGGAAAGGGGCAAGGTCGTCAGAGAATTTTTTGAAAAAAATCAGCGGAAAACCCATCAGGTCCTGGAGATTTTCCTGATTGCATTGACGATATTGCCAGCTGAATTTCTTCTTTTGTGATGGGAGCTTCTAGAATTTGCCGAGATTCTGAGGAAATCGAAGGGATATCAATTGACTCAAAGAAGTCTTGCAGATCCTTTAAATTTGTTGTGCATTCTGAGGTATATAATTTGGAATAAAATGACCTGAATATATCATTAATCACTTGTTGATCAGATGTCACATCACCTTTACCTGTCCTAACTCCAGTAATAATTTGCTTAGCTCTAATACCACGCAGTTGATTAGCTAGAAGTTTACCGGTCTTTTCGCCATGTTCATAAAATTCACTCTTGGTCCTTATTAAACAACCTTCAATTTGTCGAGTGGAGAGTAAATTAAGTTTAGTTTGTAATGTCAAACGTTCCTTGTATAGAGCGGGTGATGGAGATTGAGCATATTGCCTGTCAATGTCCAAGATTTGATCTAAAATAGCCTTCTGTTCCTGTATTGTGGATCGTCTTTTAAATGCTTCCAATGAAATAATTTCTCCCCTAAGAAATGCCTCCATGGCCTCCCATATCGTTTTGTTTGGCATACCAGGAGTTTTATTTTCTTTCAAAAAAAACTTAATTTTAGAAGAAATATTCGCAACCAGTTTTTCATCTGTAAGTAATAATGGATCCAGTCTCCAGTGCTTTCTCATGGAGTCACATCCATGGAGGATCATTTTAAGTACAAGAGGGGCATGATCAGAAACCGAGATGCTATCATAACTGCAAGAGCTAAGGTTATTAATTAATAAATTGTCAACAAAAAAATAATCTATTCTGGTATAAGTATGGTGTATGTGAGAGAAGAAAGAATAGTCCCTGCCGTTAGGATGTAAAAAACACCAAGGGTCTGTAAGGCTATATTCCTCAAGAAAAGACTTGACATAGGTTGCAGATTTGTTAAGACTAGCAGGTTTTGAGGATGAGCGGTCTAAGATCGGATCCATATACAAATTAAAGTCACCCCCAAGAATTAGAGAATGAGTATTTAAGTCTAGGAGCTGCGAAAAAAGGTTGCGAAAAAAGTGTACATCGTCAAAGTTTGGCGCATACAGATTAGCCAAGGTGACATGTTTATTGCCAAGTTTACCTGATACTATTACAAATCGTCCATTTTTATCTAATACAACATTAGAGGGAGTAAATGGGATACACTGTATTTCGATCAATAAGAATAGCGGCGCCCCTGGCCTTAGCTTTACAATTTGAATGAAAAAATTGTCCTGACCAACATTTTGACAAGCGCAAGTGGTCAGAATCCTGCAAATGGGTTTCCTGCAAAAACAGTACCCCAGGCTTAAATTGCTTTAGATGTGACATGACTCTCTTTCATTTAATTGGATGGTTCAACCCCTTCACATTCCAGCTTACCAAAGTAAGATTACTATTCATTCAAAAAGTAAAATTTATATATTGTGTTGTGTAGCCCAAGAAGGGATGGGGTGAAGTACTGGTAGGAATGGGGGAAAAAAGGGGGGGTGTTAATAAATCGATAACATAAAAAAAATAAAACACCATGAAAAAAAAAAGCGACAACCAAACCTATAACAACACTCCAGCCAGTTGCATAGAACAGCAACCGCTCCATCTCCTGCTCTATTCTTATCCTAACAAAATACTCCCATACAACTGGCTTCAATCTTGCATAGTGTGAACATTTTACCCTAAACTAAAAAAAAATAAAAAATTAAGTAAACAACAACGTATAGGGAGCAAATTTTACCTTGTTTTGAACACCTAAAAATGCATCAATGTCCAGTCAGTGCAGCAATGAAGTAATAATCAAGTAGTCCAGTGTGACAGTTGGTCAACCCAGGAATGTCCAGTTCAGGGCAGAGATCGCTGGTTTCTCTCCATGGTTTTCATGAAGTGGGTGGCCTCCGAGACGGACGCCAGCCACTGGTTTTTGCCGTCTGGAAGAGTTATCCGGAGCCTGACGGGGAAGAGAAGAGAAGGACGAAAACCTCTCTTGTACAACTCGGACATAACCTCCTTGTATTTGGCTTGTTGCTTCTGAACGTCGGCATTATAATCCTCGTAGAACTGAAGTTTATGTCCACGATATTCCAAAGTCCCATGGCGTCTCCGCGCTTCTCTCATCACCAAATCTTTGGTCCGAAACTGGTGGAAACAAATAATGACAGCACGCGGCTTCCCGTTCAGATCCGGCTTGGGCATGAGGCTGCGGTGGGCTCTATCCAGCTCTAGGGGCGATGGCAAAGTTTGTGTGCCAAAAACGTCCACCAACAGCCGAGAAAAAAAGTCAGATGGCCGTGGACCCACATCAAAGGACTCCGGCAGACCCACCAGACGAATATTCAGCCTCCTGCTTCTTCCCTCCAGGTCAGAAAGTTTGTTTTTCAAAAGCTTGTTCTCCTCCTGTATTGACTCACATGTAGCTTCAAGCGTCGCTAGGCACTGGCTGACGTCCTCCGCGTTACTTTCAAGGTCGCCAATGCGTTGCTCCTGGTTAGCAACATCTGCTTGAATCTTGTCCAGCTTGCCATTAATAACATCAAATGAAGCTTTAAAGTCAGCAGCTATGGACATTCTGTGTTGCTCAAGCAAGGCAACAAGTGCAGGGTTAAGGCCTATGTTAGCATCCTTGGCTAAGCTGGTGTTAGCATTGTTCACTGCTGCCTCCCTTTCAGTCTGCTTTCTTGTTTTGGACATATTTCTCAACTCAAAACAGATCCCGCACGTATTAAACGTCCAAAACGTTGATAGCTTACAGCAAAGTAGGGTTTAAAAAGTAAGACTGAAAAAAAATATAGCAGGAGCCAGCAACACACACACCTACTCCATTGCCAGCACACCTCTGAAACAGAGGTTTGACAGGAGCAATGGAGTCTTGCGAGGTGAGTGGGCATAGAGCCCATGTCGGCTGAGTGCATTACTTATTGTTTTCTTTGAAACAGCAGTACCTGCTAACTCCAGGTCTTTCTAGAGCTCTCCATGAGTGGTCTTTGGCTCTTGGATAATGCTTCTGATAATTCTTTTGACTCCTCTGTCAGATATCTTGCGGGGAGCTCCTGGTCGTGGCCGGCTTATGGTACAATGATGTTCTTTCCACTTCTGAATGATGGCTTCAACAGTGCTCACTGGAACATTCAGCAGTTTAGAAATGTGCCTGTAACCAATGCCATCATTATGTTTTGCAACAAAAAGGTTGTGAAGGTCTAGAGAGAGCCCTTTGCTTTTACCCATCATGAGTTCTTTGTGGTATGACACTCTGATATTCACAGACCTTTTCAAAGGCTATCAGTTGGGACTTAACCAGATGAAATTAGTTTACACTGATGGGGGATGGGATGGCTTCCTAAATTCTGATGGCTTTTCAGGTTCAGGTCACTTTATTTGTACCCGTAGGTAGATTTGTTTTGCAGTCTGGTGACAACCATATTTACAAGCCACTAATTACATTCAACATAGACACAAACACAGGCACACATGAAGCTGACTATCAACATGATAAAAATACTGAAGGCTCCATCAAACAGGGTATAAAAAGACAAAGAGATGAGGGAGAAACCAGAGGTAAGAGAGAGGGGTCATATTAAAGTTAAAAGTTAAAAACTAGTCAGAGGTTAAAAAACTCAAAGGTCTAAAACCCAATAAAATATTTAGAACCCAAGTGACATCATACAAAATAAGTAAATATAAAATATGTACAATATATTTTTATAGCTTGTTCAACTCTTTGACAGCAGCAGGGACAAAGCTGTTTTTGTAGCGCTGGGTTTTACTTTTTGGGACAGCAAACCTCCGTCTAGAGGGAAGAAGCTGAAAGTTGCAGTGCAAAGGGTGGGAGTCATCATTTAAAATGGAGGCAGCCATCCTCTGTCCTTGTCTGGTGTACAGGGATGTCAGGCTCAGCTGTGACTCACCAAGCAAACAACTGGACCATCTCAGTACCTGATCCAAGGATTTCCTCTGTTTCAGTTTTATCTGACCAAACCATGACACTAAAGAAAAGGATAAAACAGATTCAACTAGAAAAGCACTCGGAGAGCGCAGACCTCCGCCAAGCGCCACAATTCCCCCCATACAGTGTTTGTGTGTACGTTTTCAGATTCCTTGAGCATGTAAACATATGACTAGCAATTGGATTCACAATGATTATTTGTTTATTTGACAGGGACAGTGCAATAAACACACAATTAATCAATGACAATCAATCTGATAGTGATAGGATTAGTGGTTCAGTAGTAAAAGCATTGCCTCCTTGGCGGAGGTAATAAATTGAAGTGTTGCTGTTGTGTCCATCTCCTCCACTGACGGATGCAAATTGGGTAGACAGGTTGCCGTGGGTTTTATATTATATTATGTTGGGGTTTCGCTCCGCGGCAAACGAGAATTTAGAAGCTTCGCCGGCAGAGAGCTCGTTATTGCGCAGCGCGTATGGCTGGCCGGTGAATTTCTGCCAAATGCGCAGCTCCTATGGCTGGCCGGGGAATTTCTGCCATCACTTTTAGCATTAGAGTGACACATATCAGGCGCAGCATTACTGGCGCCGGGATTCCTCTCTGTTGCGGAGCCGCAGGACAAAAGAAGGTGCGATAATGGTTGCCGTGGGTTTTATTGGGTTTGCGGTCCGCGGAAAAAAGAGGATTTGGAAGCCTCCCCCGGCAGAGAGCTGGTTTTTGCGCAGCCCCTATGGCTGGCCGGGGAATTTCTGCCAAATAATCCGGCGCCGGACAGCTGCCCGTGTCAGCTTTTGCAGCGTAGTGCAAACACAGGCACTCTGGTGAGCCCTGTTTTCTGTGTGCTTTTGTGCCTAAAACTTTGAAGAAGGCGGAGTTTGTGTTCATCAGACACGACGACCAGCGCCCTCTATTGCGCCTGCGCACATGTTGAAAATGGCTGTATGTCACAGTGTTGAAAAATGCTTTAAAAAATTCCTGTATCCAGACGGTGAACCGGATCACCCCCAAAATTTAATCAGTTCTTCCTTGTACCATTTCCAACAACGCCTGAAAGTTTCATGGAAATCCGTCCAAGACTTTTTGAGTTATCTTGCTAACCAACAGACAAACAGACAGACAGACAGACAGACAGACAAACACACAAACTCCGGCAAAAACATAACCTCCTCCTGGCCTTTTCGGCCTGGCGGAGGTAATAGAAGCCCGATAAAACATTGTCATTATGGTTCGGTCAATTTGGAAGCGTGCAAGTTTCCTCAAACAATGCAAATTTTGCTGACCCTTTTTGCACACCCTTTCACAGTTCACTTCAAAGTTTAAATTACTATCAATAATTGTCCCAAGATATTTGTACGATTGTACACATTCGGTGGTCTGGCCTTTTAGTATGGTGACTTTGTGCCTGGGAGTTTTCCTCCTAAAGTCAATAATCATATCTTTCGTTTTTGTTGTATTCAGCTGCAGGTAGGAATCCTCACACCAGTGAACAAAATCATCAACTACTGGGCCATGGCCACTGTCACTATCCTGGAGGAGACTGACAATGACTGAGTCATCAGCATACTTTATAATGTGTCTGTTGTCATGACTGCTCCGGCACATGTTTGTGTACAGGATGAAGAGTAGTGGTGACAACACACACCCCTGAGGAGAGCCAGTAGAAGAGCACTTTAGGTCAGACAATGTACCATTGACCCTTACTCTCTGCGTTCTGTTGGTTAAGAAATCCAGAATCCAACCCATCAGATTATTGCTCAAATCAAATTGTTGCAGGAGCCTTTCAACTAAAATATGAGGTTGGATTGTATTAAAGGCGGAAGAAAAGTCCACAAATAAAAGCCTGGTGTGTGTCCCATTAAAATCCAGATGTTTAAAAAGCATGTTAAACATAGTGACAGTGGCATCCTCCACTCCTCTGTGAGGCCTATAGGCAAACTGCAGAGGATCCAATGCATGTTTAGTCTGCCTTAGGACCTCACATCTGACCAGTTTTTCAAAAATTTTCATTAAAATTGAAGTCAAAGCAACTGGTCTAAAGTCGTTTACCGTTTTAGGACAGCTGGATTTTGGAACGGGAACAACCACGGCATCTTTCCAGATCTTAGGCACATGTTGTGTCTGTAAGGACTTATTGAAAATGTAATGAAATATAGGACTCAGTTCATGTGCACAGGACTTTACCAGGCGCCCACATATATTATCAGGGCCCTGACTTTTGTTCACTTTTACAGCGCAGAACTCCCTTTTAACATCCTGCACCTCAATATTAAAGTGCTGATTGTCTTTGAGTTTCTGTTTCAAATCTTGGATTTCTGTACTGAAATCAAAGGAGTCAAAACGACCATAAAAACAATTAAGAGCATTAGCCAGCTCTGTGTCTGAATTAAAACCATCTAAAAACACATGATTACTGCGCTCTGTGCTCTGAAGGCCTGCAATAGTTTTCATACTGGCCCAGGCTGAACCAAGTTTATTTGCTGCCATCTTGCTTTCCAACTCTGATTTATAATTCTGTTTTGCTCTTAAAATTTCGGACTTCAGCTCCTTAGTGGCAACCTGTAGCTCAGAAACAGACCCCTGTTTAAAGGCAAGTGCTTTCCTCTGTAAGCAGGATTTAACTGATTTAGTAACCCATGGTTTGTTGTTGGGATATATTTTGACACGTTTACGAGGAACAATCTTATTTTGACAGTAAGCCATGTATGAGCATGTGAGCTCAGCCAGAGAGTCCAAATCATCCCCGCAGGCCATTATGAACATCTTCCAGTCTGTACAGTCAAAGCATTCCTGGAGGCTGTGCTCTGAATCTTCTGTCCACACATCAATGTCTCTCATCTCCACCTTGCCTCTTCTGAGAGCAGTTTTATACGTGGGCAGCAAATGTACACAGTTGTGATCTGAGGATCCTAAAGTAGGAAGGGGGAGTGATTTATAGGCCCTCTCTATGGATCCATAACACAGGTCCAATGTCTTTTTTCGCCTGGTTGGACAGGAGACATACTGATAAAAGTTTTTAAGTGTCTTCTTTAAAGAAACATGGTTAAAATCCCCAAGAATGAAGTTTGGCGCCTCTGGAGAAATTGATTGCAGCTGCTGGATCACATCAAAGATGGTTCTGGAGGCGGAGTCAGCGTCTGCCCTCGGGTGAATGTACACAGTTGTGATGAAAAGTTGGGGAAACTCGCGAGGCAAATAAAAGGGGCGTAGTGACACAGACAGCAGCTCCACATCGGGTGTACAGATGCACTCTCTGACCGTGACAGATGTGCAGTACTGCTTATTAATGTATAAACATACTCCGCCCCCCCTGACGCTTCCCCGTTACCTCTTCCTGCCGATCCGAGTGCAGCGGGGCTCCAAAGCCGTCAATCCACAGGTCTGCATCTCGATCATGCACAGTAAGCCAAGATTCAGTGAAAGCCATGACGCAGCAGTTCTTAAAATCCTTCTGGTAGCGTACGTTCCCTTGAATTTCATCCACCTTGTTTCTCACAGACTGTGCATTCCCAAAAATTATCGAAGGAAGAGGAATGTTACCAAACTGACGTCTCCTAAGGCGCAATTTCACACCTCCACGCCTTCCACGCTTCCTTCTGCTGTCTCTCCCGTCTCTCTTTTCACCGCTGTGTCCATCTCTCAAAATAAAGTCCGGCAGTTGCAGCTTAGGCTCAATCACAGCCGTTGAATCAGCCGTATTTAAATGCAGCAACACGTCCCTGGAATATTGTATTCTGCCTGCTATTCTGCCCGCCATGGAGCCGAACGCGTTTACTTCAGGGACAAAGAGCCAGAGCACAGAAAGCAGCAGTGCGAGAAAGGAGAATAAATCCATGTTGTAGATACCAGGGAGCTCTTCGCCATATATTCCACACCCCCTCCAAGGCAGAAACGACACAGAGGATTTTATAAAAACGTATAAAAGTACAAAAACACACACACACACACGCACACACACACACACACACACACGCACTATTTCACCAGCTGCCGGTCGCTGCGTGCGCATGCGCCCAACATGCGCACGCATGTTGGGCTGGTTTCTTGGCTTTCTATGCCTTTTTGCTCCTCTTTTTCTCTATATGTTCAATACTTATTCCCTGTGTCATTTCACTTTATTAAATGTAACTTGTTTTGTGAACACAGTTGCCTTGATTTCTTTGTATGTATGGATTACTTGGGTTGTTACTGATATCTGGTGATATCTCAGGTCAATGACTCCATCAGAAATATGTTTACTGAGAAAAATGTTTGTGTTCAAAACTTATTTTCCCCATTGTATACGGTATTTCTGGTGTACTTATCAGGATTTTTTGGAGAATGTTCTGGATGGTTGTCATTTTCGACACGAAGGCTCGAAATGGATCTGCGGTTGCAGAAAGCAAATGTGTTTGTCCACTCTCATGTTAATAAGAGTATTAAAAACTAAAAAAAAAAGTTTATGGTACATTATACATAAAAAAAAACCCATTGTGATTAATCATGCATTAACACAACAAGTTTGGAGATTAATCACAATCAAGATTTAATCGTTGTCCAGCACTAATAATTCACTGTAGCCTCTATCTTATTTCATCGGTGCCCATAATACATTTTCTCTTTAGATTCTGTTAACCAAACAAGATGTTTTTCAGAGGTAAGGATCAGCTAGAGAGCTTTAGGATGATGATCAACACCATCCAAGCAACACACAGCTGCTACTAAACAGAGCTGGCATCCTCTTAAATGGATGAGTGATCTGAGACAGTATGTTTGTTCCTAAACTGTGAACATTTAAATCATTGTTAAGCTCTGAATGAGCAATAATAAACCATCATTGTGATCCCCACAATACTGAATGACGCGGATTAGCCAGTTGGGAGCAGAATGTATTGGGGAACTTATCAGCATCTTCTCATTATCTAATACAGCGAGAAGAGGGGGAGATGATTGTGCTATGGAACATTTTAACCAGAACAATAGAGGCATGCGTACCTCTGTTCATTTGTTGCACAAAATGAACAAGGCGGATATGCGCTATTGTCTGGAGTTATTGTGATGGTAAAATACAGTTTTTGTTAATGTAAATGATTGTAAATGACTCTTCTTTCAGACAACAGCGAGGTTTTTTGTATCCTTTACTGAGATAAATACCATCACAAATGAGGCTGGACAAAACAAAAGCAGAACACAGGGAAACAGGCAATTGTGATCGAGGGAGGGAGGGTTTTGTGTAGCCCCATTGTCTAATGTCTGGCAAACGCCTGCATGTTTGTTGTCGTCTTTCACACTGACAACCACGTTCTGACAACAGTCACTTTCTATACAATCAGAAGCACACACTGGCACAGAAATATTTATTCAGTGTTTGAGAATGGGTGAAAATTCATTTATATAACTTACACTGCATGTGTTAAAAGTTGCATTGCATCGTATGCATGCAGTTTACAATTATATTCATAACCACTGTTGATATTTGAAATGCTCTATTTAGCTTACTGATCTTTCGGTAATTTATCCCTCATTTCTCTCTCTTTCTTTCTTGTTTCTGCTTAATATATACAACAATTCACACCATGCATACTTCTCTAAACAAAAGGAAATGACAAAGAGCCCCTTTACCCAAAAAGAGATCATTGGATGACCACTGAAAGATCAAAAATTGGCCCACTCTCTTAATGATCCCCTAAAGCCTCAAAAAAGCAGTTTCTGTGTAAATATTTGGGAGATCGTTGTGCAACTTTCATGGTGAGCTGCTGTTCCTCCACATCAAAAGGAGCCAGTTGAGGTGGTTTGGGCGTCTGATCAGGATGCCTCCCACTTGAGGTGTTTTGGCCATGTCCCACTGGGAGGAGACCTCAGGGCAGACCCAGGACATGCAGGAGAGACTAGGTCTCCTGGCATGGGAACACCTTTGTGTTCCCTCTGAAGAGCTGGAGCAGGTGGCTGGGGAAAGGGAGGTCTGGGCATCTCTGCTTGGACTGCTGCCTCCGCGACCGAGACCCAATGAAAAGCAGTAGAAAACAGAAATGGAAACAATCTCTCAATGATCTCCACCTCAGTGAAAATAGATATTAAGCAATTTAGTGTGCGATAATGTTATTAAAATAATCTGCTGCTCTGCAAAAAATTCAGTGAGTGACATGTAAGAATCTAACATTGTAGTAAAGAAGAGGAAAACAGCAGCCTTGTGTATAGCAGAATGGAATGTACGCACTCTGTTGAACAGAACAACATCAGAGCGCCCAGAAAGACAGACCGCGCTTGTGGCCCTGGAAATGAACAGGTACAAGGTAGACATAGCTGCACTTAGTGAAACAAGATTGCTTGGAGATGACAGCTTGGAAGACCACGGGCACATCTTCTTTTGGAGTGGGAAATCAACTCAAGAAAGAAGAGAAGCAGGAGTGGGCTTTGCAGTTAGAAAGGAGATAGCAGCAACACTTGATGAGGAACTGGTGCCAGTCAATGACAGGATAATGACTATGAGACTCCCACTACAGTGGAAGATGTATGCCACACTCATCAGTGTATATGCCCCAACAATGACCAACACAGAGGAAGCAAAGGAAGAGTTCTACAGTGATTTACGTGAGACTATCAGGCGGGTACCGACTGATGACAGGCTGATACTCGTTGGAGATTTTAATGCCAGAGTTGGTTCGAACACTGAGAAATGGAAAGGAGTACTAGGCAGTCATGGAGTAGGCAAGTGCAATGCTAATGGAGAACTTCTACTTGTATTACTCTACTGTCTACTTATATTCAGAGTATAACCTTGTGATAACCAACACTCTATTTAAGCACCAGGATACACACAAGAAGACATGGATGCACCCAAGATCCAAGCACTGGCACTTGTTAAACTACATCATAGTAAGGCAGAGAGACGTAAGAGATGTATTGGACACTAGAGCAATGAGAGGTGCGGACTGTGGTACTGATCATGTTATGCTGAGATCTAGATTAAGGATTTGCAGACAAAAACAGCACTGCAGGACGGGTGCAAAGCCACCATGGAAGCTAAACACTAGAGTGCACTGAAAGGCCAAAAGAAGCAGGAAGAACTTACACAAGAAATGGATGAAAACTTGAAAGACTGGGACAGCAACAATTCAGAGAATGACATAGAAGAGAAATGGGCAACACTGAAAGATACGGTGTATCAGACTGCGAGTGATGTATTAGGCCACCCTGAGAGGAAACATCAAGATTGGTTTGATGAGCACGATGAGCATCTGAAGAAACTACTAGAAGCAAGAAATACAGCTAGGCAGAAAAACTTACAGTTTAACACAAGGTCAAAGAAGAAGAAATACTCAAAGGCTCAGAGTGAGCTGCAGAAGTACACCAGAGAGATGAAGTCCAACTGGTGGGATGAAAAAGCAGAGGAACTTCAAACTGCAGCAGGCAGGAAGGACATGAAAACATTCTTCACAGATTTGAGAGAAATCTATGGCCCTGAACCAAGAAGATTGATCCAACTAAAGGCTATGGATGGTGAAACAGTTTTGCAGGAGAAAGACAAGATCCTCGACAGATTTGCAGACCACTTTGACCAACTACTAAACAACCCTGGAGATCTCACTGATGAGGCTAAAGAAGCTCTAGTGCAGCGACCAGCTGTATCAAGTCTGGATGAACCACCAAATTTTGATGAACTAATGGCAACTATCAGGAGAACACAGGATGGTAAAGCTTCAGGAAGGGACTGAATTTCAGCAGAAGTGTGGAAATTTGGTGGTGTTCAGCTGACCAACTGCCTGCACAAGCTCATTCAAAAGATATGGGATGCCCAGAAAGTACCTCAAGACTGGAAGGATGCAAGTATTGTGCCTTTGTTCAAGAAAGGTGACAGGAAAGACTGTGGAAATTACTGAGGTATATCACTACTAGCCACTGTTGGTAAGATTCTCTCACGTGCACTACTGAACAGACCTACTGAACACATTTTGCAGAATGTACTACCGGAAACCCAGTGCGGTTTTAGAAGTGGAAGAAGCACAATGGACATGATTTTCTGCTTGAAGCAGGTTCAAGAAAAGTGTATCGAACAGAACATGCCGCTTTATGTAGTCTTCATAGACTTCAGTAAAGCCTTCGATACTGTTTCGCGACAAGGACTTTGGCAGGTACTCAAGAAATATGGCTGTACAGAGAAGTTTGTCAGCCTGATCGAGGCACTCCATACAGGTATGCAAGCAAACGTGGCAATGAGTGGTTCAGTATCTAAAGACTTCTCAGTAAGCAATGGGGTGAAACAAGGGTATGTGCT
Source organism: Pholidichthys leucotaenia (assembly GCA_020510985.1). NCBI lineage: Eukaryota > Metazoa > Chordata > Actinopteri > Cichliformes > Pholidichthyidae > Pholidichthys > Pholidichthys leucotaenia. The sequence goes on along the minus strand of CM035837.1, from coordinate 335,386,466 downwards.
GGCGCCTACACTCTTCTCACTATACAGTATCTGGCAGCCATGCTTGAGGTGGCCTTCAAAGACACTTCAGAAGGAGTATACAGTATATTCAAACAAGGAAAGAAGCAGACTTGTTCAATGTGGCACAGTTTAAAGCCAGGAGTAAGACATCAATAAAGGTAGTAAGAGAAATGCTCTTTGCCGACGACAGTGCTCTAGTTGCACACAGTGCGGCAGATATGCAATCTTTAGTAGAGAAATCTGCAAGAGCAGCTAGCCAATTCAGCCTCAAAATCAACATCAAGAAGACAGAGTGCCTTTATCAACCACCAAAGTTCCAGTTATCAGCAACACTACCAGAAGAGATCAGCATTGGTACAGAGCCACTAGTCAAGTGCAAGACTTTCAAGTATCTAGGGCAGGGGTGGGCAATCATGTGCCATGGAGGGCCATTCTACTGCAGGTTTTCTGTTCCACCCAGTCTCTTCAGCAGGTGTTGTCAGTGATTAGCAATCCTTGAAGCTGATCAGAGCAAACACCTGCTGAAGAGACTGAGTGGAACAGAAAACCTGCAGTGGAATGGCCCTCACTGCCCACCCCTGATCTAGGGAGTACTGTTTCAGAGAATGCTAGTGTAACCCTTGCCTTACGTTAATTAGGTAAAAGTAATTCTTAAGTGTAGACCAGTTGCTAGGTTCGTAAGGATTACAATAGGTAATAAAATAAGTGTGGAATAAAATAGCTGGAGGCAAGAAATGAGCAATGATGGCTGTTATTTTTAAAGATAAAGAAAACAAAATAAAAACAATTTACAAATACACAGTAATAACAACAGCCGACATGAAATAAAACCCCAAAAATGTCCTACTGAGCTCAGTGTTTGTCTTTTTTTTAGTCGTTTGACCAGTCAAGATATCTTTTATTTCAAAGTCCAGGTTTCTTTTCCTTTTTTAAAGCGGCAGTTTAAGTTGTTACCACTTTGATTTTTGTGCACTGGAGAGAGGAAGGATGTTCTTCAATCGAGATCTTGGTTCAGGTCTTGGTTCAGGCTCACCATCTCCGTCCGGAGAGAATCCAGGATCCAGAAGTTTCTTAATCGGCAACAAAAAACCTAGCCAAGATGAGGTATCAGCGTGAACACAGCAAGGGACACAGCCACACGGCCTCTCAAGCTTGTGCTCCCATCAACAAGACGACCCACAGGTTTTTACACGGACCGTCTACAGCCTCTCTTGTTCATTCTCAGAGTGCAAAAAAAACTGAAAAATTGGTACGTGACTCAGTGCTCTGCTCGGAAGGCGGGACTAATATCGCTCTTAACAAATAAAAAGGTCAAGATCACCCAACGTGACCATGAAACAGGAAAACAAAAGTTGGATAATGAGGATCACGCTTCCTCTTTTCAAAATAAACATTTTTCAAAATAAAATCACACAAATGCATTAACGCAAATGAAATGTGAGAAAAAGGGTCATTTTCTCAGCTGGGTTACACTAGGCTGGAGGATGAACTATCTCTCAGAATGGGAAGAGCGAGCGCTGTGTTTGGAAACTTGAGGGAGAGACTGTGGAACAATGGACATGTGTCTATCCGTGTGAAATGCAAAGTGTACAGAGCGACAGTACTAGCTACTCTATTGTACGGTGCTGAAACTTGGACTGTCTACAGAGTGCAGGTAAAGAAACTCCACGTGTACATGATGAGACACCTTCGAGCCATAATGAACATCTCATGGAAAGACAAGATAACCAACACAGAAGTACTGAAACGAGCTGGTCTACCATCAGTGGAGGGCATGCTAATACAGACAAACCTGAGCTGGCTCGGACATGTTGAGAGGATGGACCACCAGCATCTCCGTCGGCAGTTACTCTACTCACAGTTAAGCGAGGGCAAACGCAATCAGGGTAGACCAAGGCTCAGATTTAAAGACACTGTAAAAAGAAACTTGAAGAAGCTGGATATAGACAGGAGTTCCTGGCAGCGGAAGGCTAAGGATAGAGCTGTGTGGAGGAATCTGATCAGACCTAAATGAAACAGTCATTGTCACCCACGACAGACTGCTATGATGATGATCATGAGTAAAGTTATAAAAATGTTTTTGTGTTGACGTTTTGCTCTCATTTCTTCAGATGTGCCTGTAGTTGTGGGCTGACTATGTACAAGAACATAATCTCATTGTGGAGGTTGGCTAAATTTAATCAATGAGGGTTTCTTATTGTATTTATTTATTTAGATTGTAGTATCAAAACCCAGTCAGTAGTCAGTAAATATGGCATGATTGTGCTAAATGGGGAAAAACTATTGACATGGCGTTAGAAGACACTTGCTTTTGGCAACTTCTGTCTCTGGATTTTCCCATAACCTTCGTGTTCTGTTCAATCAAATATTGACGTAAACTTGGTCAAGGTTGCACAGGCCATTTGGTCAGCCTGTCGAACATGTCCAGATCATGTCTGCTGAGCTGTCCACCGAACACAAAATGCTCTAATCCCTTGTTTGCATTGGAATCAATGTCATATTGATCTCAGACTAATTATATAATCATACTTGTATCAATAACAATGGAATTGATTTCTAGATGGTCTTTTATCATATAAAGTCATGCATTATTCACTGTAGGGTAAACACAAAAAGTCTCCTTGACTTCAGTCTTTCATGCGAGTAAGATACACAAAATATTATGCAAATTCTGGAAACAACCAAATGAAGGAGGCTATTTGAAGTCCTACAATGAACTTCATTAGTCACAGGCATGCACTCTTGAACATACAGATGCACGTACAGCCCACACAATTTAAACTGTATTTCTTTATGAATACACACAAGCAAACAGTTTATTCACATGGGCATGCAGCCCCTTGGACATGACTCATTAAATTCAGGTGAGCAGATTAATTAAACCGATATCTAAATCCCTCAGGACTGTGATCTGCACCAATGGGATATACTGTATGTCTCTCTCTCTCTCTCTCTCACACACACACACACACACACACACACACACACAAATGTACTGGAGCTAATATTGCATAAGAATTCATGACAGAAGTCAGACCCAGGTAAGCAGTAATGCCAGTCTGACTAGGACAATCACAAAAAAAAAAAAGAAAAAAAAATTATCAGGATGCACAAAAAAAAAATAAAAATAAAAATCCACACCTGATAAGAATTTGGTACATTTTATAATTTTCCATTTATGTTAAGCTTAAAATTTATGCAAGGTTTGTTCAGTACAAAACATTTTTAATGTCTTGCCTTAAATGTCGTGTTCAGCCACTCCGGAACTGTCACATTTGAAATGGCTCTGCTAGGTTACCCTGAAGATAAACTGTGCAGTGAGCTAGGCCTGAAAGGCGAAAGGTCTCATAAGCACTGGGTAAATTCTGAATATGTACTGCAGATGCGATTGAAATAATTTTAAAAATATGCATCGTGAATATTGATTAATAATAGTGGTTGAATCTTCCAATTTAGATTAAATCAACATCACTACCTGGTGATTCTGAGTATACTGTAAGGTGAAACAGCCATTTGTACTCTGTTCCTCTGTACATCTGTTCTCATATGATATTTAAACAGGATGTAAACAGAAATCTATTGCATACAGTAAGTGTTAAGTAGGAGTGTATGTTCACCTACTTTTCCACCAATCACATCAAGATAACAAGGAAATGAATCATGCTGGATGGTTTATGTATTTTCAGAAGAGAAATGAAGTACACTCAATTTCTTCATCTATTTTCATTTTCCTTTTATTAAGAGAACTAAAATCCAGTGGTAAAAGACAAGATGCAATAGGTGGTACATACAGTATATATTTATGACCTCTTTGAAGTAAAAAATAAAAATTAAAAAATACATTAAATAGTTAAATAATCAAATAAAAAAAATACAATCTTTTAACTTGTTTAACTGGAATTCAAATTTCCAGTTATTTTTTTTTCCATTATAAAAATACTTAAAAAATAAAAACTAAAATAATAACATAAAAACTCATCTTTAACTGAGATCCTACCCCCCCCCCCAATTATTTTTTTCCCATTATAAAAATATCATATTGGGCCATATTATCATTACATATTCAAAATATTCTAATTTAGTTGTCTTTGGCACAACATAAATTAAATTCAACAAGAAAGCTTTACTGGTTGTGAGTCATGAGGCTTCATTAATTCTTTAAACCAATTTTTATTGATGGTTTTAATCCACAAAAACTCTGTTCACTTTGATTGTATTAATACTTGAACATTGGGGGTTTAAGTTCTAGGGTAAAGATTCTCTGTTGTCATGCTGAATTTTTATTTTTATTTTTTGTTTTTTTTGGGGGGGGGATAAGTTTAAGCATTTTTATACACATATAATTGTGTAATAATTTTCCATCTGTTTGGAATTAGGAGTTTTCACATAAGACATTTTTATAAAGTTGAATAAAGTTTAAGTTTAATAAAGTTGATGTCCATTTGCCAGTGAAACAAAAATGAAAAGACATAAAAATGAAAATTGTGAATCTCACTTATAGGGTTGGGAAATTAAAATTCAGTGAATTTCTAATGAAACAATCCAATGTAGGGGAGGGAGAACAATAATTTTTCCAATACATTGTGATGTGGACATTTACAATTCTGAATCTATGCAAAATGTCAAGAATTTGATTCTTATATATTAATTAATAATGTAATTCATTTTGACAGAATGAAAAAAGCGGAACTGTGAAATGCGGAACTGTAGCATCCTGACAGTTTATGGCATGACACAAAAGAGAGGCAGCGGAACGAAACACCTGACTGGCAAGAACATGGCAGGACCACGACCGCCATGAAACCAAAGAAAAAACTAGAAAAGCACTCAGAGAGTTCATACCTCTGCCAAGGCTCCTTCCTTCCCTCCCTTTGTCCATCCATCTGTTTGTATCTCCCCGCCTCCATCCCACCATACATTGCAAGTTGGGCCTTGGTAGAGGTATGTACACACAGATCAGCTCCAAAATGTAATGGGTTCGTGTGCAGGCCAAGGACCATCTCTGGTTAAAATTTCAGCAAAATCCATCCAGTAGTTTTTACATAATCCTACTAAACCACTGCAAGAAGATTGAGCCTTGGCGGAGGTATGTAGTCATGGATCACCCCCAAAATGTAATGGGTTCGTGTGTAGGCCAAGAATCACTTCTGGTGAAAATTTCACCCAAATCCATTCAGTAGTTTTCGAGTATTGTTGCTAACAGTCTGTGAGGATATAAGAGCCTTGGTGGAGGTATGCATTCTCAGATCATCTCCGAAAATGTAATGGCTTCCCCTCTAGGCCAAGAACCAACTCTGGTGAAAATTTCATCTAAATCCATCCAGTAGTTTGTGTGTAATCCTGCTGCACAAATGCAAAGAAAGCCCTTGGTGGAGGTGTGCACTCTCAGATCATCACCAAAATCTAATCATCTGTTCCCCGTGCCATGATACACTTTTTCTGAAAATGTCATCAAAATCCATCCATAACGTTTTGAGTTATGTTGCTAACAAACAAACAGACAGACAAATGCCGGCAAAAACATAACCTCCTTGGCGGAGGTAATAAAACTCAGACAAGACCCACACTGTACACTAGGTCTGCCAAACCAAAACACCTTGGAAACAAATAAACACGTGAAACCACAGAACATGCCCTCCAGACCAGTGATTTTCCATGCTGTGACTCAGCACCCTGCCCAAGCTTTGCCTTTCCATGTTCTCCTTAGTGGAGGACTTCACTTTGGAAGCCAGCCGATGGGGATCTCCGGTAGCCTAGATGAACTGCTCCCAATGACATAGCAATCACAGGGGAATTGAACATCGGTACTGAAGACAGGTGTGACTAATTGAATGAACACTGACTACTAACTCAGATAACTGCTAACTTAGCTTTTGCTGCAAATTTTCTCCTGTTTAAACTAAGAATTGCACAATTATGCTGCTACAGGTGCATTTTTCATGTTTTTCTTTTGAAGTGGGATACAGTACTGAGAAAAAGTATTTGCCACCTTCCTGATTTCTTGCATTTTTGCATATATGTTACACCTAAATGTTTCAGATCACTTTCGAAACACATCTCTCAAGTTAGAAACTATAGAAATGATCCCTGAAAGTTTCAGATCAAACAAATTTTAATATGAGACAAAGATAACCTGAGTAAATACAAAATGCAGTTTTTAGGTGATGATTTCATTTAAGGGAAAAAAGATCTATCCAAACCTACCTGGCCCTATGTGAAAAAGTAATTGCCCCCTAACTGTCCCCAAAACCTAATAACTGGTTGTGCCACCATTGGTGCCAACAACTGGCAATGAGTCTTTTGCATCGCTGTTGAGGAGTTTTGACCCACTCTTCTGTACATCCATTCATCCATCCATCCATCCATCCATCCATCCATCTTCTTCCGCTTAATCCTTTTCGGGTTGTGGGGGGGCTGGAGCCTATCCCAGCATCTTAGGGCGAGAATTGTTTAAATTCAGTCACATTGGAGGGCTTCATGAGCTGATGGTGGACATTCTCCTTCAGGATTTTTTGGTAGAGAGCAGAATTCATGGTTCTGTCAATTCGAGCAAGTTGTCAAGGTCCTGAAGCAGCAAAGCAGCCCCAGACCATGACACTACCACCACCATGTTTGACTGTTGATATGATGCTCTTTTTATGAAATTCTGTGTTAGTTTTATAACAGATAAAACAGGACACATGTCTTCCAAAAAGTTAAATTTTTGTCTCGTCAGTCCACAGAATATTTCCCCAAAAGTCTTGAGGATCATCAAGATATTTTCTGGCAAATATGAGACGAGCCTTTATGTTCTTTTTGTCCAGCAGCGGTTTTTGTCTTGGAACTCTCCCATGGATGCCATTTTTGCCCAGTCTCTTTCTTATTGTTCTATCATAGACCAGTGTCCAAACTGAAGCAAGTGAGGCCTGCAGTTCTTTTGATGTTGTTCTGGGTTTTTGTTTCTGATCTGTTCTTGAATTTCTTTAGATCACAGTGGGATGTGTTGCTTTTTGAGATCTTTCAGCCTACTTCAGGTTGTCAGACAGGCTCTATTTAAGTGATTTCTTGATTCATCAGATCTGGTAGTAATCAGGCTTGGGTGTAGCTACTGAAACTGAACTCAGCTTTCAAAAAAAAATGTGGTTAATCACAGTTAATTCATGATGTAATAAGGGGGCAAATACTTTTCCCACATAGGGCCAGGTAGGTTTGGATAGTTTTTTCAGTCATTGACTGAAAAATGGTGTGCAGGTTTTAACCATCTGAAATGTGTCTGTTGGTCATGTAGTTATCCCAAAAATATCAAAACAGTCAATTCTCTTAAGAAAAAAAAACCCACAGAGCCTTTATCTCATTTTTCTCTCCCAGAAATGCCAGAAATGATTTTGACTCTTCCAGGTAAATCGTATACGTCAAGATGTGACAAAGCCAACCCACCGCCGTCCTTGAGACCTGTCCACTGCTCTATTATTGGCCCGAGTAGCTGTCTGTCATGTAGCTGGAAAGGGTGCTAAAGGATGCCTACTTGCCCCTGGGCTATTAGCACCCCCAGCTAACACTGGTACCAGAAGTCTCACACCAAGCAGTTTATATTATTTTCTTCAGCTCTTAGTCACCCTAATAACCATCTCTGTTACCACCTGGTTCACCAACCTGCAGTCGACAATATGCCTCGTGTCACTCCGGCCCATCTCCCAATAACTTCGCAGTGATTCCACAGTAAATCGCCAGCACTGTTGCGGCAACTGACCCGAGGCTGCTGGCTCTCACGACCAACTCCCCCACCATCTTCCGGGGCTCCATGCAACTCCACTCCGCACTCGTGGGCAGCATAGGGGGCTGTGGGAGTGGATTGGCGTCCCACAGAGTGAGACACTACCCTTTGAGATCCCGTGGCTTGGCAAGCTTTGCCTTGGCTCGGACAGCAACCTTGGGTCCCGGGCCAGGTCGGTTGCGAAGATCGGGAGGCTGCCCGTTGTGCAGTGCTAGCAATTTGTTGTGGAATCATGGCAAAATTATTGGGAGATGGGCTGGAGTAAAGCAAGATACACTGTCGACTGTGGATCAGTGAACCAGCACCGCTCATCCGAGCTAGAAGGAGGCTAAAAGCTAAAAGCTAGAAGCTAGTCAGCTAATGGCTAACTGACGTAAGAGGGAGAGCAGTGTTGAATAGGTGAAGGATGTTTCTGAAAGTGATAGATGTTAAATCAGAGCGTTTCAAGAAAGCCCGGAAAAATACAAAACAAATTTGCTTCAGTAATTAAAAGATTAGAGAAAATGTGAACAAAATATGTCAGAAACACTTCATTAAGACATGTGAACTGTTAAAATGTGGAAAAAGTGCAGTCAATAACTCCTTTAAGTCGGATGCCCTTCCTGACACAACCCTCCCCATTTACCCAGGCTTGGGACCGGCGCTAGGAGTATACTGGTTTTGTGCTAATATTCTCATTTGCTAAAGCGGGTGCAAAGAAAGAAACTGATTAATGTGGGTGGAAAAAAATGTTATCAAGTGCCATGCTTTAGGCTCATTTTTCTGACCTTCACCAGGTGGAGAGGTGGGGGAGACAAACTGCATTAGAGAATGACATGTCATTCATCTGGGGCGTACTTGGAGGATCATTTAGCTAATTTGATTAATAAGTATAACACCTTTTAATAATTTCATTTGGCCCAGCGATTGAAATCCCGGGCTGAGCGCAGTGGGAGGCATATGAGAATGTCTGGGACTTAGACTGACTAGGGTTGAGAAGAAAGAGACATAAGTGGGGGGGGGGATCTCCCCGAGGACGACAGATCAGTCTATTACTACCATGACCTTTTCCCTTCACTGGATATGCCATTAGAGAGGAAATCTGAAAGTAAAGCCTTGATTAATACAGTTATCCAACATGTTGAAAGAAAAATGGAAAAGAAAAAATATGTTCCTTCATTAGGAAAATGTTCTGCATTATTAATGTTAGAGAAGCCCGACTAAGTGGACCTCAGAGCATTACGAATTCTTGGTTTAACCAGGGGTGATCACTGTAGAGCCTCACAGCGTCTATACGGTACAACATGATTCTACAGCACGGTGACAAAAGGATTTACTGGAAACCTTCAAATTAATGAATCTGCAGCAATACCATTTTAATTCTTGGTGACATTTAGTCCAATTTGATGATTTATTTGACCTTTGACCAACATTAACATTTGACCAACATTAAAACACATTGGAAAAAAAAAGGTGAGAATCTTCATTTTCATCTATTGTGAAAAAAATGCTCTGAGAAGTTTCCACATTATTGGTGAATGAGCATGCTCATTTTTTCTAGAACATTTGTTTCCATCTTCAACACACACAGGAAGTACTACATCAGCATGTCAGTTCTCACAAAGAGCATTGGTAGTTAGGCAATAGTGCTCTCCCCCGAAACTCATGACAGTATTCCGGGGTTTAAATTGTGGTGAGATTACAGTCAACCCTGACGGATACTTCGTACGTGGGATAAGTTCAACTTTCAGCCAAAGCTTCACACGCACGCACATCTGTATTTGTTTTATACACATACAAGTAATCCACCTGAAGTGACACATCCTTCCTGTGCCCGTAGCAGTTTCACCTCAACAGTCACATCTCCACAGTTCTCACAGATCAGGCTGACAACAGAACAGTGGCCCATAAGCGGAACATTGTCGCTGAAACCTCAGTGCCTCAGGGCAGCAACCACTCAGTATGCTTGTTAGATCTTAGAAATCCTGCATCCTGATGGAGTAGCTATTAAAAGGTACATACCCAACTTGTTTTTTGTTTTTTTTTACTTTTTAGATCAAATCACAAGGAAACACTCATGGAAGTCCATGATGCACAACATCAACAATCAAGTCCTCCATAGTATTAAAGTCAGATTGGATTTAAATAGGACTTTGCCCCTTCTCACCTTGGTGTCCACATCTTCTGATAAGGCCATTTGCTGTGGACCGTATCAACTAACTGAACAACCACTTACAGCCCAATGAAATAAATAAATAAATAAAAGACACAATGACCTTGTCTTTGTCTGTACGTTTTACTTCATCCTCATCCTTCTCCTCATGACCCACGCCGAGCAAGGTCATGACACTTCCTCCCCAGCAAGCTTGGTGGCGTTTGTGTGAATCAGGAGCAGAACACAAAAAGACCTCCAGACAACCTTGGGGAGCCTGTTTCAATCTATACAGCCAGCAGGTGATCCTTATCTGTAGTATGACAGGAAGAAGTCGTCTCTAATTGTGTGAAGCCACATATTGTCATGGTGGACAAAGAGAATCTATTAAGTTCACATTATAAGATCCAGGAAAAAGAAAACAAAGATGGTAGCATGTCAAAAGCAGCTATCTATATGTAAATAGTCATTTGAAAACACTGTCATTCAAAATGTAGTTATCCTATAGAAAAACCGCAAAGGAAACTGTCCCTCATTTAGAAGTCAAAACAAAGACCAATAATGTGAAACGTTTTTCATGTTAAAAACTCCAGAACAATCTCCTTTAAAAATCCCTTTTTACGTCACACAAAAATTCTGGCCTCCGAAGGCGGTCTCATCTTCAAAACAAACTGGTGAGCCTGAAACATGCGGAGGTCTGTGGAGGGACACACTGAGAGGAAATCGCTAGGTTCTCTGCGATGATTTGTGTTGGACGCCGTCTCACACAGTGTGTGTGCTTAAAAGCCTCAGTGAAACTCTAACCTGTTCAAAAACTACTTAGGAAAATAAATACAGCTCCCACTCCAAATAAATGTCTGTTTGAAATGAAATGTTGGACCAATATTTTGGATTAAAGAAGAAGAATGGAATACATTTTGTAAATGGACTTTTCATAGAGCGGGGAATGCTCTTTGAGGGTGGTGCAGATCAAAGGTTGTGCACTGCCTGTTTGTGAGGGCGGCCTACCAACAGCCACATGACTCTGGCAACAGCACCCCTCCTCAACAGGGTGCACCTGGAGAACACTGAGGCCAGTGTTCTGGTTTGAGAGGTCTGCAGCTTAGCCTTCCACACTTTCTGGCTGAAGGCTGAGAAGTACACACTGAAAAACATACATGCGTGTCATATAATACAGATGGACACTACATATAGATGTACATGTACAAGCAAAGACATGAATGCTGGTGAAGTCTTGCTTATTTATTTTAATTGCCATTTAGCTGGATTTAATTAGACTAATTTTTAACTGAATTCTGTTGAAAAGAGTTAAGAGAGGTTAACAGGTATTTTATTTAGCCATTATTATTCTATCAGCAGGTTTTCCTCATCTGATTGGTGTTTACTGGTGATGTACTTGAGTTGGTGTGGCTGCTCTAGGTGCTGTTTTAGTTCTTCATTTCTGTTTTAATTGCCTGCATCCACCTGTAGCAAGAGGATTGGAGAGGTTTTCCCCTCTCACTGATGAACACAGTAGGCTTTGAGATGTCAGCCTCTCTCTTTAACAGGCCAATGATAGTTTCCTCCTGTCATAACTCTGACTTCCTGTATGAGCATAACCTCATTAAAACTGCCACCCTGGTCTGTGGGCGGGCCTCTTGGCCCTCCCCTCCAATTAAGAGCAGCAAGGGCTGTCGCACTGACAACTCCCACTTTGAGTTAAAATCTGAGCCCCCTAGGGGCTAACACCATGTGTCAAAACATAATTATGATCTCAACCATACTTCTGTCCAGAAAAGCAAAGGCAGTAAGAGGGAGAAAGCAGTAAACTGAAGGAGAAAAACTGAAAGAGAATGAATGAGAGAAAGAGGGGATGGTTGGACGCTGCAGGTTTGGGGTCAGCGAATGGAAGCAGTGGAGGGAATAATGAAGTCAGAGGGATAATGAGCATATATGACCATAGCACATTATCAACCCTTCAGTGCATGCTTGTCTTCAAAATGAAGAGCCATCATTATTTTTAATGCATCAGCATACAAGGGCATGTTCATCACACGTCCACTGATACAGTTTTCACCCAGCGGTGAAGGTCAAGTTCAGCAGATAAAAAGTCACAGCATGCCTGTGTTTGGGATGTTTAGAAATGACAGAGGGTGATTCCACCTTTTATCACCATGCTATCTTTTCAAATTCACAACTTGACACTCACTCATATGCACAACAATAGATGTGCATCCATGTGTTGGCTCTCGAAACAATCGGCTCCCTCTAAACTGTTATCCCAGCAGGTGAGACATGTTTTGCATGCCAGTTGAAATGAATTAGCCCTATTTTATCTCCATGGAAGGCACACAGAGGTAAAAAAAAAAAAAAAAGAGGGACAAGAGAGGGGGAGGATGTGATCACAAGGTCATAAGAGAGTGACACTGAAGGCCACCCCCTGTCTGCAGCACACAGTGCCTCAGTGACCCTGCAGCAACCCTCTGCAGGCACCAACACATTCCAAGCTATGCCCACTGTCACAGCTGCCAGTCGCTGAGGCTTGATTACTTACAAATTATGGTACCTATGTACCCTACTATGCGAACCACACACTCATAAAGACCTGTTAATTAAACCAGAGGTTTAGCAAATTAACAATACAATTAGCATAAGCCTTCATTTACTGTTGGCCTTTCTTGTCTAAGGATATCTCCTCTCTCACTATATTTTTAAGCAACCATTTCCACAAATATGTCCTTTCCTTTTCTTGTCCTGTGTGATTGGGGTTAGGTGGGGCTGCAGACAGAAACAGACAAGTGCTCAGGTGTGTGATGTTTGGCATGCTCACACAGCATGTGTTCATCACATGGAGGAGATGTCTTTGACAGCAGTAACTCCCTGACCATGATTATATTATCTCTTGGTGTGGTGCTGAAGGTCAGGAGAAAGAACTGTCGATAGTAGGGAAAACCAAACCTTTGTGGGACTGAATAAAAGGGGAAAAAAAGATAAGGAAATATGATGAAAAACAAAATTCATAGAATTACATAAAATTAACAGGCTACTACATTTTATTTAGAGCCCCAAAATCCAGGTGGAGAGCCACTACATCACATTTCCTTGTTGTTTTCACATGATCGCGATCGGTTCAATTCTCGCGAGATCTTGTACTTCAAACCTTGTTCTTATCTATGCCGCTGCAAAACACAAAAGGAGCTGGTAGGGATGAAGCCAAGGGAACAGCCACACTGCATCTGCAACGGACTGCATCTGGAGTCAGTATACAGTGCATCCGGAAAGTATTCACAGTGCTTCACTTTTTCCACATTTTGTTATGTTACAGCCTTATTCCAAAATGAATTAAATTAATTTTCCCCCTCAAAATTCTACACACAATACCCCATAATGACAATATGATTTTTTTTTTAGATTTTTGCAAATTTATTAAAAATTAAAAAAAAATAAGAAATCACATGTACATATGTATTCACAGCCTTTGCCTTGAAGCTCAAAATTGAGCTCAGGTGCATCCTGTTTCCACTGATCATCCTTGAGATGTTTCTACAGCTTAACTGGAGTCCACCTGTGGTAAATTCAGTTGATTGGACATGATTTGGAAAGGCACACACCTGTCTATATAAGGTCCCACAGGTGACAGTGCATGTCAGAGCACAAACCAAGCATGAAGTCAAAGGAACTGTCTGTAGACCTCTGAGACAGGATTATCTTGAGGTACAAATCTGGGGAAGGGTACAAAAAAAATTCTGCTGCTTTGAAGGTCCCAATGAGCACAGTGGCCTCCATCACCCGTAAATGGAAGAAGTTTGGAACAACCAGGACTCTTCCTAGAGCTGGCCAGCCGTCTAAACTGAGCGATCGGGGGAGAAGGGCCTTAGTCAGGGAGGTGACCAAGAACCCGATGGTCACTCTGTCAGAGCTCCAGCATTGCTCTGTGGAAAGAGGAAAACCTTCCAGAAGGACAACCGTCTCTGCAGCAATCGACCAATCAGGCCTGTATGGTGGAGTGGCCAGATGGAAGCCACTTCTTAGTAAAAGGCACATGGCAGCTCACCTAGAGTTTGTCAAAAGGCACCTGAAGGACTCTCAGGCTATGAGAAACAAAATTCTCTGGTCTGATGAGACAAAGAAAACTCTTTGGTGTGAATGCTAGGTGTCATGCTTGGAGGAAACCAGGCACTGCTCATAACCATGCCAATGGTGGTAGCAGCATCACGCTGTGGGGATGTTTTTCAGCGGCATGAAGTGAGAGACTAGTCAGGATAGAGGGAAAGATGAATGCAGCAATGTACAGAGACATCCTGGATTTAAACCTGCTCCAGAGCTCTCTTGACCTCAGACTGGGGCGACGGTTCATCTTTCAGCAGGACAACGACCCTAAGCACACAGCCAAGATATCGGAGTGGCTTCAGGACAACTCTGTTAATGTCCTTGAGTGGCCCAGCTAGAGCCCAGACTTGAATCCAATTGAACATCTCTGGAGAGATCTGAAAATGGCTGTGCACCAACACTTCCCATCCAACCTGATGGAGCTTGAGAGGTGCTGCAAAGAGGAATGGGTGAAACTGACCAAAGATAGGTGTGCCAAGCTTGTGGCATCATATTCAAAAAGACTTGAGGTTGTAATTGCTGCCAAAGGAGCATCAACAAAGTATTGAGCAAAGATACTTATGTACATGTGATTTCTTAGTTTTTTATTTTTAATAAATTTGCAAAAATTTCAGAAAAAAACAACAACTTTTTTCACGTTGTCATTATGAGGTATTGTGTGTAGAATTTTGAGGAAAAAAATGAATTTAATCCATTTTGGAATAAGGCTGTAACATAACAAAATGTGGAAAAAAGTAAAGCCCTGTGAATACATTCTGGATCCACTGTAAATGGTGGGTAAGAAGACAGCTGACAATCGGTGAGCAGCAGTACGGTTTTGTCCCCAGAAAGAGTACTACAAATGCAATGTCTGCTTTAGGAATGTTGATGGAAAAGTGTAGAGGTCAGAAGGAGTTGCGCTGTGTCTTTGTGGATCTAGAGAATGCATATGATTGGGTGCCAATAGAAGAAGTGTGGTACTGTATGAGAAAGTCAGGCGTGGCAGAGAAGTATGTGAGGGTGGTGCAGGACATGTATGAGGACAGCAAGATGGTGGTGAGCTGTGCTGTAGGAGTGGTAGATAGATTCAAGATGGGGGTGGAAATACATCATGGATTGGCTCTGAGCCCCTTCTTGTTTGTCATGGTGATGGACAGGCTGACAAATGAGGTTAGGCAGGAGTCTCCATGGACCATGATGTTTGCGGACGACACTGTGATCTCTAGTGAGAGTAGGGAGCAGGTGGAAGAGAACCTGGAGAGGTGGCAGTATGCTCTGGAAAGAAGAGGAATGAAAGTCAGTAGAAGCACAACAGAATACATGTGTGTGAATGAGAGGGAGGCAGATGTAACGTGACAATGCAGGAAGTAGAGGTAGTGAAGGTAGAGTTTAAATACTTGGAGTCAATCATCCAAAGCAATGGAAAATGCAAAAGAGAATGCAGGTAGGGTGAAGTGGGTGAAGATGAGTGTGAGGGGTGATTTGTGAGAGAAAGATAGCAGCTAGAGTGAAAGGGAACATTTACAAGACCGTAGTGACACCTGCTATAATGAATGGTTTGGAGACAATGACACTGACCAAAAGACAGGAGGTGGAGCTGGAGGTGGAAGAGTTGAAGATGCTAAGATTCTCAGTGGAAGTGACTATGAGGGACAGGATTAGGAGTGAGTATATCAGAGGGACAGCTCAGGTTGAGTGGTTTGGAGACAAAGTAAGACAGGCAAGGCCGATTTGGACATGTGCAAAGGAGGGACAGTAGATATATTGGACAAAGGATGTTGAAGATGGAGCTGCCAGGCAGGAGGAAAAGAGGAAGACCATAGAGAAGATTCATGGATGTAGTGAAGGAGGACATGGAGAGGGTTGGTGTTACAGACGAAGATGCAAGGGATAGGATGAGATGGAGGCAGATGATCCACTGTGGCAACCCCTAAAGGGAGCAAGAAGAAGATTCTGTGATCATCTTCACTCCAACAGCTTAAGGATGTACTTTCTTACTTACTTTAGTGTGTCTGTATTACTATATATTATCATGTTTTTACATGAGATGTACATGTTTTTACATATCTGTAAAGAGCCTTGGGATAACTCGTTATGATTTGGCACTATAGAAATCAATAATAACTAAAAAAGCACTCACAGAGCGCATACCTCTGCCCATTCTCCTTCCGTTTCTCATGGATCACCTCCAAAATGAAATGGGTTTGTGTGTAGGCCTATAGCCACTGGTGGTGAAAATTGCATCAAAGTCTGTCCATCAGTTTTGGAGTATTGTTGCTAACACACTGTGAGAAGATAAGAGCCTTGGCTGAGGTATGCATTCTCAGATCATCACCAAAATATAATGGGTTCCTCTCTTGGCCAAGAACCACCTCTGGTGAAAATGTCATCCAAATCCATCCAGTAGTTTTTGTGTAATCCTGCTGCACAAATACAAACAAAGCCCTTGGTGGAGATATGCAATCTCAGATCACCACCAAAATCTAATCATCTGTTCCCCGTGTCATTACACACCTTTCCTGAAAATTTCATCAAAATCTGTTCATAACTTTTTGAGTTATGTTGGTGACACACAGACAGACAGACAGACAAACCCCGGTAAAAACATTACCTCCTTGGCGGAGGTAATAATAACAATAATGCTAACTTATTTGGGACCTTGCCCAATCAAGAAATTTGGACACAAAGTAGATCTGGATTCAGGAATTTTTTTGTAGGGTTACTCACACCTGTGATATTTTTTGCTTTACAAATGCACTTAACATTAAAATAGTCCTGTGAGCCACAAGACATCCCACTGTGAACAGTCATCTTGACAACAATATTACATCAAGCAGAGAAGAGGCAACTGGCGGTCCAGCTTTCTTGCAAATAATGTAACCAACAAGGCTCCCTCAATTCTGCTCACAGATGGTACATTCTTGCCCAGTGTCCACAGCAGGAGCAATATGATTCTCTAAAGGATGATATCCACGTGTTCCATTGAAATGGAGTGACAGATGAAAAAAAAGTGGGGGAGAGTGATTAGAGAAGTTCAAATTTGTAGTTCAGTGCTAAGTGCTAGACAGGGACAAACAGACAAAACCATTCACTAAAACACTTACTGCTAAAATTTTAGCAACTCATGTTAAATTAAGATCATATATACCTGAAAAGACTTTGCCATTTGTACTTACTTGATGCAGCCATCAGGACTGTGCAAAAACATCGGACTATCTGACATTAGACACTTGGGGCTCTATTTTGACAGTCTTCAGCGGATTTTTGTGCCACACGTCGCACCTTGAACCAGTGCTTTTGTTAGTTTCTGTCAGCCTATTGTGTGCTTTTTATGCTTCGCATCATGCCATCTAATTACTAGTAAGCAGCGTGCCGGCTTTGCGCTGGAAGAAGTGGACTCATGTAAAAGAGGTGTGGCAGCGTACAATCTCATGTGCGTTGGTATTTAGGTGCATTTTATGACAATGCACCTTTGATCGGGAAGAAAGAGGCCTGTCGTCAGAAGTGCATTGTTAGTGCTATTTCAGCGGCATGTTTTGATATCACGCAACTCCTCCTGACAGGAGCACAAGAGGAAACAGTATGCACTGGGAATTTCTGATATTTTAATGGATAGAGTTATAACAGGTGTAATCTAATCACCTATCATTTTAGTTATAATATGATGATACACTTAATAGTTTTTGACTCCATTCATATTTTCATTTTGATCACAGACTTACAGTTGGATGCCATCAATGCCTATAGATGAAGCATTAATGTATTTTTTAGGGGAATGAATGAATCAACGGGAACTGTGTGGATGCAGCGCATGGAGTAGACATGGTGGGATACTGTCAGTTGAAGATTTTAATTGACAAACTTCTGTTCTGTAACAAACTATTCTGTCCACATACTAATCTGCCATGTCAGTCCCGATTAATGAAAGATACACACTCAGCCATGTATCCATGTGTCAAACAATTGACTGTGGACTGCACTGCTATAATACAGCTCTTTAACACCTAAGAAGCAGTTAAAAGCAAACCCTCACTTAAAATAACAGTCTGCTTGTCAGAACAGAAAAGGAGCCTCAACATCGCAAAGGCTATGTAAGATAAGAAAACAATTTTTAAATATCAAACTGGTACTCAAATATAAGAGTAAATAAGAGTGCAATTCATTCTTATTTGGCATGGGATAAAATGACAGACCATGAAATGTAAAGTGGGCAGAACAGATCATTTAAGGTCAGCTGCAGAGATAAAAGAAAATTGAAGTGTTCAATTGCATAATAAAGTATCCCCTTCATCTCCCTGGTATTAACACAGTTTAACTTGGATGGAGACAGCGGGCTAACCAGATTAAATATGAAATATTTGTTTGGGCTCCATGAATTATACAAAACTCGGCTCAGTGATATAATTATATACTCATTTTGTTTTTTCTTCAGCACTGTTCATTTTTGTTTAATATCAACAAACCAAGTGAAGCAAAACAATAAACATTAGCTGAATAGAGATGTCAGTTAGAGTGGCTACAGATCCATTATGTAGCATTCCCCCTTGGGTGGCAGTGTGACTGGAGAGGGGGGACACCGGGATAAATGGGCCCAGTGTTTGTAATGGAGAGGAGTGTGGCTGCTAGCCAGGGATTTGAGTTAGCAGGCCTTGTCCTGGAGAGAAACACTTCACACTCTGCCAACTGGGGCTGCCTGAGTGGGGAATGGCATGGGGGCCATCCATTTTCTCAATCTTCATATCTTTGTTTTTTGTGTGTGTCCACATTCATTATGCGGCAAGTTTGTGTACACTTGCGTGTTTAAGAGAGAGTGATTAAGGAGAGTCGTCCGCAGCACGCTACTCAGTTCTCTTCACTTTGGGCTGACAAAAAGAGTGCTGCTCTGGCTTGCTTAGAGCATTTCCCGCTTGAGCTGCTGTGTAGCCATGGCAAACTCAGTTTAAAATGTCACACTGGGGCAGCCACAACATATCTTTATTGGGCTCTAAACAATCAATTTTAACCATTTGTTTTCAGAAACAGGAAGACCAATTGGCTTTTACCTTTGCACACATGCATGCATTCAAGCAACCAGAAACACAAACTCACAGTCTGCAACTGCTGTAAGTGAGTGAGAGTTTAGAGTGGGTGGACAGGTCTGGCTGAGTGGACGGTTTCACGCATTCATGCACTGCTGCTCCAGCAGCATAATGAGGTGTGACGCATCAGACTAAGTGGCTAATGGGGTGTGAAGTCATTAGAACACTGCCTGTATCCCTCTAGCTCCGGCTGTCTCTAACTTGATCTCTATGCAACTCTATCTTGTTTGTTTTCACTTTTGCCACCCTCCCCATTCCCTTTAATGTTTTTCCCAGCTCTAAAAATTTTTTAATATCAATAATATAAATCACTGCCAAGATCACTTTATTTTGTCCTTTTCTCTCTCTCGCATCATCTGCACTCTGGATCTGACATAACTGCAAACAGCTGTAAGGAAAGAGAATGTACTGAAGAAAGTGAATCTCAACCCTATGACATTCTGGAAAGGAGTGCAGAATGTAGATATTTGACCTGTTGAAGAAAGTCAAAAAATTATGAAAAAAGCCACAAAGCACAATCAAGTGATAATATTAATGGCTTGCATTATAAAAAGTTATTCCTGAATTAACCCAAATAACTTTGTTGGAGTTCATTACAAAGTTAACGACGATGATTGGGCTGAAAAATTGAGCTGAATTTAATAGGTTTAACATAGCGTGCACAGATGAAACATGCAGACATGAAAGGGTTTAAAACTCTTGGAAAAGAGGATGATCCACTGAATAATGTTGTAAACCCAGGCACCTTTTTTTTCTCTCTGTAGTGAAAAATCCTGTCTGCTGTGTCTTCAAATACTGTGTATTTAACTGTCCTCAGATTAACACATTTAACAGAAGAACAATGGCTGAGTGTGGTTTTCATTATCTGGGACAGGACACATGCATGGAAACGGACACAAAATATGAAATGATATGATGACAGACATGGTGGTAAGTGAATGAATACTTTGTCACAGAAGAGAGGTTTGTAGTTTAAAATCTTAAGTCTGAGCAGCATCCTACAACGCCTCCTCTGTAAACCACATCCACACTAGGACTATGAATCTTTTGAAGTCATACGATTCAATTCAATTCTGATTTTTGAGGTCATGATTCGATTCAGAATCGATTTTTGATTCAAAACAATTTTCGAATCGCATTTGGGTCTCAGTTCAGTACGAAAACCCACTATCCATCCATCCATCCATCCATCCATCCATCCATCCATCCATCCATCTTCTACCGCTTTTCCGGAGGTCTGAGTCATGGAGGCAGCAATTCAAGCAGAGAAGCCAGACTTCCCTCTCCCCAGCCACCTGTTCCAGCTCTTCAGAGGGGATACCAAGGTATTCCCAGGCTAGCTGGGAGACGTAGTCTCTCCAGCGAATCCTGGGTCTGCCCCGGAGTCTCCTCCCAGTGGGATGTGCCCGAAACACCTCAAATGGGAGGCATCCAGGAGGCATCCTGATCAGATTCCCATACCACCTCAGCTGGCTCCTTTCAATGTGGAGGAGCAGCAGTTCTACTCTGAGCCTTTCCAAGATGACTGAGCTCCTCACCCTCTAAGGGTGAGTCCAGCAATCCAATGAAGAAAGCTCATTCAGCTGCTTGTATCCGCGATCTCATTCTTTCGGTCATTACCCAATGCTTGTGACCATAGGTGAGGGTAGGAATGTAGATTGACCGGTAAGTCGTCAGCTTTGCCTTAGAGCTTAGCTCCCTCTTCACCACAACGGACCGGTACAACGTCCGCATCCACTAATTTCAGAAAAAAAGTCCACTGCACTGCAAAAAATGCTGAGGTAAGCTTGAAAGCAGAGTACAATGTGTTGATGTTTTGAGGGGGTTACATTCTTTAAAAATTAGATCAACTGATTTGCAATAAAATACTGTTAAATGAAATAAGTAGGGTTAGGTTAGTAACTGCTTTTTTATTTCTTGAAAACTTGTGAGTTTCAAAAATGAAATTGTACACAAATGAAATAAATTTTGAAAGTTTTCCTTTTCAGCATATCACAATTCCTAACATGTTTTACATAGTGTGCAGGTTTGGTTGCCCTCCAGCATTCTGGAAATATAGGCTATTCATTAAAAAGCAAAAGTAAATTCCATCACAAATACTTTGGACAGCCGTTTAAATAGTAGTGCTACCTGACTGTATGCAGTCAATGTACAGTCATGTGAAAAAATTAGGACACCCTGTATAAGCCTGTGTGTTTTTTTTGACATATTTGGACATAAGTATGGATATTGAATGTCAGTGTTGAAAATACTGGGAGATTCATGCCATACAACTAAACAATTAAAAATTAAAGACTTTTCAAATTTTCTGTAAAATGTAATTCTAAATAAATAGTGAGGAATAAATTAGGACACCCCATCTTTTTTAGGACACCCGGACATTCATTCCCACTTAAAATGGCTAAAATAAATGTTAAAAAATGCAAATAAAAACAAAAACAAGGTTAAACATAGGTATGTGAACATTTTTAATAATGAACTGAATATTCAAAGGGGTGTCCACATTTTTTCACATGACTGTACAGTTATCAATACAGTAACTTAATGCAATGAACAAATTCAATAAGAACTGAATGCAATTGATGCATAAGATAAGTAGCATTAATTTTAATCTTGCACAAATATAAACTTAAGTATCTAAATTCTTCAGAGACTTAAAAAACAAATTAAAGTTATAAATTTCTTGCTGTTCCATTTTTTTCTTTGTTCCGACTGTTTCATCCGGCTGCTAGCTAGTAAGCTACTCTGCATAGTTCTCCTGCATTGGCAGTGTCAATGTGTAATTGCATATCACGAAGTGGCAATACATGTCACATGACGAGACACCGGCACCACCTCAAACAAACAAACAAAAAATAATAATAATAAATCGATTCTTAATTTTTGTAAATTGATTCTGGATTGTGTAAAATGAGAATCTCGATTCTTATGTGAATCGTTTTTTCCAACACCCCTAACCCACACACCAGCCATGCAGCCAGCTCAAGGCTTTGCTCCTCTCCTGAAAATTCACTGTGCTTAAAAGTGAAATGCACACACACTCTGTTCATTCATTCATTCATGAATTCATTCCTCTAAAAATAAATACATTAATGCCAAATCAACCATTCTGTGAAATGGTAGATCTACAGCTGTACTTGAAATTATTCCCCATTGAAAATTAAATGTATTTCAAAATTTACAAACTTTTAGTTGTTTGCAAAAACACATACAAAACATGGCAAAAAACATAAAAAAAAATCAACAGTTGAACCACTTAAATGGTTAATCTCATCCATTATCCTTAATGAAAGCACCAAGGTGTTGATGCCTTGGTGCCAGAGCCTTGGTGGAAGTATGCATTCTTGGTCCTCACCAAACTATTATGGGTTCCTCTCTAGCCCAAGAACCACCTCTGGTAAAAATTTCATCCAAATCCATCTAGTAGTTTTGGAGTATTCTTGCTAACACACTGTGAGAAGATACAAGCCTTGGTGGAGGTATGCATACTACTGTGGCACATATGTTGGGTACATATTTTCCACAAATGTATTGCTGCATGTTTATTGTGTGTTTCACGTCTCAAGGGACAAAAGGACTGAGTCTGCAGGAGATATCGAGAAGGTGTGAGATTTGGCCTTTGTCTCAGAGAGATGCCCTGGAGGGATTTCCGGACCATCGAAGGCTAAGGGACAATGGTGGAAGATCAAAAGGGTTACAGTGTGACTGGGATTAAGCACCATGCGACTGTATGTTTGCTTAGACACCATGTGACTTGAGTTTCGATGTTCCGGAGGATAAAAGAGCGATGTGATATTGATCTGTCTCTTTTTCTTGCTTGGAGATTGATAGAGTATGTGTTCTGTTAATAAAGCTGAACCTGAGAAATAAACTCAGCCTCATCCTTGAGCACATCCTCTACACTAGTGACCCTAAGACGAATTATGGCCGGTGACGATTCTCCTGCACGGGACTCATCAGGAGCCAGCCAGGCTAATGCAGCTACCACAGCCCAGCTACCTGATTTCTGGCAGCATAGCCCGCGCTCCTGGTTTAACACAGTCGAGGCACAGTTCCATCTTCGGGGAATTTCGATGGACGCCATGAAATTCTACCATGTGGTTGCAAAGCTGGACAGCCACACAGCCCAGCGGGTGGAGACCCTGATTAATCACCCGCCAGACGACGACAAGTATGGCGCATTGAAAGCTGCTCTCATCCATGCTTTCACCCCCTCGCTGGGAGAGCGAGCAGAGAAGCTCCTGGCGTTGACTGAGGGCGAGGTCGAGAGACCTGCAGACCTGATGGCGAAGATGCTGAGTTTGAGAGACTCCGAAGATGATGGCTTTATCTTCGCCCACCTTTTCCTCAGGACACTACCATCAGCGGTGAGAGTTACCCTGGCCAGTTCACAGCTGCTGGCACACCGAGATTACCACGAGCTGGGCCAGGAGGCGCAGCGACTCGTCGACACCCATAGGCGACACACGGCCACGACTGCAGCAGCGGAACTGAGCGCAACACCCGGAGATGGCAGGGGGCCAGAGGCTGCAGCACCAGACTCGCTGACGACAGCAGCGGCGGAGGCCAGGAGACGCGGAGCGGGCGACGTCCTTTGCTTTTACCATCGCTGTTTCGCCAAGAGGGCACGCAAGTGCATTCCACTGTGCCAGTTCAAGCGTTCAGGAAACGCCAAGACCGGGAGTCAGTAGCAGCTGCAGCTCTCAGTGAAAAGAACAAGCTGCTCTACTTGAGGGACGCGCGGTCAGGGAGGCATTTCCTTGTGGACACAGGCTCCAAGCTGAGTTTCATCACACCCTCCTACGCTGACCGGCTGGCGCCTTTCAGTGGTCCCCTGGTGTCGGCAGCGAACGGCTAGGCGATTAAGACCTTCGGGGAGAAGACTCTGCTTCTGTCTCTACACGGCCGAACACTCGAGTGGACTTTGGTCATAGCGGCAGTCAATTTCAACATGTTAGGTGCTGATTTTTTGTGCTCACATGGTTTATTGGTTGAGCTTGCTAATAGACGTCTGGTTAATGTCTTTTCACTCTATTCCCTGCACAGCCCGGGTGGCCCCGCCGACTGCACAGGCCAACGTCACAGCTGCGGGTGGTAAGTTCCACGCACTACTCACTCAGTTCCCAGCACTCACAGTCCCAACGTTTTCAGCGACAGTGGCTAAACATGGGGTGGAACATTTTATCACTACCACCGGGCCGCCCGTTTTTGCAAAAGTTCGGCGCTTGGACTCAGCTAAACTGGCCATAGCGCGCGAGGAGTTCGCCAACTTGGAAAAACTGGGCATCGTTAGACGTTCTAAAAGCCCCTGGGCTTCACCGCTACACATGGTCCCAAAGGCTGATGGTTCGTGGTGACCTTGCGGTGATTTCCGCAGGTTGAATAACGCCTCAGCGCACGACCGCTACCCGATTCCGCACATCCAAGATTTTTCGGTTCATTTGGCGGGGGCGCGCATTTTTTCTAAAATAGACTTGGTGCGTGGTTACCATCAGGTCCCAGTGCACGCTCAGGATATACCCAAAATAGCAGTAATAACTCCTTTTGGGCTTTTTGAGTTTTTGCACATGCCTTTCGGACTCAAGGGTGCCACGCAGACGTTCCAGCATATGATGGACGCGGTTCTACGTGACCTCCCTTTCGTGTTTGTCTACTTGGATGACATTTTAGTAGCCAGCACGTCCGAAGACGAACACGAAAGCCACCTCACAGAGGTTTTTCGGAGGCTGGCAGAGCACGGGTTAATAATTAACCCAGCGAAGTGCCAGTTTGGGGTGGTGCAAATTGATTTTTTGGGGCATCGTGTTTCGCCAGAAGGAGCGGTCCCTCTGCCCGATAAAATACGCGCAGTAACAGATTTTCCCCGACCTCAAATGGTCAAAGCGTTACAGGAGTTTTTAGGAATGGTTAATTTTTATAACCGTTTCCTCCCAAGCACAGCGCAGCTCATGCAACCATTGTATGCTGCACTTAAGAAGCAAAAACCCACAAATAAAATCGAATGGCCTCCGGAGCGGGAGCGCGCTTTCTCCCAAGTCAAATCATCCCTGGCAAACGCGGTTTTGTTGGCACGCCCAGTCCCAACAGCCCGCATGGCGCTCACCACTGACGCTTCCGATTTAGCGGTGGGGGCGGTCGTTGAACAGCTTGTAGCAGGGACCTGGCAGCCGCTCGCGTTTTTCAGCAAAACTTTGCTCGATAGCGAGCGAAAATACAGCGCGTTCGACAGGGAGCTGTTGGCCCTACACTTGGCCATCCGCCATTTCCAGTTCTGGCTGGAAGGGCGCCGTTTCACCGCGTTTGTGGACCACAAGCCGCTAACGTTTGCGATGGCCAAGATTTCAGAACCTTGGTCGGGCCGGCAACAAAGACAGCTGGCCGCGATATCAGAGTTCACCACCGATATCCAGCATGTCGCAGGTAAACATAATGTAGTGGCAGACTGTCTCTCGCGTGCTGTGGCGGCGCCAGGCCCCGTGGGGGCAGACTCGGCAGCCGTGGCCGCGGGCCAGGGTAGCGACACAGAAGCGCACGCAGCCCCGGTCCACGTAGGTTTAGATTATGCAGCCATGGCCGCGGAGCAGGTTAGTGATGCGGATGTGCGTGCGCTCCAGTCTGGACCAACAGGGTTAAGGCTGGAGCACAAGGTGCTGCAAGTTGGTATGCCCCCCCTAATCTGCGATGTCTCCACGGGACGGCCGCGTCCCGTGGTACCAGCTGCGTGGCGCCGCCGCGTTTTTGACTTGGTCCACTCCCTGGCGCACCCGGGGTGCGCGCATCGATCAAGATGGTGGGGGAGAAATTTGTTTGGCCGGGGTTGCGCAAACAGGTCAAGGAATGGGCGGCAGCCTGCGTAGAGTGTCAGCGAGCCAAAATACACAGGCACACTAGAGCTCCTTTGGAGCCTTTTCACATCCCGGCTAAGCGCTTTGATCATGTGCATGTCGACTTGGTGGGCCCCCTTCCGTTGTCACAGGGGCACATACAGCGATCCCTCACTTATCGCGTTTAATGGGGACCAGAACCGACCGCGAAAAGTGAAAAACCGCGAAGTAGTGTCACTTCCCCCCCCCCAAGGGCGTCACAAGCACTATTTTGCACAAAAAGGCACAAGAGAACAGCGAAAAGTGCCACTAAGCAACACGAGCGATAAAGAACAATGAATGCGATCTTCCTTCGCTGGGTATGGGCGCTCTGCAGGGAGAGAAGCTGGGTAAAACGTCTCGGCCAATCAGCTTGCGAGGTAAAACGTCTCGGCCAATCAGCTTGCGAGATTCCCGAGCGGTGAAGAGGTGGGCGGAGAGGAGTGGAGCGGTGGTCAGAGAGGTGGATTTTGAGTTGTGCGGGCTCTCCATGTTGATACCTGATGTTCTAATGTACTCTCCCTGCCTTCTGCTAGCGCCCGGGCAACTTTCGTGCCATTTTTTCTCAATTTTGAATTTTTGATGAATATTTTTGAAAAATCCGTGATGCACTGAGGGCGCGAAAGGTGAAACGCGAAGTAGCGAGGGAACACTGTACACCTTTTGACGATGGTGGACTGCACCACGCGTTGGCCAGAAGCGGTTCCTCTGGCATCAACCACAGCAGAGGAAGTTGCGCGTGTGTTTTTAACAGCTTGGGTTGCGCATTTTGGAGTTCCGTCGGACATAACGTCCGACAGAGGTCCTCAATTGTTTCTGAACTCTGGTCATCGATGGCCCGCAGCCTAGGGGTGGAGATCCACTGCACTACCACGTATAACCCCCAGGCTAACGGTTTATGCGAACGTTTTCATAGGTCATTGAAAGCAGCCCTCAGAGCGTCGCTTACGGATACAAATTGGGTTGACAAACTTCCATGGGTTTTATTGGGGTTGCGTTCTGCACCTAAGGAGGATTTGCAGGCCTCCCCAGCTGAGTTAGTGTTCGCACAACCTCTCCGTTTGCCCGGTGAATTTCTCCCCGACAACCCTGCGCCAAATTGCGCCCCCCCCCCCCGCTCAGCTGTTGCAGAGCGACACAGGATCAAACACGCTTCCTGGCCCGGTTCATCACAGTTTCCCACGCGTTTTTGTGCTGAAGGCTTTAAAAAATGCGGAGTTTGTTTTTGTTAGACATGATGCTCATCGCCCAAATTTGCGGCCACCTTATGATGGACCTTTCAGAGTGCTGGAAACAGGAGAGAAGCATTTTTTGCTAGATTTGGGAGACAGGAAAGAGTTGATTTGTATAAACAGACTCAAACCTGCTTTTGTTTTGGCGGATGAACAAGTGCAGTTGGCGAGGGCCCCCCGTCGCGGCAGACCTCCGAGAAGGCATTCTCCAGAACCCCCACAGAGATTGGCTAACAGTTCTAATCCACAGGTGCAGGAAGACACTGCAGAAGCAGCAAGGCCGGCTTACAGCAGATACGGCAGGAGGTTTAGACCTAGGCAACTGGTGGATTGATATTTGATATGTGGTAATGTTTTTATGCCATGCATCTCTGATTATGTTTGTCCCATATTAGACGTTTGGGGGGGGGTCATTTGGCACATATGCTGGGTACATATTTTCCACAAATGTGTTGCTGCATGTTTATTGTGTGTTTCACGTCTCGAGGGACAAAAGGACTGAGTCTGCAGGAGATATCAAGAAGGTGTGAGATTTGGCCTTTGTCTCAGAGAGATGCCCTGGAGGGATTTCCGGACCATCGAAGGCTAAAGGACAATGGTGGAAGATCAAAAGGGTTACAGTGTGACTGAGATTAAGCACCATGTGACTGTATGTTTGCTTAGACACCATGTGACTTGAGTTTCGATGTTCCGGAGGATAAAAGAGCGATGTGATATTGATCTGTCTCTTTTTCTTGCTTGGAGATTGATAGAGTATGTGTTTTGTTAATAAAGCTGAACCTGAGAAATAAACTCAGCCTCATCCTTGAGCACATCCTCTACACTGGGATCATTACCAAAATGTTATGGGTTCCTCTCTAGCCCAAGGACCACCTCTGGTAAAAATTTCATCCAAATCCATCCAGTAGTTTTGAAGTAGATGCATGTGCAGTGAAAATAATCTGCAGTTCACATGCCCATACTGTCAGTGGCAACCAAGAGCCGCCAACCTAATCTGAACAGCTGCAATCCAAACGCAAAGAAGAGCATGGTGGCAGATGTTTTAAATGGCGGAAGCGATGGAGGTATGTGAATACAATGAGAATCAAGACGAACAGGAGCTTTTGCTGTTTAGTGGCAGAAGAAGAAAACAGATGGGCAAAAAGACGGACATTTGTTCACCCAGTATTGGCAGATTGCTCAGTACTTTCCTCTGACAGGAGTTTCCGGGCGCATGCGCAGTGCGGTTCCATTGATGGTAAAGGTGAGCTATTTTTATGTTTATTTCAAAAACAGTGTTATTTTAAAATTCTGGCAAATTAAAACGTCGAGAAAATATGGTGATACAATGATACAAGCCTTTAGTTCGACTTAATTTTGACAGGGCAAGCTGAAACAGAGAGGTGGACAGACGGCTACATACACACACAGCCCCAAACAGACACAATAACCGATTACCGTATGCCTCCATTTCACTGAGGCAAAAAAATATACCCCATTTCATGTGTATGTTTTGCAGTCTGCAGATGCATAAGCACAGAGTCCTCTAATCCAAGAGCGCGGTCTCTTCTGCTTGTGATAGCTCTGTTAAATGTTTCTGTGTGTGAGAGCACACCTGCAGCTGTAACACCAACCCCCATCATAATTTAATTAACCTTTACACAAAACAGAGCTTGTACTGATCCTCCCGGCAGATAATAAGCAGTGAATCCTCCCATGCAACTATTAAAAGTCACAGCTGTACTGTGTAAAAGTTTACAGTGATAATCTGTAACATTCTTTTTTGCCCTGATTATGGGTGCAGCTTTGGCAAGCACCTCTACTGTTTTATATTTTCACAGCAATAACAGTTTACATTGCAGCTCCTAAGCAAAACCCAAAACCCATGAGTAAAGAGTGAAATAAATGAAAACTACTCATTATAGAATATGTTTAATCTAGTGTGGTGAAAACTCTGATAAACTTTGACCATGATTTCAATGTCATCTACTTCTCTCTCCCCACCATGCTCTCTGTCAAAAAAATTATGCAAAAGTTTATTAAAATTCCGCAACAAGGGGCGGCTTGGCAAAGGAAGGAACCACTGAAATTTGGTGCAGATCTAGACTAGTTTATTAAAATGTTGCAAAATAGGACACATATCCTTCAGAGTCACTAATGCCACAAAATAAGACCCTTCTCATTCTAAAGAGAGGACAGTTTCTCATTCATTGCTTTATTATCATTATCTTTCACCAGACACACTTTGTGAAAAAATGTGCACTCATTTGACATGAAACTAGCCGCCGGCTAGCCACTGGAATTGGCCACGTTTTGATCTCGGGTCTTCTGCTGGTACCGACTCAAGAGGTGATTGGTATGTTTTCTAAACCCTTACTTTTGCACTTGACAATATTTAATTTGTTTACATGTGTGTGAAATGACAATAGACGTCTTCATGCTGATTGAGGTGTTTAGCAACAGTTACTGGCTACATGTAGAAGGGACTATTTTTTTTTCCCAGCTGCGCAAAATAACTGGTTAAACAAACAAATCAGAATATTTTGTCCAGTATTGCTGTCATTTAATAAATTGTGCTTGTGGAACTGGTGTATAAAAGCAATATTACAATATTAAGTGGTTTGGAGACAAAGGAAGAGAGGCAAAGCTGAGATGGTTTGGACGTGCAGAGGAGGGATGGTGGATATATTGGACCAAGAATGTTAAAGATGGAAGAGGAAAAGAGGAACACCACAGAGAAGATTCATGGATGTTGTGGTGTTACAAAGGAAGATGTAAGGGATAGGGTGAGATGGAGGCAGATGATCTGCTGTGGCAGCAGCTGAAAGAAGAACTCTAATAGCAAGCATAATGTACAAAATTATGATTAGTGTTACTAGTGCAGTGCCCGGTCACACAACCATATAAGGTGTTGTTCAGTTCCTGCTGAACTGAGCAACACCTTTAAACTCATGCTGTGTTCGAAATGTTTACTAGTTCCCTATATAGTGTACTACGTATATAGTGAATCAGCCATTTTGTAGTGCTGTTCGAAATTTTTACTAAAAATTTCATTCACTATATAGTACACTCAAAATATCCCACAATGCATTTAGAAAAGCAGTGTACAACGGATGGTCACTACATTAACCAGTATATCCCATAATGCAATGCAAGGCCAACGGAGCAGTGAGAGAACTTCACATCGCAACATAAACTACCTTAAGGTATTTATGTTTATCAATTCAGCAACAACGATTTGATGTAATACATATTAACTACAAATTACATGCAGGTATTAATTTTTTTTTTTTACCACCATTAGTCTGTTACATTTTACTGTCCAAGTAAAACATGGACACCTGAACAAAACCATATAACCTGAACAACACCATATAAGGAGTTGCTCAGAAGTCCTTATATAAGGAGTTGTTCTTATCTAGTCAAATGACCATAAAAGGAGTTCCTGCTGGGTTCTTAACTTCTTATATGGTTATGACCACATTAGGAGGAACCAGGCCTTCCTTAGAAGACTGAACAACTCCTTCTGATCACGTGACCAGAATTCTATGACCTCATATTGGAACACAGTGTGTCTACAATGTCAGAGTGATCAAAGAACTAAGTTTAAAGGTGTTGTTCAGTTCAGTCTGAACTGAACAACACCATTTGACCGTTCTCTTACTTGTCTTTTCTTACATGTTTGTTCTTTTTTTTCTAACATGTCTGTTCTTACATATCTGTTCTTTTTTTTTTACGTCTGTTCTTTTCTTACATATCAGTTCTTTTCTTCTAACATGCCTGTTCTTTTCTATCCCTTTACCCCCCGCCAGTCGCAGCAGATGACTGCTCCTCCCTGAGTCTGGTTCTGCTGGAGGTTTCTTCCTGCTAAAAGGAAGTTTTTCCCTCTCTACTGTTGCCAAGTGCTTGCTCACAGGGGGTCGCCTGATTGTTGGGGTCTTTCTGCAATTGTTCCTTTCTTACAGTATCAGAAATCATTAATAAAAACTTGAAAGTCTAGATACTTTACAAAAAGAGGTGATGGAAATGAAAACTACCACAGCTACAGATACATAATGCAAACTTTCAAATGACAAGAAAGTCATTCAGCAGAGCTGATCTGTCTTGATTCTAGCAATGAGTCTGAAGACCAGCCACAGTAAAACTCTAAAAAGAGGTCTTTCTGATCATGAGTGCGCTGCGCAATTGGTCTAAAAACAGAATGCTGGAAGAGAAGACCAGAAATACAGCAGTGAGTCGAAAGAAATCTCACCATTTTTATGTTATTGCAGCATTACAAATAAGATGTCATAAATTAAAGAGTAACCAGTCACAAATTTACCAGAAAAAAATTATGTGAATTTATATGAAAAAGATGGGTAGCGCGGTGGGGTTTGGATGTTCTCCCTGTGCTGCATGAGTTTTGTCCGGTTTCCTCCCACAGTTCAAAAACATTTTCTTAGTGTACATACATACGAGTCAAGTCTCCTCAGGAACAAGTGCTCCTTTCTATAGCTTATACAGGGCAGGGGTCGCCACTCCTCTCTGCCCGCCTTTCCCCGTTGTATTATGCTGAGCACCAAGCTAGAGGGTGGAAAGTACCTTTCTTACCTGGTCTTTGGTATTACCCGGCCAGGATTTGAACCCCAGCCTCCCGGTTGTGGGGCGGATGCTCTACCAACAAGGCCACCACTCCGGTATTCCACGGCGCACAGTGGAGTTTGGATGTTCTCCCCGTGCCGCATGGGTTTTGTCCGGTTTCCTCCCACAATTCAAAAACATTCTCATAGCAGCACCTTACATGGCAGGCACAGTCTGGATGTCCAGACTGCAAATGAATAGCACATGTGTAAAAAAAATGAAAACAAAAAAATTTGATAAATGTTCCTGCTGAACTGGTAAAACACCTTATCTTAATAATGCCTTGATCTCTCGATGACATCACAGACACACTATGTTCCGATATGAGGTCATAGAATTCTGGTCACATGACCGTCTAAGGGATTTTTCAGTTCAGAACAACTCTTCAATTCAATTCAATTCAACTTTATTTATATAGCGCCATTTCACAACAACAGTCATCTCATAGCACTACCAACTGTAGGGAGGACCCCCACAGTTGCAGAAAGACCCCAGCAATCAGGCGATCCCCTGTGAGCAAGCACTTGGCGACGGTGGAGAGGAAAAACTCCCTTTTAACAGGAAGAAACCTCCAGCAGAACCAGGCTCAGGGAGGGGCAGTCATCTGCTGCGACTGGCTGGGGGGTGAGGGGATAGAGAAGAAGAAAAGAACAGACATGTAGAGAGCAAACAGTACGATGGGGACTCAATCTATGGGAGAGAACAAACAAATGTTAATGACCAGCAAAAAAAAAATATTTCATAGAGAGTGAGGAAAGGAGTGAGGCCCAGTGCATTACTGGAGGTCCCCTGGCTGACTAAACCTATTAGCAGCATAACTAAGGGAGGGTTCAGAAAACACATGATCCCTCCCTAATTGTAGGCTATATCAAAAAGGTAGGTTTTAGCCCTATTCTTAAAAACAGAGATCGAGTCTGACTCCCGAATCCAGATTGGCAGCTGATTCCACAGGAGAGGAGCTTGATAACTGAAGGCTCTGCCTCCCATTGTACTTTTGGAGATTCTAGGTATTACAAGTAAACCTGCATTTTGGGAGCGTAGTGCTCTGTTAGGATGATACGGTAGTATCAGATCTTTTAAATAAAAAGGAGCCTGATTGTTTAGAGCTTTGTAAGTAAGAAGAAGGATTTTAAACTTAATTCTAAACTCTATGGGAAGCCAATGAAGGGAGGCCAGAACCGGAGAGATATGATCTCTCTTTCTAGTACCTGTTAAAACTCTTGCTGCAGCATTTTGGATCAGCTGAAGACTTTTTAAAGATGTTTTAGGACAACCTGATAATAAAGAATTACAATAATCTAATCTCGAGCTAACAAAAGCGTGGATCAGCTTCTCAGCATCACTCTGAGACAAGATGCTCCTAATCTTGGCAATATTACGCAAATGATAGAAGGCAGTCTTAGAAACAAATTTAATATGTGAATTGAAGGACAAATCCTGATCAAAAATAACTCCAAGGTTCCTCACAGAGCTATTAAGAGAAAGAGTAACTGCATCCAAACTGAAAGTTTGATTTGGAAAGGAATTTCTAAGGTTTTTTGGACCAACAAGAATGACTTCAGTCTTATCTGAATTTAATAGCAGGAAATTACAAGTCATCCAAACTTTGATTTCCTTAAGACAGGCTTCTAACTTGGCTAATTGATTAGTATCATCTGGCTTCATTGACAGGTATAATTGTGTGTCATCTGCATAACAGTGAAAATGTATACAGTGCTTTCTAATAATGTTGCCTAACGGAAGCATATATAAACTAAAAAGAGTAGGGCCTAGCACAGATCCCTGTGGAACTCCATGACTAAGCTTTGAGCTGAGAGAAAACTCATCATTTACATGAACAAACTGGAACCTATCAGATAAATAAGATCTAAACCACTGCAACGAAGTTCCATTAAGTCCAACATAGTGTTCTAATCTATCAAGTAGAATATTATGATCAATAGTATCAAAAGCTGCACTAAGATCTAAAAGGACAAGTACAGAAACTAGTCCATTATCAGATGCAATGAGGAGGTCGTTAGTGACCTTCGCCAAGGCTGTTTCAGTGCTATGATGGATTCTAAACCCAGATTGAAACTCCTCAAATAAACCATTTCCCTGCAGGTGGTCAAATAATTGCATAGCAACAACTCTTTCTAAGATTTTTGAAATGAAAGGGAGATTAGAGATTGGTCTATAGTTAGCTAAAGCTCCTGGATCTAGCGTTGGCTTTTTGAGTAAGGGTTTAATTACAGCCGTTTTAAAAGCCTGCGGTACATGGCCTAAAGTTAATGAAGAATTGATTATATGAAGAATAAAGCTACCAATAAGTGGGAAGACTTCTTTAAATAACCTGGTAGGAATAGGGTCTAAAAGACAAGTTGAAGGTTTGGATGAGGAAACTATTTTGTCTAACTCACAAAGGTCGATTGGAGTAAACTCATCAAGACAGACATCAATAGAAGGAGTTGTAGTAGTTACAGTATTTAAGTTAACTGTGGGAAGAATCTGATTGATTTTATCTCTGATGGATGAAATTTTATTATTGAAAAAGTTCATAAAGTCCTGACTAGTAAGCTCTAAGGGGATGCTAGGATTGACAGAGTCCTGACTCTTTGTCAACCTGGCTACAGTACTGAAAAGAAACCTGGGATTATTCTTGTTCTCTTCTATTAATGCAGAGTAATAACTCGTTCTAGCTTTTCTAAGAGATTTTTTATAAATTAAAAGATGATTTCTCCAAGCTAAATAGATTTCATCTAAATTAGTAGAGCGCCATTTTCTTTCTAATTGACGAGTCTTCTGTTTTAAGCTACGAGTTTCTGTGTTGAACCAAGGAGTTAAAAATCTCTGATTAGACTTTTTCTTTTTTAAGGGGGCCACCAAGTCTAGAGCCTGATGTAGAGAAGCTGAAACACTATCCACCATGTTATCAATTACAGAAGGAGCAAGCTGTCTATAGCTTATTTCCGTTGTGTTGACACATGGCATAGAGGAAACAATCTGCATAAATTTGGAAACAGCATCATCTGAGAGGCATCTACTGTGATAATATTTTTCTTTAGGAGCCAAATAGTCAGAAATAGTAAAATCAAAGGTTAACAGACAATGGTCTGACAGTACAGGGTTATGAGGAGACACTACCAGATTTTCTATTTCTATGCCATATGTCAGAACAAGGTCCAATGTATGGTGGAGGTAATGAGTAGAATTTCCTACTTTCTGAGAAAACCCAATCGAGTCTAATATTGAATTAAAAGCCACATTAAGGCAGTCACTATCTACATCCACATGTATATTAAAGTCCCCTACTATAATTATTCTATCAGATTTCAGCACTAAATCAGCTAAGAAATCAGGAAATTCGGATAAAAATTCTGAATAGGTTGATGGGGGACGATAAACTATGGCAAATAAAATTGGGTTTAACCTGGAATTGCTAAAGTGCCCAATACTGAGGACCAGGCCCTCAAAGGAATTATAACATGTTTTTTGCTTTACATTAACTAGTAATTTGGAATGGTAAATTGCTGCTACTCCTCCTCCACGACCAGAACTTCTGGGATTTTGACAGTTTAAATAACCAGAGGGAGTTGATTCATTTAAACCAACATAATCCTCTTGCCCTAACCAAGTCTCTGTAAGGGAAATTAAATC
Source organism: Pholidichthys leucotaenia (assembly GCA_020510985.1). Taxonomy (NCBI): domain Eukaryota; kingdom Metazoa; phylum Chordata; class Actinopteri; order Cichliformes; family Pholidichthyidae; genus Pholidichthys; species Pholidichthys leucotaenia. Next base: position 335,351,106 of record CM035837.1, on the reverse strand, counting down.
AATCTGATGATCAATTAACAGATCATGGACTAACAGAGACTTGGGAGTTAGAGACCTAATATTTAATAAACCGCATTTAATTTTTAAATTATGAGGAGGAACAGAGGCCAAATCATTCAATTTAGAGGCTTTATGTTTAATTTGAGTTTTACCAATATTTTGCTTTATCACTTTGGGATGCTTATGCATTATATTTTTATTTACTTTGGAGGGAGCAGACAACGATTCTCTTATATGGTCTTCTAAGGAAGACCTGGTTCTGGAGCTCGGATCGGGCCCAAATTTTTATCATTTTATCCCACCAGCCTCCAGAGCCTGCTCTGTGATTTTCAGCCCCCAATTTCCAATGGTTATACCTTTTCCACCTCTGTGTTAATGTAATGGCTTCCCTATGGACGTTCAATGCTACATTTCCACAAATACATTTATTAAATTAAGTTTTTCTCAAAATTATGCTTTACGGAGTATTTTTACTGTAGGGTATGCTGTACTTGGAATACATTTATGAAGAAAAATAATTCTATTAAATTGCACGTGGTTGTACTCTGAGATGCTTTTGATTTCATCAATCTGAAATGAGCGTACCACAGAATTAGGGTTCTTTTTTTTATACATAATGGCACAGTTTTCACCAAAGTACCCTATAAGGTATAGACATGGTCCTGAAGTTACAGAAATTACCTTCACGGTATCAGGTTGGGCTCCTTAAAAGATTAAAAAAAACACTGCTTACCACTAAGGGTACATACAGCAATTCCATTTTGAACTAGATTGGGTACATACAGAGCCCCTGCTAACTCAATTGTGTCCATAGCCATTTTCTTCACAGGGCGGTGTATGCAAATGCTGTGGGCACACAGCATCCCCACCTTGGACATACTGTATGTAAAACAGTAACACAGTGCATTTACATTCTAACTAAGGAGATGATGCTTATTTTTCAACATTTAACATGTCCCATCACTCGCAAGAGCTGCTGGGAAATGGGAAGCCTGTTTTGTTCTTGTTACCAGACTGACACACTTAAGGGGCTCCAAAGCAAAATCTTGCATAGGGGCCCTAAAACCAGGAAAGAGCCCTGATTATGTCATCTAGTTTTCCAATGACATTTTTAGAATCTATCCAGTCAACTTGCTAAATTAATAGGTTAGTTTATTTGACCACACTATAGGAAGGAACAAGGGTAAGGAAAATAAAAATGGATACATTTTTTCCCCTTGTCCTGTTTAGTAGCAAGGTAAGCAGAACAGATATCTGCTTCCCTTATTGTGCCAAAAAGATTTATTTTGCCAAAAGGAGCTTTTTACAGTACATATACAGTATATATGAGCTGTATATTGTTTATAGATTCCTCTTGTAATAACTTTTAATAGTTTATTTAAATAGTTTTACCCATGAAGGACCGGGGGGTGGGGGGGACAAACAGAAAAAACAGATTAACACAATTGACACAAGCAGAAGACAAACTGTTTCTTCTGCTGAAAAGGTCTCATCACGAGTCTGGTATCTGCACCTGTTAAAGGACAAAGGCGTGTGTGTGTGTGTGTGTGTGTGTGTGTGTGTGTGAGCACGTGCAAAGTAAGTGTGTGCATGTGAGTGGTTTGCCAGGAAACCTACAAAGAGGGTGGCAGATCACAGCAACCCTTCCCCCCAGGAAACCCCGAGCAAGCAAGGCAGCGCCACCAACCTCCACACAGCACAAATGTTCCAAGGCCAGCAAGCCCCAGGACAACTAGCTATCCGCCCCAGGAGGGACGGCTGAGGCGGATAGCCAGCCCCCGACCCCCCCAGCGGTGCCAATGCCAGCCCCAGGGCCCCAGGCGCTGGAAGGCCAGTGCCCCCACTCCGGGTTGGAGACCGCCGGGGGCAGGGGCGCAGGCTCCCCCAGAAACCCCCACAGTGGGCCCGCGCCCACCCCAGCTCCCTGACACACACCCCGGGAGCCCCCAGGCCCTCACACCCAAGGCAGGTGGCAGCAAGGCGCAGGAGCCCCACGTCCAAGGGAACCCATGCCAGGAGGTGCTAGCCCCTCAGTTCAGCACCCCCCGACCAGCACACACACCCATTCCCCCGTACTCACACCCTGATGCTCTCACACGCACATGAACTCACTCACTCTCATTCACCCTCTCTCCCACACAATCCCACACTCACCTTCACACACTCAGACCCACCCACTCTCGTACCTGCTTAGTCTCCCTCCCACTCACCCTCACAGTCGCCCACACCCACACACACCTCCCTTCACCCATGCTCACCCATACACACACTCACTCGCACTCCGACTCACTCACATCCACTCGTGCGCTCCCCCACACCCATTCACCCATAACACTTGGGGAAGCTGTGGCGCAGATGCAGTGGGCATGAACGCGCACCAACGCCTGACAGCGGTTGGGGAGACTGCCGGTGTGGACCAGCAGCCACACCCCACCAACCCATCCTGGGGCGGCTGCGGCCACAGAAGCAGACTGCCGCCACCACCAGCACCCACCCGGAGTGACTGATTAACAGACCACCGCAAGCGCTCTGAGATGCCACCTGACATGCAAAGTGCCACACAAATCCAACCCACCATCACCATCTCCACTCATCACTCTCTCGCTCACTCACTCACTCACTCACTCACTCACTCGCTAACCACTGCTATGGGCAGTGGGGCTCACATCCTCCCAAGCCCTCAGTGTCTACAGTACAATTAAAATTGAGGGGAGGGTGGCCCCACTGTGCAGTTGATAGAGGGATCCTCTTCATTGACACCGTACGGCACACCCCCACCCCAAAACCTTAAGTGTATCCAATAAGATGTATGATCCATTCAGAATTGGGGGGGGGGCAAGACTGGTAGGGAAGTGGTCCTAAAGAGAGCCCATCCCCCCCAGAAGCCAGCTCCCAAACTGGCTCTGGAGGCTACCCACTGTCCCCAGATCCCATTCCAGGATGAGGGCCCCCAGGCTGTGCAGCCTAAGACCTGCCAGCGTCTCACCCCAGGAGACGCTGGGGTGAGACGTGCCTGTGGTGCTGCTGAGCAGCACCACAGGCACGATGGGGCAGCCACAGTCACACTTACTGTCATGCATCTTGTACACACAAACATGTATAATAATAATAATAATAATAATAATAATAATAATAATAATAATAATAATGAACAATGGGCCAGACCCATACGGTGCTCCACATACCAAGCGACATCCCATGGCACCTACTGCGAGCCCACCAACCATCCACCTCAGACAGACATCGACAGCGGCAGGCTACCCTGCAGCCACAGCCACCCCGGGACAAACCGACGGAAATGCAGCCACCAACCCGTGCCAACAGCCCCCCCACACACACACCGGGCACCCACCGAGCACCCATACCCGGTGCCACGGACATCAGAGACAAGGTGGGCAAAGCACCATGCCCCAGGACACAACAGCAGGATGGCCAGGAAGAGCAGGACCTGAACACCACCCCCCAGGCCACGAGACAGCCTGCCCTACCCCTGCAGCCCAGCGAGGTCTTCCTCTCCACACACACACACCCTCAACCCCTGCATGTCCACCCACAGGTACTTGCACACACACATACAGTACACACGCCTACCCTCACGTGTACACACACAGTCACCATCACATATGTCCACCTACACCCACACACAACCTCGCATGTATATACTCAACACACATACCCACATGTTCACACACACACACACACGCATGCACACATATACACACCCACACATATACAATGGTGTGAAAAAGTGTTTGCCCCCTTCCTGATTTCTCAGTTTTTTGTATGTTTGTCACAATTAAATGTTTCAGATCATCAAACAAATTTAAATATTAGACGAAGATAACTCAAAGAAACACAAAATGCGGTTTTTAAATGAAGGTGTTTATGATTAAGGGGAAAAAATCCAAACCTACATGGCCATGCATGAAAAAGTGATCGCCCCCAAAAACTTATAACTGGTTGGGCCACCCTCAGCAGCAACAACTGCAATCAAGCGTTTGCTATAACTGGCGATGAGTCTTTTACAGCATGGTGGAGGAATTTTGGCCCATCTTTGCAGAATTGTTGTAAATCAGCCACATTAGAGGGTTTTCAAGCATGAACCGCCTTTTTAAGGTCATGCCACAGCATCTCAATAGGATTCAGGTCAGGACTTTGACTAGGCCACTACAAAGTCTTCATTTTGTTTCTCTTAAGCCACTCAGACGTGGACTTGCTAGTGTGTTTTGGATCATTGTCCTACTGCGGAACACAAGTGCACTTCAGCTTGAGGTCACGAACAGATGGCCGGACATTCTCCTTCAGGATTTTTTGGTAGACAGCAGAATTCATGGTTCCATTTACCACAGCAAGTCTTCAGGTCCTGAAGCAGCAAAACAGCCCCAGACCATCACACTACCACCAAAATATTTCACTGTTGGTATGATGTTCCTTTTCTGAAATGCTGTGTTACTTTTACACGAGATGTAATGGGACACACACCTTCCAAAAAGTTCAGCTTTTGTCTCGTCAGTCCACTGAGTATTTTCCCAAAAGTTTTGGGGATCATCAAGATGTTTTCTGGCAAAACTGAGACGAGCCTTTATGGTCTTTTTGCTCAGCAGTGGTTTTCGTCTTGGAACTCTGCCATGCAGGCCATTTTTGCCCAGTCTCTTTCTTATGGTGGAGTCATGAACACTGACCTTAACTGAGGCAAGTGAAGCCTGCAGTTCTTTGGATGTTGTTGTGGGGTCTTTTGTGACCTCTTGGATGAGTCATTGCTGCACTCTTGGGGTAATTTTGGTCAGTCGGTTACTCCTGGGAAGGTTCACCACTGTTCCATGTTTTTGCCTTTTGTGGATAATAGGCTCCAGCCCCCCCGCGACCTGAAAAGGATTAAGCGGAAGAAGACGGATGGATGGATGGATGGATGGATGGATGGCTCTCACTGTGGCTTGCTGGAGTCCTAAAGCTTTAGAAATGCTTAATAACCTTTTTCAGACTGATAGATCTCAATTACTTTGTGTCTCATTTGTTCCTGAATTTCTTTGGATCGCAGCATGTCTTGCATTTGAGGATCTTTTAGTCTACTTCACTTCGTCAGGCAGGTCTTATTTAAGTGATTTCTTGATTGAGAATGGGTGTGGAAGTTCTTTCTCTCGGCGCCACACCAGTCGGCTGCCTTTTGCAACAGCGGCTCGATTCCGAGTTTTTTTTTTCCCTTCCTCTCTCTTTTGATCACTTTTTTTTTCACCCCACTTATATCACGGACACACAGATCGTCCCAAATGTCTCCTGAGCCGGTGGACGGAGCCACTGTTTATAGCAGGATTCGATACAACAGGGAAGAGCTGCTAGCATTTAACCGCCACCCGGTCCCACTGGAAAAACTCGACATACCGAGAGAACTGAGGCGAAAACGCCGCGGCTGCCGGGCTGGAGTAAGGCAGAGGACAAAAAATATAAGGTACAGACCCTCCCTTCCATCTGTTGTCATGGGAAATGTACGGTCGATACTGGGAAAGTTAGATGAGCTAGCGGCTATCTCCCGTTATGATAGCACTTACCGGGAGTGCTCTCTCCTTTTGTTTACTGAGACGTGGCTAACTGAACTAGCAGCAGATGCTAACATTGAGCTGGAGGGTTTTCACATGATACGAGCTGACCGAACACCAGAGAGTGGCAAAACTAGGGGCGGTGGAGTGATAATGTATGTTAACAACAACTGGTGTAGACCGGGACATATCACTGTTAAACAACGACACTGCAGCAAAGACATTGAGTTGCTAGCTGTTAGCATGAGGCCTACATATCTCCCGAGAGAACACTCACACGTGATCTGCATTGTTGTTTATGCAAATCCGACGGCGAACGCTGGGACAGCGCGTGACGTCATCCATTCAGTAACCAGCAGGCTGCAGACAGAACACCCAGATGCTCTTCTCCTCATCTCAGGCGATTTCAACCACGTTTCACTGTCTCCCATTCTGCCCACTTTCACCCAGTATGTCACATGCCACACTAGAGACAATAAAACACTGGATTTGTTCTACGCAAACACTAAGGAGGCGTACACCTCATCACAACTCCCCCCACTTGGGAGATCGGATCACAACTTGGTTCATCTCCGACCGGTGTACAAACCCCTAGTGCACAGACAACCTCCGGCCATGCACACTGTGGAGTTATGGTCTGAGGAGACAATGGACACTCTAAAGGACTGTTTTGAAGCCACTGCCTGGAAGCAGCTCTGCGATCCACATGGTGAGGACATCGATGGCCTCATTCACACCTTCACGGGCTACCTCAGCTTCTGTGTGGACAAATCCGTTCCCACCAAGACCATACGCCGTCACTCAAACAACAAACCCTGGATCAACCCTGAGATAAAAACACTTCTGAGAGAGAAGAAGAGAATCTTCAGGTCGGGGAACAGGGAGATGCTGAAGTCCGTACAGAGGGAGCTGAGGAGAAAGATCAGAGAAGGCAAGGACAGCTTCAGGAAGAAGATGGAGGACAAGCTGCAACAGAGCGACATCAGCGGGGTCTGGAGAAACCTCAAAACCATCTTGGGGCTCCAGAATACCTCCCCCCAGGCCACGGGGGGCAGGGAGTGGGCGAACAACCTGAATCTGTTTTTCAATAGATTTGACCAGCCGCCCTCCCCCCTGTCTGCACAACAACCACTGCTGCCACTAAGAAATCAAGTCCTGCTGCCCACTCCCCACTCCACCGACACCCCCCCCCCCACTCCCAACACACAGCCCCCCATCCTGACCCTGACCAAGACCCAGGTGAGGACGGAGCTGAGGAAGATCAAGGCGAGGAAGGCGTCGGGACCGGACGGCATCAGCGCAAAGCTCCTCAAGTCCTGTGCAGACCAGCTGTGTGGGATTGTGACGTATATCTTCAACATGAGCCTGAAACTGGGGAGGGTACCACAGCTGTGGAAAACATCTTGTGTGGTACCTGTACCAAAAACTTCCCACCCCAAAGACCTGAACAGCTTCAGACCGGTGGCCTTGACGTCCCACTTGATGAAGACCCTGGAGAGACTGCTCCTTGCTCATCTCCGCCCCCTGGTGGAACCAGCGATGGATCCACTCCAGTTCGCCTACCAGCATGGCATTGGGGTGGAGGATGCGGTGATCTTCCTCCTTCACCGTTCTCTGTCCCACCTGGAGAAGCCCGGGAATATGGTGAGGATCATGTTCTTTGACTTCTCCAGTGCTTTCAACACCATCCAACCGATGATCCTGAAGAACAAGCTGCTGCGCGCAGGGGTGGACCAGCACCTGTCATCATGGATCCTGGACTACCTCACGAACCGGCCTCAGTTTGTGAGAACCCGGGACTGTGTTTCCGACACGATCATCAGTAGCACGGGGGCCCCCCAGGGAACGGTGCTGGCTCCCTTCCTGTTCACTCTTTATACTGCGGACTTCTCACACAACACAACACATTGCCATCTACAAAAGTTCTCTGATGACTCTGCGATCGTTGGTCTCATCTCCAGCGGAGATGAAGCTGAGTACAGAGGGCTTATCCAGGACTTTGTGGACTGGTGCCATCGGAACTGCCTCCAGATCAACGCAAGGAAAACTAAGGAGCTGGTGGTGGACTGCCGCAGGCATGGGCAGCCCCTCACAGCACCAGTAAATATACAGGGAACAGACATCGAGATGGTGACATCCTACAAGTACCTGGGTATTCATCTGAACAATAAACTAGACTGGTCACACAATACTGACGCACTCTACAAGAAGGGACAGCACAGGCTGTTCCTGCTGAGGAGACTCAGGTCTTTTGGTGTACAAGGAGCGCTGCTGAAGTCATTCTATGACACGGTGGTGGCATCAGCCATCACTTTTGGAGTGGTCTGCTGGGGCAGTGGCATTACTGCAGCCGATAGGAAGAGACTGAACAAACTGATTAAGAAAGCTAGCTCTGTCCTGGGGCAACGCCTTGATCCGATGGAGGAGATAGGAGAGAGAAGGACGGTGGCTAAACTGTCATCTCTGCTGGAGTCCGAGTTCCACCCTATGCAGGACATACTAGATGCACTGAGGAGCTCATTTAGCAGCAGACTACATCATCCCAGGTGCACAACCGAGAGGTTTCGTAGGTCCTTCCTACCAACGGCTGTCAGACTGTACAACCTAAGCAGGGCTGCTCGCAGAGATAGCAAAAAAGACGTAACAAACTAATAGTTTTTTTTGAATGCAAAAGATGCAATAGACTTACACAATGGTCCTCTCCGGCATACAACTAGGAACATACCGGTCGCTATGGAGGGTGAGAATATGTATGGGCACATAATCATACCATGTAGGATAACTAAATAGACGGTTATGCTGTTTCATCCCACCTAGCAACAATGCTCTGCACTGTGTGTGTTTATATATTTACATATTTATTCCATCTAGCTACAATGCTCAGCACTGGGTGTGTTTATATTTATATATCTATATATTTATTCCATCTAGCTACAATGCTCAGCACTGGGTGTGTTTATATTTATATATCTATATATTTATTCCATCTAGCTACAATGCTCCGCACTGTGTTTTTATATATCTACATATTATTCCATCTAGCTACATTGCTCCGCACTGTGTGTGTTTATATACTTGCATATTTATTCCACCTAGCTGCAATGCTCCGTACTGTGGGTGTTTATATATTTACATATTTATTCCATCTAGCTACAATGCTCTGCACTGTGTGTTCATATATTCATATATTTATTCCATCCAGCTACAATGCTCTGCACTGTGTGTCTGTGTGTGTGTGTGTGTGTGTATATATATATTTTATAGTAATATGTACATATGTATATTAGCTGCTCTTGCTTGCTTGTTTTTTTTTTTTTTTTTTTTTTTCTTGCCTTCTGATTGTTGCTCTGAGTGTTGCTATCCCTGTGCTGTTGCAATCCTGGAATTTCCCCATTGTGGGACTAATAAAGGCTTATCTTATCTTATCTTATCTTAAGTAATCAGGCCTGGGTGTGGCTACAGAAACTGAACTCAGCTTTCCAAAGATGTGATAAACCCCAGTTAATTTATGTTTTAACGGGGGGGGGGGGGGGGATCACTTTTTCACACAGGGCCATGTAAGGGTTGAATTTTTTTCCCCTTAATAAACACCTTCATTTAAAAATAACTGCATTTTGTGTTTACTTGTGTTATCTTTGTCTAATATTTAAATTTGTTTGATGATCTGAAACATTGAAGTGTGACAAACACAAAAAAAAAGAGAAATCAGGAGGGGGCAAACACTTTTTCACACCACTGTACACGTGAACCCACATACACCCACACCTGCACATACCTATGCGTACACACACACACACCCCCACGTAGGCCCCGGAGGATGGGGGGAGCAACACCCCCCCTTCCCCCCAGGACGCAGACACCAGAGCGCTGCCAGGGTCCTGGGGAGGGTGCAACCCACACCACCGGTGCACACCCAGCCCTAGCACAGAGGGGGGAACGGCCCACTCAGCACCAGGGGCCCAAGGCCAGACCCAGTTCCACCTGGGAGACGGGGCCACGGCCCACCCCCCTGGCCAGATGCACAGCCACCCTGGGACAGGTGCCCCAGACACCGGCTCTAGTGGGTCACAGAAAACCTCTCGGGGCCAGGGCACAGCCAGCCGCCAGAGACGCCAAGGAGAACAAGCCACCGCCCGCCACCCCTCAAGTTATAGAATCAATAAGCACCGATCAGAGTGAATTGAATTCAGCCAGTTGGGTTTTAGAGGAGGCGGACATTCTCTCCAGACTACAGTAATATATTTTAATAGGAGGTTCTTATAGTGAGTTGTACATCAATTATTTCTTGATTTCCAATTCATGAGGATAGTTTTCTTGGTGTTGCATAAAGCAGTGAGAACCATGTGTGACATCTTTATCTGTATAATTTCTGGAATTTCCCCATTGTTAGACTAATGAAGACTTATCTTATATTTATTTCACTTAAATCACCAAGCATGCAAAGTGTGGGAAGAGGTTGGGATACGATACCCAAGCCATGCTGGTAAGTCTTCACATGTCTTCTGCCGGAACCTTTGGACTGGTGCACAGGACCACATAGCATGCATTTAACTATCTGGGACATTGCTGGTGCAATGGGAACATTTATTTGTGTGACTCAGCCCCATTTTGAACATCCGTTGTCCTGTGAAATGAGTTCTACTGTGGTGTAAAATAGTGTTTGCCCCTTCCTGATTTCTCATTTTTTTGTATGTTTGTCACACTTAAATGTTTCAGATCAAACAAATGTAAGTATTAGACAAAGATAACACAAGTAAACACAAAATGCAGTTTTTAAATGAAGGTGTTTATTATTAAGGGTAAAAAAAAAAATCCAACCCTACACAGCCCTGTGTGAAAAAGTGACCCCCCCCCCCCCCGTTAAAACATAAATTAACTGGGGTTTATCACATCTTTGGAAAGCTGAGTTCAGTTTCTCTAGCCACACCCAGGCCTGATTACTGCCACACCTGTTCTCAATCAAGAAATCACTTAAATAAGACCTGCCTCACTAAGTGAAGTAGATCAAAAGATCCTCAAATGCTAGACATCATGCTGCGACCCAAAGAAATTCAGGAACAAATGAGAAAAATTAATTGAGATCTGTCAGACTGGTAAAGGTTATAAAGCCATTTCTAAAGCTTTGGGACTCCAGCGAACAACAGTGAGAGCCATTATCCACAAATGGCAAAACATGGAACAGTGGTGAACCTTCTCAGGAGTGGCCGACTGACCAAAATTACCCCAAGAGTGCAGCGACAACTCATCCAAGAGGTCACAAAAGACCCCACAACAACATCCAAAGAACTGCAGGCCTCACTTGCCTCAGTTAAGGTCAGTGTTCATGACTTCACCATAAGAAAGAGACTGGGCAAAAATGGCCTGCATGGCAGAGTTCCAAGACGAAAACCACTGCTGAGCAAAAAGAATATAAAGGCTTGTCTCAATTTTGCCAGAAAACATCTTGATGATCCCCAAGACTTTTGGGACAATACTCTGTGGACTGACGAGACAAAAGTTGAACTTTCTGGAAGGTGTCGGTCCCATTACATCCGGCGTAAAAGTAACACAGCATTTCAGAAAAGAAACATCATACCGACAGTAAAATATGGTGGCGGTAGCATGATGGTCTGGGGCTGTTTTGCTGCTTCAGGACCTGGAAGACTTGCTGTGGTAAATGGAACCATGAATTCTGCTGTCAACCAAAAAATCCTGAAGGAAAATGTCCGGCCATCTATTTGTGACCTCAAGCTGAAGCACACTTGTGTTCTGCAGCAGGACAATGATCCAAAACACACCAGCAAGTCCACGTCTGAATGGCTTAAGAAAAACAAAATGAAAACTTTGGAGTGGCCTAGTCAACGTCCTGATCTGAATCTGGTTGAGATGCTGTGGCATGACCTTAAAAAGGCGGTTCATGCTCAAAAACACTTCAATGTGGCTGAATTACAACAATTCTGCAAAGATGAGTGGGCCAAAATTCCTCCACAGTGCTGTAAAAGACTCATTGCCAGTTATCGCAAATGCTTGATTGCAGTTGTTCCTGCTAAGGGTGGCCCCGCCAGTTATTAGGTTTAGGGGGCAATCACTTTTTCCACACAGGGCCATGTAGGTTTGGATTTTTTCCCCTTAATAATAAACACCTTCATTTAAAAACTGCACTTTGTGTTTACTTGTGTTATCTTTGTCTAATATTTAAATTTGTTTGATGATCTAAATCAATTAAGTGTGTCAAACATACAAAAAAACTGAGAAATCAGGAAGGGGGCAAACACTTTTTCACACCACTGTATGTAAAACTTTGTGCTGTATGAGTTGTAAATTAGAAATTTTTAGTAATCTTAAAGGTGTTTAAGCATATTTGTGTCCAGAGGCTTTCATCTTTATTAATTGATAGGTCTGTCTGTCATGTTCGTGGTCATTCACCCTGTCCATGACCGGTGGCTGTAGGTTTTGATTATTGCTTATTAATTTCAGCTGTCAGATTGAGCCTTGCTCTCTGACAGTCCTACGGCCATGTCTCCTCCTCTTACCAGACATTCACCGGAGGTATCTTATCACCACTTGCGCACACACACACATACACACACACACTGTTTCAATCAGTCCCGCACCTGCTTGCCACACGGCTGTGTCCACTTGCCCTCGTTAGGGTTTTGTGTATTAATAGCGAAGCAGTGTGACCAGTCCGGGTGGCAGCTTAAAGTCAGCATGGACATCTTGGCTCGCAGATTGTTGGTTTTTCCCCTGGACTGTACTGTGTAGTGTTTCCAGAACCCTTCCGCTCCTACGCGTATGTAAGTCTTGTTATTATTGTCTTTCCCTCCGCTCCTGTTCCGTGTGGAGCACGCTTGGCTTTTCCTTCCCCGCCAACTAAGCTAGAAGCCGGTTGCCTGTTCTTTATTTGGTGACTGTCATATGGAAACTGTGTACATATTCCTTCCATAAATAAACACGTTACTTACACTGAGTTTTGGGCTTGCTGCCAATTTATATGTTTGCTGTGGATTTACGCAGCGGACATGACAGAAAACTGCCACCAAAAGAGCCCAAGCAGTAAGTAGCGTGTTACTCATTTTTTGTGTTTTTATTCTACCTACCTGTTCGGAGCATGATGTCCTGGTCTAGCCATTCCCACACTGGCTTTAGTGGATGGGCAGCAGGACAGCCCAGTGCGGAGGAGCAGTGGGCAGCCAGGCGCATCTGGGAACTTCTGGAGGACGCGTACATCTCCATCGGGCCTGGAGAGCGGTTAGCTTGCCTTGACGAAGTAATACAGATCCTGAGGACTCATCGGGGCCTCTGGGATTACCCTGAGTACTCCGAGCTGCTGTCCGGTGTCTGTGCGCTTGAGCAGGCTTTCCCCGACCTGATGAGGAGGGCTTTCCGCACCAAGCCTAAACAGAAACGCTCTTCTCCGTCGGCGGCCATCTTCCCCTCCACTCCATCTCCTGCTCCAGGATGGCCGCGATCAGGCCAGCAACGTCAGCGTCACCCGGAATCCCGGAAGAACGATCCAGCCCCACTAACTGCTCCTGCTCCAACACTGAGCCCTATCACCCCCGCAGCGGATCCTCATCTCCAGTCCTGAGCAGTCCTGTCTGCTGGATCTCCCTCCGTATCTGCTGCGAGGTCTTCCTTCTCGGTTTGTTCGTCAGCAGCAGTGGGGTGCTTGCTTTTTTCACCAGGGTCTCCCATTCCTGTGGCAAGAGGGGCGGCTCCCATATCTCCTACAGAAGACGTCCAAACAGCAGCAGCTGCAATCAACATCATAAATTGGGAAAACAGGCAAGTATGTTTTCATTTGACTCACATTAATAATGAAATGCCTTGCCTGATTCCCGGTAGGGAGGCTCAGGGAGAGCAGTCCCCTGGGCCCTCCCCACCTGCTGCTGTTTAAAACTGTTCACCAGCCCTCTTTCCTTTGTTTGCCTGCCGGAACCGGAGTCGAGCAGTCGGGATCAGGAGGAGCCAGAGGTCTGGGAGGGGTGTCCTCCCGCAGCAATGGTGAACCGGATCCCAGCCGCCACGCCGGAGGAGTTGCCAACGTGGATCATGGCAGCTGGGGAAGATAAGACTACAGTGACCACCACGCCTGCTGTGGAGACCGCCACAGCAGAGTCAGCACACGAGCGGAACCTCTTGGAGGCCAAACCTGCGGAGACGTCACACGGATCGCCGAAGTCCTGGACGGTGGTAGAGCTTGAACTAAGGAAAGTGCCCTTTTTTGTCTTCCTCTTTTCTATAACTGAGCATTTTTGCCGAGCTTTAGGTGAGGAGAGCCAGCTGCAGCGAAACGCTGCACCTGAGCTCGCCTTGCCGGGCTCTGCCGCTGCCGGCGACTCTGACCCGTCCTCCTCTCTTTCTGAGTCCATTTCCAGAGTCATTGGAGAGAGTCTTCCATTGCCAGACGAGTCTGTAGACCCAGGTTCACAACCGGAGATCACCAAGGTTCTGGTTGAGGTGGTTGTCAGGGGCACCCAGTACCAGTCCAGGGTGCCCGTGATCGATCGCCTCCTCGCTTGGGTGCTCAAATGGGTCAGCTGGCCCATATCCAAGATAGCACTGGGGTCAGCAGCGACCCAGACGAGTCCCACGGGGGGTGCAGCAGGGGTCCAGCTGGGCTCCACTGCGGGTGCAACCATGGCTCAGTTGGGGTCCACCGAGGGTGCAGCCAAGTCCCAGTCCCAAGCCAGGACCATCAAGGGTCCAGCAAGCCAGCTTGGGAACACCGAGGTCCCTTCCTCCCTTCCAGAGGTCCTTGGGGTGTCCCGTCCTCTTCCGCTAGGCTCTGCCATGATCCGCCTGGCCCTGCCTCCAGGAACCGCTGGGGGTCCCCTTCTTCAGTCCGGCCACCCACCTTTCAGTCTTCCGGTGGGTAGGCCGCTGCCTTGTCTTTCCCTCCTGGCCTGGTGGCTCAACTATGTGGGCCGGCCACCCGAAGGACTAGGTTCCTGGGTCAAGTAGCCCTTTTTCTCTGGCAGGCTGCCAGATACCATTCTGCAGGCTGCCTGCTGGCCCTGGGACTTTGGTTGGCCCCCTGAACTTATGGCCACCTGCTGGGCCTTGGACTCTGGCCGGCCCCCTGAACTGTGGGACTCTTGGGGGTGTCATGGGTTAGCTTTGTTTTGGGGTTGGGAGAAGTGTTGTTGTTGTGTTGTATTGTGGTGTTTAGCCTTTCCTGATTGATCCCTCCTAACCTGTTTTCCCCCACCTCCCACCCTGGTTTGGTGTGTTCACCTATTTTTTTGGGGGGGGCAGGTTGTATTTTCTGTTTTTGATGGTACGGTGGGTGTCTGGTAACCACCCCTTGGGGGGGGGGCACTGTCATGTTCAGGGTCATTCACCCCGTCCATGACCGGTGGCTGTAGGTTTTGATTATTGCCTATTAATTTCAGCTGTCAGATTGAACCTTGCTCTCTGACAGTCCTACGGCCACGTCTCCTCCTCTTACCAGACATTCACCAGAGGTATCTTATCACCACATGTACACACACACACACACACACACACACACACACACACACACACACACACACACACACACTGTTTCAATCAGTCCCGCACCTGCTTGCCACACGGCTGTGTCCACTTGCCCTCGTTAGGGTTTTGTGTATTAATAGCGAAGCAGTGTGACCAGTCGGGGTAGCAGCTTAAAGTCAACATGGACATCCTGGCTCGCAGATTGTTGGTTTTTCCCCTGGACTGTACTGTGTAGTGTTTCCAGAGCCCTTCCGCTCCTACGCGTATGTAAGTCTTGTTATTATTGCCTTTCCCTCTGCTCCTGTTCCTTCTGGAACGCGCTTGGCTTTTCCTTCCCCGCCAATTAAGCTAGAAGCCGGTTGTCTCTTCTTTATTTGGTGACCGTCATATGGAAACTGTGTACATATTCCTTCCATAAATAAACACGTTACTTACATTGCGTTTTAGGTTTGCTGACAATTTATATGTTTGCTGTGGATTTACGCAGCAAACATGACACTGTCTCCCATTTTGATTTTGCAAGAGATACTGACTCATCCAGTTTTGATAATAGTCTGTGTATTTGATATCAATTTAGGAGAACAAAGATTTAGAAACTGTCACCTTAACTGGTACCTCTAACTCTATCTGGTTGAATTTGAATCTTACTTTTGTTATGGATTTAAGCTGTTGGTATTCAACAACCTTTTAATCACCAGTGTCATACTGTGACACCAGTTCCTGGAATTGGATAAAGTTTCCACCTCATAAGATGTTTTAAGTTCTTTCTTCCTTTCTCACACAATAGTGGAAAGTTAAACATCTTCTTGAATGAATTAAGTTTATTGTCAATACCACCATACGTAATACATACATACAGGAGAATTGAAATTTGACTCGGCATTTGGGCGTGCTCTATGTCAGCGCACATCCAAGGCCGGGGCAGCCACAACAGGCGCCAGTCATAGTGGGGGTAAAAAAAAGAAAGGGGGGGGGATGACACAGTCGGCGAGAGAAAAAAACATGTTTATCAGAATAGCGCTCAGTGAGCGGGATTATGATTACAAGAAAAAAAACCCTCAATGCATATTTAGCAGACAACAAGAACACAATGACAAAGCAAGTTGAGAGAGTCAGTGTATTGTAAAATATATATCAGTGATTGTATCAGTGGTGTAATGTTGAATGCAGTAGTGTAGGTGTGTCAATTGCTAGTGAACAGCAGAGGGCGCCTCCTGGCAGTGGATAGATGTTATAGTCATGTGATCTAAGCAGTCCAGAGTCACTCTCTTGCTTGCAGATGGTAAGTTGTCACATGGTGCACTGTCCTTGAGCGTCCATCTGTTGAAACAACAACAATTGTGTCGATTGTTTGGGTTAAGCCACTTCTCCAGCGTTATCTTCATCGAGGAGGAATGTAAACAAGGGCACCAAAACAAGGTCAAATCTGCACAGTGCACTCAGAGAATAGAATTTCCCTCTCTTCGATTCTGTGCTTCAAATTTCATTGAAAACTGGTCGAATTGTTGAAGAAGCAGCTACGCCGGGTTCGCATTTTGATTAGCTCTTCCAGTTAAATTTTCGATACACCAGGAAAACTCCAGAGCCAATCAGCAGAAAATCCTGTGATCGTAAAGCCAAAACAGGTAGATGTTTTCCACATCTTCAGTCAAATCACACAGACACGAGTTCCAATCCATGGGTCTCTCCGTTGGGTTCCCCCTTGACCCGATCTTCTTTAAAGTGGTGACAATCCCAATTATAAGCCGCTTTCCAGATCCATAATTTCCATTTGGATTAAGATTCAGCCAGAAGAAGAGCGACATTGCAAGCTGGGAGCAGAAGGGAAGATGAGAAAGGAGAGCGAAGAAAAGCGTCTGCTCTCTCTCAGAGCCGGAAGTTGTAGAGCCGGAAGTTGTTGAGCCGGAGTTGTAGAGCCGGAAGTTGTTGTTGTAGGATATCAGGGTTATTCCAAATGGGTGTGAGTTTACAAGGGACAAGTGAAGACCCCATTATTTTTTAAAATTTCCACCAAGCTGTCAGAGAGAAGCTGATATTAATGCTTTTAAAACAGTCATGCCGTTTAATACAGGGACTCATAAAAGGTAAGTCAGCAATATTTAGCGACCTACAGAGAGCCTGTTCAGCATCTAACCATGGGTTTCCTTGTGAAGTTGATTTTGTCCAGTTGGAAACAAACTGCAGTCTATTGGCTAAGAAGTAATTAAAAAAATCTAAACCTCCACACTCTTGCTTTTTGAAGAGTTTTTAAACTGATCCATGATGGTTTATCCTTCCATAAAAATTTACTTATATTTGAGTGTAGAGACTTAAACCAGGCCATAGATGGTTGGGTAGGAATCATTGAAAATGGATAATTTATTTTAAGAAGGACCATCATTTTAACGGTTGCAACTCTTCCCATTAGTGATATAGGTAATGTCCTCCAACATGCGGTGGTCGTTTTGTTTCGTTTTTAGAAGGGGAGTGTGATTTAGTCACAATAACTCTGACAGCCTGGGGGAAATGGTATAGCAAACGCTTGCATAAGGGCTCTAAAACTAGGAAACAGCCCTGATTGTGTCACCTACTTTTTCAATGACTTTTTTAGAATCCATAAGTCAACTTGTTAAATTAATAGGTTAGTTTGTTTGACCACACTATAGGAAGGAACAAGGGTAAGGAAAATACAAATATGCTACATTTTAAAGTACAGTGCTTGTCCTCTCAGAATTTGGAGCAATGAAGCATTAGTACCTTTTTTGTACAATCCCTCTACTTTGATTTCATTGCATGTGTTTAGATACTTTCCCCCATTTTCTCTGACAAATCTAAATTAGAATTAATCCCTTAAGGTTAACACAGTTGTGAAAATGTTGCACTGAGGAAAAAACAAAGGTTAGAAATGAGACTGAAATTTGCACTTACCAGGAAGAAACAACTGCATCTTTAGCAATTTGTGTAAATTCAAAGTTGACAATCTCATTCTGCCTCAGGAAAGATTTAATTTATGACTGTCTAGTCTTCCTTTCGATGGTGTGAATTCTATTTTAGGGGAAATGTGGGTAATTTGTATTTTATTTTACATTATAATTTGTTCATTTTTTAAAAGAATAAACCTGATGTACTAAAAAATAGTCAAGTAACTTTTGAGTTGAAAGTTTTTTCCTTGTGTGTTTAAATGTTAGAATATTTTATACTTGACTAATTAATATAATAAGGTATTGCTACTCTCTGGCGACCCTATCTACCTCCAACAACTTAGAAACCCATTCCTAAGACAGCTTCACATCCAAATACAAGCCTGGTATTATGAGGAGGAAGAAGTCTTGAAACTCAGTGAAACATCATATTCCCTTGACAAAGGCAGACACCATCCCCAGACACTGATCCAGGTTAAACTTTCACATTCTATCATATAACAGTGAGGTCAGGAGCTGTGATAGGAGAATCTGATTCCACACCAGCCGCTGATGATAGCCCTTCCCATCGAGGATGTGTCGTCCCACTAGGGAGAAAGAGGTAACACAGACAGACCCAGAAAGTTCACAGACTGAAGGAATCAACAGTCTAATGCTGCAAAGATTTTGAAACTCCCATTAGACCTCATCAGCATCCTGGGGTCGCTGACAGTTCCTACCAGTGGTTTGCATATCTCAGCTCATTGAATACTGTACATACAGTACTTATATGCATTAGGCATCTCAACTGCCCTCAATGCATGGCTGCAAACATAGCTTTGCAGCAAGCTAAATACTCTCCCAAGAATGACTCAAGACAGGAGCTGACTTTAGGTGTTTTATTGGAAGCCATGTAAAACAGCAAATCCTATACTGTGATGTGGCAAAAACAAAAGGCAATATGGTAGCATGAGTTCAAACACACTATGGCAGGTAAAAAACTGAAACAGACCTCTCTAAATACTTGTTAATAACATTACATTTGCAGTACTAACAGCAAAAACAATACAACTGACAGTAACAAATAGCTTAGAGATTAGGCTTCTTGAAGAGAAATGAAGCAAATGGAAGATGATTGAGGGAAAACTTCCATGTGCAGTGTCAATCAAAATGACCAATTCAAATGTGTGATTACATGAACAAGCTTCCAGGTGGCACTTACTACACAGGAAAAAATTCATTTATTTAAAGTCCCACCCTGCCAAAAATTTTTTTTTCTTTTTTAACATGTCTGTAACATGTTTTTATGACTTACAAGACATATCAAGAGTGAAATTTTGGTATCGCAAACTTGCCACATAGTTTGTCAAAGATGACACAGTTGAAGATTCTACTTCAACTTCTACTTTCCTCCAACTAACCAGAACCCAGCTGCTCTGATGGCACCCCAGGTGAAATGCTGGCGTTGGAGATGAACCCTTTTGTGAAAGTGTCTGATTAGCAGTATTGCAATGTGTAATTTGTCAGGAACAAATATTGGATGAATTTTGCTTGTCATTCCTGATTTTGAGAGACACCCTTCAACCTGGAAGCCATGCAAATGAGTTTATTGAGGGGGCTTTGCCTGGAAGAAGACTGTTCAGTCAATTTCTTCAATGTACATCTGTCTTTGCACTTGACAATATTTAATTTGTTTGCATGTGCAACATTTACTGGCTACATTAAAAGGGACTGTTTTTTTCAACTGCGCAAAATAACTGGTTAAACAAACAAATCCTAATATTTTGTCCAGTATTGCCGTCATTTAATAAATACTTTTATACTGTTGTATAAAAGCAATATTACACTTGATACCGTTACGGTATCATGAATATACTAACTCCGGGTGTGGTATGGCTGATGCCCTCCTCTACGTGGAGGGCATCAGCCATACCACACTCACAGTTACTATATTCATGATACCGTACTTCATCTCGTGTAATATTCCTTAAGTATAGAGAAGGTCAGAAGGAGTTGCACTGTGTCTTTGTGGATCTAGAGAAAGCATATGACAGGGTGCCAAGAGAGAAAGTGTGGTACTGTATGAGAAAGTCAGGACTGGCAAAGAAGTATGTGAGGGTGGTTCAGGACATGTATGAGGACAGTGAGACAGTGGTGAGGTGTGCTGTAGTCATGACAGATGGATTCAAGGTGGGGGTGGGCCCCTTGTTGTTTGCCATGGTGATGAATAGGCTGCCAAATGAGATCAGGCAGGAGGTTCCGTGGACCATGATGTTTGCAAACAACATTGTGATCTGTAGTGAGAGTAGGGAGCAGGTGGAAGATAACATGGAGAGGTGGGGATATGCTCTGGAAAGAAGACAAATAAAAGTCAGTAGAAGCAAGACAAGATACATGAGTGTGAATGAGAGGGAAACAAGTGTAACAGTGAAGATGGAAGGAGTAGAAGTAGTGAAGGTAGACGAGTTTAAATACCTGGGATCAACCATCCAAAGCAATGGAAAATGCATAAGAAAGGTGAAGAAGAGACTGCAGGCAGGGTGGAGTGGGTGGAGACAAGTATCAGGGATGATTTGTGACAGAAGGATAGCAGCTAGAGCGAAAGGGAAGATTTACAAGCCTGTAGTGCGACCTGCTATGATGTACTGTATGGTTTGGAGAAAGTGGTGCTGACAAAAAGGAGACTGAGCTGGAGGTAACAAAGTTGAAGATGCTAGGATTTTCATTGGAAGTGACTTGGAGGGACAGGATTAGCAATGAGTATATCAGAGGGACAGCCCAGGTTGAGAGGTTTGGAAACAAAGTAAGAGAGGCAAGGCTGAGGTGATTTGGACATGTGGAGAGGAGGAATAGTGGCTATATTGGACAAAGGATGTTGAAGATGGAGCTGCCAGGCAGGAGGAAAAGAGGAAGCAGCCAAAAGAAGAAGAAGATCTACTACATAGAAATGACATACCACAAAGCATCTAGCCTCAGCAGCAAAATTCTCTCCCTCTACAGCAGTCCTTTTCAGTCTAGATATCACCACTGCAGATGAGGGACAGCTGCCAACTACATAGACCTTCATGGAAAGTTCCACCACTTTACCATCCATCTTATGGTCATGCAACCACAGGAATCAAAAGAAGTCACAATCATCTTCTTTGACCAAGAAGCTGTGAAACATTTGCTGAATGTCAGACATGCCCACAACTAGTTCACACCTGAACCAAACAAGCATCCCAACCAAGCTATTGTTGACATCAAGACCCAAGAAGCACATTGCTTTGAAATACAGGTGCATCTCAATAAATTAGAATGTCATCGAAAAGTTGATTTGTTTTAATAATTCAATTCAAAAAGTCAAACTCATATTATATAGATTCATTACATACAGAGTGATGCATTTCAAGTGTTTATTTCTTTTAATTTTGATGGTTATGGCTTGCAGCAAATGAAAACCCCAAACTCAGTTTCTCAAAAAATTAGAATATTACATAAAATTAATTAAAAAAAAATATTTTTAATAGAAATGTTGGCCAACTGAAAAGTATGTTCATGTACACACTCAATACTTGGTCAGGGCTCCTTCTGCATAATTACTGCATCAATGCAGCATGGCATGGAGGCGATCAGCCTGTGTTACTGCTGAGGTGTTATGGAAGCCCAGGTTTGTTTTTTTTTGTTGTTGTATACTTTATTGATCCCCAGAGGGGAAATTGAGGGCATCCACCTGGATGGATGAAGCAGCCACGGTACGGCGCTATCCCTTAACCAGTCACACACACGTTCACACCTAGGGCCACTTTAGAGTCTCCAGTTAACCTAACCTGCATGCTTTTGGCCTGTGGGAGGAAACCGGAGAACTCCCAGAGTAAACCCACGCAGATACAGGGAGAACATGCAAACTCCACACAGATCACTGTTGGTCAGGGGCTGGGATCGAACCAGGGATCCCATGGCCAAGGGTGAGTTGCTGTGCTGGCACAGTGCTAATCACTGCGCCACCGCACCGCCCCAAGTTGCTTTGATAGCGGCCTTCAGCTTGTTTGCATTATTGGGTATGTTGTATTTCATCTTCCTCTTGACAATACACCATAGATTCTCTATGGGATTTAGGTCAGGAGAGTTTGCTGGCTAATGAAGCACAGTGATACCATAGTCATTAAAGTGCTGATGACATTATACAAAATATAATGTATAAGCATCCCAAAGTGATAAAGCAAAATATTGGTAAAACTCAAATTAAACATAAAGCCTCTAAATTGAATGATTTGGCCTCTGTTCCTCCTCATAATTTAAAAATTAAATGTGGTTTATTAAATATTAGGTCTCTAACTCCCAAGTCTCTGTTAGTCCATGATCTGTTAATTGATCATCAGATTGATTTAATTTCCCTTACAGAGACTTGGTTAGGGCAAGAGGATTATGTTGGTTTAAATGAATCAACTCCCTCTAGTTATTTAAACTGTCAAAATCCCAGAAGTTCTGGTCGTGGAGGAGGTGTAGCAACAATTTACCATTCCCAATTACTAGTTAATGTAAAGCAAAAAACATGTTATAATTCCTTTGAGGGCCTGGTCCTCAGTATTGGGCACTTTAGCAATTTTAGGTTAAACCCAATTTTATTTGCCATAGTTTATCGTCCCCCATCAACCTACTCAGAATTTTTATCCGAATTTGCTGATTTCTTAGCTGATTTAGTGCTGAAATCTGATAGAATAATTATAGTAGGGGACTTTAACATACATGTGGATGTAGATAGTGACTGCCTTAATGTGGCTTTTAATTCAATATTAGACTCGATTGGGTTTTCTCAGAAAGTAGGAAATTCTACTCATTACCTCCACCATACATTGGACCTTGTTCTGACATATGGCATAGAAATAGAAAATCTTGTAGTGTCTCCTCATAACCCTGTACTGTCAGACCATTGTCTGTTAACCTTTGATTTTACTATTTCTGACTATTTGGCTCCTAAAGAAAAATATTATTACAGTAGATGCCTCTCAGATGATGCTGTTTCCAAATTTATGCAGATTGTTTCTTCTATGCCATGTGTCAACACAACGGAAATAAGCTATAGACAGCTTGCTCCTTCTGTAATTGATAACATGGTGGATAGTGTTTCAGCTTCTCTGCATCAGGCTCTAGACTTGGTAGTCCCCTTAAAAAAGAAAAAGTCTAATCAGAGATTTCTAACTCCTTGGTTCAACACAGAAACTCGCAGCTTAAAACAGAAGACTCGTCAATTAGAAAGAAAATGGCGCTCTACTAATTTAGATGAAATCTATTTAGCTTGGAGAAATCATCTTTTAATTTATAAAAAAATCTCTTAGAAAAGCTAGAACAAGTTATTACTCTGCATTAATAGAAGAGAACAAGAATAATCCCAGGTTTCTTTTCAGTACTGTAGCCAGGTTGACAAGGAGACAGGACTCTGTCAATACTAGCATTCCCTTAGTGTTTACTAGTCAGGACTTTATGAACTTTTTCAATAATAAAATTTCATCCATCAGAGATAAAATCAATCAGATTCTTCCCACAGTTAACTTAAATACTGTAACTACTACAACTCCTTCTTTTGATGTCCTACTTGATGAGTTTACTCCAATCGACCTTTGTGAGTTAGACAAAATAGTTTCCTCATCCAAACCTTCAACTTGTCTTTTAGACCCTATTCCTACCAGGTTATTTAAAGAAGTCTTCCCACTTATTGGTAGCTTTATTCTTCATATAATCAATTCTTCATTAACTTTAGGCCATGTACCGCAGGCTTTTAAAACGGCTGCAATTAAACCCTTACTCAAAAAGCCAGCGCTAGATCCAGGAGCTTTAGCTAACTATAGACCAATCTCTAATCTCCCTTTCATTTCAAAAATCTTAGAAAGAGTTGTTGCTACGCAATTATTTGACCACCTGCAGGGAAATGGTTTACTTGAAGAGTTTCAATCCGGGTTTAGAATCCATCATAGTACTGAAACAGCCTTAGCGAAGGTCACTAACGACCTCCTCATTGCATCTGATAATGGACTAGTTTCTGTACTTGTCCTTTTAGACCTTAGTGCAGCTTTTGATACTATCGATCATAATATTCTACTTGATAGATTAGAACACTATGTTGGACTTAATGGAACTTCGTTGCAGTGGTTTAGATCTTATTTATCTGATAGGTTCCAGTTTGTTCATGTAAATAATGAGTTTTCTTTCAACTCAAAGCTTAGTCATGGAGTTCACCAGGGATCTGTGCTAGGCCCTACTCTTTTTAGTTTATATATGCTTCCGTTAGGCAACATTATTAGAAAGCACTGTATACATTTTCATTGTTATGCAGATGACACACAATTATACCTGTCAATGAAGCCAGATGATAGTAATCAATTAGCCAAGTTAGAAGCCTGTCTTAAGGAAATCAAAGCTTGGATGACTTGTAATTTCCTGCTATTAAATTCAGATAAGACTGAAGTCATTCTTGTTGGTCCAAAAAACCTTAGAAATTCCTTTCCAAATCAAACTTTCAGTTTGGATGCAGTTACTCTTTCTCTTAATAGCTCTGTGAGGAACCTTGGAGTTATTTTTGATCAGGATTTGTCCTTCAATTCACATATTAAATTTGTTTCTAAGACTGCCTTCTATCATTTGCGTAATATTGCCAAGATTAGGAGCATCTTGTCTCAGAGTGATGCTGAGAAGCTGATCCACGCTTTTGTTAGCTCGAGATTAGATTATTGTAATTCTTTATTATCAGGCTGTCCTAAAACATCTTTAAAAAGTCTTCAGCTGATCCAAAATGCTGCAGCAAGAGTTTTAACAGGTACTAGAAAGAGAGATCATATCTCTCCGGTTCTGGCCTCCCTTCATTGGCTTCCCATAGAGTTTAGAATTAAGTTTAAAATCCTTCTTCTTACTTACAAAGCTCTAAACAATCAGGCTCCTTTTTATTTAAAAGATCTGATACTACCGTATTATCCTAACAGAGCACTACGCTCCCAAAATGCAGGATTACTTGTAATACCTAGAATCTCCAAAAGTACAATGGGAGGCAGAGCCTTCAGTTATCAAGCTCCTCTCCTGTGGAATCAGCTGCCAATCTGGATTCGGGAGTCAGACTCGATCTCTGTTTTTAAGAGTAGGGCTAAAACCTACCTTTTTGATATAGCCTACAATTAGGGAGGGATCATGTGTTTCTGAACCCTCCCTTAGTTATGCTGCTAATAGGTTTAGTCAGCCGGGGGACCTCCAGTAATGCACTGGGCCTCACTCCTTTCCTCACTCTCTATGAAATATTTTTTTTTGCTGGTCATTAACATTTGTTTGTTCTCTCCCATAGATTGAGTCCCCATCGTGCTGTTTGCTCTCTACATGTCTGTTCTTTTCTTCTTCTCTATCCCCTCACCCCCCAGCCAGTCGCAGCAGATGACTGCCCCTCCCTGAGCCTGGTTCTGCTGGAGGTTTCTTCCTGTTTAAAGGGAGTTTTTCCTCTCCACCGTCGCCAAGTACTTGCTCACAGGGGATCGCCTGATTGCTGGGGTCTTTCTGCAACTGTGGGGGTTTCCCCCTACAGTTGATAGTGCTATGAGATGACTGTTGTTGTGAAATGGCGCTATATAAATAAAGTTGAATTGAATTGCATTGAATTGAATTTTTGACTTTAATTTTTCAATACATAATTCAATATGACAAAATAGGTTGGTCTGTGCAGTTCTAAGTCAAACAGGCTTTTTTTTCACGCGAATAACCGATGGTTTCATGAACGCCATGTCACCAATTGCGTCAGTGGCTGGAAAACCCCATGGTCATATTGTAACGTTATTGACAGAACACAGCGCTTGGCTGCCCTTTGTACACACAGGATGGAAGCGGTAGAAAACATCGACGATGGTTCCAGCACATGTAGTCTGGAATAGGTTTGTGTTGTCCAATCTTCAGATGATTATAGTTCCGAAGAATGGGATGACTATGAAGAATCTGGGGGCATCAAACCCTATAGGTTTGAGCCGTGCCAAGCGGGCATCGTGTCTAGTAAGTCAGACTCAGTGACAGTCAGCTGTTCATGTTTTGTGTGCATCATCTGCCGTGTTGTCAGCCAGCCAATATTGCCAACACTATCACGACGTGTTAGCCGCTCCACACAGCCGTGGTTCTGTGTGCGCCCTTGTAGCGATGTCGGCTCTGGGGCGCAACCATGGTTAACACGTTTCCTGTCCATGTTCGCTGGGCGATGTCGGCCCCGAACGTCTACTCTTTGTGTTTCTGTGTATTTTTGTAAGTCTTCACCTTTTGGGATCAGTCTTTATATTCAATACATGTGCTGTGGTGAATCCTGCGCGTAAATCCATTCATCATAACCCTCCATGCGCTCTTACGCAGGGCACGGAGAGGGAGGATGAAATAATGAGGATTTGCGTGCAGGGTTCACCACAGCACATTTAATACAGAATGACAGACAATTCCCAAAAAGGTGAAGATGAACAAAAAACACAAACACACTTACTGAAGGGGTTCGGGGGCCGGCATCGCCCAGAGAACGAATGAGAGGAGACGTGTTAGCCACAGATGCGCCCCAGAGCCGACATCGCTTCAAGGATGCACGAGAACCACGGCGAACATGGAGTGACTAACATGTCGTGAGAGTGCTGAAAATACTAGCAGACTAACAGCAAAGATGACAATACTATGGACCAGCAGTGCATTACTGGCAAATGGCTGCGAAATACACGCACTGCTGGTGATGGTGTGATGAGAAGCACATGGGCAAGAACTGGGAAACATGATCAGCGAGAGGGGAATCAGCTGGTGATAATGAGAGAGGGGACATGGCCGGACTGGTGAGAGTCAGCATGCAATCACAGAAAGTAGGTCAAAACTGCTTGTAAATCCATTAACCCTTCCCCTCCTCGTGCCCTCCTCCTGCGTAAAAGCGCACGAGGAGGCTTATGACAGTTGGAGCTGAAGCATGTGATGTGGTCTTTCATGGCCTGCTGTTTATGTAGCCCTGTGACACAACGCAAAGGCATAGCCATAAAATTAAAACAAGAAACCAGAGAAACTGTGAGCTACAAAGATGCTGTCATTCCAGTCAACAACACGGGAGTCTGTTCTGTCGCTTACATCATGGGGGTGCCGCCCTTAATTTGGTGGGTGGCACCACAGTCCAGTCAGCAGCTGCGGTTTTTTGATGATAACTGTAGAAGAGCTTGGAATAACGAGGCGATGTGATTTATAAACCAAAGTTTAATATCAGCTTCGCTCCTCTAACAAGTCTCATCTCAGTGCAGAAGCAGAATAAGAGGTCGAACACATTCAGACCTTCATACTTATACTTACACACAACAAAAGACATTGCATATCAAAGCTGACATCCCGCATTAACTTAATCCCCCCTCCTTTGTCTTCCGTCTCCTCCACCTGACCCAGAGAGGTCAGGGCGATCGATCTCCTCCATTGTCCTCTGTCTCCTCCACCTGACTCTGGGAAGTCAGGGAGATCGATCCGGTCTCCACCGCTGTGACTCCATATGCTCTTTGATCTTCGCTGGCGGTCGAGACCTCTTGTCCTGTTCTGAGGCGTGAGGCCATTGCACATATGTAATCACTAAACATTCTAATATGCTTATACATATGTAGGTATGGGATATATGATTAATATAAACCACAGCCCCCCCCCCCCCAACGATTAAGAAAAGGACAATCAAAGTAAGTCTGCAGTTTAAGATAATTTCTATGACATGCTATACTGTTAAACCTCTTGACAGGGAAAACAAGGAAGAATCTTTCCAGCAGTCATGCTCCTGTAGAGAATTCAGTGGTAACCATAACAGTGTAGTAATATCACAAATCAGCCTTAAAACTGTCACGGCACAATCTGATAAAATAGTTAACAACTCTTGGTTAATTTGCGTCAGTCCCTGTGCCGTCTGGGTTTTAATCTTCTCCCGAATCTGCTGTAGGTCCGCTTTGGCGTCCTGGCGGGACCTTCCTGTAAGGAATCTGCAGCTTGGGGAGGAGAGTGGTTATTTGTTCCCTGCAGGGGGGTTGAGTCTTTTTTCTTGGGGGGTCTACCCCGTCGAGGTGCCCTCGCCACCCGTGCAGGTTCGTCTCTCAACAAGAAAGCAGGTTTAAGTCTGTCAATGCTGACTGTTTCTTTTCTGTCCCCTAAATCAAGCTCAAAATGCTTATCACCAGGTTCCAGCACTCTGAATGGTCCGTCGTATGGTGGACGGAGGGTTGACTTTAAAGCTTCATGCCTAACAAAAACAAACTCGGCGTTTTTTAAAGCTTGGGGGACAAAAACCCGTGGGAAAGAGTGATGTGCCGGTCCGGGGAGAGTGTCTGGTCTGTTACTGTCTAATGGCCTTAGGGTTGGAAGATGCCCAGGCTCTGGGTTCTCTGGTAAAAACTCACCTGGGAGCCTGAGAGGTTGTGCAAACACTAACTCTGCTGGGGAGGCGTCTAGATCCTCCTTAGGTGCAGCATGCAACCCCAATAAAACCCAGGGAAGTTTATTTGCCCAATTTGTATCCGTTAGCGAGGCCCTGAGGGCGGCCTTTAAAGATCTGTGAAAACGCTCGCATAACCCATTAGCCTGAGGGTGATAAGCGGTGGTGCGGTGAATTGTCGCCCCTAAGCTGCTGGCCATGGCTGACCAGAGCTCTGAGACAAATTGAGGCCCCCTATCAGACGTGATGTCCGATGGGACGCCGAAACGTGCCACCCAGTTTGTCAAAAAAACGCGAGCGACTTCCGCCGCTGTGGTTGACGCCAGAGGGACCGCCTCAGGCCAGCGCGTAGTACGGTCTATCATTGTTAACAGGTGTGTGAAACCTTGAGACGAAGGTAGTGGTCCCACGAGGTCGACATGAACGTGGTCAAACCTTCTAGCTGGGATTCGAAAAGGCTGTAGAGGGGCTTTTGTGTGTTTGTGCATTTTGGCGCACTGACAAGACATGCAAGTTTTTGCCCATTCCTTTACATTTTTGCGCAGGCCCGGCCAAACAAACTTTTCGGCGACCATTTTAACCAAGGCGCGCACACCTGGGTGCGCGAGGGAGTGAATTGAGTCGAAAATACGGCGGCGCCATGCAGCTGGGACTACCGGGCGAGGTCGGCCGGTTGAGATGTCGCAGATTAGGGGGGGTACACCGTCACGTAAACCCCTTTCCTCCAGTCTTAACCCTGTTGGTCCAGACAGGAGCGCGCGCACGTCCGCGTCACCGCTTTGCTCCTCTGTCATGGCTGCGTAATCTATCCCTACGTGAATTGGGGCCGCGTACGTGTCCGCGTTGGTGAAGAGTTCTGCGGCTGAGGTAGTATAATCTGTCTCCTCGTGCTCTGGCGATGTCACAGCGCGAGAGAGGCAGTCTGCTACCACGTTAAGTTTGCCTGCCACATGTCGAATGTCTGTGGTGAACTCTGAAATTGCAGCTAGCTGTCTTTGTTGCCTGCCTGACCATGGTTCTGAAATTTTAGCCATCGCAAAGGTGAGCGGTTTGTGGTCTACAAAAGCCGTGAAACGCCACCCTTCTAACCAGAACTGGAAGTGGCGGATGGATAAATGAAGCGCTAGCAGCTCCCTGTCAAAAGTGCTGTATTTACGCTCGGTTTGGTTTAACGATTTGCTAAAAAATGCTAAAGGTTGCCAGGTCCCGCCATCGTGTTGTTCCACAACTGCCCCTATGGCCAAGTAGTAGTAGTAGATTAGTTTATTTGACAGGGACAGTGCAATAAACATAGACAATTAATCAAAGACAATCAATCTGATGTGTTGCACATAGAGTGTATAGCTATTAGCTAATTTGCAACTCTTGTCCCTGGATGGGCTTTAGAAAAAAGAATCAAGTAAAGATGGGAAAAAAAAAATATACACAATAACCACATACATCAATGCAGAAAAATTATAAATACACAATTATAAATATTATAAATACACAAATATAACAGCCTGACTCACATTTAACATAAATATTATAAATATTATAAATACACAAATATAACCGCCTGACTCACATTTAACACATATAACATAACTCACATTTGCCTATTTCAGGCCTTCCTCCCTCCGTCACTCACTATAAACAAACACATTTATTCCTTCCCTTCATTCACTCTCACTTTGCAGACAATTAATTCATACATGAGTACATTCTTGTTTATTTTTCAGCCAGTTTTTAACATTTTTAGTGAATGTTTTAAAGTCCGTTATTATTTTAATTTCATTTGGCATTGTGTTCCAGATGTGACTGCCCTTTATAGAGAAAGCTGTTTGTCCAAATGTGGTTCTGCGGTGGAATATTTTACAGTTATTGTTAACAGAACTCCTGGTGGCTCTGCTGCTGTCCTGTCTTTGGACGAAACCAGCAAGTGGCTCGGGTGCTGATTTATGGAAACATTTGAACGTTAATTTCAGAAGACAGAGGTCAATGAAGCTCTCAAAACTCAATAGGTTGTATTTTTTTAAAACATTACAGTGATGCCACCTAATGGGCTTTTTGTCCAAGATTTTTAGGGTTTGATTATATAATGAACCTATATGTCTTATTGTGGAAGGGGCTGCTTGAGCCCAGACTGTCAAACAGTATGATATATGAGAAAAAACCATAGAATGCATATACAGTGCAGCTGCTTCGTAAGGTATGTAATATCTAATTAATTTAAAGCAGTTCAGATTTTTTTTTACTGTTTTTGAAATTTTCTTTATATGAAGATTAAATTTGAGTTGAGGATCTAGTACAATGCCAAGGTATTTGAATTCTGTAGCTAAACTGATGTCATGATCATGTATATTAACTTTAAAATGTTGCAGGTTACATTTTTTGATTGAAAAGCACATTGAGACTGTTTTCTGAAGGTTCAGCAATAGATGGTTCTTGAGGAGCCACTCTTGGACATCAACCATACTTGTAGACAGTACATCTGCAGCCTGTGCTGGAGTCTTGGCAGCTGTGTAAATAACTGCATCATCTGCATAAAGTTGGCATGTTGCAGCTGAGCAGTGTAACGGCAAGTCATTAATAAAAATGCTGAAAAGTAAAGGACCAAGAATGGACCCTTGTGGGATACCCATGCGGTTGTTTAAAAATGAGGATTTATCCTGGTGAACTTTTACACACTGTTCTCTATTCTGGAGATAAGATGCAAACCATTCTAATGTATTTGGGGAGAAGTTAAAAGATACCATTTTGGATAAAAGCAGACTGTGGTTTACAGTATCGAAAGCCTTTTTGAGATCTAGAAAAACAGCTCCTACCACATTACCCCTGTCCAAGGACTGTTTGACGTTTTCAATAAGGCAACAATTTGCTGTTTCTGTTGAGTATCCTGGTCTAAAACCAAATTGATGTGGATGAAGAAGTTGACTGTCTTGTAAGTAGTCTATCAGCTGTGTAGCTACAACTTTTTCAAGAACCTTAGATAGGACTGGTAAGATAGAGATTGGGCGGTAATTGCATATATCGTCTTTACTGCCTGATTTATGAACTGGTATGACGACAGCTTTTTTCCAGCCAGATGGAATCGTACTAGACCTAATGGAGAGATTAATGAGATGGGTCAGTGGTTTGATTAATATTTTGCTGTGCATTTTGAGAAAGGAGGTGCTCATATTGTAGATATCATTAGTTTTTGAGTTTGACAGTGTTTTAACAATACCAGCAATTAACTTCTCATTTACCTCATCGATGTGAAAAGTATCTGTTGGAAGAATGGAATTTGTGTTTTTGAGCACATTTGGCAGCACAAAAATTTTTGTTAAGTCTTCCACAGAGCCCACAAAGTGTGAATTAAATTCATTTGCCAAAGTAGCCTTGTCACTGACGGTCTTGCCATTGATTCTAAGTTCCTTTACCCCCTTCTGATCGTTTTTTTTATTAGTTAAGTTATTTAAATGCCTCCATAGGGAACTGTTGTTACCCTTTGCATGATCTATCAGTTTATTGTAATAAGATATTTTTGATTTTCGCAGCTCATGTACCACTTTATTTCTTAAACTTTTGTACACAAGGTGATCATTTTGTAGTTTGGAGGTTAGTGATGTTTTCAGTGCATAGTCTCGCCTCTTCATAAGTTTTCTTATTTCATTATTTAACCATGGTAGGCTAATCTTCTGTTGTCTACTTTTAATTTGCTTTGAAAATTTTTCTATAGACTTTGTGATTGTTGCAGTTATAAAATTACAACAATCATCTACTTCACATGTTGACATGAGCTGCTCCCAATTTTGATTCTCTAAGTAATGTTCAAACTCCTCATTTTTTGATTTGGGGATAATAAAATTTGATTTGTCAATATCGACTCCCCCAAAATACTGTAGTCGCTTTTTAGTAAGTTTCCTGACAGCAAGAACCATGTTATGATCTGAGAGACCAGTTACAAGATTATAGGTTCTGGTTATTCGTTCTGGTTTATTAGTAAATACCATGTCAATAAGTGTTCTCGATTGTTTGGTTATCCTGGTGGGTCCTTTGATGATTTGCTGGTAATTAAATTTAGTCATGAGGCTTTTCAGTTTTTGTTTGTCTTTTTTATCAGACCAGTTGATATTAAAGTCACCATGAATTATTGTTTCTCTGTTCTTCTCAAGTTGTTTAACCAGATCACTTAATTCATTATAAAAGGAAGAGTTGTGTGACGGTGGGTTGTACACTACTGCAATGTTGAAATTCATTACCGGAGAGAGACATACATTAACAGCTAAACATTCAAGTGAAGTATTCAAATCAACCAGTTGACATTTATATTTCTCTTTGATGTAAATTAAAACACCTCCTCCCCTCCCTACCTGCCTGTCTTTTCTAAAACACTGGTAGCCCACAATATCGATCATATTAGTGTCTATGTTCCTGTGTAGCCAGCTTTCTGAGAGACAAAGGTAGTCCAGATTTGAGTCCAACAGCAACACCGAAATCTCATCTCTTTTGGGGATTATGCTCCGTATGTTTAAATGACCGCCGAGGATCCCCTTTGGTTTAGCCTTGGTGTCCCAAAGAACTCGTGCATGATTAACAGTTTGGAAAAATAAATGTTGTTTTTGCTTTTGTACAGCTCGGTTTTGTGCTAACCCAGTGGTCTGCTGTTTAATAGTGGCAGGTCCAGGGTTAAGGTGAATATCTCCTGCCAGAAGTAGCAGAACTAACAGAACTTTAATTGTATATCCTCTGCCATATTGTGATTTTTGCTTAACAGCCATGTTTGCCTTAATTTGGAAGTTTTTGCTCAGGGCTTTTAAAGACCACATAGAGTGTAGGGTGAGATGTCCAAGCCCAAATCCATACAGATAAAACTTTTTAACTTCACCTTTGGTTGAGTTTGTCGGAAAATCCTTCTTGTTGCAGGTCCAGACACACAAAGACAAAACGAAGAGGAAGTAGATAAGTAGAGAAGGCTTATTAGTGGTGCCCATCAGCCCACTTTTTAATCCGGTGGCAGCCATCTTCAGTCTTTCTTGGAAAGAAGGAAAAAGAAAATCTGTGGATAGTAAAATAAATTCTGCTTATATCGCCAGAATCTGATCCGATCGTCCTCGAATCCAGCTGGGCCTCAGCTAGCCAACTAGCCCCTTCCATTGCTGGTCTCGTTGCTCATAGCCGCCGTAACTGGTCTCCCGTCCCGCTCCTCCAACCGAGTCTCATCGCACACCGCCGCTGCCACCGAGCTCCGCTGAGGTCACGGTAAGTCCTTCGCTAGGCACCGCCACCTACCGTCGTCTGCCTGGGTGAAATCTCTGCTGAGCCCCATCAACAAATAGCCGCTTGCCTGGTAGTATCTCCGCTGGGCCTCGCAGCTGGGCTTCGATTCAGGCTGGTGTAAGGTGGAATGACTGGCGCCAGCATTAAGCTAACTAGCGTTAGCTTAGCAATCGCTTCGGGTAGTCTCGTCGCACACCGCCGCTGCAGTCACGGTAAGTCCTCCGCTGGGCACCGCCGCCTACCGTCGTCTGCCTGGGTGAAATCTCTGCTGAGCCCCGTCAACAAATAGCCGCCTGCCTGGTAGTATCTCCGCTGGGCCTCGCAGCTGGGCTTTGATTCAGGCTGGTGTTAGGTGGAATGGCTGGCGCCAGCATTAAGCTAACTGGCGTTAGCTTAGCAATCGCTTCAGGTAGGACACATCAGTGAATCACAAGGAAGCGCTGGAATCGCTGGTCAGTTTACTCACAGTGGCCGGATAAAAGCGATCAAAGGGGTAATCCACCGGAGGTATATCCGATCGCTGTAGGTTAGTTATTTAGAGACTGGCGCCAGCATTAAGCTAACTAGTGTTAGCTTAGCAATTGCTTCAGGTAGCATTAAGCTAACTAGTGTTAGCTTAGCAATCGCTTCAGGAAGGCGCATCAGTGAACCACAAAGAAACGCTGGTCGCTGGAGAAAGGCGATTAAAGGGCAATCCAACGGAGGTGGCAATTCAGCCCGTGCGTGTTCGCCACGAGCGCCGATCGCTGCAGGCCAGCCACTTTTAATGGCAAAATCAGTGACTTTGTCTCAGCACTGAAAAAGTGTGACCATCCCGGTCGCCATCTTGAAAATCTCTGAAGCGTCTGTGGTTAGCGCTATGCGGGCCGAGGGATCGGGGTGAACCAACAATGTGGCGTTCGCTAGAGCACTTTTTACTTCCGCAAAGGCGCGTTCGCGCTCCGGGGTCCATTCGACCGTGTTGGAAGGCTTTTGTTTTCTGAGTCTGGCATACAGGGGCTGCATGAGTTGAGCTGCGCGGGGGAGGAAACGGTTGTAAAAATTAACCATTCCCAAAAATTCCTGCAGCGATTTGACCGTTTGTGGTCGTGGAAAATTTTTTACCGCGCGGACTTTGTCTGGCAATGGGACTGCCCCCTTCGGTGAAACTCTGTGTCCCAAAAAATCAATTTGTGACACGCCGAATTTGCATTTGGCTGGATTGATTATTAACCCGTGCTCTTCTAGTCTCTGAAAAACCGTAGTGAGGTGTTGTTCGTGTTCTTCCTCTGACGTGCTGGCTACCAGCATATCGTCGAGGTAGACGAACACGAAGGGGAGGTCGTGTGATACCGCGTCCATCATCCGCTGAAAGGTTTGAGCAGCACCTTTGAGGCCAAACGGCATCCGCAAAAATTCAAAAAGACCGAAAGGGGTTATTACAGCCGTTTTAGGAATGTCTTCCGCTCGAACGAGGACTTGGTGATAGCCGCGGACCAGGTCTATTTTAGAAAAAATGCGCGCACCCGCCAGATGTAGTGAAAAATCTTGGATGTGAGGAATTGGGTAGCGGTCATGCGCTGTCGCATTGTTTAGTCTGCGGTAATCGCCGCACGGTCTCCAAGAACCATCGGTTTTCGGGACCATGTGGAGTGGTGATGCCCAGGGGCTTTTCGAGCGTCTGATAATGCCTAATTTTTCCAGGGTGGTAAACTCGTCCCGTGCTATGGCGAGCTTGGTCGCATCTAAGCGCCGAGCTTTGGCGAATTTGGGTGGGCCCGTTGTGGGGATGAAGTGTTCAACCCCGTGTTTAGCTACTGTTGCTGAAAATTTGAGAAATGTGAGTGCTGGAAATTGGGTGAGGAGTTGGTCAAACTTACCTCCTGCTGTTGTGACGTTGGCCTGCACGGATGGTGGAGAAACTCGAGCTGAGCAGGGGATAGAAGCAAATGACAGTGCATTAACCAAGCGTCTATTTGCTAGATCGACTAACAACCCATGTGCACACAAAAAATCAGCGCCCAACAAGTTAAAACTCACCGCCGCTACAATAAATGTCCATCTATAGTTGCGGCCGTGAATGCAAAGAGGCAGGCTCCTTTCACCGTAAGTGTCAATGATGGAGCCGTTGGCTGCCATCGCCCCATTACCCCGGGGACCTATGGCCCGGTCTGCGTGGGAAGGGGTGATAAAACTCAGTTGAGCTCCGGTGTCAATCAGGAACTGTCTCCCGGTGTGTCCGTCAGTCACATAAAGAAGCTTATTTTTTTCGCCGAGAACCGCAGCCGTTAACGGTTCTCGGCTTTGGCGTTTTCCCGAACTTTTGAACTTGCAGGGGGGAAAGCATTTGTACGCCCTCTCGGCGAAACGGTGGTGGTAATAGCAGATGTCGTTCCGCCTGCTGCGTCTTGGTCGTGTTGCCGCCATGGTGGGCGGGCTCTGCTCGGTTGTCTGTGGTTCTCCGCTGCTCTGGGCATCCGCGCTGAGATCTGCAGATGCTGCCGTGGCCATCTGTTCGCCGCAGGCGTTGATGAGCCGCTGCGCCTCTCGGGCCAGCGCGCGGAAGTCCTGCTGGGTGTTGCATTGCATGTTGACCAGCGTCCCTCTCATGTGTGGCGGCAGAGTGCTGAGGAAGATATATCGGAAGAGGAAGTTGTCGTTGTCCTCTTCCTTAAGCTGCAGCATGTCCTCCATGAGGGCCTTGGGTCTGCATCCTCTGTGGCCGTAGATTGCCAGGATCTTCTCTGCTCTCTCCTCGGCTGAGGGGACGAAATTCTCCACGATGGTCGCCTTAAGCTCTCTGTATTTGTCATGGGCGGGCGGCCGTTGGATTATGCTCCGCGCACATCTTGACGTGGCAGCGTCGAGTTTGGCGACGATGTGATAAAATTTCGTGTCGTCTGCCGTTATGCCCGCCAGTGCAAACTGAGCCTCAGCTTGCTGGAACCACGAACTCGTGTCTTCCTGCCAGAAGTCTGGCAGCTTGATGGTGACGGCGCTTGAGTGGGCCGTCCTTGATGTGTTCGCCGGGTGAGAGTGCCTTTCTTCGGCTCTCACGGCGGGGCTGGTGCTTGGTTCAGCCCTCTCTGTAACTTCTGCCGTGGGGGAACGTCGTCCATCTGTTCCCCTGTCTGCATGGGCGCTGGCGCTTGCCTGGATCGCCTCTGATGAGTCAATCGCGGGAGAACGTCTCTGTTCCATCCTCGCGTCAGGGTCACCAGTGTAGAAGAGCTTGGAATAACGAGGCGATGTGATTTATAAACCAAAGTTTAATATCAGCTTCGCTCCTCTAACAAGTCTCATCTCAGTGCAGAAGCAGAATAAGAGGTCGAACACATTCAGACCTTCATACTTATACTTACACACAACAAAAGACATTGCATATCAAAGCTGACATCCCGCATTAACTTAATCCCCCTCCTTTGTCTTCCGTCTCCTCCACCTGACCCAGAGAGGTCAGGGCGATCGATCTCCTCCATTGTCCTCTGTCTCCTCCACCTGACTCTGGGAAGTCAGGGAGATCGATCCGGTCTCCACCGCTGCGACTCCGTATGCTCTTTGATCTTCGCTGGCGGTTGAGACCTCTTGTCCTGTTCTGAGGCGTGAGGCCATTGCACATATGTAATCACTAAACATTCTAATATGCTTATACATATGTAGGTATGGGATATATGATTAATATAAACCACAATAACTAGTTTATGCAGGTGCGGTTGTAAATATTATATTGATCATCGACAATGACTTTTGGGCTTACACAACATCCTAAAAAATGTCAAAATCGTGTCATCAGCCCTTTAAACCAGGCATTTGTACTTTTGGCAGTGTGAGCAGGTGCCATGTCCTGCTAGAAAATAAAATCAGCATCTCCATAAAGCTTGTCAGCAGAGGGCAGTATGAAGTGCTCTAAAATTTCCTGTTAGATGGCTGCACTGACATTGGACTTGGTTAAACACAGTGGAAAAATACCAGCAGATGGCATGGCTCCACATATCATCGACTATGGAAGCTTCACACTGGACCTCAAGCAACTTGGATTCCGTGCCTGTTCACTCTTCCTCCAGACTCTGGGACCTTGATTTCCAAGTGACAGGACTTGGCACCTGATTTGGGGAGCCATGTCATCTGCTGGTGTTAGTCCACTGTGTTTTATCAAGTTCAAAATCAATGCAGCTGCTTACCAGGACATTTTAGAGCACTTCATGCTTCCCTCTGCTGACAAGGTTTATGGAGATGCTGATTTCATTTTCCAGCAGGACTTGGCACCTGCCCACACTGCTGCCAAAAGTACCAAAGCCTGGTTTAATGACCGTGGTATCATCATATTTTACTGGCCAACAAACTCTCCTGACCAACTCTCCTGAGCCATGCCATCTGCTGGTGTTTTTCCACTGTGTTTAATCAAGTTCAATGTCAGTGCAGCCACCTAACAGGAAATTTAGGGCACTTCATGCTTCCCTCTGCTGACAAGCTTTCTGATTTTATTTTCCAGCAGGACATGGCACCTGCCCACACTGCCAAAAGTACAGATACCTGGATTAATGACTATGGTATCACTGTGCTTCATTAGCGAGCAAACTCTCCCAACTTAAATCCCATAGAGAATCTATGGTGTATTGTCAAGAGAAAGATGAAATACACCAGACCCAATAATGCAGACGAGCTGAAGGCTGCTATCAAAGCAGCCTGGGCTTCCATAACACCTCAGCAGTAACACAGGCTGATCGCCTCCATGCCATACTGCATTGATGCAGTAATTACGCAAAAGGAGCCCCGACCAAGTATTGAGTGTGTACATGGACACGCTCAATATGTCCAATATGTCTGGACACACTTTATGTCTGTTCTTTTCTTCCTCTTTATGTCTGTTCTTTTCTTCTTCTCTATCCCCTCACCCCCAGCCAGTCGCAGCAGATGACTGCCCCTCCCTGAGCCCGGTTCTGCTAGAGGTTTCTTCCTGTTAAACGGGAGTTTTTCCTCTCCACCGTCGCTAATGCTTGCTCACAGGGGATTGTCTGATTGCTGGGTCTTTCTGCAGTTGTGGGGTTTTCCCTACTTTTGATATTGCAATGAAATGACTTCTGTTGTGATATGGCACTATATAAATAAAGCTGAATTGAATTGAATGGATATACTTTTCAATCGCCAACATTTCTATTAAAAATCAATTTCTTTTAATTAATTTTATGTAATGTTCTAATTTTTGAGAAACTGAATTTGGGGTTTTCATGAGCAATAAACCATAACCATCAAAATTAAAAGAAATAAATACTTGAAATACTGTATATCACTGTGTGTAATGAATCTATATACAAGTTTGACTTTTTGAATTGAATTATTAAAATAAATCAACTTTTCGATGACATTCTAATTTATTGAGATGCACCTGTACTTGCCTTAACCCCAGCTCTGTTGTCGCTGAGGCTGCTGCTGCTGTTGAACCTGCTGCTGGAGAACCAGATGAATCTCTCTGAGTGGCTACAGTGACTGCCTGGTGAGGAGCTGTTGCGCAGTGGCGAGGAGCTGAAGTTGGAGTGGAGGAGAGGTGTGTGGAATTTGTGGAAGCCAGGGGACGTTTCTGCGTATGCACAAGCTTCCGGGGTGCTGGGACTGGCAAGGAAGTGTTGAAGACGTCGAGGCCAGGGGACACCGTCTCATCGGCACAGTCCCCGGTGTCTTGGGCGAACACCTCCCCCACCCTTGGTGTGGCTGCAAGGCTGGTGAGTGGTGAGGAAAAGGGAATGTCGGAGTCAGGGGACGCTGCGCTGTTAGCACAAATGCCGGTTCCCCACATAACTTCCTCACCAGCCTGTGGTATGTCGGGTGGAGGTTGGAAACAGTGCCCAGTAGTCTCACCAGCTCGGGGTATGTCTGTAGAATGGGGTGGGCATCCACAATCCCAGCTGCGGCGTCCAGGCACTCCAGAGCCTCCTCCGGTGTGTGGGAGACATGGGCATCTGTGACAAAGTCCTGGATGAACTGGGCTGCCCACTGCTCATCGAAATTGGGACCACTGGCCACCGAACTCCCTTTGCCTGCTGGGTCCTTCACTAGTGGCGATCTTCTGTCTGGTTTGTCCCTTCGGGGTGGAGAAGGACCCAATTGCGTGGTGAGTTCAAACATGATTTATTGGAAAAATAACAGAATGCAGCACGAGGGCTGGAAAAAAATAAACTGCGCTGCAGGATAAATGAGATGAACCTAACTCAGGTCTAGCTTGGAGGAGAAAACAGTCTGCTGTGTGTGTGTGTGTGTAGTAATGAAAATAACAGTAGATTGCCGCACTGAGAATGAAGAGAGAGCTGTATACATATATGGAGCAGCCGGTGATTAACACAATCAGACACAGCTGTGAACAATTAACAACACAAAAGGACCAATAATGAGGAGCAGAAGTAAACTGAGAGCGCTGTCACCACAACTAAACACAAAATGATGAGTCAGACAGGAATAAATAATAATGAGTCCAAAAAAGGAACACAAAGCATGGACAGGGCTGCAACCCTGTCTAGATCACTACACCAACAGCCTCTCCAACCACTACCAAACATTTATGGGCACTGGAGGCAAGGTGGGTAAAGTGTCTTGCTTAGGGACACAACAGCAGGATGTCTAGGGAGAGCGGGATTTGAACCGCCAGCCCTCCAGTTATTAGGTGACCTGCTCTACCTCCTGAGCCACTGCCACTCACATTTCCCTCTGCTGTTCCATTTTTGCTGAGCACCAAGCTTGATGGCAGCAAGTTCCATTTTTATATGTTTTTTTGGCATGACGCAGCCAGGACTTGAACCCTGACCTCCCGGTTGTGGGGTGGATGCTGTACCTTTAAGCCACCACTCCAGTTTAGGTGCATTGTTGCCGACACTCTGTGAGAAGATAAGAGCCTTGGCAAAGGCATGCATTCTCAGATCATCACCAAAATGTAATGGCTTTCTCTCTAGCCCAAGGCCCACTTCTGGTGAAAATCTCATCCACATCCATCCAGTAGTTTTGAAGTATTGTTGCTAACACTCTGTGAGAAGATAAGAGCCTTGGCAGAGGTATGCATTCTAGGATTATCACCAGGATGTAATGGCTTCCTCTCTCGCCCAAGGTGAAAATTTTATCCAAATCCAACCTGTAGTTTTTGTGTAATCCTGCTGCACAAGGTCAAACAAAGCCCTTGTTGGAGGTATGCACTCTCAGATCATCACCAAAATCTATTCATCTGTTCCCCCGCCATTACACACCTTTCCTGAAAATTTCATCAAAATCCGTTCACAACTTTTTGAGTAATGTTGCTAACACAGATCAACCAACACCGGCGAAAACATTACCTCCTCCTCCTCCTCTTGGCGGAGGTAAAAAAAAAGTAGCAACTTGATAGTAAAATTTATATGAAAAAAAGAATCTACACATTTAAATCAATAATTTTGAAAAAATGTGAGGAAAAAGGCTTAGATTTACATGACAAAAAAAAAAACAGATTTAGGGGAAAAATGCTTTTTTTTTTTAAAAATGGAATGCAAATTAAGGGGGAAACTTACATGGGGAAAACGCTACATAAAAAAACAGGTAACTTACCAGAAATAAAATTGATAATTTTATTTATTCCCAAAGGGTAATTGGCCCATAGCAAAAGCATGACATACACAGACACACACACACTCATGAACTTCCATTACACCATAAAACAATAAAGAAAATTAAAAATATAAAAGTTTTAACCAAACTAATTATAGATAGTTGGTCAGTTAAATGCCTCAAATTTACAGGAAAAACAGCAAATTTATGACAAAAAAAAGTTGTACAGATAAGAAAAAGTCACATTTTATTATAAAAGTCACACATTGCTAAAAACATTGATGCTGATGATGTTTACTGAGTGAGAAAAATGGGAGAGTATATTTTGAGCTACAAAATTGGTATTAAGGACAGCTCTAATTTTTGAGGGGTTTATTATTGTGAGAGTTTGGACATGGCTGTGCTCATGTCCTCGTTTTGTGTTTATATTTGTTTTTTCTATAATCATCAGGACATGAGTTCAGCCCATGTCTTTGCCTTTAGGTTTGTGTCTGTGTTTTATTTTTTATTTCTTGCCTTAGTCTTATTTCTGTTGGTCATCAGGTTAATTATGGTTATTGAAAGAGATCAAATAATAATAATAATTACTAGAGGGTACTCAGAGACTGCATACCTCCGCCAAGGCTCCGTCGATCCCTCCCTTTGTCCATTTATATCGCCAGCCATCTGTACATTGCAAGATAGGGCCTTGGTGGAGGTGTGCACTTACGGATCACCTCCAACATCTAATAAGTTCATCTTTGGGCCAAGAACCACCTCTGGTAAAAATTTCATCCAAATCCATCAAGTAGTTTTGGAGTATTGTTGCTAACATTCTGTGAGAAGATAAGAGCCTTGGCAGAGGTATGCATTTTGAGATCATCACCAAAATCTAATCATGTGTTCAGTGTGCCATTTTTTAAAAAAATTTTTATTTTGTGTGCTTTATTGATCCCCAAAGGGGAAATTCAAGGCATCCACAGTACGGTGCCATCCCTACACCACACACATTCACAGCTAGGGCCACTTTCGAGTCTCCAATTAACCTAACTTTGCATGTTTTTGGCCTGTGGGAGGAAACAGGAGTACCCAGGGTAAACCCATGCAGACACAGGGAGAACATGCAAACTCCACACATTACACACCTTTCCTGAAAATTTGAATAAAAGGCACTATATAAATGCAATTTATTATTATTATTATTATTATTATTATTATTATTATTATTATTATTATTATTATTATTAACAGAGAGAAATGACAGCAAAAACAATATGACAACATTATAATAACTAGAAAAGCACTCGGAGAGCGCAGACCTCCGCCAAGCGCCACAGTTCCCCCCATACAGTGTTTGTGTGTACGTTGTCAGATTCCTTGACCATGAAAACATCTGAGTAGCAATTGGATTCACAATGATAGGATTAGTGGTTCAGTAGTAAAAGCATTACCTCCTTGGCAGAGGTAATAAACTGAAGTGTTGGTGTTGTGTCCATGTCCTGCATCTGCAAACTCCCAGGCTGGGGGCATTGCAATTGAATGAATGAATGAATTAATCTTTATTTCGAATAGATTAAGAGTACAGGTTAAAAGAAAGTGAATAATATAACAAAGGGGGTAATAAAATCCAACAAGGTGAAATTAGACAATAGCTCCTCTGATTATACAATTAAACATAAGTTATCCGAAATATGTGATGGCTGAATCCGTAGCTTATATTGCCCACCCATGTTCCATCCAAGAATTCAAAAGAAAAAACAAACGAAGTCATGACACAACTGCGTACAACCCACAGGTCAATGGGTTATGCGAGCGTTTTAGATCACTGAAAGCAGCACTGAGGGCTTCACTGACGGATGCCAATTAGGTGGACGGGTTGGCGTGGGTTTTATTCAAAATTCAAATGTTTATTTCAAACTCAGCGTTCATATTAAATGCAGAACTAAAAGGAGTAGAAAATAAATAAATAAATAAATAAAAGTATATACAGATCAGCAGACAGTCGGCGGTCTTGTAACAACAATAACATACAATATTGGACTCAGTATAAAATGAAACGCCACCACTTCCAAATGCTGGAGTGAAGTGTGAGTGACGAGTTGACAATTGCTGATATAAGATGATTGTTACATGGCAGCAACCTTCTCAACAAACTGTAAACATTGTTACTTATCAACTCACCAAAAGACGGAATGTTCACAGACACAAACATCTTGCTTGCACTCGACCTTCGTGGTACATCTAATCTTTATCTTTATTGGGGTTGCGCTCCGCGGACAAAGATGATTTGGAAACTTCCCCGGCAGAGAGCTTCTTTTTGCGGAGCTACTATGGCTGACCGGGGAATTTCTGCCAAATAATCCAGCGGCGGACAGCTGGCCGTCTGAGCTTTTGCAGCGTTGCGCAAACACAGGCACACAGCATGCTGCCGAGCAGCTCGTTTTTGCGCAGCGCCTATGGCTGGCCGGGGAATTTCTGCCAAATAATCCGGCGGCGGACAGCTGCCCGTCTCAGCTTTTGCAGCGTCGCGCAAACACAGGCACGGTGGCGGGCCCAGCCCACCAGTGTTTTCCGCGTGCTTTTGTGCCTAAAACGTTGAAGAACGCGGAGTTTATGTTGGTCAGACACGATGACCAGCGCCCTCCATTGCGCCTGCGCACATGTTGAAAATAGCCGTATGTCACAGTGATAAAGAATGCTTTAAAAAATTCCTGTATCCAGACGGTGATCC
This sequence comes from Pholidichthys leucotaenia, assembly GCA_020510985.1. NCBI lineage: Eukaryota > Metazoa > Chordata > Actinopteri > Cichliformes > Pholidichthyidae > Pholidichthys > Pholidichthys leucotaenia. The sequence continues at coordinate 335,307,318 of CM035837.1, read as the reverse complement.
GGATCATTCCCAAAATTTAATCAGTTCTTCCTTGTACCATTTCCAACAACGCCTGAAAGTTTCACGGAAATCCGTCCAAGACTTTTTGAGTTATCTTGCTAACCAACAGACAAACAGACAGACAGACAGACAGACAGACAGACAGACAGACAAACAGACAAACACACAGACAAACCCTGGCAAAAACATTACCTCCTTCTGGCCTTTTCGGCCTGGCGGAGGTAATAAGACTGTTATTAACAACAAGACGCCGACAGACATATTCCTCCAAGTGTTTGCTTTCAAATTTTGATCATGATATCCCTTTAGTGTCACATTCAAGATTACCGGTTTGTTTGATGCAGCAAAGTTCAGCCTCCACCGTCCGTCACCTACCATTGTCGTCTTCCTGTACCGGGGTCCTATGTCTTGCTCTTCTTTAATTCTGATTGGCTGCTTAGAAAGGTCTGACATTGACGAGTGCAGCTGTACAGTAGTCTGACAAGTTGAACTTTTCCGCCCTGAGCACTACGACAAAAAGCGGCCACCGCTCAGAGCGTTTCAACACCAAGGGCGCTCAGCACTGCCAACACTGGACTACATTGACAGTGAACAGAAAATAGTCACCCACAGCAGAAAAAATGAGTTTGGTGGACATGCCCTCTAATACTTTTTCTGCAGTGTTTGGCTTCCGGGTTGCCGAGACGTGTGACCATGCATGTAACTCAGTGAACATGTCTTAAAGGTGCAGCACATGAAAAGTGCCATATTAATATATAAATATTAAAAAAAATTCCTGCATCCACATCGTGACCCAAATCACCACCAAAATCTAATCATCCCTTCCCCGTGCCATTATACACCTTACCTGAACATTTCATCAAAATCCATTCATAACTTTTTGAGTTATGTTGCCAAAAGACAAACCAACCAACTAACCGACAGACCAACTAACCAACGCCACTAAAAACATTACCTCTGTCCTCCTTTGGCAGAGGTAATAGTTTTGTTTTATATAGTGCCTTTCAAGAAACCCAAGGTCACTTTCCAAACAAACAAAAACAAACAAATAGACACAGACAAACATAAAAGTTAGCCAGGAAAAGCCTGCAGGAACAAGTGTCTTTTCAGCCTGGATTTAAAAGACTCCAAGGTTGGTGCCTGGCGAACTGTCAGAGGGAGCCAGTTCCGCAGGGTAGGAGCTGCCACACTGAAAGCCCTGTTCCCAAAGGTTCTTCTGCAAGTACGGGGAATGGAGAGCAAACCTAGGTCAGGAGACCGAAGGTTCTGAGAGGGGTGGTGAACATGGAGGAGATTGGATAGGCACTGTGGAGCCAGTGCGTGAAGGGACTTGTAGGTGAGGAGAAGTTTGAAAATGATCCGGAATTTAACGGGGAGCCAGTGCAATTGTTTCAGAGTAGGGGTGATGTACTGCCATGGTTTGGTCCGAGTGAGAACCCTGGCAGCTGAGTTTTGAACATGTTGCAGTCTGTCCAGAGTTTTATTGGTGACCCTGTGGAGGATGGCATTACTGTAGTCCAGGTGAGAGGTTATAAAGGCATGTATTAGAGTTTCTGCAACAGAATCAGGGACTGATGGTCAGAGTTTGGAGATATTTTTCAGGTGGAAGAAGGCAGCTTTGGTGACAGATTTAATGTGTGTGTTGAAAGACAGAGTGGAGTCCATAACGACACCCAGGTTGTGAACCACGATGGACGGTGAGGTTCAGGTTCCTTTATTTATACCTGTAGGTAGATTTGTTTTGCAGTATGTGACATCCTTGTAAACACATATTAACAAAACACAATTACATGCAACATGAACACAACACAAACACACATGAAGCTGACTATAGACACGATAAAAGTAGTAAAGGCTCCACCAATCAGGACATAAGAAAAAGATAAGAGAGAAGGGTCACAGTAAAAAAGTAAAAAACTAAATCAAAGAGATTAAAAACCCAAAATGTCTGAAACCCAATAAAAGATTTAAAACCCAATAAAAAAACCTACTTAAATAAATACAGTAAAATTCATAAATAGGCAAATAAATTATGTACAATATATTACTACAACTTGTTCTACTCTGTGACAGCAGCAGGAACAAAGCCGTTTTTGTAGCACTGGGTTTTACATTTTGGGACAACAAACCTCCGTCTGCAGGGAAGAAGCTGAATGTGGCAGTGCATAGGGTGGGAGACATCGTTTAAAATGGAGGTAGCAATCCTCTGTGCCTGTCTGGAGTACAGGGATGTCAAGCTCAGCTGTGACTTACCAAGCAAGCGACTGGACCATCTAACTACTTGGTCTAAGGATTTCCTATGTTTCAGTTTTATCTGATAAAACCATGACACTAAAGAAAAGGATAAAATAGATTCAATAAAAGCCCGATAAAACGTAGTCATTATGGTTCAGTCAACATGAAAGTGTACGAATTTCCTTAAATAATGCAGTTGCACACCCTTTCACTGTTGTGTCGTCCACAGAGGTGGAGAAGCCATCAACATTGAGGACAAGATCCCTGATCTTGTGGAGGACAGTTCAAAGATTTTTATTTGTCAATACTTAGCATAAACCCTTATGGCACAATTCAATTCAATACATTTACAATCATTATCTTACTCTGATGACTTGCACTAGATGGAATCAGCCAGGGTTGCATAGTCCGGACAGTAGCTGTTGGTAGCTAGTGTCAAGCAGGCTTCCAAATGATCATCAGTAATGGTGGAACGGTATTTGGACTTAATCTTCATATGGGAAAGGCTGATTCGCACAAATAAGTAGATCCAAATAATGCAGTCAAGGAGGTAGCATATTTTCTCATGTTTGGATACTTTTCCTCTGTGAGTAAGTTCCAAAACTGTTCATGAGACCTGGACTTAAGCTCAGTGTCAGCCTGTAGTGTCAAAATCTCATCCTCCACTGCAGACGTTTTCAGATGAATTGCAGTGAGAAACACACATTCTGCGATGTCCTTCCAAAGCTGCTGTGTCAAATCATAGGCCATTACTTCACAGCTCCGTGTAACTGTACTTCTTGATAGCTGAAGAGCTTTGATTGAAGATAATATTTCTGGTTTGTTTATAAAATCCCGAAACAATGACTCTGCTGCCCCAATGAAGGCCTGTTTTATCATCTCTCCATCTTGAAAAGACTTGTTATGCTTAATAATGCAATGACTCACCCGGAACAATGCTTCAGTGGCTGCCTTTGCCTTTGAATTCAGCTGTGTGAAAAATGACTGCTGTCCGATTACCTAAGATTTCAGTTCCTTCACTTCTCTGTTTCTCAGCTCACTATTTGGAGGGAAGTCAGTGTCGTAGTTTTTATGAACGGTTCAAAAAATGCCTCTCCACATTTCCATTCTTTGGAAACGCAATGACAGATTGACAGATCAGACAGATACACTTCGAAAATGACATTGTGAAAAAAAAATCTTTCTCCCATTCCGCATGGAAGTGGTAAGTTTTTGTCTTCTTACTGGGTTCAGCTCCCCCACTCATTTTTAATATCCCTTCTTTAGTTGATAGAAATTGAAAGCGCTAACACAGTCACAGCTCGCTGGAGTTTAGCAGTAGCTAGCTAGCGTTCTTGACTGCGCATGAAGGGTGACCTATGACACATAGAGGACAGGACCTCTCCTGATTGGCTGCCCTGTATATCAATCAAATGGTAAATGTCAATAAGAGAACAGATGGGAGGATAGGCGATAGAATTAAAAACTTTCTTAATTTTTTTTAATGTCATGCGATCTACCCGCAGTGCCTTTGCGATCTACTAGTCGATGGCGATCGATGTATTGAGCACCCCTGGTCTATATGATATGTCAGAGAGACTGCATCTCTGGTGTTGCTGAAGTGGCCGGATATTTTTTCGCTGTACAGTTGTTTTGCCTCCTTGATACCACGGGATAGGTTGGTCCTAGCTGTTGTTAGTCCTGCAGTGTCATCAGCCCTGAAGGCTGTGTCCTGAGCCCTCAGGAGCCTGTGGATCTCTGCTGTCATGCATGGCTTCTGGTTAGCATGAACAGTGACAGTTTTGCAGTGAGTGACATCATCAATCCATTTAGCTATGTATATGCTACAACAATCTCAGTGTACTCCTCTGTGTTTGTGTGTTCATTGTGAGCAGCTGCATGCTTGAAAGTGTCCCAGTCTGTAGTGCTGAAGCAGTCTTTCAGAGCATCTGAGGCCTCCTCTGGCCACACACATACCTGCTTTTTAGTTGGTCTGATGGTTTTCACTCTGGGTCTGTATGCAGGCCTTAGCAAGATGGTGATATGATCAGAGAGACCCAGGTGGGAGAGGAGGGAGGCTCTGTATGCTCTGTTGCAAGTTGTGTACACCAGGTCCAGCAAGTTGTCTCCTCTTGTTGGAAAGTCCACATGTTAGTGTAGTATTGGAAGGAGAGCCTTTAAATCTGCATCGTTGAAGTCTCCTGCTGTGTTGAGGAACCCATCTGATTGCACTGTTTGTGTCTCACTGATGGCCTGTTAGAGTTCATTTAGTGCCTCTCTTCTCTTGCCAATGGCGGTGGGTGGGACATACATGGTGACTAGCAGGATAGATGTAATTTCTTTCAGTAAGTAGAAGGGTCGGCACTTGAATATCAAAAACTCCACCAGCGGAGAACAGTGTTTGTGCACAAGATAAGCCTTTATAAGATAAGATAAGATAAGATAAGCCTTTATTAGTCCCACAACGGGGAAATTCCAGGATTGCAACAGCACAGGGATAGCAACACTCAGAGCAACAATCAGAAGGCAAGAAAAAAAACAAGCAAGCAAGAGCAGCTAATAAACATATGTACGTATTACTATAAAATATATATATATACACACACACACAGACACACAGTGCAGAGCATTGTAGCTGGATGGAATAAATATATGAATATATGAACACACAGTGCAGAGCATTGTAGCTAGATGGAATAAATATGTAAATATATAAACACCCACAGTACGGAGCATTGCAGCTAGGTGGAATAAATATGCAAGTATATAAACACACACAGTGCGGAGCAATGTAGCTAGATGGAATAATATGTAGATATATAAATATATAAACACACCCAGTGCTGAGCATTGTAGCTAGATGGAATAAATATGCAAATATATAAACACACACAGTGCAGAGCATTGTTGCTAGATGGAATGAAACAGCATAACCGTCTACTTAGTTATCCTACATGGTATGATTATGTGCCCATACATATTCTCACCCTCCATAGCGACCGGTATGTTCCTAGTTGTATGCCGGAGGGGACCATTGTGTAAGTCTATTGCATCTTTTGCATTCAAAAAACTATTAGTTTGTTACGTCTTTTTGCTATCTCTGCGAGCAGCCCTGCTTAGGTTGTACAGTCTGACAGCCGTTGGTAGGAAGGACCTACGAAACCTCTCGGTTGTGCACCTGGGATGATGTAGTCTGCTGCTAAATGAGCTCCTCAGTGCATTCAGTATGTCCTGCATAGGGTGGAACTCGGACTCCAGCAGAGATGACAGTTTAGCCACCGTCCTTCTCTCTCCTATCTCCTCCATCGGATCAAGGCGCTGCCCCAGGACAGAGCTAGCTTTCTTAAACAGTTTGTTCAGTCTCTTCCTATCGGCTGCAGTAATGCCACTGCCCCAGCAGACCACTCCAAAAGTGATGGCTGATGCCACCACCGTGTCATAGAATGACTTCAGCAGCGCCCCTTGTACACCAAAAGACCTGAGTCTCCTCAGCAGGAACAGCCTGCGCTGTCCCTTCTTGTAGAGTGCATCAGTATTGTGTGACCAGTCTAGTTTATTGTTCAGATGAATACCCAGGTACTTATAGGATGTCACCATCTCGATGTCTGTTCCCTGTATATTTACTGGTACTGTGAGGGGCTGCCCATGCCTGCGGCAGTCCACCACCAGCTCCTTAGTTTTCCTCGCGTTGATCTGGAGGCAGTTCCGATGGCACCAGTCCACGAAGTCCTGGATAAGCCCTCTGTACTCAGCTTCATCTCCATTGGAGATGAGGCCAACGATCGCAGAGTCATCAGAGAACTTCTGTAGATGGCAATGTGTTGTGTTGTGTGAGAAGTCCGCAGTATAAAGAGTGAACAGGAAGGGAGCCAGCACCGTTCCCTGGGGGGCCCCCGTGCTACTGATGATCGTGTCGGACACACAGTCCCGGGTTCTCACAAACTGAGGCCGGTTCGTGAGGTAGTCCAGGATCCATGATGACAGGTGCTGGTCCACCCCTGCGCGCAGCAGCTTGTCCTTCAGGATCATCGGTTGGATGGTGTTGAAAGCACTGGAGAAGTCAAAGAACATGATCCTCACCATATTCCCGGGCTTCTCCAGGTGGGACAGAGAACGGTGAAGGAGGAAGATCACCGCATCCTCCACCCCAATGCCATGCTGGTAGGCGAACTGGAGTGGATCCATCGCTGGTTCCACCAGGGGGCGGAGGTGAGCAAGGAGCAGTCTCTCCAGGGTCTTCATCAAGTGGGACGTCAAGGCCACCGGTCTGTAGCTGTTCAGGTCTTTGGGGTGGGAAGTTTTTGGTACAGGTACCACAAAAGATGTTTTCCACAGCTGTGGTACCCTCCCCAGTTTCAGGCTCATGTTGAAGATATACGTCACAATCCCACACAGCTGGTCTGCACAGGACTTGAGGAGCTTTGCGCTGATGCCGTCCGGTCCCGGCGCCTTCCTCGCCTTGATCTTCCTCAGCTCCGTCCTCACCTGGGTCCTGGTCAGGGTCAGGATGGGGGGCTGTGTGTTGGGAGTGGGGGGGTGTTGGTGGAGTGGGGAGTGGGCAGCAGGACTTGATTTCTTTAGAGGCAGCAGTGGTTGTTGTGCAGTCAGGGGGGAGGGCGGTTGGTCAAATCTATTGAAAAACAGATTCAGGTTGTTCGCCCACTCCCTGCCCCCTGTGGCCTGGGGGGAGGTATTCTGTAGCCCCGAGATGGTTTTGAGGTTTCTCCAGACCCCGCTGATGTCGCTCTGTTGCAGCTTGTCCTCCATCTTCTTCCTGAAGCTGTCCTTGCCTTCTCTGATCTTTCTCCTCAGCTCCCTCTGTACGGACTTCAGCATCTCCCTGTTCCCTGACCTGAAGATCCTCTTCTTCTCTCTCAGAAGTGTTTTTATCTCAGGGTTGATCCAGGGTTTGTTGTTTGAGTGACGCCGTATGGTCTTGGTGGGAACGGATTTGTCCACACAGAAGCTGAGGTAGCCCGTGAAGGTGTGAATGAGGCCATCGATGTCCTCACCATGTGGATCGCAGAGCTGCTTCCAGGCGGTGGCTTCAAAACAGCCCTTTAGGGTGTCCATTGTCTCCTCAGACCATAACTCCACAGTGTGCATGGCCGGAGGTTGTCTGTGTTCTAGGGGTTTGTACACCGGTCGGAGATGAACCAAGTTGTGATCCGATCTCCCGAGTGGGGGGAGTTGTGATGAGGTGTACGCCTCCTTAGTGTTTGCGTAGAATAAATCCAGTGTTTTATTGTCTCTAGTGTGGCATGTGACATACTGGGTGAACGTGGGTAGAATGGGAGACAGTGAAACATGGTTGAAATCGCCTGAGATGAGGAGAAGAGCATCTGGGTGTTCTGTCTGCAGCCTGCTGGTTACTGAATGGATGACGTCACGTGCTGTCCCAGCGTTCGCCGTCGGATTTGCATAAACAACAATGCAGATCACGTGTGAGTGTTCTCTCGGGAGATATGTAGGCCTCATGCTAACAGCTAGCAACTCAATGTCTTTGCTGCAGTGTCGTTGTTTAACAGTGATATGTCCCGGTCTGCACCAGTTGTTGTTAACATACATTATCACTCCACCGCCCCTAGCCTTGCCACTGTCTGGTGTTCGGTCAGCTCGTATCATGTGAAAACCCTCCAGCTCACAATAGTCACATCTCGGCACCAAGCATCATTGATGTAAACACACACGCCTCCACCTCGGGTTTTCCCTCTCTCTGTGAACACCCGATCAGCACGATAGCATGTTAGCCCTGCTAACTGAATAGCAGAGTCTGGGATATTGTCATTTAACTATGTTTCCATAAAAACAAAACAAACAGCAGCTCTGCACATCATGTTGCGTAGATCTCAGGAGCTGTATATGGTCTATTTATTTTAGCTGATTTAGTGCTGAAATCAGATAGAATAATTGTAGTAGGGGACTTTATGTAGATGTAGATAGTGACTGCTTAATATGGCATTTAATTCACTATTAGACTCAATGGGGTTTTCTCAGAAAGCAGGAAATTCTACCCATTATCTCCACCACATGTTGGACCTTGTTCTGACATATGGCATAGAAATAGAAAATCTGGTAGTGTCTCCTAACCCTGTACTGTCAGACCATTATCTGTTAACTTTTGATCTTCGTATTTCTGATTATTTGGCTCCTAAAGAAAAATATTACGACAGTAGATGTCTCGGATGATGCTGTTACCAAATTTAAGCAGATTGTTTCCTCAATGCAATGTGTCAACACAACGGAGAAAAGCTATGGAGAGCTTGCTCCTTCTGTAATTGATAGCATGGCAGATTGTGTTACAGCTTCTCTGCAGACTCTAGACATGGTGGCCCCTTTAAAAAAGAAAAAGTCTAATCAGAGATTTCTGACTCTTTGGTTCAACACATAAACTTGTAGCTTAAAACAGAAGTCTCGTCAATTAGAAAAAAAAAATTGAGCTCCACTAAATTAGATTAAATCAATTTAGCTTGGAGAAATCATCTTCTAATTTATAAAAAAAATCTCTTAGGAAAGCTAGAACAACTTATTTTTCCGCATTAATTGAAGAGAACAAGAATAATCCCAAGTTTCTTTTCAGCACTGTAGCCAGACTGACAAAGCGACAGGACTCTGTCAAATCTAGCATTCCCTTACAACTTACTAGTCGGGACTTCATGAATTTCTTCAATAATAAAATTTCATCTATCAGAGATAAAATCAGTTAGAGTCTTCCCACCGTTAAGTACAGTAACTACTACAACTCCTTCAATTGATATCTGTTGGATGAGTTTACTCCAATTGACCTTTTAGAGTTAGACAAAATAATTTCCTCATCCAAGCTTTCAACTTGTCTTTTAGACCCTATTTCTACCAGGTTATTTAAAGAAGTCTTCCCATTTATTGGTAGCTCTATTCTTCAAATAATCAATTCTTCATTAACATTAGGCCATGTACAGCAGGCCTTTAAAACTGCTGTAATTAAACCCTTACTTAAAAAGTTAACGCTGGATCCAGGAGTTTTAGCTAACTATAGGCCAATCTCTAATCTGCCTTTCATTTCAAAAATCTTTGCATTTGTTGCTACACAATTATTTGACCACTTTCAAGGAAATGGTTTATTTGAAGAGTTTCAATCTGGGTTTAAAATTCATCATAGTACTGAAACAGCTTTAGTGAAGGTCACTAATGACCTCCTTATTGCATCTAAAAATGGACTTGTTTCTGTACTTGTCCTTTTGGACCTTAGTGCAGCTTTTGATATTATCAATCATAATATTTTACATGATAGACTAGAACACCTTGTTGGACTTAATGGAACTTCGTTGCAGTGGTTTAAATCTTATTTTTCTGATAGGTTCCAGTTTGTTCATGTCAATGAGTTTTCTCCCAACTCAAAGCTCAGTCACGGAGTCCCACAGGGATCTGTGCTAGGCCCTGCTCTTTTTAGTTTATATATGCTTCCACTAGGCAACATTATTAGAAAGCACTGCATACATTTTCATTGTTATGCCAACGACACAATTATTCTTGTCAATGAAGCCAGATGACAGTAATCAATTAGCCAAATTAGAGGCTTGTCTGAAGGAAATCAAAGCTTGGATGACTTGTAATTTCCTGCTACTAAATTCAAATGACTGAAGTCATTGTGGTTGGTCCAAAAAACCTTAGAAATACCTTTCCAAATCAAAGTCTTAGTTTGGATGCAGTTACTCTCTCTTAATAGTTCTGTGAGGAACCTTGGAGTTATTTTTGATCAAGATCTGTTGTTTAACCCCTTGCACTCCGGTCAATTTCCCTAAAAACGCCAAAAAATAACGTGCCCAAAGTAAATTGAAAGCTATTCTTCAACCCTTTGCAGCATCTTCATGGGGTTGGTCTCATTTAAAAGAAATCACTTTGATTTTTTGGCAAAACAGTCATAGTCTCTCTAAGTGCTCCAGCCACTGAGTTACAGTCATCTAAACATAGTGAACTTGAAGAAAATAAATGTGGACTGGGTGTTTTTTTTGGATACAAATGCTTGCAAATAACACACACAACAGAAATGTAGAACCAAATGTTATCCAGCTGAGGTCCAAATTTTGTAACAATACCACAAAAAATGAATATATTACACAGCTTTTTCCTCAGGTAGTTCCCAGGCGTTTTGGAACTGTGCCAAATTGTGCCAAATGGCACAGTTTGGAAAAACGTCTGTAACTTTTGAATGCTTCAATGTAGAAGCTTCATTTTGGCCTCTAATGAAAGGTCACACTCAGGGCTGTGTCTGTGTGTGTGTGTGGGGGGGGTTGTTCCCCCCCCCCCCCGTTGCTACAGAGGATGGACATCGGCCATCGCTACATGACGGATTAGCCTCATGTCGCGATGTGGGACAGCAGCTCAGTCACCGAGGCTTCCCCCCCCCTCGCTACAGAAGAATAGAGGTGGGAGGCGGCGTTCACGGTCTGGACGCGACGAATGAACCGTGTACCGCGGCGCACGAACTTCAGACTTCGTGCGCCGCACAGTTGTAATTTACCAATCGGTCAAAAGTCATTTTGGATTACAATTTTCAGGGATAGAGAATAATTTAGCTTATAACACCTTACCTCTTCACAGCAGCAGCAGAGCTGGCGAACTTCTCTTCCTCATTGTCAGACGAACGCGACGCTGGTCCGCTCGTGTTTCTGGTCTCGCGACCCGATCAAAACATAATTCCATTATTGCGGTTTTGTGCTTCCATGATTGCGGGTTTTGGTGAATGATTTTTCAAAACAAATAATAGTAGTAATTAAAAAAAGACTGGCAAAGGCGTGTGTGTCACTCAGCCTTCGTCGTCAGCCTCCGTCGGTCTATGATGACCGTGGAAGAAAATCATAACGTCTACTCTGCTGGAACAAAAACAAAATAAGCACCGCCTGTGGCCGAACATGCCGATGCGCGAATGCTGTCACACAGGTTGCATTTGTGGGTGGTCTCCATGCTGCTGGGTCTGTGACGGTTCTTTCTGCGAGTCCTTTTTTGATCCGCTGCAGCAGTCTGTCTTCACCCAGCCTTAAAAAAAAAGCTGGCGAACTTCTCTGCTTCAATTGGCTCACTGCATTCACAGCGTTGGTAGGCGGGTCCTTCTTGCTAGGTTTTCAGTCATTGGTTCTTCAAGGTTTCAGAAACCCAATTCAAGGCTCTTATTAGTCCAATGAGAGGTCAATCAGATGAACTAATCTGTTCGCGGCTGTGTCTGCAGCTTTTATTTTCAGTACGGGCTTGGACGCCATCACCATCTCCATCATGTGTCCTAGAGCGCACGAGGGCGCTCTTGTGCGCCCTCGTGCGTAGGACGCAGAGACTTGCCCACCCGCGATACAATGGTGTGCAAGAGGTTAATTCACATATTAAACTTGTTTCTAAGACTGCTTTCTATCATTTGCATAATATTGCCAAGATTAGGAGCATCTTGTCTCAGTGATGCTGAGAAACTTGTCCACGTTTTTGTTAGCCCTAGATTAGATTATTCAGACTCTTTGTCATGCTGTCCTAAAACATCTTTAAAAAGTCTTCAGCTGATCCAAAATGCTGCAGCAAGAGTTTTAACAGGTTCTAGAAAGAGAGATCACATCTCTTCGGTTCTGGCCTCCCTTCATTGGCTTCCCGTAGAATTTAGAATTAAGTTTAAAATCCTTCTTCTCACTTACAAAGCTCTAAATAATCAGGCCTCTTTCTCTTTCTCTTTCTCTGCCTTCAGAGAGAGCAGTCGCATTTTTCCTCCCTCCTCCTATCCTGCCTTCCTGACCTAATCCCAGCTTGCTGCGTCTGAGTGAGTGTCTGTGCCGTCTCACCATCTTGCTGATCTCAACCCAAATGGAAAATACGGAAAATGGATATAAGCTGGGCTTTAAACACAATTGACACCACCTTTTCAAACAGAAAATTGGGCCCGGGGGAGCCCAAATGTGGAGAGACCCATGGATTGGAACTCATGTGTCTGTGTGATTCGACTGAAGATGTAGAAAACATCTACCTGTTTTGGCTTTACGATCACAGGATTTCTGCCGATTGGGCTTTGGAGTTCTCCTGGTGTATCGAAAATTTAACTGGAAGAGCTAATCAAAATGCGGACCCGGCGGAGCTGCTTCTCAATAATTCGACCAGATGGGGAGCGCACGAAATAGCGGCAAATGACCAACATGGAATTTACCATCTGCATGCACTGTAGAGAGATGGACTCTACCGGACATGTTCATCTGTGTTTAGAAGGGGAAACATCTGGAGTCGCTTCGTGCTCTCCAGGGAATGATATGAATTTAAAGCCAGTGATTGTTAATTTGAATTGTAAGCTCAGAATATGAGAAGAGGGAAATCCTATACTCTGTCTGTGCAGATTCGGCCTTGATCGGCGCCCCTGGATAACTCACTCCTCCAGAGTTGAGATAAGCGGATGTGTCAGCTGGCTCTGCTAACCCAAACACCGCTGCTGTGCAATAAACAGAACTCTTCAGGGACAGCGTTCATGAACTATAACATCTATCGTTGCCTAGGAGACTATTTGTTGTACTCCAGTAACTGATACACTCAACACTGCACACACACTGACATCATCATCATACTGATATACACACACTGCTCTCCCTCTGCTGTGTGATCTGTCTACTAAATGTCTGCTAAATATGCATTGAGGTTTTTTTTGCCTGCAATCAAAATTTCGCTTACTCATTAAGTGTCAATTTGATAAAACATGTTTTTTTCTCTCGCCTACTGTGTCATATCCTCTCTCTTTTCTTTTTTTTTTCCTTTCTTCTTTATGACTGGCGCCTAGCGGCTGCCCCGGCCTTGGATGCGCTCTGCAAAGCGTGCCCAAATGCCAAGTCACGTTTCGTTACCTTGTATTCATACATGTGTAATGACAATAAAGTTGAATCTCATCTCATCTCATCTCATTTAAAAGATCTGTTACTACCCTATCATCCTAACAGAGCACTACACTCCCAAAATGCATGATTACTTGTAATACCTAGAATCTCCAAAAGTACAATGGGAGGCAGAGCCTTCAGTTATCAAGCTCCTCTCCTTTTGGAACCAGCTGCCAATCTGAATTCGGGAGTCAGACTCGACCTCTGTTATTAAGAATAGGGTTAAAACGTATATGTAAAATGTAAAGGTTAAAATGTATATTTCAAAAACCTCCAGTGAGAACTACCACCAAGCAACACTGTGTTTCAGTGCAAGGAGTCAGATTATGGAACGATTTTGGACCTGAATTAAAATCATGTACAATGCTTGGACAATTTAAACAAAAACTAAAGGAAGAAATACTCCAAACATATATACAAGATGACATGTAAAATTACATAAGGATTGTCATAGCCAGTCTGCGCTGTGTTGTTGCTTAGTTTTTTTGTCACATTTTGTCTTAGCTATGTTCTGAATTGTAATCGCTCTTGTTTTTCTTTTGAATTCTTGGATGGAATATGGGTGGGCAATATAAGCTGTGGCTTCAGTCATCACCCATTTCAGATAACTTATGTTGAACTGTATAATCAGAGGAGTTATTGTCTAATTTGACCTTGTTGGATTTTCTTTCCCCCTTTGTTATATTATTCTGTTTGTTTTATAATCTCTACTTTTAATCTATCCGGAATAAAGATTCATTCATTCATTCATTCGTTCAAAAAAACCTTTCTTTTTGATATAGTCTATAGTTAGGGTGGGATCAGGTGCCCCTGAACCCTCCCTTAGTTATGCTGCTAATAGGTTTAGACAGCTGGGGGACCTCCAACAATGCACTGGGCTTCACACCTTTCTTCACTCTCAATTAAATATTTTTGCTGGCCATTAACATCTGTTTGTTCTCTCCCATAGACTGAGTCCCCGTAGTGCTGCTTACTCTCGAAATGTCTGTTCTTTTTTTCTTCTCCTCTATGTCCTCACCCCCCCCAGCCAGTCGCAGCTGATGACTGCCCCTCCCCTAGCCTGGTTCTTCTGGAGGCTTCGTCCTGCTAAAAGGGAGTTTTTCCTCTCCACCATTGCCAAGCACTTGCTCACAGGGGATTGCCTGATTGCTGGGGTCTTTCTGCAATTGTTTCCCCTACGGTTGAAAGTGCTATGAGATGACTGTTGTGAAATGGCGCTATATAACTTGGTTATACAACTTGGTTCATCTCCTGCCGGTGTACAAACCCCTAGTGCACAGACAACCTCCGGTCATGCGCACAGTGAAGTTATGGTCTGAGGAGGCAATGGACACTCTAAAGGACTGTTTTGAAACCACTGCCTGGGAGCAGCTCTGCGATCTACATGGTGAGGACATCGATGGCCTCACTTACACCATCACGGACTACATCAGCTTCTGTGTGGACAACACCGTACCCATCAAGACCATACGGTGTTGCTCGAACAACAAACCCTGGATCAACCCTGAGATAAAAACACTTCTGAGAGAGAAGAAGAGGATCTTCAGGTCGGGGAACAGGGAGATGCTGAAGTCCGTACAGAGGGAGCTGAGGAGGAAGATCAGAGAAGGCAAGGACAGCTTCAGGAAGAAGATGGAGGACAAGCTGCAACAGAGCGACATCGGTGGGGTCTGGAGAAACCTTAAAACCATCTCTGGGCTCCAGAATACCTCCTCACAGGCCACGGGGGGCAGGGAGTGGGCGAACAATCTGAACCTGTTTTTTCTAATAGGTTTGACCAACCGCTCTCCCCCCCGACTGCACAACAACCACTGCTGCCTCTAAAGACATCGAGTCCTGCTGCCCACACCCCACTCCACCAACACCCCCCCACTCCCAACACACAGCCCCCCAACATGACCCTCACTAAGACCCAGGTGAGGACGGAGCTGAGGAAGACCAAGGCGAGGAAGGCGTCGGGACAGGACGGCATCAGCACAAAGCTCCTCAAGTCCTGTGCAGATCAGCTGTGTGGGATTGTGGAGCTCATCTTCAACTTGAGCCTGAAGCTTGGGAGGGTACCACAGTTGTGGAAAACATCTTGTGTGGTACCTGTACCAAAGGCTTCCCACCCCAAAGACCTGAACAGCTACAGACCAGTGGCCCTGACGTCCCACATGATGAAGACCCTGGAGAGACTGCTCCTTGCTCACCTCCGCCCCCTGGTGGGACCAGCGATGGATCCACTCCAGTTCGCCTACCAGCAAGGCATTGGGGTGGAGGATGCAGTGATCTTCCTCCTTCACCATTCTCTGTCCCACCTGGAGAAGCCCGGGAATGCAGTAAGGATCATGTTCTTTGACTTCTCCAGTGCTTTCAACACCATCCAACCGATGATCCTGAAGGACAAGCTGCTGTGCGCAGGGGTGGACCAGCACCTGTCATCATGGATCCTGGACTACCTCACTAACTGGCCACAGTTTGTGAGAACCCGGGACTGTGTGTCCGACACGATCATCGGTAGCACGGGGGCTCCCCAGGGAACGGTTTTGGTTCCCTTCCTGTTCACCCTTTATACTGCGGACTTCTCACACAACACAACACACTGCCATCTACAGAAGTTCTCTGACGACTCTGCGATCGTCGGCCTCATCTCTAACAGAGATGAAGCTGAGTACAGAGGACTTATCCAGGACTTTGTGGACTGGTGCCATCGGAACTGCCTCCAGATCAACGCGAGGAAAACTAAGGAGCTGGTGGTGGACTGCCGCAGGCAAGGACAACCCCTCACAGCACCAGTAAACATACAGGGAACAGACATTGAGATGGTGACATCCTACAAGTACCTAGGTGTTCATTTGAACAATAAACTAGACTGGTCACACAATACCGACGCACTCTACAAGAAGGGGCAGCGCAGGCTGTTCCTACTGAGGAGACTCAGGTCTTTTGGTGTACAAGGGGCGCTGCTGAAGACATTCTACGACACGGTGGTGGCATCAGCCATCACTTTTGGAGTGGTCTGCTGGGGCAGTGGCATTACAGCAGCCGATAGGAAGAGACTGAACAAACTGATCAAGAAAGCTAGCTCTGTCCTGGGGCAGCGCCCTGACCCAGTGGAGGAGATAGGAGAGAGAAGGATGGTGGCTAAACTGTCATCTCTGCTGGAGTCCGAGTCCCACCCTATGCAGGACATACTGAACGCACTGAGGAGCTCATTTAGCAGCAGACTACATCATCCTAGGTGCGCAACCGAGAGGTTTCACAGGTCCTTCCTACCTATGGCTGTCAGACTGTATAACCTAAGCAGGGCTGCTCGCAGAGATAGCAAAAAAACGTGACAACCTAATAGTATTGAATGCAAAAGATGCATTAGACTTACACAATGGGCCCCTCCAGTATATACAACTAGGACAATATCGGTCGCTACAGAGGGTGACAATATGTATGGGTACATATTCATACTATGTAGGATAGATTCTGCTGAGAGAAACCCGGAGAGAGTGGAGGGACTGCTGTGTGTTTGTTTTCACCGAGACATGGCTCCACGACAACATTCCTGACGAGGCTATTCAACTGGAAGATATGGCGATGTTCCGTGCCGACAGGGAAACAGCGAGCTGCGGTAAGAGCCGGGGGGGGGGGGGGCTATGCATCTATGTTAACAAGAACTGGTGCGTTAATGCCACGTTAGTGTCTAAACACTGCTCTCCGTTGGCGGAGTTCCTTATTGTAAATTGTCGGCCTTATTATCTGCCTCGGGAATTCAGCAAAGTGTTTGTAGTCTGTGTTTACATAGCGCCGAGCGCTAACGCTAAAGCTAATGCTAAGAAGGCACTCGGGGAACTGCACAATGCAGTCAGTGAAATCCAAACTTCACACCCGGACAGTTTTGTGGTGGTTGCGGGGGATTTTAACCACTCCAGCCTAAAGACTGTGCTTCCCAAGTTTAAACAATGTGTAGACTTTAAGACCAGAGGAGAGAATATGTTGGACTTAGTGTACACAAACACAGATGCATATAAAGCAATACCCCGCCCCCATCTCGGCCGTTCTGATCACATATCCGTGATGCTGCTACCTGCCTACAAACCTTTATTGAAGCGCAGCAGGCCAGCAGTGAAACAAATCAGGATTTGGCCAGAGAGTGCAACCCCTGCACTGAAAGACTGTTTTCAGCACACAGACTGGAAGGTCTTCAAAATAGCAGCCTCCCAGGAAGACAGGACAGATGTGGAGGAGTATGCTGATTCGGTCACCAGCTACATCGCGAAGTGCACAGAGGATTTCACTACAGTGAAGACCATCACTATGCGGGGTAATCATAAGCCCTGGATGACTGCAGAGGTGCGCTCGCTGCTCACAGCCAGAGAGGCAGCCTTCAGAGCGAAGGACAGGATCGCCCTCCGCTCAGCCAGGTCTGCGCTTTCTAAGAGAATTAAGGCGGCAAAGCGCGCCTATGCGGAGAAAATCCAGGGATACCTCTGTGACACTAGGAACACCAAGCAGATGTGGCAGGGAGTTCGGACACTGACGGGCTTTAAGCCTAGGCAGGGGGTCGATGATGACGACGCTTCGCTTCCAGACAGGCTTAACGACTTCTTTGCACGTTTTGAAGCATCAAACTCGACAATCAGAGGGAGGGCTGGCCCTCCCCCACCATCGGTCGGACCAGCTTTTACCATCAACACAGCGGACACACGGAGGACCCTAACCAGAGTCAACCCACGCAAAGCTGCAGGTCCAGACAACATTCCGGGACGTGTGCTCCGAGACTGCGCGAGCGAGTTGGCGGATGTCCTGACTGACATTTATAACATCTCCCTGAGTCAGGCCATCGTTCCCAGATGCTTCAAGACCTCTATCATTGTACCGGTGGCAAAGAAACCAGTGGTGTCCTGTTTGAATGACTATCGTCCTGTTGCACTGACACCAATTGTGATGAAGTGTTTTGAGCGGCTTGTCAAACCACACATTACAGCCTGCCTCCCTGCATCACACGACCTGCTCCAGTTTGCATATCGTTCAAACCGCTCCACGGAGGATGCTATAGTCACCACCCTACACTCTGTCATCACCCACCTGGACCAGAAAGACACCTACGCCAGACTCCTGTACATTGATTTCAGTTCAGCATTCAACACCATTATTCCCCAGAGACTGATGGAGAAATTACTCCTTCTCGGTCTGAACACCGGCACATGTCTCTGGATCCTGGATTTCCTGACTGAGAGACCTCAGTCTGTCCGGGTTGGAAACAACATCTCCAAGTCTGTCACGCTGAGTACCGGATCCCCTCAAGGCTGTGTACTCAGTCCACTGTTGTTTACACTTCTAACATATGACTGTGTATCCAGACACGAGGGGAACCAGATTATTAAGTTTGCAGATGACACCACGGTGGTGGGACTTATCCAGAGGGATGAGGAATCAATGTACAGGGAAGAAGTGAGAGACCTGGAGGGCTGGTGCAGGGAGAACAATCTGGTGCTCAACGTAGACAAAACGAAGGAGATGATTATCGACTTCCGGCGGTTGCAGCCTGAGCACGCCCCCCTCAGCATCGGCGGCCGTTTAGTGGAGAGAGTAGAGAACATCAAGTTCCTCGGAGTGCAGATCTCGCAGGACCTGACCTGGAGCAAGAATTCCTTGGAGATCAAGAAGCGGGCTCAGCAGAGACTGCACTTCTTGAGGAAACTCAAACAGGCCTCTCTCCCCATCTGCATCCTCAGGACCTTCTACAGAGGTGTGGTGGAGAGTGTTCTGACGTACTGCATTGCTACATGGTACTCCAGCTGCAGTATGTCAGACAAAAAAGCCCTGCAGAGGATAGTCAAGGGGGCGGAGAGGGTAATTGGAGTCTCCCTCCCCTCTGTCCAAGAACTTTTTCAGAACCGTTGTAGGAGCAGGGCACTAAACATTGTCAAGGACCGTTCTCACCCTCTGCATAAACACTTTGAACTTCTTCCATCTGGTAAACGATTCCGGAGCATCAGAGGCAGAACCACCAGACTGATCAACAGCTTCCTTCCACAAGCTGTCAGGATGCTGAACAGTTGACCCGGAATCTCTCATACACACTACTGCACCTGCGGACATTTTGTATATTATAGCTAGTTATTCTTTTTTTTCCCCAAGTATGTCTCAGGGATGTGTGAATGGATGGGGGGGTGGGGGTGGGGGTGGGGGGGGAGCTATGTGGGAATGTGTCTTAAATCATGCTGCTTCTTATATGGATGCCGAGAGAAGCGCAATTTCATCTTGCCTGCACTACAGTTGTATGTACAGCAATATGACAATAAAGTTTGATTTGATTTGATTTGATAACTAAGTAGATGGTTATGCTGTTTATTCCATCTTGCTACAATGCTCCGCACTTTGTATATATATTTATATATTTATGTGTATGTATGTATATCCACTGCTCTTATTTATATCTTCCGTATCTCCTTAATTATTGCTCTGAGTGTTGCTATCCCTGTGCTGTTGCAATCCTGGAATTTCCCCATTGTGGGACTAACAAAGGCTTATCTTATCTTATCTTATAAGTAAAGTTGAATTGAATTATTTTGTTGTCTAGTGGGCGTACGTTAGCCAGAATGAGGGAAGGAATCGGAAGTCTGTGGTGGCTAGCAACTAGCTTTGTTCAGATACCTCCAGGTTTACCTCTTTTTCATCTTTGCTCACACTGTCTGCAGTGTCTCCATTTGGGATAAGAAACAGAAGTCGAGGCCGGGGGTGTGGAGGTCTTGGTGGAGAAGTGTCATGATTCCTTGTGTGCCATTACACGAGGGAAGGAATGAAAAACCCAATCGCTGGAGTAGAACGTGCCATTTATTAACATAAACTACAACAAAATAACAAGTCCAGTTGACCACAAAAATAGACAGAGTTGCAAATGATGAGATTAAGGCCACCAGACATACAGGGCATCTGCCGGATGCTCTACAGCTTGGTGAAGGGAATGTCTAGTGCCGCAGAGCTACTGTCGGCACAAGGACAAAGGCAAACGTGCTGGAGCGATCCAGGGCTGTCCGTGCAGTCTGGTGGATGAGGGGGAAAGGCAGGGTCAGCCGCTATCATCAAGGGATTAACCGAACTCCAACTGACAGTCTGAATAAACACGTAGATAGTGAAAAACCATGCATGGAGGAACACGCTGCCACGTATGAACGTGAATTCTCCGACAATCTCTTCCCACAAATGTAGCGTATTTGTAATCATGATGCAAACGAGGGAAGAGATTGCCGGTGTGAGGAAGCGTGGGCTGAACATAATTAAACCCTGGTGCGCATGAGTGAGTGTGTGAGCGTGTGAATGGGAATGAATGGAGTGTGTGTGTATGTGTGTGGAAACACCCGTAATGTGAAACAGCTGATGGCACTGACAAGGACCCAAAGAGCTCCCTGACGCACCTGAAGGAAAATAGGGCAACTGCACCAAAAGTCAGAACTGGGTTTGGAACTGCCAAACCCAGGTTCATGACAAGAAGTCCTAGGCCATGGAGTTCCTCTGTAACGCTCTGGTCATATTCCTTACCTCCAGAAGGCTGTGGCGACTAACTTGTGTGCAGCATCATATGTGGACATTAAACACTTGAAAATACACTTGAGTGTAATTTAAACAACACTAAATGGCACAAAAGATGAAGAGAGAAGGGAGGCCGCTTTGTGTTCACGCTCCACCTAGATTATCATGTCTCTATTATGTTCCATAGAATTTGTCCCTGGCCGGTTCTTAGGCATTTGTTATCATTAGTATGCTCTCGTTTCATATCATCCCTGCATTGTCCTTCGTGTTGGAATCATTTTTGTTATCTTGGTCCCTGTGTTCATTGTCTGTACAGCCCCGGCCGTCCTGTTCTCCATCCCTGTTGTCACCATTTTCCCTGTGTGTCTGATTTGTCCTGATTGGTCTCCCCACCTGTTCTGTGTTGTATTGATTGTCCCCTTGCCTATTTAAGTGCTTGTCCTGCTTGGGTTCCTTATTTGTCTAACGTCATTCATGTGTGATTACATACTTCTGCCTTGCTTGTGTCCTGCCATGTGTCCTAGTTTGTGTTTGCCTGCCTAGTCTGTTTATATTTATTTCAGCCCACAAGCTGCTCTTTATTTTATTTTTTAAATTAATCTATGAACTTGAAGTTCCGCACTTGGGTTCTGTCTACCACACCTTGACAATTGTACTTTTATTATTATTAATCTTATTTCAGACACTTAAAGGGGTCCATATAAAATGGGGGTGGCAGCATTAAAAAAAAAAATCACATTCACATTTTAGTTTTTTTAGACAGACTTTATTGTCCAATTGAGTGTGTATGATATTTTAATTTAATATGCATAAATAATTTTCTAAACCTCCAAGCAGGAGGAGAACCAGGGATTTTTACTGACATACAGGCCAAAGTTAAATAATCACTATTAGGATTTTAAGAGTTACTTGAGTGCTCTGCAATGACAATTTTGAGCCCTTAATTTTCCACCACATTCGCAGTCCTGATTTTGCTGGATTAGCTAGTAGTGTGCATTTTAGCAGATTCATGGCATCTGTAGCATTGATCTGAACTCTTTATTAAACAAGTCTCAATGCAAATAAGATAACAGCAATAACCACAACTGAAAACACATTTATGCATGATCAATTAACAAAAAACATCTATGAGTCTTGGTGAAACTGAATTCAAAAATCAAAAAGCATTTCATTTTATACATCTATAGATGTGTCAAGTTTCCTTGTTCATAATAAACATAGCAATTTTCAAAGATTTTGAGCTTTGCCTCTGTGCATTTTTTTTACTTAGCGAATATATCAACAATGTATTTTTCAACACACAGCTGTGGTATTCCTGTGAGCCAGCCAAGTTGGGGTACATGTTTGTCTAAAAAAATACTCACTTGCATAAGCATAAAACTGCATTTCCTGAGAAAATAAACAAAACTAATTACATTTCCAGTCCAGTGGACTGGCTGCTACCAAGGGTGCAAATTATGTGCTCTTTAGCAATGAACTTAACATTTCTCAAAGAAAAAGGGGGAGGTGTGTCAGAGATGAACAGAAAGACAAACAAATCATAGAGTACAATAACAATATCAATAAATAGGACAAGATACTATTTTTAAAAATCTCAAAAGAAACAAGAGCTCTTAAAACATCAGGTTAAGGCCATCATAAACCATAGATCTCAAGTTTCACAATGCAAGAACTGAAAAGAAGGGCTGGAACACATCCTGAACCACAGCATACCACTCATATCAAAATCTTCATTGAGAGCTTTAGGTTGACTTTTGATTGACACTCTAGATGCCCTTCAACCTAAAGCTCTCAATGAAAATTTTGATATGAGTGTTATGCTGTGATTCAGGATGTGTTCCAGCCCTTCTTTTCAGTTCTAGTATTGTGAAACTTGAGCTCTATGGTTTATGATGGCCTTAGCCTGATGTTTTTAGAGCTCTTGTTTCTTTTGAGATTTTTAAAAATGGTATCTTGTCCTATTTATTAATATTGTTATTGTACTCTATGATTTGTTTGTCTTTCTGTTCATCTCTGACACATCTCCCCCTTTTTCTTGGAAAAGTTTGAGGTATGATATGCCTCATTTTTTAAATTCTGATAGTTGGGACTACATTTCCCAGAAGACATGGCACTGCCACAGGGGTGTGTACACAGGTGTACTGCATACTGCTAATGACTAATATGGGAATTTTCTCCCATTTAACCTTGTTCAGTGCTATAGTTTGTTTGCTCTGATGAAGGTTTGACAGAGCCGAAAGCTAAGCAGTAAAGTGAAAATTGCACTGACTAAGTGTGCGGACGTCTTTATTTCTATCAGTTCAGAAACTGGTAAAAATTGGTGAAGTTTATTAAAGGGGATTTAAAATAATCCACACACCAAGAAACAATCTGCCCACAACTCAACACTGAGTTTTCAATTTCCCTTCATGCCATATATATAAATAAATAAAGCATTGTAGGGGCATGGTGTGTGGATTCTCCACTCAGAGTGGGGAGCCGGAGGGAAGAGGGAACAATGCGCTGAAGGAGGAAGTGCTACCGGGGGGTCTCAGATGGGACAGAAGACACTATTCGCCCCCCGGGAAGTCTGGGAAGCGCTAGAGCCGCCAGAGGGGGAGAAGGTGAGAGGAGCGGTTCTGGTGCTTTGTGTTGTTAATGTGCCACACATGTCTTTGTTCCACACATTGTATGATTGTTGCATTTCCTGGGTCTTAATGCACAGAATTAAAGGTTATAAAAGGAAGGTGCATGAAGACCCTGGAGCTTTTGACTGCACTGAATGTTGGAGAAGAAATAAAGTTCGTGTGTTGTCTAGCTCGTTGCCTCGCCTGCTTCCTTTCTCCACAGGATAATCAAATACAGATTTATTCAAAGTCACTTTCTAATAAAGTTAAACACTGCAATTAAAAATTTACCACTATTTATTAGACATTAACATTTTAATATTAGACAAAAATAAAATAAATAAAAAATTTAGTTTTTAAATGATGATTTCATTCATTAAGGCAAAAAAAGCTCTCCATGACATGATAGGTAGTAAAAAACCCAAAAGCAGACAACTCGGGAGGCCAAGGTAGCAGTGCAATTATAATGTTTCATTGAGAGTTTGCTGGACAGTGTGCTCAGAGAGTCTGGCAACCCTGCAAGACGAGAGAGAAGGAGAAGGGTGAGTTAATGCAATAATGGACTTTGGCAGTTTGCAAATAATGTTTTGTTTGGCCAGATAACCCAGCAGTAGCAGGCTTCTCTGGTGACTCGCCGGCGAACTGAATGAGTCCAGCAAGGTTCGTGGGGATCACTGACTGATATCCAGTGCTTTGGGGAGAAGTGTGGGAGAGGGTTAGGTGAACGTTGGTAAGTCGACTTACTTGGGGGGTGGAGAGTGAAAGTTGGGTGGCGGCAGGTAACAAGTCTGGTGAGCTCCTGCAGTCTGTAGAGTGTTGCTCCTATTTAAGGAGTGGCATTAATTACAGGCAGGAGGGGAACTCAGCTGTAGAGAATGAGTAATTAGGAGAGAGGGAGAACAGTGTGTAACTGGTGTTTGCACACACCAGTGTGTGCAAACCTATCTGGCCCTATGTGGAAAAGTAATTTCCCCCTAAACCTAGTAACTGGTTGTGCCACCCTTGACAGCAACAACTGCAATCAAGTGTTTGCAATAACTGGCAATGAGCCTTTTACATCACTGTTGAGGAATTTTGGCCCACTTTTCTTTATAGAATTGTTTTAATTTAGCCACATTGGATGGCTTGAGCTTGAGGTCACAAACTGATGGCCGGACATTGTCCTTCAGGTTTTTCTGGTAGAGAGCAGATTTCATGGATCCATCAATTACGAAATATCATCCTGGTCCCGAAGCAACAAAGAAACCCCAGACCATCACACTAACACCACAATTTTTGATTGTTGGTATGATTTTCCATATTATGAAAGGCTGTATTAATGTTATGCCAGATGTAACGGGATGCATGCCTTCCAAAAAGTTCAACTTTTGTCTTGTCAGTTTGCAGAATATTTTCCCAAAAGTCTTGAGATCATCAAAGATAACTTTTGGCAAATGTGAGATGAGCCTTTGAGCTTTTGTTTTTGTCAGCAGTGGTTTTCACCTTGGACCTCTAACACGGATGCTATTTTTGTCCAACCTCTTTCTTATTGTTGAATCATGGACCAGTGTCCAAACGGAGGCAAATGAGGCCTGCAGTTCTTTTGATTTTATTCTGGGTTTTTGTTTCTTGGTTCTTGAATTTCTTTAGATTGCAGCCTACTTCACTTTGTCAGACAGGTTCTTTTAAAGTGATTTCTTGAGTCATCAGGCAGTAATTATGACCGGGTGTGGCTAGTGAAATTGAACTCAGCTTTCCCAAAAATGTGGTTAGTCATTGTCCTTGTTATGTTCATGATGTAACAAGGACAATTACTTTTTCACATAGGGCCAGATAAGTTTTGATAGCTTTT
This sequence comes from Pholidichthys leucotaenia, assembly GCA_020510985.1. Taxonomy (NCBI): domain Eukaryota; kingdom Metazoa; phylum Chordata; class Actinopteri; order Cichliformes; family Pholidichthyidae; genus Pholidichthys; species Pholidichthys leucotaenia. The sequence goes on along the minus strand of CM035837.1, from coordinate 335,282,290 downwards.
TTCCCTTAATAAATGAAATCATCATTTAAAAACTGCCTTTATCTTTGTCTAATATTAAAATTTGTTTGATGATCTGAAACATTTAAGTGAGACAAATATGCAAAAATATAAGAAATCAGGAAGGGGAGAAATATTTTTTCACAGCACTCTAAACAAATAAATCAATAAATTGTGAATTCAGAAAAGATCAACTATACATTAAGGGAAGTACTGTATGCAGTGGGGAAAATAAGTATTTAACACGTCAACATATTTCTCATTAAACATATTTCTGATGGAGCCACTGACCTGAGATTTTCACCAGATATCAGTGACAACTAAAGTAATCCATACATACAAAAAATAAAGGTAACTGGGCTGACAAAACAAGCTATTTTTAATAAAGTGGAATGACACAGGGAATAAGTATTGAACACATGAAGAAAAGAAGTTCAAAAAGACATATAGTAATGTGAAAAAATTAGGACATTAAATATTCAGTTCTTCATTAAGAAATGTTTATATATTGATGTCTAATCTTGTTTTTATTTATCTCTGGAAAAGAATGTGATTTAATTGCAGGTAAATAAAAAATAAACCTTGTTTTACTCATTAAACAAAAAACATCTGCAAAAATGCATATTCTAACTAAGGAAAAAGCTAGGACACCCTACTGCCTAATAGCAAGTGTAATCCCATGAAAAAACATCAGTGAGACGCTTCTTATATCCATCTACCAGTCTCTGACATCGGCCTGAGGAAAGTTTGCCCTACTCCTCAACACAGAATTCTTTCAGCTTTGAGATGTTTGAGGGGTTTATTACATGTACAACCCATTTCAAGTCACCCCACAGCATCTCAATGGGATTAACTCCTTAAGCATTAAATTTGATTACATGATGCAACTCTCCTGCTGCTGGTGTTGCAGATACGCAGCTGTCATGTGGTAGGTCAAAAAGTATGTAAAAAAACCCCAAAATAAACCCAGCTGTACCAACCATTTCACATCACTCGATGGCAGACACATATAGCTTACTGCTCTTCTCTGGAGGACTGTGTTAAGCCGTCCAGAGCTTGTTCGAATCTGATATCACTTCCGAGGTGCAGAAGAAGAGACGTATGAACAATTGGGCAGCATATATTTTAACAGGGAGGAAGCATTTGGTCCAAATTTTGCCAACTATGAGTCTAAAAGGGATTATTTAGCTTCTGAAGGGAAATATTTACCTTCTGTGACAGCACAAGATGGACCGGAGCATGTACACTTTTCGTCCGCCATTGATGAAACTGCACGTGACGGAGAAGGGAATACTGCCGGTTTGGCGGTGTTGTCTAACCGAAATCCATCCATCCATCCATCCATCCATCCATCCATCCATCCATCCATCCATCCATCTTCTACCGCTTTTCCGGAGGTCCGGGTCGCGGAGGCAGCAGTTCAAGCAGAGAAGCCCAGACTTCCCTCTCCCCAACCACCTGCTCCAGCTCTTCAGAGAGGATACCAAGGCGTTCCCAGACCAGCTGAGAGACATAGTCTCTCCACCGAGTCCTGGGTCTGCCCCGGGGTCTCCTCCCAGTGGGACCTGCCTGAAACACTTCAAGTGGGATGCGTCCAGGAGGCATCCTAATCAGATGCCCATACCACCTCAACTGGCTCCTTTCAATGTGGAGGAGAAGCGGTTCTACTCTGAGCCTCTCCCAGATGACTGAGCTCCTCACCCTATCTCTGAGGGTGAGTCCAGCAATCCTACGGAGAAAGCTCATTTCAGCCGCTTGTATCCGCGATCTTGTTCTTTCGGTCATTACCCAAAGCTCGTGACCATAGGTGAGAGTAGAAATGTAGATTGACTGGTAAATCAATAGCTTTGCCTTAGAACTAAGCTCCCTCTTCACCACAACAGACCGGTACAACGTTCGCATCACTGCAGATGCTGCTCCGATCTGTCTGTCAATCTCTCGCTCCATTTTCCCCTCACTCGTGTACAAGACCCCAAAATACTTAAACTCCTCCACTTGGGGCAGGAGCCTGTCCCCAACCCAGAGAGGACAATCCACCTTTTTCCGGCTGAGGACCATGGACTCGGACTTGGAGGTGCTGATTCTCATCCCAGCCGCTTCACACTCAGCGGCAAACCGTCCCAGCAAGAGCTGTAGGTCATTGCTGGATGAAGCCAACTGGACCATCATCTGCAAACAACAGAGATTAGATCCTGTGGTCACCAAGCATGACACCCTCCATTCCCTGGCTGCGCCTAGAAATCCTATCCATAAAAATTATGAACAGGATCGGTGACAAAGGGCAGCCCTGGCGGAGTCCAACTCTCACAGGGAATGACTCCGGCCGAGTGTTGGCAATACAAAATCCAGGTGTGATAAATCAGAAGATAAATTTGATAGTTTCTGGACGTGGGAGAGAAAGCAAAAATGACCGGCAGAAGACGAAATAAGGAACCGGGGTGAGAAAATGGACGCATGAAGACACATGACGCGCGATAGGTCTGATGTTTTTATCAGTTTGTTTACATTCTACTGATTTTCTGGTTCATATATTTTAAAGATAGCAAAAAAACAAAAACAAAAACAAACAAAACCATCCTTTGTGTAAATATACTGTATCCAAAGTTCACTTTGACCGAATGTTATGTAATCCGATATGGCTGCCGTCACATTATGCAAATTAGATGCATAAATTTATTCCTATCATAAACTTTTGATCATATTCTACATCTTTCTTGTTTACAGTAAGCCATTATCTCTTACCACTTTCAAGTTACACCCTTTGAAATTTGTGATATCTAAACTGAATATTTTCTTCAAAAAAATCTTTGCCACCAGAGGATGCGTGCAGATGGTACGTATCTGCGACAGAAATCCTTAACTGGTTAAGATTTGGGCTTTGACTCGGTCATTCCAGGACTCTCCATTTCATAGTTTTTAGCCAGTCCTTAGTGCAGGCATGCCCAAAGTCCAGCCCCCGGGCCAAATCCGGCCCGTGTCCAAATTTCCACCGGCCCGAAGCGTCCTGTCATAAAATCAATAATATATGGCCCGCCAGCACAGTTTCCCACAGTAAACAATACACACATACCAAAAACAGCAATTTTATATTTCACCAGAGGGTGGCAGTAGACCTGTGGCCGCATTCTCGTTGTGTGACCCCTGTGTGAACTTTTACCCCTGTGGTATGGTATGAAAAGCTGCTACTTTTCCAAAGGCACCTGTCACAAATGCAGCCCAATACCACACATTTCCCATCACTGCAGGAAATGATGACCAGTTTTCCAGAAAACAATATCAGTGCGCAAATGAGGAGGTATGCAGAAAACATCTCATCTCTGACTGAGGAGTTTCAACAGCGTTTCAGGGATTTCGCAGCTATTGAAAAGGAGATCACACTTTTTTCCACTCCTATTTCCATGGATCCTAATGACGCTCCAGACCACCTGCAGCTGGAGCTCATTGAGCTGCAGTGTGACGCGGAGTGTCACGGTCGTCACCAACAACTCCCTCTCGTCGACTTTTACCGCCAGCTGGACAAAGACAGGTTCCAAGAGATTTGAACATTTGCTAAGAAAATGCTGAGCTTGTTTGGCTTGACATACTTGTGCGAGAAGACGTTCTCGGTTATGAACATTAACAAGAACCGTGTGAGGACAAGACTAAGTGACTCTCACCCGCATGACATCTTGTGCATCAAAACCACTGCTTTTGAGCCAGACCTGGCCTGCTTACTGTAGTCGAAACACCAGTGTCACCCTTCACATTAATGCAGGTACATTTTTTTTATTCTTCTGAGGAGAATAAATTCCAAAGTCTCAGTGAATTGATTTTTTTGTGATGATCAAACCACAGTTATGTCAAATTTCTGTCATTTAATTTGACTATACTGTTCTTTGTCAAAATGCACTGGGATGTGATTTGTTGAAACAAAATCAATAAATACACATTTCTAAAAATATTCAGTCATATTTCATAAAATAGTTTATTTGTATGTAATTTATTATTATTTTAACCTTTAACTATCCTGGTAATGCAATTGACAACAGATTCTCATTTGCAATGTCAACCTAGCTGCAGACAGCAAAGTGATATAGTTACATATTTACATGGTAATTTACAATGGTAATGGTTCGAGGAATGTCAGGCTGAATGGTCGGCCCCCATACATTTTTACCTGACCAAATCTGGCCCTCTTTGCAAAAAGTTTGGACACCCCTGCCTTAGTGGATTTACTAGTATGTTTTGGGTCATTGTCATGTTGCAGGATCCAGTTCCACTTCAGCTTTAATTTTTTTTACAGATGGTCTCACGTGGTCCTCAAGCACCCTCTGTTACACGGTAGAATTCATGGTGGATTCTATGATGATGAGCTGGCCAGGTCCTGCTGCAGCAAAGCATCCCCAAACCATGACACTTCCACCTCCATGCTTCACAGTTAGTATGAGGTTCTTTTCCTGGAATGCTGTATTTGGTCTAAGCCAAACATGTCCTCTGGTCTGGTGCCCAGATAATTACATTTTAGACTCATCTGTCCAAAGAACATTATTCCAGAAGTCCTGGTCTTTGTCTACGTTGTCTCTGGCAAACTTCAGTCTGGCCTTCATGTTTCTCTTAGAGAGCAAAGGTTTCCTCCTTGCATGCCTACCATGCAAGTTAAACTTGTACAGTCTCTTTCTGATTGTAGAGGCATGCACTTTCACATCAACAGTAGCAAGAGCCTGCTGTAGGTCCCGTGATAGGGCTGTGAATCTTTAGAAATCACACGATTCAATTCAATTCTGATTTTTGGGGTCGTGATTCAATTCAGAATTGATCTTCAGTTCAAAACGATTTTCGATTCACATTTGGCTCTCAGTTCAGTACAAAAAACCCACTAATCTCAGAAAAAAAAGTCCACTGCACCGCAAAAAAATGCTGAGGTAAGCTTGAAAGCAGAATACAGTGTGTTGATGGTTTTTTTTGTTTTTTGGGGGGGGGTGGGGGGTGGGTTATATATATTTTTTTTAATTATCAACTGATTTGCAATAAAATACAGTTAAATGAAAAAAGTAGACTTAGGTTAGTAACTGCTTTTTTATTTCTGGAAACTTGTTAGTTTCAAAAATGAAATTGTACACAAGTGAAATAAATGTTGAAAATTTCCTTTTCAGCATATCACAATTCCTAACAGCTTTTACACAGTGTATAGGTTTGGTTGCCCTCCAGCATTCTAGAAATATTGGCTATTCATTAAAAAACAAAAGTAAATTCTATCACAAATACTTTAAACATCCATTTAAAAAGTAGTGCTACCTGACTGTATGCAGTCAATGTACAGTTACCTCCGCCTTCAGTGTGTGAATGTGTGTGTGAATGGGTGGATAGTAGGATCTGTAAAGCGCTTTGGTCATCCAGAGATGCGTAAAAAGCACTATATACGTGAATTCCATTTACCATTTACCTATACAGTAACCTAACGCAATGAACAAATTCAATAAGAACTGAATGCAATTAATGCATAAGATAAGTAACATTAATTTTAAACCTGCACAAATATAAACTTAAGTATCGAAATACTTTGGAGACTTAAAAAACAAATTAAAGTTATAAAGCAACATAAAGTGCTGTCACAAGATTTCATGATTTTTTTTTGCCTGTTCAGAATTTGCTGGGAGCTTGCTAAAGTGGTGCAGTGTGCATTGTTCAGCAGGAGGATTTTACAACTTTTTCCACTTCTTTCAACTCTGGGTGATGGCGGTCAATGTAAGTCCTGGCGTTTGTGGCATTACCAACATACTTGACTCATTTTGCAAACTTTACATACTACATGTGTCATGTCTACTGCTTTCTTTTCCGGAATGTTGTAGAAACAAAAATGCGCCCACACACTTGCCTACATTGAAGATGGGACTGGCTGAATTTTTTGCTGCTTCATTTTTTTCTTTATTCCGACTGTTTCATCCGGCTGCTAGCTAGTAAGCTACTCTGCATGGTTCTCCTGCATCGGCAGCATCAGTGTGTAATTGCATATCCCTAAGTGGCAACATGTGTCACGTGACAGGACCCCGGCACCACCACAAAAAAATATAATAATAATAATTTTAAAAATTGATTCTTAATTTTTGTGAACTGATTCTAGATCATGTAAAATGAGAATCTCAGTTCTTATGTGAATCGATTTTTTCCAATACCCCTAACCTGTAATGACATTTTAGGGTTTTTGGAGACTTCTTTTAGCATCTTGCCGTCTGCTCTCAAGGTGAACTTGCTTGGACGGGCAGACTTAAGCATGTTGGCAGTTGTTTTGAATGTCTTCCACTTGTAGACTATTTTCCAGACAGTGGAATGGCTGATTTCAAATTCTTTAGAGATCTTATTAAATCCCTTTCCAAACTCATAAGCTGCTACAATCTTTCTAGGCCTCAGACAGCTCTTTTGATCTCGCCATGGTGTTCACTCTCACTTTAACAGTTAGGAGCACACCAAACTAAATGTCTGAGGTTTAAATAGGACAAGCCTCCTTTAAAATGCTGAGTAACGATGTTCTGATCATGTGCACCTAATGTGATACACCTGTATGTGATTTTAGTTATTTTAAGTGTGAATAAATGTGGGGGTGTCCCAATTTAATCCTCTCCAGAAATTGCATGTTTTAAGAATTGCATTTTACAGAAAATTTTAAAAAGTCTTTTCAGTTTTAATTGTTTAGTTATATTACTTGAATCTCCCAGTACTGTTAAAATTTATATTAAATATCCATAATGTATGTCCAAGTATGTAAAAAAACCAAAAAAAACACACACACCCAGGCTTTCATAGTGTCCTAATTTTTTCACAACTGTAGAAAGCCCAGAAACCAGCTAAAGTCCATCAGAATTTAGGAAGCAATTCCATCCCCCATCAGTGTAAATTAAGTTCCTCTGCTTAAGTCCTGACTGATAGGTAGCCTTTTAAAAGGTCTGTGAATATCAGATTGTCACACCACAAAGAACTCATGATGGGTAGAAGCAAAGAGCTCTCTCTAGACTTTTGCAACCTTATTGTTGCAAAACATAATGATGGCATTGGTTACAGGTGCATTTCTAAACTGCTGAATGTTCCAGTGAGCACTGTTGGAGCCATCATTCAGAAGTGGAAGGAACATCATTTTACCATAAACCAGCCACGACCAGGAGCTCCTCGCAAGATTTCTGACAGAGGAGTCAAAAGAATTATCAGAAGAGTTATCCAAGAGCCAAAGACCACTTGTGGAAAGCTCCAGAAAAACTTGGAGTTAGCAGGTACTGCTGTTTCAAAGAAAACAGTAAGTAATGCATTCAACCAACATGGGCTGTATTCCCGCTTACCTCGCAAGACTACATTGCTGAAGAAAAAGCATGTTGAAGCTCATTTAAACTTTGCTGGACAACATTTGGGCAAGCCAGTAAAATACTGGGAGAATATAGCCTGGTCAGATGAGACCAAAGTTGAACTTTTTGGATGCCACAACACACAGCATGTTTGGAGGAGAAATGGCACTGCACATCAGCCCAAAAACACCATACCAACAGTGAAGTTTGGAGGTGGGAGCATCATGGTGTGAGGGTGTTTTTCAGCACATGGTGCAGGCAGACTTCATATAACTGAAGGAAAGATGAATGGATAAATGTACAGAGACATCCTTGATAAGAATCTGTTGCCATCTGCCAAGATGCTGAAGATGAAACAAGGGTGGACATCCCAAACACACAGCCAAGGAAACTCTCAGCTGGCTCCAGAGAAGGAAAATAAAGCTGTTAGAATGGCCCAGTCAGTCACCTGATCTGAATCACTCCTGAACAATGCCTGTGCCTAGTTTCTCCATACAGCAGGCATCTGGAAGCTGTTATTACCAACAAAGTCTTTTCCACTAAATGTTAACTGAATTTTACCAAGCATGTTCAATACTTATTCCCTGTGTCATTCCACTTTCTTAAATATAACTTGTTTTGGGAACACAGTTGCCTTGATTTCTTTGTATTTATGGATTACTTGGGTTGTTACTGATATCTGATGAAAATCTGAGTTCAATGGCTCCATGAGAAACGTTTAATGAGAAAAATGTTGATGTGTTCAATACTTATTTTCCCCGCTGTATGTATGTAAGTTCTAAGTTTCTATTCATTTGCTACATTTGTATCTATAAAAACACAGTATTGTGGTGATCCGAGCACGGATCCGCACTCTAGTCACTCAGTATTTCTCTTTTTTTCCTTGTATTCCTAGTCCCGGTTATATTTGTAATATCTTTTCCTGATGCTTTTACTGTGACAGTGCCACGGCCAGACTTCTGGCTGTCAACCGGCCCGCGGGCTGCCACAGCTGATCGCTATCCTGTGATTGCATTGTTTTCCTCACCTGGTAATCGTTAGACTTTGCTCTATTTAAAATTGCAGCGGAGATTCATTCTTCGCTGCGATCTCACACCCAATCAGGCTGGAGTCCCCACATCCAGCTCCAGTCCCAGTCGTTAGGTTCCGTCCTCGCTGTTCCAGTGAAAGTTTCTCTTGACTCTTTGTATTGTTAGTTATTTTGACCCTCCGTGGTCAAGTGTTTAGTTTGTGTGTTGCCCCTCGTGGCTCATTACTTTTGTCCTTTTTGTAATAAACAGCAAACTCTCTGTTGGCATCTGGCACCTCATTTATGTCCTGTAAGGGGCAGACACGACACGTATCTTGTAACTTTGTGAAAATTGTCATAATTACAGATATGAGAAAGCCTCAGATTTTGCATGAAATCAGTATTAGTCATGCTCAACATTTTGTAAATTCAATGTATATTTTCAGTTTCAGTAAATGATGATACACAGAGAAAGCTGTAATGATTTAAATCCAACAATTCATACAGATTGTAAAAATGATCCTTGTATCAAATTAACAAACACATCAGTGTGTGAATGTGTGTGTGAATGGGTGGATAGCAGGATCTGTAAAGCGCTTTGGTCATCAAGAGATGAGAATAAAAGCGCTATATAAGTGAATGCCATTTACCATTTACCATTTCTCCAAAGTCTAAGTTAACAACAAGCATATCATGTGGAATAGTATGATATATCAATATGGACTATATGCATGTGGAGCATATTTCAGTTTTCAGAGCCCTACAGAGAAATCCATGTGTAATTTCATCAATACGCTTGTTAGGATTAAGTAAACTAATTAGGCAGAATTTGCATCCGGAGCTAATTGGGTGTATACATTTTAGAGGACTGAATGCTCCGTGAGATGTGGTATTTTACTAGGGCTGAAACGATTAGTCGACGTTGTTGATAACATCGATCATAAAAATTTGTCGATGCAGATTTTTGTTGTTGACAAATTGTTTAATTTTAAAGTTTATATGCACGCCGTGGAAATGTTCAGTTTAACTGTTCCAGCGAAGAAGTAGAGGAATGCATCATGGCGACATGGAGAGAAAATCACAGAGAAGGCCAAAAGTTTCCAAAGTATGGGAGGATTTTACCAAAAATAAATAAATGAAACAAGTTAAATGTAGAGTGTAAAGCAGTGTTGTCATATCACAGCTGCACTACAGCGACACATCCATTCCCTCCTTCTCTCCATTCCTCGTAACGTTAGCGCTTCTTGTTTTTAATGAGCGACTATCTCAGCTTTAGAAAATTGACCTCACTATTAGTACATGCTGTTTAAATAGTTTACTTGCTGTCGGACGATGGTTGCTGACAGCTGAGCTGCTTCAGTTATGCTGGCTATATGTTAACTGTAGTAAATGGGTGAATTACATGAGCAGCTTACTCTTTTTCGTATTCTCTATTATTGTCACCGTAATATCAGCTTTCATTCTGAATATTAGTGCATCTCAGTAAATTAAAATATCATGATTTGTAATTTAATTAAAAAAAGATAACCATAATATCACAAATAAATTTAAAACGGCTTAAATATTTCACTGTATATGTAGTGAAGGCTCACACTCCTGCACTATTTAATTTTTTTTTTTATTTTAGACTAGAAGAAGTTCTTTTAATTTTCATCTGAAGCCTAATTAAACTTTTAAACTTCTAGACCCAGCAAGGTTTCAAACAGGATGGACTAGCTTGTTATTTTCTTTCTTTTTTTTTTTTTTAATTTAATGGAGTTGAATATGACTCTATTTGTTTCTAACACGCAGTTACAACAGCCTTTATGGAGCAGCAGAGCTGCTATTTGAGTTTTTACACTTTAACATCTATTGTTTAATTGTGTTGCTACAAACACTTCTGATTAAGCTGTAAAGTTCAAGTTTCCTGTTATTTTATTTAGCTATGGGAACTTTTTATAATAGGCTACATTATATTAAGGAAGAGACTGACACCAAAGTGATTTTCACAGGTGTGCAGGCTTAAACAGGTGAGGTAAAACATGACCTAGAGCCCCAAACATGAGCTGTGCCAGCAGGAAGTTGAAATGGCGGACATGACAGAAAAAATAAATAAATAATCGCGATTAGTCGACTAATCAAAAAATTAGTCGACTACCAAAATAATCTTTAGTTGCAGCCCTATATTTTACTAACCTTTCCTATGATTCAGAAACATTTGACTTGAATTTAAAGGCATTGTGGGAATCCCTCTCAGTATATTCACACTTAGACTTAAGACAAAAGGGAATTGTCATGGGGGGTTTGTGTATGGATGTGGGAGTGGTGTGTTGATGTGAACTTTGACAAAGAGAATGGGAATTACGAAGGCTTTGATGTTAAGGCAGCACACAGAGAAAGCTGACCGAGTGGTTAGATTTAAGAGCAGAGGTGCATGAGATCTGTTACTCTTTTGCTGCTTGCGTTTCTAGAGGAATGTAGAGACAGAGAGTGAATAAAGCCTGATACGATCTGGACCTCTCTGCCTGATTATTTCTCTCTCCACACTGGTAACCCTTGACACACAATGGAACACGAGGCAAACACGCCGGAGATGACCCGGACGGGTACCAGCAACATGTGCACCGTTTCGGTCAAACTCTCAGACTTTTGGCTACACGACCCGAAGTCTTGGTTCCTCCACACTGAGGCCCAGTTCGCGCTCCGGGGAATAACAGCAGATGACACCAGATATTACGTGGTTGCAGCGCTGGATGCACGCACAACTCAGCAGGTGGCGAGCCTGCTCCAACTGCCCCCAGCCCGTGACAAATATGGCGCTCTCAAAACCGCGCTGACCCAGCACTACACGCTCTCGGACTGTGAGAGAGTGGAGAGGCTCCTGACACGCTCCGAGTTAGGAGACAGGTTGGCAGTCGAATTGATGGAGAAGATGTTGGCGTTGATGGGCACAGATGACGGGCATTTCCTCTTTGCTCACCTTTTCCTCCAGAACCGCCCAATGGCGGCCAGAGCGGTCCTTGCCAATTTGCTGCTGCTGGCCGCGTGCAACTACCGGGTGCTAGCCCTCACCACCAGAGCCCTCACAGTGAACGCAGCGGCGTCGGACCCCAGCAAGACTGCCAGCGGAGGCGAGGAGCCAGCGATGGTGGCTGCAACAGGGGCCAAGAAGCACCGGAGAGACATGCTTTGTTTCTACCACCGCCGTTTTGGAGAGGACGCACGCCGATGTGTGCCACCGTGCCAATTCAAGCATTCGGGAAATGCCAGGACCGGCAGTCGGTAGCAGCTGCGACCGCCGGTGAAGCAAGCAAGCTGCTCGATGTGACAGACTCACGCTCGGGGAGACGGTTCCTCGTGGACTCCGGCTCCCAAAAGAGCCTCATCCTGCCATCCTACGCTGACCGGCTGGCGGGAACTAGCGGCCCCGAGCTGACAGCTGCAAACGGCTCAGACATTAAGACTTTTATTGAAAGGACATATACTGTATTCTTGCACGGCCATACGTACCAATGGACATTCGTCATAGCGGCATGCAGCTTATCCATCTTAGGCGCTGATTTTTTGTGTCCACACGGACTACTAGTCGATGTTGCTAGCAGATGCCTGATTAACGCTATGTCTTTTGATTCTCTGCCCTGTACAGCTCGAGGAGCCGGGCCCACAACACTAGCCAACGTCACAGCTCCAGGGGGTAAGTTCCACACACTACTCAACCAGTTCCCAGCACTGATGGTCCCGACGTTTTCGGCGTTTGCAAACTTGGAAAGGTTGGGCATCATCAGGCGCTCAAACAGCCCATGGGCATCCCCGCTACATATGGTTCCTAAGGCCGAGGGATCGTGGCGGCCATGCGGAGATTTACGCAGATTAAACAATGCCACAGCGCACGACCGCTACCCCATCCCTCATATTCAGGATTTATCCATTCACCTCACCGGAGCACGCATTTTTCCAAGATAGACCTGGTCCACGGTTACCACCAGGTCCCGGTGCGCACTGAGGACATACCTAAAACGGCAGTAATAACCCCGTTTGGCCTGTTTGAGTTTTTACGCATGCCTTTCGGGTTAAAAGGCGCAGCGCAGACATTCCAACGCATGATGGATACGGTGTTGTGCAATCTGCCTTTTGTGTTCGTCTACCTGGACGACATCCTCGTAGCCAGCGCGTCCAAGGATGAACACGTAACCCACCTCAGGACAGTTTTCCAGAGGTTGGAGGAGCACGGATTAATAATCAACCCAACGAAGTGCCAGTTTGGGGTGGCGGGGATCGATTTTTTGGGTGCAACACCCTTGCCGGACAAGGTGCGCGCCGTGGCGAATTTTCCCCGGCCTCAGACGGTCAGGGCGTTGCAGGTGTTTTTGGGGATGGTTAACTTCTACAATCGTTTCCTCCCCCGCACACCCCAGCTCATGCAGCCGTTGTATGGTGCGCTTAAGAAACGGAAAACGGCGGACAGAGTCAACTGGACTCCCGAGCGGGAGCAGGTGTTTTCCAAGGTTAAAACAGCTCTGGCGAGCGCCGCACTGCTGGCGCACCCAGACCCAGCAGCTCGGATAGCGCTCACTAGCGACGCCTCGGACGTGGCCATAGGGGCCGTCATGGAGCAGTACGTCGCCGGTTCTTGGCAGCCACTCGCCTTTTTTAGCAGGTCTTTGCGCGACAGTGAACATAAGTATAGCGCTTTCGACAAAGAGTTACTGGCTCTCCACCTGGCCATACGCCACTTCCAGTTCTGGATGGAAGGGGGCACCTTCACTGCATTCGTAGACCACAAGCCGCTAACGTATGCGATGCCTCTCGCGCGCATTAGTGGCCCCAGTCTACGAGGGGATAGATTACTCGACCATGGTCGCTGTGCAAATCGGCGATGCGGACGTTTGTGCGCTCCAGTCTGGACCAACAGGGTTAAGGCTGGAGAGCAGAGTACTGCAAGACGGGGGGGGGCCCCCAATCTGTGACATCTCCATGGGCCGCCCGTGCCCGGTGGTCCCAAGCGCTTGGCGCCGCCGCGTTTTTGAGTCAGTTCACTCCCTGGTGCACCCAGGAGTGCGCGCGTCAGTCAAAATGGTGGGAGCGAAGTTCGTCTGGCCGAGCCTGCGCAAACAGGTGAAAGAGTGGGCTGCAGCCTGCGTAGCGTGCCAGCGAGCTAAAGTGCACAGGCACACAAAGGCCCCCTTGGAGACGTTCCATATCCCGGCTAAGCAGTTCGACCACATTCACATGGACCTTGTGGACCCCCTCCCGCCAAGGCAGGGGTTCACGCACCTCCTGACAGTGGTGGACCGCACCACGTGCTGGCCTGAAGTAGTCCCACTAGCTTCCACTGCATCCGCAGAAGCTGCACGCACTTTTTTGACGACATGGGTGGCACGTTTCAGCGCCGCTTCAGATATCACGTCCGATTGGGGCCCGCAATTTGTTTCCGACCTCTGGTCCACCATGGCCGTGAGCCTGGGCGTCTCACTTCATCGCATGACCGCGTACAACCCACAGGCCAATGGGTTATGTGAGCGTTTCCGTAGATTGCTTAAAGCAGCGCTCAGGGTTTCGCCTACGGATGCAAATTGGGTGGTCCGGTTGTCGTGGGTTCTATTAGGGTTGCGTTCAGCATCGAAGGAGGCTCCCAGGGGAATTTTTGCCGGACAGCCCGGCACCAAACACTGATCCATCCCCGCTTTCACCGTGTAACGCAGTGGCAGGGACGGTACCCGGTCTGATCCACCACTGTTTTCCACGTGCTTTTGTACCAAGGGTCTTGAAGGACGTGGCGTTCATATTTGTCAGGCACAATGCCCACCAGACCCCGTTGTGCCCGCCCTACAATGGCCCGTTCAGAGTGCTGGAATCCGGGGAGAAACATTTTGTGTTAGACTTGGGGGGACGCAGAGAAACAGTCTGTATAGACAGGCTTAAGCTCGCTTTTGTGTTATCAGACGAGCAAGTGTTGCTGGCCCGAACTCCTCGGCGCGGATGACCCCCACTGAGAACTCCCCAGGTAAAGGACTTGTCAGATCAGTCACAAGGGCATGCTAATGATGTTTTCCTCCCTCCCAATGTCCCCCCACAGATGGACGCACCCCCAACCTTGAAGCCGCAGACCCCACGTTACAGCCGCTACGGATGAATGCTGAAGCCCAAAGGACATGAGGGTCAAGACTCAGTCTGAGTCTGGGGTGGGGGGGGGCGGTGTGGGAATCCCTCTCAGTATATTCACACTCAGACTTAAGACAAAAGGGAATTGTCATGGGGGATTTAAGTGTGGATGTGGGGGTGGTGTGTTGATGTGAACAGTGACAAAGAGAATGGGAATTACAAAGGCTTTGATGTTAAGGTAGCACACAGAGAAGGCTGACCGAGTGGTTGGATTTAAGAGCAGAGGTGCATGAGATCTGTTACTCTTTTGCTGCTTGTGTTTCTAGAGAAATGTAGAGAGAGAGAGAGTGAATAAAGCCTGATATGATCTGGTCCTCTCTGCCTGATTATTTCTCTCGCCACAGCATAAGGTTAAAAAAAGTGTAAAAAAATAAAGCATCAGAACTGTGAGATTATGCCAGTAGGGAGACAAAGGACAGGTTAGTTGGTGTGAATAGATAGATAGATAGATAGATAGATAGATAGATAGATAGATAGATAGATAGATAGATAGATAGATACTTTTATTAATCCCCATGGGGAAATTCTCAATTGTCAATTGGAACATTGGCAAGATCTCAATTGTCTCTTCGGTCATCTGTGAACTGCCACTGCTGTGGAGCAGGTGTGTAGCCATATGTACATGGCTGCAATAGTATGGCCTGGGATGAAGAGAGGAGACTGGGGCCTCATTAAACTGCTGCTAAACCAGGTAAGCAGCAGTGCTCAATAGGCGGTACCATCAGGGGCAATTTCTTAAAGATGCATTCCGGTAGATATAAATCCCCTATAAAAACAAATATACATTGTCTAAAATAGTAATCTTTTTTTTTTGTATTATGTATACTTTATTAATCCCAGAGGGAAATTCAGGGCATCCACCTGGATGGATGATGCAGCCATGGCGCTGTGCCAGTCCCTTCACCATTCACACACACATTCACACCTAGGGACACTTTAGAGTCTCCAATTGACCTAACTTCCATGTTTTTGGCCTGTGGGAGGAAACCAGAGCACCCAGAGAAAACCCACACAGACACGAGGAGAACATGCAAACTCCACACAGAAGGGTCACCGATGGTCAGGGGGTGGGATCGATCCCGTGACCGTTTTAGTGTGCTGCCGCTACAATAAACAGAATAAAACCTGTGATAAAAAGACTTACCGGTTGAAGGACATGCCCAGTTGTATTTTCGGTGGCCCAGGACAAAGACTGAAACTGCATCGGTCCTTAAAAGCAGTTCAGTGGTAAAACCCATCTTAATTTGGGTCAACTTTTCAAAGCAGCTAGCCTAAAAATGTTAACTGGCTGGAGGCTAACTTCAGTTAGGGCAGAGAGTCCTGTTTGGCTCAACACTATTGACGTCTCACCAGTTGTACATATCTACATCACCAAAAATGCTTGGTCTAAATTTGCCTTTGTCAGGGGGCGGGGCTTAAGTGAAACTTTATAGCAAAAAAACAGACACAGGAGACATTTGAGTGATTTTGTTCTTGAAATATCTTGTAAGTCATAAAAAAAGTTACAGACATATTAACGAGAAAAAAAAACTCAATTTTGGGCAGAGTGACACTTTAATGATCATGTGCCACTCAAGGCAAAACATTACTGAATGCCCTGGCAATATAAGGTAAACTAGAGTATATGAAAATGTTTACAATTTTGACAAGAAATATTGATAAAGCCACACAGTGACACTTCATTCACCCTCTCACTCTGTGCCTTGAGCCACACATTCGTTTAGCAGTAACTACCAACAGATAGCAATAACGGTAAATGATTTGCACTTGCGGTTCTATTACACCAATGGGTTCTCCTTCTATTACATGACTTTCTGTGATGTTCATGGTCATAACAGGCGGAGGAAAATTCACTTGCCCTGACAGTCTTACTGTAGTCCATATGTCAGAGGGAGGCTCTATGGCCTAGCCATTGCAGAGGGGTCAATCTCTCAATGCTAATGGCTCTCTTTGGATCACGTGACCACCGAGTGCTCCAGTACAGTCGTTACAGCAGATAGGAGCAGGAAATGATTATCAAGAGGTCAATTTATGCAAGGGAGAGGCAGAATGACAGAGTGAGAGGTCAGAGCTCGACCATATCTCTAGGCATTAAAGATTGACATGCAGAATCTGAGACGGCCCCCACACTGCTTTGCTCCTCACCACACACACACACACACACACACACACACACACACACACACACACACACACACACACACACACACACACTTCTCCATTTAAATATCTGACAGACAATGAAAGTGCAGCCATTAAAATGTCCACCGAGCGCTTCAGGAATGAAATGGGGGAGATAAAAGAATTCCCCTGGGTAATCAATGGCGCTATGAATTAGCCGTGAGTTTTAGATGAGAGGGGGTTAAAGGACTGGGTGCACGTTTCACTCATCTGTCATGCATTCCTTCTGAAAACATCAACCCAAACAGGATGCTCAAAAGCTGCATTTACCCTTAACCAATGTATGGTTGAAAATTGGCTGTTGATGGCACTTACAGACAGGAAACTACAGAAATATTAGAGAGTAAATGTGCCGAAACATTCAGTTTTTCTAGAAATGTTGACACTTCACCTGGACATCTGAGCATGGTCTAAATAATAATATCTCATGTCATTTTGCTTCTTGTAGACTTCACTTAGACCCCCTTTGCACAGGGGTGGAGATAGTTGAAAGATCGTTGAGCGATGGAAATATGGCCAGATCTCTCAAAGATCTTTCAGTGAGTGACAGCAGTGAAGGTGGATTCATACTACAACGTTTGGACTGACTTTTACTGACGTTTTGGCAAACATCTGGCTCTGCTGGCAAAAGTTAATGATAGCTGGTGTTTGTCAGCAAACACTGGCAAAAGTTGTACTCTTTGAAAATTTTCAGCATGCTGAAAATTTACCGACATTTGGAAATACACACTGGTGAAAGTTGTGCTCAGTTTGTAAAAGTTCTTGAGTGCTGGGCTAAGTTATGCGGAGTTCAACTAAGTCAGGCTAAGTTAAGCTCCATTTATTTATTTATTTATTTAGCGAATGCAAAGTCCTCAAGCCAAGCAGTTGCCTCCTGGTTTGCTGTATGGAGGGTGTGTAATCCTCCTTCCAGTCTTTGGAGCGGGCAGGCCTCTATGATGTGTTCCATTGTTTGCTCCTCTCCACATGCACACAGTGGGCTAGGGCTACTGCCCCATGTGTGAAGGCTGGCAAAGCAGGGGCCATGTCCAGTCCTGAAGCGATTGAGTGTAGACCACTGTCTCCTTGGGAGGTTGGTGCCCGGGACCTGTTGGTTGGGCAAACGTTGACTGAAATGCTGGTGCAAGCAGATCTTGTTAGACCGAAACTCACTTCAGACATGCACAGACAAAAGAGAAATAGAGAGAAGAGGTAATTTAAAAATTTTCAGCATGCTGAACATTTTCAAGGAATACAGCTTTCGCCAGCGTTTGCCAGCAAACACCAACTGTCATTACCTTTTATTAGCTTTTGCCAGCAGAGCCAGACATTTGCCAAAACATCAGTAAAAGTTGGTCCAAACGTTGTAGTGTGAATCCACCCAAAAAAGCAGGTCCAGAATGGCAGGAAGCCTCCACCAACGCTGATCTTTATATGAGCATCGCCTGACGCTGATGTCAGCTGACCTGCGCTGAGTATTCGTTTGCTTAAGTTAACCTAAGTTGGCAAAAGTTTGCCAATGCTGAATGCAATGCTGGCAAATTCTAGCAAAAGTTCATAAAAGTTTGTAAAAGTTCGTAAATGTTGGTGTGTGGATTAAAAAAAAAAAACTGCTCACGAACATAATTTCACCAACGTTTGGATTAATTTCTCTGATTTTTCAAAATGTTTGTAAAAGTCAGTCCAAACGTTATAGTGTGAACCCAGCTTCACCAAGAGCTTCCAGTGATTTCCTCAGAGTTTTGACTCAGTCCAAAACACACAGGAATCTCCTAAACATTTACACAGAAACAACTTTTTGAGGCTTTAGAAGATCGTTGAGAGAGCAGGCCAATTTTTGATCTCTTAATGGTCACCACATGATCATTGTGCTGTGTAAAGGACACTTAGTTTGTAAATACAGTAGTTATAATCTGGGCCTCAATGACGAAAAAGTGTAAAATCTTTTAAGTTCAACAAAAACTCACTGTAGAACATCATCAGCGATAAAATATTCCATCATTTAACTTTTGTGAGCGTGGTAGGCCTTTTGGTATTCTTCTTTTTAAGTGTTTTTGAGAGCCTGTATAAATATGGGCAATTTCTGGTATCTTTGTTAATCAAAATTACTTCATCTTAGCACCTAACATTTAATGAAGAATCACTAATGCTGAGAATCTGTTACAATTCCTGGAAGCATCTCAGGTGCTATATATGAGACACATTGTACAAATGAGTTTAGACTAGAGATCGGCAACCCACAGCTCTTCAGCCCCATTGTTGTGGTTCTCTGCAGTTACATCTCAAATTGAAACTGAAATAATGAATGTCATTTTAATTATTCTATTTTTCAAATATTGTGCATTGAATACATTTTTTTAAACTGAAACACATGCTTTTGTAAATGTAAAATATGTATATTTTAAAAAGTTTTAGAAGGATGTCAACTAATATATGCACCACATCTGACCAAACTTAATCTCATATGCTCATATGCATGGGGAGGCACACTGACAGTCCCCACCAGCTGGCTGCTTATCCCCCCCCCCCCCCCGCGCCCTCAGTAAGACAGACAAATCCAGAATAAGAAAAATCACCAAGAAAAATAGAAATACATACTTTTCCAGAACACAGCCTTTGCCAAAAAATAAAAAGCTGGAGACAGGCGAAAAAGAACGATTTCAGAGCTTCCTGAACTGACAGATGCAGACTGACTGGAAAAGTTTCACTTCATGCTGGACTTGAAAAACCATCTAAACTTGTTGAATAAATGTCTTCAAGGTAAGGGAAGTACTGTTGGTTCTGTTTCATGTTCATGCAGGATGGCTGATTGCTGTACATGGCTGACGATATAAGAAAAAACAGACATCACCCTGAAATTACCGAATAGCCTACAAATTGTTCTTTTTTTTAAATCTCTTTTTGTGGTAGCCTACAACTGTTTGTTATGATTTATTTATTTCAAAGTGGGCAGTGGGCTATTTTCCCCAAATATGAGAAATAGTTTGTTTTTCAGTTAAAGGCACAATGTAATGCTCTTGGTGATGTAAATTATGAAATTTAATGCAGCATACAATCATTATTTAGTTTTCATTGTTATATAATAATTTAAGGTAAAATGTTGTTTTTTGCATTGTAAGATTACTTTTTTATACACAGGGAGAGGGTCAGTCTCCATATAGGTGGTCATCTTGGCTCACCGTAATAGCTTTCCAACTTTTTATGCTTACTGTAATTCTATCAATGAAAACAACTTCTGTAGGTTATTGTAAATGCTTAATAAGGGAGTAATGACCAGAATGAAAGAAAATGTGCCCTGCCACGAGTAAATCAGCAATAAGTGGGCCTGACGTGATTCCTAAAAAACACAGAAATACTTTTTTTTAAATTTGTGATTTTCATTTTTTTTGCAAAATATGCTAGTTGAAACCATGAAGAAGCTACTCCATGCTTCAAATAACAGTGTGAGAGATTTTAAAACTGTAAACTTTGTATATGAAATAGAGTAGTTTCAGAGGGCAATATCAGTGAGACTGCTTCTGTCACGTGTGTGCGTAAATGCACACACACAAATGAATTAATACGAGCCGAAGGTGCAAGTGAAGTAACGTGTTTTATTAACAAATGAAAACAACATACAACTGTGTCTATGAAACTGTTCAAAGATGAGTAATGTTGGGAGGATGACCAGCTACAAGCTCTAGTGGCATGCCCCATGCGCTCCCAGAGCGGACCGGGTAGCGGAGAAAAAAAGGGCTGAAAATAATAGAAGGGAGACTTACATAAATGTTGGAGCGGAACGGCTCTGGGGAGAAACAACACTCAGAAGTCCAAATTCCCAAGGAGACTGATGCCGATGCGCCGAGTGTTTCCACTGCCACCCAGAAATACCCCCAGAGACTAACGAGCTGCAAGTGGAAACAGGTGCGTGGGAACAGAGAGAGTGAATGACTGTGTGTGTGTGTGTGTGTGTGTGTGTGTGTGTGTGTGTGCGTGTATGTGTGTGCATAACTAAACAAGAAGGACTAAGTGTATGCATGTATATGTGTGGAAACACAGGTGATGGCAATCAGCTGATAGGTGCCTGGCAGAGAGAGGTGAGAGGAGGGTCATGGCTGTAGACTGACAGAGGTTCCAATAATCTGCCAGCTGGAAATGATAACAGCAATCAGAAGCTAGAGCCACAGGTCATGAAATGGGGCAGGAAACAACAGCCCCGTTCATGACAGAACCCCCCTCAAGGGGTGGACACCAGACACCCACCGTACCATCAAAACAAAACAAAAACAACCTGCCCTTTCCCCCCCCCAGAACCCCTCACAACTAACCAGGGCGGTATGTGGGGGAAACAGGTCAGGAGGGAATTAACCAATGGGAAAAAAAAAATAATGCAACACAGGAAAAAAAGACTACCCCACCCCAAGTAAGATTAACCCTCCCCAACCAAAGAATCCCAAAGTTCGGGGGGCCGACCCCAGTCCAAGGCCCAGCAGGCGGCCCGTAGAACAGTGTCAGGCAGCCTGCCGGGAAAATTAGGCCACCTGACCCAACGGTACAGTTTGTTGGGCGGTCTGCTGGAGTTCCTCAGCCACCAGGCCAGGTGACATGGGCCGGGAGGTGGCCTCCCCACAGGGATACCCAGTCCTTCAGGCGGCTGGCCTACATCGTTGAGCCACCAGGACCGGAGGGGTGAGCGAGGAGGCAACCTACCCACCGAGAAGCTCAAAGGTGGGTGGCCAGACCAGGAAATGGGAACCCCAGCAGTTTCTGGTGGCAGGACCAGGTGGATGACGTCTGAGCCCAGTAGAACAAAGAGGAACACTCAGCAGGCCTTCAGGAGAAAAAAGGAGACCCAGGTGTCCTCAAACCGGCCAGCTGCACCCTCGGTGATCCCTGCTTGGGACAGAAGCTCGGCCGTACCTGCGGTGGGCTCGGTCTGGCCCATGGCTGCACCCGCAGTGGTCCCGGCCTGGGACAACATTGCACCAGTGGTGGCCCCTTCCCGGGACCTCATTGCTCCCGTGGTGAGCCCCGACTGGGCCTGCATTGCACCCATGGTGGACCCCAACCAAGCTATGGTTGCACCCACGTGGAGTCCGGCTGGACCCCTGCTGCACCTGCAGTGGATCCCGACCGAGCCATGGTTGCACCCACGGTGGAATCCGGTTGGGCCCCTGCTACACCCGCGGCAGGACCCAGCTGGGTCACTGCTGCACCCGCAGTGGGACCCAGCTGAGCCAATGCTGCACCCTCGGTGGGCCCCGGGCTGGAGCGCAGTACCCACGAAGGTCCCCGTCCGGGACACTGCACCCACAGAGGCTCAGGCTGAGGCAAAACCCAAACTATGGCCTCCGGCGGACGGGGAGCTGGATCCTGGTCTACCTCACCAGGGATAGTAGCAGCCACGGTTACCTCCAGTGGCAAGCCTGGATCCTCGGACTCATCCGATGACATGGACCTCTCTCCGGAGACCCTAGAAGAGGACTCAAACAGAAAGGAAGCAGGGTCAAGGTTGCCGGCGGCGGTGGAGCCCGGCGAGGTGAGCTCAGGTGCAGTGTGTGGCTGCAGCTGGCTCTCCTCACCTACAGCTAGGCAAAAATGCTCTATCATGGAAAGAAGAAAGACAAGGGAGAGCACTTGCCTCAGCTTGCGCTCCACCGTCGTCCAGGACTCCGACGATCCGGGCGATGTTTCCACAGGCTCGGCCTCCTGGAGGTGCAGCTCGGGCACTGACTCTACTGCGGCGGCCTCTGCAGCAGGCGTGATGGTGTCTGCAAACTTAATCCTTCCAGCCGTCGTGACTCAAGCTGGTAATTCCTCCGCCGTGGGGGCTGGGGTCTGGCTCACTGTTGCTGCGGGGGAAGGATCCTCCCGGACCTCTGGCTCCTCCTGGTTCTGACTGTTTGGCTCCAGCTCCAGCGTGCAAACAAAGGAAGCAGAAGAGAGCAGGGAGAGGGCTGGTGAGCCATTCATGACTGCAGCAGGTGGAGAGATCTCTGGGGACTGCATACCCAGAAACTTACTACCAGGGATCAGGCAAGAATTTTCAACAATCTTAGAAACAAATGAGACTACTTGCCTGTCCTCCTGGTTAACGATGTTTCTTGCTGCAGCTGGTGAGGTGAAATTTCCTGCCATGGCCGTGGCAACACTAGACTCCTCCATAGACTGCGGAGAAGCCTTCCAGAACAGAGCTGGAGGGGAAATGGTGGCCGCCGATCTCTCCTCCTCCAGACGGCGTTCAATCTCCACCAGCAAAGCCAGTCTTTGTTTCTTCCATTCACCTGAAGATGAAGCAGAACCGTCTTCAGGTTGGAGCTCCGGAGACAGGGGCGGGGCTGGAGCAGGAGAGCTGAGGGAGGAGGACGATTTCTTACGGCGTGAACGTCGCTTCCATGTTGAGGGCAGCTCCAACACTGGCAATTCCCTCCCAGGCTCCTCTCTATGCAGCGCGAGGATGAAATGGAGGATGTCCACAGACTCAGGAAAAAACAACAGGTTGGGACATTCCTGTAATTGCTCCGCTGCTGTGTCCTGGGCGGCTCGAATAGCCTTGGAGGAAACTGGCCCCTGCGTGGAAGTGAAGGTGTCCTCTAGACTGGCCAATCCGTTCAGCTCTGCGTCGTTCCAGTAATCCAACATGGCTCCGGTAGCAGGTAGGGGAAAAACACACAAAAGATGAAAAAAAAAGATGACACGCACTTCACCGCTGGGCTCTTTGTGGCGTCAGCATACTGTCATGTGTGTGCATCAGTGCGCATACACAAATGAATTAATACGAGCCCAAGGTGCAAGTGAAGTAACATGTTTTATTAACAAATGGAAAACAACATACAACTGTGTCTATGAAACTGTTCAAAAATGAGTAATGTTGGGAGGATGACCAGCTACAAGCTAAAGTGACATGCCCCACGTGCTCCCAGAGCGGACTGGGAAGTGGAGAAAAAAAAGGGCTGACAATAATAGTCGGGAGACTTACATAAATGTCGGAGCGGCACGGCTCTGAGGAGAAACAACACTTAGAAGTCCAAACACGAGCGAGCCTGATCATCCCAAGGAGACTGATGCCGACGTGCCGAGTGTTTCCACTGCCACCCAGAAATACCCCAGGAGACTAACAGAGAGAATGAATGTGTGTGTGTGTGTGTGTGTGTGTGTGTGCGTGTGTGTATGTGTGCGTGTATGTGTGTGTGTAAGTAAACAAGAAGGACTATGTGTGTAAGTGTATGCATGTATATGTGTGGAAACACAGGTGATGGCAATCAGCTGATAGGTGCTTGGCAGACAGAGGTGAGGGCAGGGCCGTGGCTGTAGACTGACAGAGGTTCCAATAATCTGCCAGCTGGAAATGAAAACAACAATCAGAGGCTAGAGCCACAGGTCATGAAACGGGGCAGGAAACAACAGCCCCGTTCATGACAGCTTCCTAGTTTTGGGGGTGTGGCTACCACAGCTGATTTACATATCTGGTTTGTTTGGCTAGTCACACGTCCTTGTTATTCATTTCAGCCAATCAGCAGCATGTTCAGGTAGAAGCACATGTCTACTTAAGCAACTTAAGAAGGGTTTCCAGAGCTCCTTTTGATAACCATGTAAGGGGGTTGAGTTCATGCTAAGTCACACAAATGACCAGCTTTTGTTACCCCCCCACCTAGCTCCCCTGGAAGGTGACAATCCTTGGAAACTTTGAATCTGATTTTCTAGTTTGAGAGGTGTTAACATTCAAATGGCCACATCTTCAATTCTTTTTGGATTTCCATCTGTTAGACATCATTGGGAAGCTTAGATTCCACACTTTTAGAATCTGTAAATAACTCAAAGTACCCTTCGGGAGACTTGTTCCTGGTTTTTCCATGGCTGGTCACAAATATTTGCATTTTGATATCTGGCAGCTAGATTACACTAGATCACACAATGTCTGAATCATATAACTGTCATGAATCGCCCAGGCGGGGCAGGAAAGGAGACCCAAGCGCAGGCTGTGAGTTGCTAGTGGTTTAATAAAACATAAAATATAACAGAGGCAAAAACAAAGAGGAACAAGTGTGGGATACACGCAGGAATACAGTCAATGATGATGCTCCAAGCTGTAGGACGGCGTCCCTTAAATAGGACAAGGAGAAATTAGACAAATGGTAACAGGTGTGGATAAACAAGAGCGAGGATGACAATTAGAATCATGAACAGCTGGGACAAACTGTGAAACTAGCTAGGAGCAAACGGAAGTAAACAAAGGTGACTGTCAAAATAAAAGTACAAACCGGAATAAGTGATAAATCATTAAACAGATGATGAACAAAAAGTGATGATAACCCACCAAGGCAAGGACCAGATAACAGTGAATGACAATAATGATTAATATAACACTTTAAGGAATGAACTAAGGCGAAGGCAGAGAAGACTCGAATAAAAACATAGGAAGATATAATATAAAATACAAGATGATCCAAAAACACATAATAATAATAATAATAAAGACTCTAATTACCAAACTAAGATATGATAACAGGACAACTCAAGACAAACTGAAACAAAGAGCAAACTCAGATAACATAATACAGCCAAAACCCTACACAAATACAATAATAAAACTAAAGTGAGAAAAGTACAAAAAAATAACTAGAAATAACTGAAAGCATGAGCATGGTTCTCCCATTGTGCTCAGCATCATGACAATAACATTTTTTTTCAAGAGTCTGGCTCTTTCATTTGTTGTGACACATAATAGCAAAGTTCTATCAGTTTTCTTCAGTGATGAAATATGAATTTATAAATGCTACATAAGCTACATTTCTTCTATATTCATTGATATATACAGTATATACAGTATATATATATATATATATATATATACTGTATATATACTGTATATATATATATATAAAACTTTATAAGCAGCATAATCTTTATTTTAATGGTCAAAGAGCTATTGTGGCTTTCAGCTAATTCTATTTTAATCAATGAGGGACAAAATGGTTTTTTGCTTGAGACTAAACCTTGAAATCTATGATGCCCTGGCATCTAAAGACTGGGAAATACTCCTTTCTGATTAACCTTTTCAAAGTCTGAACACTTTAGGCCTTGATAGCTAATCATGAGTTTAGTTACTCAAACTGCTGCAAATTGATGTCATGGAATGGCAATGTCATCTGGTGGTAGAATGAACTTTCCCAAGAAGAATGCAGTCAATTGATAATGATTTTTTTAAGAATATATAGTCTGAAAGCATCACAGTGCAAGACTCATTCAGAAACACTGGATGTCCTTGAGTGACTAAAGGGATTGTGCTGGAATGAGACACTGTCCATAACCTTTGAAAAGGGTGAGCTCATCAAAGTTTTATCCTTGCAACTCATGACTGTGCCCTATGGGACATTCGCAGCCTAGTGGCAAATGGAAGATGGACCCAGATCCTTCACCACAGTTCAAACTAACTAACTAACTAACTAACCTGCACTTATATAGCGCTTTTCTAGTCACAAAGACCACTCAAAGCGCTTTCATTAATACTAACCCTCTACTCTAAGGGCCTATAGGAAACAAATATCTAGGGACAATTTAGAACAGCCAATTAACCTAACATGCATGTTTTTTGACATGTGGGAGGAAACCGGAGAAATCCCGGAGTAAACCCACGCAACACGGGGAGAACATGCAAACTCCACACAGATCACTGTTGGTCGGGGGCTGGGATCGAACCCACGATCCCACGATCCCCACAATCCCCCGGCCAAGGGTAAACTGTGCTGCCGCAGTGCTAACCACTGCGCCACCGTGCAGCCAACTCAAACTCAATCTCCTTTGACATCAAGTGTCACAAACTTTTTTTTTACTTTGTTATAGTGAATGAAGTTGATGGGCTGAGGGACTGCCCTCTTATTTAAAAGCCATAAATGTCGGAAGACGGAAGAATTCTGTGGGATGGAAGTTAATCACCACACGAAGACATTGACGGACTGCAGGTTCTTACTCACACGAGTGTTAACTTAGCACTGGGACTGAATAAATAAGTTTGTTCACATGAATATCCAAAATGGTTACCAGAGGAACCTCAGCTTGAGGACATCTTGGAGGGAAGTAAAACAGACATGAGTAAATAATGCCAGTCAACTCAGATGATTAATAAATTATTTTAGCTTGTGCTTATATCTCTCAAAAGATATTTGACATGAAAGAGAACTGGTGTTTTACGAGCTGTCCATTTGATACATTCCTAATCCATCTTTTGTAAAAAATCAATGCGAATAGTGTAAGTAAATAGAAAGGAAAATTTACATCACTGTCCAATGCTCATGCAAACGCTGATTAAAATGAAGTCTGAATTTCTCTCTTGCAAGAGTTGGAAGGGTGAATAGATAAGGATATGGCTGGCCACATTGGCGCATTTTGAGGAAAGGCTTATCATGTTTTAACACCATTTTCTGTTGTAATGAATAGAGAAAGCCACAGCAACATCAGATAAAACTGACTGCAAGGCAATTTAAACCAGACGTGATATCATTCAACTAGCAAATAATGTACACATTGTGTGCCCAGAGCAGCAGTGCCTTCTATTTGTGTGGCTGCAAGAGGTACAAGAGGAAACCAAATTTCTTCCAGCTGTATACCTTCAGATGAGATTAATATATTACTGGCATAAAGAGCAAACATGTGATTTAAATCTCTTTTTTCCTTTAAAATTTGGCTGAATATAACAGTATAATGTAGTTAGTTGTACCAAGTAGAAAATGTTATTTAACACAGTTTCTTTTAAAGGGTGGCACACAATAGAAAATACATTTAATTTACGATGTGAAAACATTAATATTCCATATCAGAGACGCATGATTAGTTTCAGCTGTCGTTGCTATTAAAGATGAAACTTTTTATTTGCAAACAAAGTTAGCTTTTGCAAGACAAATGTGAGACATGGCAAATAACAAGCTGTGCATATAAACGCAGTTTTGAAGTGCTTTTTTGTGGTCTCTAATATTAAACAGTGCACACTTGGGCTTACACTTAATACCTACCTACAGCCAGGGCATTTTTGTCGATCCCATGATCAGATTGTATTTTTTTAACAGTGCATAAAATGTAAGAAAAAAATATGTATGGCCTGAAAAATCACTGATAAGAAGTGAATTTACACTTTTTGAACCAGCAGTTAAAGTGTTAAAGCTGCAGCTTGTCTCTGGGGTGGGCTAGACTGATGCTGGCTGTGGAGGATGACTGAGGTGAAGGGGTTAGGAGAGGAGCGAGCACAGCTACAAGGGCCTCTGTCCCAGGCCAGGCTGTGAGCTGCAGCCCTGTGCTGATAAGACTGTAATAGTCCTCCTTAGAGGACCCAGGGCTCCGCTCCCCTTATTAGTCATTTATCACACCTGGCAGCCTCACTGAACCATAATTACTCTTCCCTTATCCCCCCACACTGTCATGTCCATGAGAGCGAGTGGGGCAGAGGGGGGAGGGAGAGGAATAGCGGTGAAAAACAGCGTTCGCAAGAGTGGACTGAGAGAAGGACAGAGGAGGTAGAAGGAGAGTAAGGAGAAAGGGAAAGTGCACGTGAAGAGCAGCCATGAAAGGATGATGTGTGAACTAGTGATATGAATAGTGTGATGTACATACAACAAAGGGCCAAATTAAAAAAAAAAAAAAGCTGTGGTGGTACAAACCTTTTGATATTCCTCTTTGAATAAACCGCATGCATGCATGCAACTATGAAACAAAATGTAATCTCCCAGACACACCTCTTATAAACAGGCTGAGAACCAGTTGGTTCAGACTAAAGCTTTTCTACTGGTTTTAAAAAAGACTTCAGTTAAAAAGATGAAGAAACTATAGGATTATTAAGACAAAACAGACACTGAAATAACAAACTTAAACCGAAGTGTTTACCTTTTGTTCTTACTAAAGACAAAAATAGAAAGGAGATGTCTTTAGGAGATGTCTCCTTTCTATTTTTGTCTTTAATAAGAACAAAAGGTAAATAATTAAAAGAAGAACCTACTTGAACAGTTAAACCTAAGTGTATTAGCACAAAAAGACTAAAGTTCAAAAGATAAATTCTTTTACATTTTCACAGCTGTTCAAGCTACTAACTGCACATAATTATTCACAGACTTATATTTTCTAATACAGCAAGACAGTTACAGCTGGTTCAAAATTAATCTAAAGGTTAGAATGTGGTTGCATTGTTGAGATTAGCTTAATTAATGTACCGAAGAAATTTGTATGTATATGATGAAAATCAGAAGTGACGCTTCATATCTCTTTATTTGTTGAGGAATAATGTGATCCACGTGATGAAAGTTGTTAAACTTTGCACTACCTCTCCTCCCTTGTCTATGATAAAAACAATGCTAAACTTGTCAAAAGTCCTTTCTGCACAACTTTTTTTTTTTTCTTAATTTCATGATTGAGTTACTGGGACATTTTCTCAGCAAAGGTTTTACTTTGTTGCCACGTGCCTGGCTGTCACGAAAGCTCCCTCCTTGACATTGTAAGCAGATCCAGATGTGAACCACATGCTTCCAATGCAAAGCCGAGGTTTTCCTACAACACCCAAAAAAGAGAGAAAAACCACCAAACCCTTAATAACTACAAGCAGGTCTGATGTTCAACTCGCTAACTTTGAAAAGTTGTTTTACCTTTCATAAGAAACAAGCAAAAGTGTATGTTGCAATTTTGCTTTTATTCTGAATCGGTTTTGAACTAATATTTATAACTGCAAACAACCAATAGCCTGGTCTTTGCACCTGTACTGAACAAGTGCTGCAGAAAGGTGATTTTGGAAGAAGCAAAACTTATCAAAAAGATGAAAAGGCACACAAGGACAAAACCAGTTACTGCTTCTTTTCCACCAATTATAGGCAGAATGACAGCTACATTAATAGGGAGGAACAGATAGAATTCACAGACTCCCTGGATGCTGTGCCCAGTCTTGGGTTCAACAAGACAGAATCGTGCCAGCCGTTGTGCTGTCCCTCACAGATGGGGACCACATCAGGGATTGTACAGCTAAGTCCAGATGTGTGAAAAGAATGGAGAACAGAGGGACTGCAGCAGGGGGGAAGGGTAGAGAAAGTGAGAAGCGAAATGGGAATGCATGAATTTTGCTGTCATTAATAAAAAAAAAAAAAAACAGATGTGCATTCCCAAAGGAAAGACATCTGGCTCTCTCTCTTCTCCTTCTTTCTCTGACGGTGAGAAATGGGGAACGCTCTTGGCTTTTTAACATCCGTATTGCTGGCTTCCTCCATTTTAACAGGCATTTTATGGAGCAGCTTCCTTAATAGCCACTCACTTATAAAACAAAGCTGTAATGACATGCAAATGACTCACAGGGAAACACTGTAAAGAGGATGTGATGTATGGGCCGTCTGTGCGCCACAAACACACACACACACAAACACGGCAAAACAGTCACATGCAAACAAAAAAAGAAACCAAGAGAACAACTGAGAGAAATAGTTTTCTTTTCCCTTCATCTTCAGCCTACTGCACTTTTTGATACCATGAGGGATATCAAAAAGGTACTGTACATCAGAGTTGTACACTCTCAGAATAATCATCCCAGAGTTTTCTATTAAACTTAAAGCCTACGGCAAACAAAGTTTCCTGTACAAAAGTTGCTCAATTGGAATGACTGGAAATTAGTCAGGAGCTTTTCTGGAGCTTTTCTACCACACTGTTGTCACCAGCGCCATCTTCTTTGCTGCGATCTGTTGGGGTAGCAGTATCAGGGCCAGAGATACCAACAGACTTGACAAGATTATCAAGAGGGCTGGCTCTGTAATTGGTCTCAGACCGGAGACCTTTGAGACAGTGGTGGAGAGGAGAACACTAAATAAACTGCGATCCATCATGAACAATCCTGATCACCCCCTCCACCACACACTAGGTAGGCAGCGAAGCACTTTCTCCAGTAGACTACTACAGCTTCGTTGTCGAACGGCCAGGTACAGGAAATCTTTCCTGCCACATGCAATTTCACTGTACAATAACTCACTATGATGTTGTATTCTGGTCATAGCTATGCTGCCACACTGCACCTTACAGACTAACTGGTACCTCACATTTCACTCTGCTCCTGATAGTCCTTCTTTGTGCAATGGGATGATTCATGTGTTTATACGGGTCATCATCATATATTAAGCTATGATGTATATAGGTTCTATAGTCGTGTTAGTTTCTTTTTTACTTTCCATGGGTAATCCCTTTGTCTGTCGTGTGTGTTTCTGTTGTTTGGCTGTCAACTGTCATGCTGCTGTTACACTGTAATTTCCCAGTTTGGGATCAATAAAGTACATCTATCTATCTATCTATCTATCTATCTATCTATCTATCTATCTATCTATCTATCTATCTATGCATCAATCAGGCCAACAGCGAAACATGAGGGGTTGCAGGCAATTTAAAGAGACAATCTCCTCAAGCAAAAATAAGAGATGGTCTTTGCATCAAGTCAAACTATGCTTTACAGCTGTCAGTGAACCAGGCAGAGGAAGGAGCAGTTCCCTCTTGCACTTTATTGATTCATTTACTGAAAAGGCCATTAAGATGGGACTTTTTTGTATGCAAATAGTCTCTAATTATAACTTGAATCTTGTCATCTAGCCTAATTATTAAGTTTATTTTTATTTTTTTGATTTGATTTTGTATACTTTATTGATCCCCAAAGGGGAAATTGAGGGCATCTACCTGGGTGGATGAAGCAGCCACAGTACGGCACTATCCCTTAACCATTCACACACACATTCAAACCTAGGGCCACTTTAGAGTCTCCAATTAACTTAACCTGCATGTTTTTGGCCTGTGGGAGGAAACTGGAGAAATCCCGGAGTAAACCCACGCAGATACGGGGAGAACATGCAAACTCCACACAGATCACTGTTGGTCAGGGGCTGGGATTGAACCAGGGATCCCATGGCCAAGGGTGAGTTGCTATGCTGCCGCAGTGCTAACCACTGCTCCACCGTACTGCCGGTTTTTTTTTTATAGGGTTTTTTATAGGGTTTACAGTCTCATTCTTCATTCAGACAAATAAAATATAGAGCCATTTAGTGAAAACTTCTTCTTCTTGGTAATCCGTCGGGTCAGACGATGACGTAGTCTGCAGACTCAGCGATGGAAGCGTGTGTGACTCCACAGCCCAAAGCTGGAAGCACGCAGGCGCCCACAGATGTTGCAACAGTAGTCTGTATTAGAAGTTGGGGGGCTGAGTTGCACAGACGCTTGTGCATGAGGTTGATTATAGTGAGAGAGCCATTGCATGGGGGCAACCCCACTCTCCCAACAGGAGAAACCTTGACCCAGGGACACGGAGAACCGTTACTTCTGGAGACCTCCCCTGCTGCAGTGGAAGACCAGGACTTCTTTCGTGTCTCGTCATGCTCTAAGTGCTCCACAACACCTGCTGGAACTGCCTTCCTAGCCGTTGGACCTCTCTGATGGTCTCATCCACCCAATCTGCCGGAGCCAGTTTTCATATGCAAACGGTAGACATTCCCTAGCTCACCTAGGGTTTCAGACCCGTTGGCTACCCTCACCTGGTTTAGCCGGCCTGTCGAAGCCATTGCCCAGGGTGTGGCTGCTGTTGCATGCAAACAGCTACTAGGAGACACAGGTGAGAGTTGAGTGCAGGTGGAGACCAAAGTCAATGAACTACTGTGAAGAGCACGACACATTCCTCCATCCGAGGTGCTACTCCTCCCTAACTAACTAAGATGAGAATAACAGCAAACTACAGTGGTGTGGAAAAAGTGTTTGCCCCCTTCCCAGTTTCTCATTTTTTTTTGTGTTTGTCTCATTTAAATGTTTCTCATCAAATAAATTTAAATATTAAACAAACACAATACAAGTAAACACAAAATGCAGTTTTTAAATGAAGGTGTTTATTATTAAGGTTAAAAAAAAAAAATCCAAACCTACAGTACCGTTCAAAAGTTTGGGGTCACCCAGACAATTATTTTGTGTTTTCCATGAAAAGTCACACTTATTTACCACCATGAGTTGTAAAATGAATAGAAAATATAGTCAAGACATTGACAAGGTTAGAAATAATGATTTGTATTTGAAATAATAATTTTTTCCTTCAACCTTTGCTTTCATCAAAGAATCCTCCATTTGCAGCAATTACAGCATTGCAGACCTAACATGATTGCACAAGGGTTTTCTAATCATCCATTAGCCTTCTGACGCAATGAGCAAACACATTGTACCATTAGAACACTGGAGTGATAGTTGCTGGAAATGGGCCTCTATACAACTATGTAGATATTGCACCAAAAACCAGACATTTGCAGCTAGAATAGTCATTTACCACATTAGTAATGTATAGAGTGTATTTCTGATTAGTTTAAAGTTATCTTCATTGAAAAAAAGTGCTTTTCTTTCAAAAATAAGGAAATTTCTAAGTGACCCCAAACTTTTGAACGGTAGTGTACATGGCCCTGCATGAAAAAGTGATTGCCCCCCTGTTAAAACATAAATTAACTGTGGTTTATCGCATCTTTGGAAAGCTGAGTTCAATTTCTCTAGACACACCCAGGCCTGATTACTGCCACACCTCTTCTCAATCAAGAAATCACTTAAATAGGACCTGCCTGACAACGTGAAGTAGACCAAAAGATCCCCAAAAGCTAGACATCATGCTGCGATCCAAAGAAATTCAGGAACAAATGAGAAAAAGTAACTGAGATCTATCAGTCTGGAAAAGGTTATAAAGCCATTTCTAAAGTTTTGGGACTCCAGCAAACTACATTGAGAGCTATTATCCACAAATGGCGAAAACATGGAACAGTGGTGAACCTTCCCAGGAGTGGCCGGCTGACCAAAATTACCCCAAGAGCACAGTGGCGACTCATCCAAGAGGTCACAAAAGCCCCCACAACAACATCCAAAGAACTGCAGGCCTCCCTTGCCTCAGTTAAGGTCAGTGTTCATGAGTCCACCATAAGAAAGAGACTGGGAAAAAATGGCCTGCATGGCACCGTTCCAAGATGAAAACCATTGCTGAGTAAAAAGAAGATAAAGGCTCGTCTCAGTTTTGCCAGAAAACATCTTGATGATCCCCAAGACTTTTGAGAAAATACTCTGTGGACTGGCGAGACAAAAGTTGAATTTTTTGGAAGGTGTGTGTCCCATTATATCCGGTGTAAAAGTAACACAGCGTTTCAGAAAAGGAACATCATACCAACAGTAAAATATGGTGGTGGTAGTGTGATGGTCTGGGGCTGTTTTGCTGCTTCAGGACCTGGAAGACTTACTGTGGTAAATGGAACCATTAATTCTGCTGTCTACCAAAAAATCCTGAAGGAGAATGTCAGGCCATCTATTTGTGACCTCAGGCTGAAGCGCTCTTGGGTTCTACAGCAGGACAATGATCCAGAACACACCAGCAAGTCCACCTCTGAATGGCTTAAGAAAAACAAAATGAAGACTTTGGAGTGGCCTAGTCAAAGTCCTGACCTGAATCCGATTGAGATGCTGTGGCATGACCTTAAAAAGGCAGTTCATGCTAAAAAAAAAAAAAAAACCCTCTAATGTGGCTGAATTATAACAATTCTACAAAGATGAATGGGCCAAAATTCCTCCACTGTGCTGTAAAAGACTCATTGCCAGTTATCGCAAACGCTTGATTGCAATTGTTGCTGCTAAGGGTGGCCCAACCAGTTATTAGGCTTAGGTGCAATCACGTTTTCAAACAGGGCCAAGTAGGTTTGTTTTTTTCCCCTTAATAACAAACACCTTCATTGGAAAACTGCATTTTGTGTTTGCTTGTGTTAACTTTGTCTAATATCGAAATTTGTTTGATGATCTTAAACATTTAACCCCTTGCACTCTGGTCAATTTCCCTAAAAACGCCAAAAAATAACGTGCCCAAAGTAAATCAAAAGCTGTTCTTCAACCCTTTGCAGCATCTTCATGGGATTGGTCTCATTTAAAAGAAAACACTTTGAATGTTTTGGCAAAACAGTCATAATCTCTCTAAGTGCTCTGGCCACTGAGTAACAGTCATCTAAACATAGTGAACTTGAAGAAAATAAATTTCGCCTGGGTGTTTTTTTGGATACAAATGCTTGCAAATAACACACATCTTCAGATCCGGGCTGGAAAATGCAACAGAAATGTAGAACCAAGTGTTATCCAGCTGAGGTCAAAATTTTGTAACAATACTACAAAAAATGAATATATTACACAGCTTTGTTCTCAGGTTGTTCCCAGGCGTTTTTGAACTGTGCCAAATTGTGCCAAATGGCACAGTTTGGAAAAACGTCTGTAACTTTTGAATGATTCAATATAGAAGCTTCATCTTGGGCTCTAATGAAAGGTGACACTCAGGGCTGTGTGTGTGTGTGTGTGGGGGGGGGTTGTCCCCCCCCACCGCTACAGAGGACGGACATCGCCCAGTGCATGGGTTCGTGCGCCGCGGTCCGTCATGTGGCGATGATGCACAGTTGTAATTTACCGATCGGTCAAAAGTCATTTTTGATTACAATTTTCAGGGATAAAGAATAATTTAGCTTATAACACTTACCTGTTCACAACAGCAGCATAGCTGGCGAACTTCTCTTCCTCATTGTCAGACGAACATGAAGCTGGTCCGCTTGTTACGGACTCGTGGTTCTGGTCTCGCGACCCGGTCAAACCATAATTCCATTATTGCGGTTTTGCACTTCCATGATTGCGGTTTTGGCGAACGATTTTTCAAAACAAATAAGAACAGTAGTTAGAAAAAAAGACTGGCGAATGCCTGTGTGTCACCCAGCCTTACACAAAACAGCTTTCGAACTTCTGTGCTTCAATTGGCTGGCTGCATTCGCAGCCGTTGGTAGGCGGGTCCTTCTTGCTAGGTTTTCAGTCATTGGTTCTTCAAGGTTTCAGAAACCCAATTCAAGGCTCTTATTAGTCGAATGAGAGGTCAATCACATCTAAACCAATCAAAGCACTCCTTTGGCTTTCTGTTTGTGGCTGTGTCTGTAGTGGAAGAATGGAAATGCAGGTGGGTTTTTTTCAGTGCCTCCTAGGAAGCACAGTGTGCGTACTAGGATGCCCTCGTGCATCCTAGGACGCAGAGACGTGCCCGCCTGCGGTACACCAAAGTGCAACAGGTTAAGTATGACAAACAAAAAACTGAGAAATCAGGAAGGGGGCAAACACTTTTTCACACCACTGTATTTACACATAACTCAGATAAATTTTATTAGTAAATGTACTAAATTTCAAGATACTAACAGATTGGTGAATCTCAAAAGTTCACATAAATTGATTGTGCATCACATTTATGAACAAATCTAATAGTTCTAGCATTACGCCTATTGTGTGTGAGCTTGTTGAGATTAAAGGCAATTGCCTAGGAGGAATAACAATTTTCAATCATATCAAAATCATATAAGTGCAGAGATCTGGTGACCTTTGCCCCGGACCTTGCGCACAACCTTGAGGCAGACCCACCTGATGATCATTGTGAGTTTGGTGACCACTGGGGTAATTGCCCAAGAGGAGGATTTTCATAAATTTGCATAGGTATACAGATCCCCTGACTTTTGACCTTCACATTAACCTTGAGCACAACCTGGAGCAGATCCACCTGAGGATCACTGTCAGTGAGTTTGGTGACCATCAGAGCAAATGCCTTGGGGGAATAGCAATTACTTTGAAATGTGGAAGGACTGACAGGTGGACAGTGGATGCCGCACCATTGCATTAGATCTTTTTGGCTTCATCGAAACGGGCGAATAAAACTACAGTATATATGGTAATTATGTTTTGGCAACATTTATGGGAATGTTTATACAATTTTCATTAAAAAAGCATACAGTTTTGGATTAACATGCTGTATAAAGTGTGTAATGTAAACAGAGCAAGGAACTGAAATATCCAATTCAAAAATTTTGATTAACCTTCCTTCAAAAAACTGATCTTGTTCTTCTATTAAGACAAAGCAAAGAGATGTTTCATACCTCTGAAATGTTCCGACTGCCACCTGCAGTCTTCTTCAGAAAATGTCATCTGATGTCCGTGATGTGTCTTACATTCCATGGGTAATCCCTTTGTCTATTGTGCTGTGTGTGTTTCTGTTGTTTTGGTCATCGACTGTCATGCTGCTGTTACACTGTAATTTCCCAGTTTGGGATCAATAAAGCATGCACATCTATCTATCTGTCTGTCTGTCCGTCTGTCCGTCCGTCCGCCCGTCCATCCATCTATCTATCAGCTCTTTTATCCTTTCCGTAGGTGTGACCGACCTGACAGATTTTGACAGATCTGCCAGGTTGGTCAGGGCCCCCCGCCGTGCGATGGTCTCTGGAGGAGCGAGTCCCAGGTGTACGAGAGCATGAAGGCTCCATCATCTTGGTTCATGGTGTTGGAGGCTCGCTTCCTGATTTCAATTGCTTCTTTGATCCAGCATTTGTGTTTGTTGTCCTCTGATCCAATCATTTTTGCGTTGTTCCAGTCCATGAAGTGGTTGTTCATCTTGCAGTGGTCTGATATTGCTGATTTGAGGTTATCCTGTTCTGCCTTTTTTTGTGTTCTTGTGAGTCGCCCTGCTGTTTCTTTTTCACATCCTTTATGGTGTTCTCTTTTCCATGTTGTGAACATCCTCCTTGTTTCTCCTATGTATGTTTTTGCACATGATTTGCATGGTATTTCATAAATTACATTGCATTTTTTGTTTGGTTGTATTTTGTCCTTGGGGGTGAACCAAAAGCTGCTGCAGTTTTGTGTGGGGTTTTATTGCTATATTTATTCTGTGTTTTTTCATGATTCTTTGTATGGGTTCAGTTATTACCCGGATGTATGGTAGGGTCACTATGTTTTTGTTGTTTTCTGTTTTTTTTCCTTTTTGTTTTTGTCCTTAGTCTTTGTTTTGGACTTGATGTTTTCCTTTGTTTATTCCCCATGTTGGGTATTGACAGTCCATGAGTGCATGTTGTATGCGCTGTTCTTCCTTCTGTCTGCCCTCTTTGTCTGTGATGATGGTAGTATGTTCAAATAATATCCTCACAACTGACAGTTTGTTTGCTGTGGGATGTTCAGATGTCCAGACTAGGTATTAGTCCGTGTGTGTTGGTTTCCTGTATACTGTTATTTTGATGCTGCCATCGTCCTGATGGCAAATTTTTATGTCTAGAAAGTTTATAGTCCGGTGTGTTTCTTCTTCGTATGTGAATTTGATGTTTCCAGTCCTGTCTATAGTATTTAGGTGGTCTGTAAGTTCTTGTGCCCATGTTTTATTTTTTTTTCCAAAATTCTAGAAAAAAGACAAAATGAACCTGTTTGAGATAACCTTCCTTCAGTTCATCCTTTCTGCCTCACTGCTAAAATATCTGCATCCTGACTTCAATAAGGAGAACAAGGCACAGGGAAGTGAACCCAACATCAAGAGTTCAAAAGGTCAGTTTACAGACAGGAAAGAATTCTGGCAAGCAGAAAGACAGCAAGTACAGTAGACACAGTAGAGTAGCAGGGAAAGCCTTTTTTTTTTTTTTTACAGTAAAAGAGATTAAAATAATAAGGCAAAGTCTCCTTTTCTGTCTCTCTCGCACTCCTCCCTTTCACTCTGCATATCCCTGTCACCTCTTCAGTCTGTTTCCTCTTCCCTCCTGTCATCCTTAGTTTTGTTCTATTTATGACTTCCTCTGAAATCTCAGCGTCTCTTGCACACTTATGCGGGCCATAAATCAGCCATTGAAAAGGACAGAGGACAGGAGGGTAGAGGGATGGAAAATCGGAGGGAGGCCTTCACTGTTGTCTGAGCAACCGCTTAAAGGCCCACCTGAGGGCTTTAAAACTGAAACCTGCTGGAAATATTAGCCAGCACAGACAGACTGGGGGACCAAGACACATGTAGCATTAGCAAGTGCCACTGTGACAAGCCATCAGTGTCAACGCTCGTTTGTGACATTACACAAGTGTGTTATTAATTCTTCTAAAGGGTAATTTAAGTGCAATTTATTTCATGCTGTATTGCAAGGGTAATAACATTTTTTCTTATTATTTAATGAAATGCTCTCTGCAGTGTTGCAGCATTTTGCTCGCTACCAGCTGCTTCCAGCGTGAGGGAACTTGGCCAGAGCAGTTCAGCAGATGCATGGTAGAGACTTGCATTGGACTCTGGGGTGATTAATTTTTGAAGTGTGCTGTAAAGAGCTACGAGATCCATAAACAGGAGAGTACACAACAGGCAATCCCAGGACAGTGATGGTCACAACACTGCTCACAAAGCACTATGGTCACATATAACCACAGCCAAGCATAATTTTCAAAGCTTACTGCTAAAATCAATTGAACCTTTAACATAGCGGTACACTTCAGACAATTAAAGTCTAACGTTATAGCTGGTTTGATTTTAAAATGGTCTTATTCTTTTCTCTGTTGTAAAATGTGAAGATCTGAGTCTCTAACAGTGACTTTTAACCTTTTTAAGGAGCAGGATTATCTAATCCAGATTTTTTTTTTTCTGATAGAAGTTACAAGTGGATCTATGTCTCTCGTGTGTATTTCCTTCAAAGTCTACACTGGCATGTCTCACCAGGGTCTCAAAGCACAGTGCTTCTTCAAACAATACCCAGTTTAATCTCAGGAAGAAAAAGAAACCCTTGAAAGAAAGAAATGAGACGGGGGCACTGTTGTTTCATTAATATGCCCCTGAGAACATGGTGGCAGTAGCAGAAGAATGAGGGGGGGTTATCAGCCCACATCTGTGAGGAAAGCTCCCCCCTTCCCTCGTGTCTCACTAGACTGTGCGTCCATCAGGCCTCATTACTCTAATGGTAGTGGCAGTGATTAAGGCTTCCTGGCTGCAGACCCCTTTGTTTGTTCGCTTGTGTTTCCCCTCCATAAAGACTGTCTTCAGGATGCCTGTGGCCCGGCTCCCCTCCTCCTCTTAGAGGGATGTAGGGCTGGCAGAACACCCCTAGACCTTGAAGCTGTCACATGGGGGTTGGGACAGGTTATCACATATGAAAAGGAGAAAGCCAGGAACCGCTCAGGACCTGCACGCAGGCTGATAATATGGTTAGTGAGGTTGTTTAGCTGCAACAATGAAGTTCTTTGACTTTTTCTTTCCTGGAGCCATTTCTTGTGTGGCAGGGTTGTGCATATGTGCTTATGTTCATTAACTATGCCACAGTATGTGGTAGACTGCTTCATGCAATTCCTTCATCTGGAAAACACTGCATAGGAATGAAAAACAACAAAATATAATACCATTAATGTAATAACTATTAAATGAACATAGCTGACTCATGTTGTCATGGCGATGGCTTTATTTTAGCACAGCTGAACAACTAACCTCTTCTGATGGAGGCTATGATCAAGATTTTGGTTAGATTTAGTTCCAGTGTTCCCATATTTATTAATTTGTTTTCAGACATACAAATTATTATGCAAATAGGATTTTATTGTCATAAACATTCAGTTTTTTTTTGTTTTTCATTTAAAGTCATGGATGGCATTTTGTCTCGGGCTCTCTGGATCACTGATATCGATCTCAGACATCTGTCATAATTAGTTTGCCAGGTAAGCCCAATTAAAGGAAAACTACTTAAGAAGGATATTCCACATAAGCATGCCACAGGTTTCAAGCAATATGGGAAAGAAAAAGGATCTCTCTGCTGCTGAAAAGTGTCAAATAGTGCAATGCCTTGGACAAAGTATGAAAACGTTAGATATTTCACGAAAACTTAAGTGTGATCATCGTACTGTGAAGAAATCTGTGGCTGATTCAGAGCACAGACGGGTTTATGCAGATAAAGGTATAATGAGGAAGGTTTTTGCCATACAAATTCATTGGATTAAGAGAACAGCTGCTAAAATGCCATGACAAAGCAGCAAACAGGTATTTGAATCTGCTGGTGCCTCTGGAGTCCCACAAACCTCAAGATGTAGGATCTTCCAAAGGCTTGCAGTTGTGCAAAGATCTACTATTCGGCCACCCCTAACCAATGCTTACAAGCAGAAACGGTTGCAGTGGGCTCAGAAATACATGAAGACTAATTTTCAAACAGTCTTGTTTACTGATGAGTGCCGTGCAACCCTGGATAGTCCAGATGGATGGAGTAGTGAATGGTTGGTAGATGGCCACCATGTCCCAACAAGGCTGCGACGTCAGCAAGGAGGTGGCGGCGTCATGTTTTGGGCCGGAATCATGGGGAGAGAGCTGGTAGGCCCCTTTAGGGTCCATGAAGGTGTGAAAATGACCTTGGCAAAGTACAGAGTTTCTGACTGACCACTTTCTTCCATGGTACAAAAAGAAGAACCGTGACTTCCGTAGCAAAATTATCTTCATGCATGACAATGCACCATCTCATGCTGCAAAGAATACCTCTGTGTCATTGGCTGCTATGGGCATAAAAGGAGAGAAACTCATGGTGTGGCCTCCATCCTCCCCTGACCTCAACTCTATTGACAACCTTCGGAGCATCTTCAAGCAAAAGACCTATGAGGGTGGGAGGCAGTTCATATCAAAACAGCAGCTGTGGGAGGCTATTCTGGCATCTTGCAAAGAAATTGAAGCAGAAACTCTCCAAAAAATCACAAGTTCAATGGATACAAGAATTGTGAAGGTTATATCAAAGAAGGGGTCTTATGTTAACATGTAACTTGGCCTGTTAAGATGTTTTTGATTGAAATAGTTTTTGATTTCAGTAAATACAAGAGTGATTTAGCAGACAGCAGTAATGATGACGGAGATTTGGAAGATTTTGACCCTGAAGCCGATGACAAAAACCAGTGCTAGTGCTAACATTGCAGTCCCTGCAGCTTATCTGCATGAACCAGGTGCAAGACAGCTGGATGGTGAGTTCCCCTTTTATCCATCCTAGAGTTTTAATTTCACCTTCCAGCTGCTCTCTGTTAGCTGTTAGCTCCAGTCCTCCTTCCCAGCTGCTCCTCCTTCATCGTCCCGCTGCTGCCGGTGGTTGAAGCGGCTTTTAAGCTTCCACCAAACCAAAATCTGAGTCCACCGGCGGTCCCTCTTTCACCTCCGAGCCCCAGCGACATGAGCCCCGCGGCAGCTGTTCGGTCCCATGTGAGTGCGGAGCAAACCCAAGTCGGTGTGCCTCCTCTGAGCTGAACCTCCATGATGAACTGAGGAGAAATAAAGATGAGTCGCAGGTTAACCTTAACAACACTGTGAACCAGTACATGTAAATGTATTTATTGATTTTTCTTGTCTTACTTTTATATTATAGAAAATTTAGAAATCCAGTTTGTGATTGTCTTTTCTCTAGATTAAAAAAAAAAAAAATTGTAAAAGTTGTCCCTGAGCCATCAACAACTCAGCTGAAATTATTCACCAGATTTTAGAGAAACTAGAGTGTTTCTTATTTTAATACCAAATTATGTTTTCAGCAAGGGTAGACCTTATTCTTCAAATATATGTGCTTTATTGATCGGGATGATTTTTAGACAAGTCTTGATCATCATTTTTGCTTCATATCTTCACCCTCTCCTTGCAAGTTGCACGCTTGCAGTAAAAATAGTGATCTCGCCACCAAGTGACCGAGCAATCAAAAGCTTCACAAGGTCTCTTGTCTGCAATATTTGTTTATTTCTACAATTTAGATGCATAATCAAGAGTGCGGGTTGAATCCACTGGAGCCATTGAGCTTTTAGTTTGTTCAACTTGTAACATCACCAAAATCAGTTAGCAAATATGGAAGTCAGAGCCTTGACTTGGGTACACAGAATGAATGGATAGACAAAATTAAGGCCACAAAAGTATTATATTTGTGTTTATTATATTCTCAGCTTTCGATAGAGGTAATAATATGCTAATTTTAGGATTCTCAGTGAGTATTCCCTTTAAGTGATTTCTTGATTCAGCGGGTCTGGCAGTAATCAGGTCTGGGGCTGGCTAGTGTAACTGAGGTCAGCTTTCCAAAATACAAAAAAAAAAAAAAAAAAAAAAAAAAGTGATTAATCACAGTTAATTTATGATGTAACAAGGGGGCTATTACTTTTTCACATAGGATCAGGTAGGTTTACATAGCTATTTTCCCTTAATAAATTAAATCATCATTTAAAAACAGCATTTTGTATTTACTCGGGTTTGTGTAATATTAAAATTTGTTTGATGACCTGAAACATTTAAGTGTGACAAATGTACAAAAATATGTGACCCATGCTGGCAAAATGAGTCGGAATGTGCACCGCGTCATTACGAGCTGCAGGCACGAGAAGTCATAAATCATGACCCTTTCTTTGTTTGCTAGCGGCAAGTCCTGGGAAAACCCCCATGAGTGCCTGGTATCATTGGAAAGCTTTGAAAATGTACTTTCTAAAAATACATATGTTTTTGCGAAAGACATAACTTCTGACAGATCGAACTCGAGTTTTAAACCTAGCCAAAGTATAAATAAATCGTTTTTCTCCGGGTCCGTTTTTGAGCACTTCCTACAAATTAAATATCATTTTGAAGGTCTTTCAATTCAGAATATGGAAAAAAACGTTACCTCAGTTTTGATAATTTCCTCAAAGTGACTCATTTTGCCAGCACGGGTCACAGAAATTGAGAAGAGGGGAAATACTTTTTCACAGCACTGTACCTGTATCTTGCATTTACCACTTAAGACTAATAAAACTGTTGGAAAATTAAGTTAAGTTAGGATTTCACAATATGTTGATGCACTGGAGTCGTCAAAGACAACATAACAGAGACAAGAATAGGAAACAGCGTGCATTAATTCTCCTGAACTGTGGCATGTTTGTGAGGAATGTAAGTTATAGCTTCTGGTCAAATTTTAGCTTGATATCCTAACTCACCTGAAGGATCGCACCACAGTTAGTCAAATGATTCAGATCAAGACCACCTCTTTTGGGGATCTCAGTCTAGCTTGTTTGTGCACACCCAAATATGATCACTGTGTGATTAGGTTGTTCTCAGCAGACAAAACAAAACACATCAAAAGAGAAAATAAACTAGGGTTTGACTGAAACAAAGTAAAGCAGGTACGCAGGTGTAAAAGTAACCTTAAATGCACTTTCTGAGATTCTCTAATGGTTCTCTAGAGAATTTCTTCCTTGGTTTGTTTTAGTTTCCATTTGATTTACTTATATATGTTAGTGGTGCTGGCGTGATCGCATTAATTGCCTGTTAATGCTTTGTCCCCGTTAATAGCCACAAACTTTGTGATCGCGGTTAACGGCAGTTAACGGCAGAAAGTGCAAACAGTACTTTTTGGCCTAGCGGCTCTCCGTACCAAAGCCGCTGTGGCCACAGACACTGTGCACGCCATGCAGACATTGCAAATTCAAACAAGATGGATAACAGCCACGGAAATTCCCAAACCGCTGTCATGCTTAAGTTTACAACGATATCTGTTGGAGCTCTCACCTGGATAATTGTTACAGCCTCCTCCAAAACTTTGCCTGGATGTTGGGTTGTTCTTCTTCTGTGGAAGCTGGCTAGCTGGCTAGTAGCTACATGCTAGGTTGTAGCTGACTTCCAGCAGCTGACACGGACAGAAATTTGCCTGTTTTTGTCCTCATAGCTTTGGATCCCACTGTTGGTGAGTACCAGTTTAAAGAATTTCTCAAGCTGTGTTCGTAATGTTCATTCACTCTCCCGCTGTTTTTGCAGCACGGTGGGGTGTCATCACGGGAAAGATAGTTGTTTGTTTATGTTTGCAATTTTTTTGCTAAAAGGGAAAATGTGTCTGTTGCGACAAACGAGGTCCATGGTTTTATGTTAATCTGCTTAAAAGTTGTGGATGTTTGCTATGGGAGAAAAAGCAAGCTCCATTTGTGGCTGCTGGTTGGTTGGATGCTGAGTTGTGTTGCAGTGATGTTAATGATCCCTAGCATTCCATTGTTTGCACATGCAGTCCACTTTTGAGAATTTTCTGGAGAACATTCTGGATAGTTTTTGTCATTTTGGTTATGTTAAGAGCTTTAATAAACCTGCAGGTGAAGACAGCAAGCATATTTGGAGTCAGATAATGCATCCAATACCCATTCTTATATGCATAAAC
Organism: Pholidichthys leucotaenia; assembly: GCA_020510985.1. Lineage (NCBI taxonomy): Eukaryota > Metazoa > Chordata > Actinopteri > Cichliformes > Pholidichthyidae > Pholidichthys > Pholidichthys leucotaenia. The sequence continues at coordinate 335,237,735 of CM035837.1, read as the reverse complement.
ATGCAGAGACGTTTTGGGCAAATAAGCAATAATTGTTAGTTTCAGAAGATGTCTTTCCATTTCTACTCCAGTTTTAATTCAGGTTATCCTGAGCTACATCATTTTGTTGAAGGGAACAACAAGGCAATATTAAAAGCTAAAGAAGGATTAAAATTTCCAGCTTTTGTCTCCCAAAGTTTTAAACCATGGTTACTAAATTGAACAGGAAACTTGACTGTGAAAATACTGGTTAGACAAATTACCTAAAGTTGTCAAGCGGTGACCCTCGCGGGCCACCATAAGATGCCAAAAGTCTCCAGTGAGTTTTGCATTTGATGTTTTATTTTAACAAAGGCAAAACGAGAACACAAAGCTGTGAGCCGCTGAGGGCAAAAACACACACTACAGAATACAAGGGATCGTAGGGCTAACCCCAGCCACTACGACCTTAACCATGAACATAAACAAGAATATAAACATGAACCTGACACGAATGAGGACCAGGAATGGTTGACGATACTCCAGCGATCAACTGCTGCCAGCGCCCGCTAATAAAGCCGGTCGCTAACGAGCAGTGATGCCAAACAGCTGATCGTTCTTGACAGCCGGAAACCTCACCGAGCGCTGTCACAATAAGAGCCTGGTGGAGCCAGAATGTAATCCACAGCTGTCAAGGCAGGCAGAGATGATACATGGCCCGAGCGCGGACAAGATCGACGCTCGGGTCGTAACAAAAGTCTGGTTGCCTCTAATGGTTTTTACCTGATGGGTTCCCAGATTGGACTTCACTCTACCCAAGGCTCTGTATCGTTTAACACTCTCAATTATACAAAACAATTTAAGAAGCATAGTTTTACTGCTGTATAACACTATCACTTAAACACAGAAAAATCCCAGGGGGCAATCCTGCAACAGGAACCAGGTGCCGTCTGTCCCTGTCCAATCTATTACAAAAGGGGAAAGTGTAGACATCCATTGTTCTTTGTACAACATTACTAAAGCAATCCTGTCTCAGGACTCAGGAAAGTGTTTAGTGATGTGAGATACTCTGCCAGGTCTTCTTTAGTTTCACTCTATTCAGTCTTCTTTCTCACTGCTTCATTCATAATGGATAGCTCTTTGGGTTGCTGTCACCAAGAGTCTATCAATGACTGAAAACCCAACTACAGATCTCACAAACAGTAATAGTCACTTACCGACATATAATCCACTTGTAACTAAAAATTAGGAGATCAAAGACGAGGAAAGTAATTTCTTTCAATTGGTATTGAAATTATGGAACTGAGCTGACATCAGATCCATGTTGGGCTTTAAATTAACTCAGAAAATAGGTTAAATGGGTCATGTGATGAATAACAATAAATGAAAGTAGATGACAGGGAGAAGAATTAGAGGAAAAGACATCAGGTGCACTCTTGCTTAATAAGAGGCCTGAAATGTAGCAGCTTCCAAAAAATGCTCATTGTGGCATGGAGGCCTGGCACCCCAGGAGGACGATCAGCTGCCAGGCGCTAAAACTTGAAAACGATGACCATGCAGAACAACGTCTGTCATGGGAGGCCATCAAAAACAACACGTCCACAAAAGGCAAGTAAACAAGCACAATACATACACAACAATCAAGTGTAAACAAAGAGCGGTATCTGTTTGTCCTACATCTGAGCGGTGAGCAGCAGAGCTGAGGACCTGTGCACAGCTGCTCTTCCTGTGCTGTCAGTAGGATTCACCAGGCTGGGCCTGTCCCAAAGGCCTGTACTGGGAGGCCTGCACACAGGCTGACATCTGGACTACACAGGAGGGAGGGATTCTTCCCATTTTCAGAGTTTTCTTTTCTTTTTTTTTAATTTTTACTGCCTCTCTCTCCATCCTAGTCTATTCATCTTTGCCTCTGATTGTAACTCCCTTAACTCCACTCTGCCTTTCCCTTCTTTCCAGTATCCTTCTACAGTAGGGCCCACAGATCACGGTCACTGGGGAACAGATGATGAACAGCTCTACGACTGAGCCAGCTGACTCCTTAGCAGCAGAACTGTCCCCTTGTTCCTTTCATTTTCCCTCTGCTCACATTCTCCCTTTAATTTTTCTCATTGTATCTCCAGAGTTCACCCCTCTCTCATATTTGTGTCTAGGCAAAAACAGCTGAGGGACACCCTACATGTGCAGACTCAGAGGAGAGCTCCAGTAGTGACAGATTACAACTCTTTGGTCATTAATCATGATAAGGTGTCACAATGTGTTTATTTCATGAAAGTAAACCAACATCCTCTCTTCACATAATACAATAAAACAATATTTCCCAAAAGAAGCAGAGGGAAAAAAAATGAGTGCAACTTTTGTGGGGGCAAAGAATGAATTAATAATGTTCAGATCTTCGTCCTTTAGTGACCTCTTTGTGAAGATGCACAGTCCTCTACATATTGTACTTCTTGGCTTCACCTTAATGAGCTAAGCATCACTGGCTGCACTGACTTTGTTTTCACTCTTATAAGAGGCAGAACTTATGCTTAAGCCTCTATAATGCTTTAAAGAGCTGCCATAACCTTCTGTTATTCTTCTGGTTCTTTGTTCTTGTCTCTTGCTTGATAAGGCATGCCAGCAGCCAAGGTCATGAAGACAGGAGAGAGAAGAAGAAGAAGGGGGGTATGGGTATTTCTCTGGTGTAAATGAATAGTTCTCTCTCTAGATGAAGAGGAAGAACCTCATCAAAATGTTGTCTCTTCCCTTCACAAAACGAGACTACATTCAAGTCAGATGAATGAGAATTGTCACGCGCAAAATTATAATTACAAGCCCACATATTCCCTCAAGCGCTGGCGAATGACTTTATCAGGCACCCATTGGTGTGTTTCTGTGTGCTAGCTGAGGGAGGATCCTCTAAGCCTTTCTCTTGTCTGCAATCTGCGATTGTTGTATTCCAAGGGGGGTATCAGGGCTGAAAGGACCAAATTTAACAAACCTAATTATCATGCTTTAATTAGTATCAGGGGTAAACCTCGGTGGGACACCTGCAGACTTAATTTATATCCTGACAAGCAGGGAACAAGTGTTAATGTGCCGTATTTATGATAATGCCCCAAAGTGTGCAGGAGGAGCAGGAGGAAGCTCACCTCAACTCTTCCAGAACAATGTGAGAGGCAGGTAATTACAGGGAAAGGGTCTGAAGAGCTCAGGGATCAACGCTGTCCCAATGTTGATATACAGCAATAAAATAACAGCATGTGCTGTCTATGGCATGAAGATGCCTTCATAAGTAGTCTACAGGCTGTTTGTATTTTCAAGGATTAAAGATGTATAAGCCACAACCTTGTACTTCACAGTTTTTAAAGAGAAATGAGACGATACAGAAAAGTGGCATCATTTTCAAATGCCGGTATAGTCGTATTCACATATACGGGCCCCACAATGCCGAGCTGAGAAATGCTAGCCTTCACAGAAAATTCTGCTACCGCAAATAAATGGGACAATTGTTGTCCTATTAGTCAAAAATAGATGTGCCGTGTGCCTGTTGTGCTACCACAAGCAAACCTTTGCAATCGAAAAAATAGGTTAGCAGGGCGGAGAAGAAACCTGGAAAATTGTGCACACTGTGTATAGCAGCTATACACATCGTCATAAACCGCGGCAGGCTTCCGCCTGGCCTCGGTGCATTCTGCGAAAAGCACCAACGGATGTCTTATTTCCACTGATCAATTATAAAGGTCCTGTAGCATTGTGTTGAAATGAGAAAAGATAATGTATGAAAAGTTGTTTTGTGAGGTAGAAGAGGTCTCAAAGGGAAGAAAAAAAATCAGCCTCACAGTAATTAAAAAGAAGCAAAAGTTTGTCTTTTTCTTTGAAATTCTTTGATACTAAAGCTGATTGTATATCATGTTACTGCCAGTATCAAGATACATTTCATCAGTTTACAGAAATAACGTGAAAATATCAAAAGTAGGAAGAGACATGACAAGAAACCAGCTTGATCTTTAAAACCTCACTTTCAACACAGCTTTTGATTCACTCATTTGAAGTTTGCCATACGCAGAACAGGGACAGGGTATTGCATAACTACTACTGTGGTACAACAACAGTCAAACATCTCGTGCCATCTCTGCTCAACTCAAGTGTTTTTAAACAGGTGAAAGATTTCCACTAAATACATTTTAATCCTTTTTTCTCCCTTTATTTTTATCAGAATGAGTAATCCTGTTGACCCCTCAGGTTTTTTGATCGTGGGTTGGCACTCGCGTTATCCTTTCATCGCACCACATTAAAAGAGCATTGTATACTGTTTTTAGTACTGTGGGTTGATGGGATGACATAGTTCTCACATGTATGGTTTAAATTCAAAGCTTTACATTAGTCAACCAGTGAAAGAAAAACATAAAAACATGTGAAAATACTTATTCACTTTCACTTTATGACTCATTTATGGTGTGTAATGATGTGTGACAAGATCTAATGATGTGGAATATAGTCTCTTTGATGTAATTATATAAGCGTTGTTTCAAAGTCGACCATTTACATGTTTTTAAGAATGTATTTTTAAATTTACTTTTTGACAACATTGATAAAGTGGGTGTATTTGTACACCACAACAGCTAATTACATGATTGATTGAGTGATTGATTGATTGACAGATATTATAGTTCTAGAAAAGTTCTGGTCCCAAGTCTCCTGCTTCAAACTTGATCTTTTTTTCTGAGCCAAAAATAGATCGACTGGATGATCAATTAGAGGGACGGCCGTGTGCGTGCATGCCTGCGTGTGTGACGAGTAGGACGGTTGTTTGAGGTTATGTAGCTTTCCACTTAGTAAAAAAAATACATATATATGAATCATCATTTCTCTAAGTATCTAAACCACTAAACCCCTAAAACAGGGTTAATAACTGTGGAAAATGAAGTCATTTACCTGTGGAAAGTATCAGCCTGCTAAACCAGTCCCATGCTTTTAACAGCCAAAAATCACTTTACTTCGAATACCGCAATGAGGCACTGTAATTGTGTGGGTAATTAAACAGCTGTGAATCAGAATAAAGATATGTGTATCATGTTTGACTGCATCTGTCTAAAATACTGGGAATGATTCATGGCATTTTTACTGCAGGTACTGGTGGCTCCAAATGTGTCCTCTCTGAAAGAAACTGCAGTCGGGTTGTGTGGAATTCCCTTTTTTTCACTAGTGTCATCTTAGGTGCTTGTATTGCATGTTAATCTAATTTCTGGGAGTCCACAAACACACACAATCTTGCATAGTTTGCTGGACTGCAGTTGTAAATGAGCATGAAGAATAAAGTAAAAGGGTGAAAGAATAATTGATACAAGAAAAAGCACTGGTACTGGAGTTAGAACAGAAAATTAAATCACTGGAGATGATCTGTGCCATTTCTCCACAGGAACAGACACTTAACAATCTGAGAAAATTAAAGCTGGAATTAAAAGAAATTATAAACAAAAGAGCACAGTTTTTAATACAAAGACTGCGACTTGAGAAGTTTGAACACAGTAATAAATCGGGGCGATATTTTTCAAACCAGCTTAGATTGACCAAAGAAAAAACAACTATCCACTCTATTAAGGATATGACTGGAAATATTACCAGTGAGCCTGAAGAAATAAATAACTCCTTCAGAAAGTTTTATGAAAACCTCTACTCATCTCAGATTAACCCATCTGACTCGGAGATAAATAAATTTTTGGGCGGTATTAACTTACCACGATTAAATAATGAACAGATTGCAACTCTGGATGCACCTCTTCTGGTGTCCAAACTCCAGGAGGCACTTAAGCACATCCCAAACAACAAAGCTCCGGGACCAGATGGTTCTCCAGTAGAATTTTATAAAGAATTCTGGCCTGTGATGGAACCTACTTTCTTTAAAATGGTGAACCAAATTAAAGAAGATAATGTAATCCCTCCAAATATGAATTTGGCTAGTATTGTCCTGTTTCTTAAACCTGGAAAAGAACCTATGCTTCCATCCAGCTACCGTCCCATCTCACTTATGAATGTCGATCTTAAAATAATTTGCAAAGATCTCACCAAAAGACTGGAAAGGATAATTCCGTTTATTATACACCCAGATCAAACAGGTTTCATCAAGGGTAGGCACTCGGCTAATAATACATGCAGCCTATTTAATTTAATAGACTACTGCAGGATTAATAACTTAGAAACTACAATTTTGACCCTGGATGCAGAGAAAGCCTTTGACCATGTTAGCTGGAAATTTCTTTTTATGGCATTAAACAAGTTCGGGTTTGGTTCATCTTTCATAAACTGGATTAAAACACTATATAGCTGTCCAGCTGCGTCTGTCTGAACAAATGACCAGACTTCCCGAAGCTTTAATCTCCAGGGAGGTACGAGGCAGGGGTGTCCACTCTCTCCTCACTTCTTTTTACCATCTTTATCGAATCATTAGCAGCAGCCATATGACAAAATGTTAATATCAGAGGTATCCAAACTGGAGAAAAAGAACACAAGATAAGTCTTTATGCTGATGATCTATTGATTTTCCTTGAAAACTGGCAAAGGTCTCTTCTTCAGACAGTGGCGCTCATTGATAAATTTTCATCATTATCGGACTACTCTGTTAACTGGGGTAAATCAACAGTTTTACCTATAAATTGTCATTTCTCAAATACATCTACTATTCCAATACAATCAGGTAATATTAAATATTTAGGGATAGATATTTCCCCCAAGCTCTCAGAGTGATTGCGACTAAATCACATTCCCCTTTTTAAAACAATACAAGACGACCTTACGCGCTGGAGGATACTACCTACAGTATATCATTAATGGGAAGGGTTGCAACCCTTAAAACGATGGTCCTTCCGAAAATCAACTATCTGTTCTCAATGATTCCTACCCAGCCATCTATGGCTTGGTTTAAGTCTCTAGACTCAAATATAAGTAATTTTTTTATGAAAGGATAAACCATCACGGATTAGTTTAAAAACTCTTCAAAAAGCAAAAGAGTGAGGAGGCTTAGAGCTACCAAATTTTTTAAATTACTTTTTAGCCAATAGATTACAGTTTGTTTCTAAGTGGACAAAATCAACCCCACTAGGAAACCCATGGTTAGATGTTGAACAGGTCTCTGTGGGTCGGTCAATATCTCTGGCTTACCTTTTATGAGTCCCTGTATTAAACAGCATGACTGTTTTAAAAGTATTAATATCAGCTCCTCTCTGACAGCTTGGTGGAAATTTTTAAAAATAACGGGGTCTTCACTTGTCCCCTGTAAACTCACGCCCATTTGGAATAATCCTGATATCTTGCAACAAAAGAGGATGTTAAATTTTCCACTATGGCAAGAAAAGGGAATAAAAACTAGAGTGTGGGGAACCCACTCAGTAGTTACTCAGTAGTTTTCCCTCAGACTGAAGTGGCAGATCAAAGGTGGGGAGTGTGGGAAGTGATTTGTTAATGCAGGACCCCAGGTAGCAGAGAAGTGTTAGTGCTATGATATAAAAGAGAGTGCCTGCAACCTGATGGGAAGTTTTCTGATTCTGGTGAATGTGAGAGAGAGTGGAATAAAGCTTCATCTGCTCGGAAAAGTTCGGCCTGGTTATTCTCTCCACACTGGTGACCTTTGACGCACAATGGAACGTGAGGCGAACACCCCGGAGACGACCCGGATGGGAAGTGCCAGCAACGCGTGTGCCGTTTCGGTCAAACTCCCAGACTTTTGGCTACATGACCCGAAGTCTTGGTTCCTTCACACCGAGGCCCAGTTCGCGCTCCGGGGAATAATGGCAGATGACACCAGATATTACTACGTGATTGCAGCACTTGACGCACACACAACTCAGCAGGTGGCGAGCCTGCTCCAACAGCCCCCAGCCTGTGACAAACACGGTGCCCTCAAAACCGCGCTGACCCGGCGCTACACGGTCTCGGACTGTGAGAGAGCGGAGAGGCTCCTGATGCGCTCCGAGTTAGGAGACGGGTCGGCGGTCGAATTGATGGAGAAGATGTTGGCGTTGATGGGCACAGATGACGGGCATTTTCTCTTTGCCCACCTTTTCCTCCGGAACCTCCCGACAGCGGCCAGAGCGGTCCTTGCCAATTCGCCGCTACTGGCCGCGTGCAACTACCGGGTGCTAACCCAGCAGGCAGATCAGATCATACTTCACTACCAGAGCCCTCACAGTGAACGCAGCGGCGTCAGAACCCAGTGAGACGGCCAGCGGAGTTGAGGAGCCAGCGATGGTGGCTGCAGCAGGGGCCATGAAGCACCAGAGAGACACACTCTGTTTCTACCACCGCCATTTTGGAGAGGATGCACGCCGATGCATGCCACCGTACCAATTCAAGCGTTCAGAAAACGCCGGGACCGGCAGTCGGTAGCAGCTGCGACTTCCAGTGAAGCAAGCAAGCTGCTCTATGTGACAGACTCATGCTCAGGGAGACTGTTCCTCTTGGGCTCCGGCTCCCAAAAGAGCCTCATTCTGCCATCCTATGCCGACCGGCTGGCGGGAACTAGCAGCCCCAAGCTGACGGCTGCAAACGGCTCAGACATTAAGACTTTTGGAGAGAGGACACTGACTATATCCTTGCACAGCCATACATACCAATGGATATTCGTCATAGCGGCATGCAGCTTCCCCATTTTGGGCGCTGATTTTTTGTGTGCACATGGACTACTAGTCGATGTTGCTAACAGACGCCTGATTAACGCAATGTCTTTTGATTCTCTCCCCTGTACAGCTCTAGGAGCCTGGCCCACAATACTAGCCAATGTCACAGCTCCAGGGGGTAAGTTCCACACACTACTCAACCAGTTCCCAGCACTCACGGTCCCGTCGTTTTTGGCGACCGTCACTAAACATGGGGTGGAGCACTTCATTACCACCACGGGGCCGCCCGTTTTTGCATGACCTCGGCACCTGGACGCAGCTAAACTGGCCATAGCGCATGAGGAGTTTGCCAACTTGGAAAAGTTGGGCATTATCAGGCGCTCAAACAGCCCATGGGCATCCCCGCTACATATGGTTCCTAAAGCCGAGGGATCGTGGCGACCGTGCGGAGATTTCCGCAGATTAAATAACGCCACAGCGCACGACCGCTACCCCATCCCTCATATTCAGGATTTTTCCATTCACCTCACCGGGGCACGCATTTTTTCCGAGATAGACCTGGTCCGCGGTTACCACCAGGTCCTGGTGCGTGCTGAGGACATACCTAAGACGGCAGTAATAACCCCGTTTGGTCTGTTTGAGTTTTTACACATGCCTTTCTGGCTAAAAGGCGCAGCGCAGACATTCCAACGCATGATGGATGCGGTGTTGCGCGATCTGCCGTTTGTGTTTGTTCACCTGGACGACACTCTGGTGGCCAGTGCATCCGAGGACGAATATGTAGCCTACCTCAGGACAGTTTTCCAGAGGTTGGAGGAGCACGGATTAATAATCAACCCTGCGAAGTGCCAGTTTGGGGTGATGGGGATCGATTTTTTGGGCCACCGCATCTCACCAGACGGTGCACTACCCTTGCCGGACAAGGTGCGCGCCATGGCGAATTTTCCCCGGCCTCAGACGGTCAGGGCGCTGCAGGAGTTTTTGGGGATGGATAACTTCTACATTCGTTTCCTCCCCCGTGCAGCCCAGCTCATGCAGCCGTTGTACACCGCGCTTAAGAAACGGAAACCGGCGGACAGAGTCGACTGGACTCCTGAGTGACAGCAGGCATTTTCCGAGGTTTAAACAGCTCTGGTGAACGCCGAACTACTGGCACACCCGGACCCAGCAGCTAGGATAGCGCTCACTACTGACGCATCAGACATGGCCATAGAGGCCGTCGTGGAGCAGTGCGTCGCCGGTTCTTGGCAGCCGCTCGCCTTTTTTAGCAGGTCTTTGTGTGACAATGAGCATAAATACAACGCGTTCGACAGAGAGTTACTGGCTCTCCACCTGGCCATACGCCACTTCGTAGGGTGCACCTTCACTGCGTTCGTGGACCACAAGCCACTTACATACGCGATGGCCAAGGTTTCGGAACCATGGTCGGCCCGGCAGCAGAGACAGCTGGCCACAATCTCAGAGTTTACGACTGACATTCAACATGTGGCTGGTAAACTCAACGTGGTGCTGACTGCCTCTAACGCACATTAGTGGCCCCAGTCTACGTGGGGATAGATTACACAGCCATGGCTGCTTTGCAGATCGGCGATGCGGACGTTTGCGCGCTCCAGTCTGGACCAACAGGGTTAAGGCTGGAGAGCAGAGTGCTGCAACACGGGGGGCCCCCCCAGTCGGTGACGTCTCTACAGGCCGCCCACGACAGGTGGTCCCATGCGCTTGGCGCTGCCGCGTTTTTGAGTTGGTTCACTCCTTGGAGCACCCAGGAGTGCGCGTGTCAGTCAAAATGGTGGGCACAAAGTTCGTCTGGCTGAGCCTGCGCAAACAGATGAAAGAGTGGGTCGCAGCCTGCGTAGTGTGCCAACGAGCCAAGGTGCACAGGCACACGAAGGCCCCTTTGGAGCCGTTCCATATCCCGGCTAAGAGGTTTGACCATGTTCACGTGGACCTTGTGGGCCCCCTCCCGCCATCGCAGGGGTTCATGCATCTCCTGACAGTGGTGGACCGCACCACGCGCTGGCCTGAAGCAGTCCCGTTAGCTTCCACTGCATCCGCAGATGTGGCACGCACTTTTTTGACAACATGGGTGGCACGTTTCGGCACTCCTTTGGACATCACGTCTGATAGGGGCCCGCAGTTTGTTTCCGACCTCTGGTCCACCATGGCCTGGAGCCTGGGTGTCTCAATTCATCGCACGACTGCGTACAACCCACAGGCCAATGGGTTATGCGAGCATTTCCATAGGTCACTTAAAGCAGCGCTCAGAGCTTCGCTTATGGATGCAAATTGGGTGGACCGGTTGCCGTGGGTTCTATTAGGGTTGCGTTCCACATCAAAGGAGGATTTGGCGGCCTCCCCAGCAGAGCTGGTTTCTTCACAGCCGCTGCGGCTCCCCGGGGAATTTTTGCCGAATAACCCTGCGCCAAACACCAATCCATCCCCGTGTTAAAGACATAGCGCAGAGGCAGGGATGGTACCTGGCCCGGCCCACCACTGTTTTCCATGCGCTTTTGTGCCAAAAACCTTGAAGGACGCGTCGTTTGTATTTGTCAGGCATGATGCCCACCGGACCCCATTGCGCCCGCCTTACGATGGCCCGTTTAGAGTGCTGGAACCCGGGGACAAACATTTTGTGTTAGACTTGGGGGGTCACCAGGAGACAATTTGTATAGACAGGCTTAAGCCCGCCTTTGTTTTAGCAGACGAGCAGATCGTGTTGGCCTGAGCTCCTCGGCACGGAAGACCCCCACGGAGACCTCCCCAGGTAAATAAATCATCAGATCAGTCACACGAGCATGCTGAAGGTGTTTCCCCCCTCGCCATTGTCCCCTCACAGACGGACACACCCCCAGGAACCCCCCACCGGCACAGCAGCGCCTCGGAGCCAAAGACCCCTCTTTACAGCAGCTATGGACGGAGGCTGAAGCCCAAAGGACATGGGGGTAAGACTCAGTCTAAGACTCTGGGAGGGGCAGTGTGGGGAACCCACTCAGTAGTTACTCAGTAGTTTTCCCTCAGACTGAAGTGGCAGATCAAAGGTGGGGAGTGTGAGGAGTGATATGTTAATGCAGCACCCCAGGTAGTAGAGAAGTGTTAGTGCTGTGATATAAAAGAGCAACCTGGTGGGAAGTTTTCTGATTCTGGTGAATGTGAGAGAGAGTGGAATAAAGCTTCATCTGCTCGGAAAAGTTCGGCCTGGTTATTCTCTCCACAAGAGCATCTTATTCAGGGTGGAAATTTTATCCAATTTCAGGAACTAGTGTCACAGTACGACATCAGTGATTAAAAGTATCTTGAATACCAGCAGCTTAAATCCATAATAAAAGCAAGATTTGATCTTAATCAGACAGATTTAGAGGTACCAGTTAAGGTGGCAGAGTTTCTAAATCTTCGTTCCTCTAAATTGATATTGAAAATACATGGACTATTATCAAAACTGGATGAGTCAGTATCTCTTCCAATATCAAAATGGGAGACAGACCTATCGATCAATAAGGAGGAAAGCTTCTGGATACAAATATGTTTAAACACTTTTAAGATGACTAAAAACTCTAATTTACAACTTATACAGTATAAAGTACTACATAGAATTCATTACACAGGACAAAGGATGTTCAAAATGGGCCTGAGTCACACAAATATCTGCTCTTACTGCACCAGCAACGTCCTGGATAGCTATATGCATACTATGTGGTTCTGTGCACCGGTTCAAAAGTTCTGGTGGAAGACATTTGAGGACTTGTCGGCATGGCTTGGGTATAGTGGCCCATCCTCACCCACACTTTGCATATTAGGTGATCTAAGTGAAATAAATACAGAGGCAAGGATGGCAAACATGGTTCTCACCACCTTATGCATCGCAAAGAAAACTATCCTCATGATTGGAAATCAAGAAATAATTTTTGCATGACTCACTATAATAATTTACTATTAGATTATATTAGCCTGGAGAGAATGTCTGCCTCCTCAAATAATCAATTGGCAAGGTTCAATTCTCTCTGCTCCTCGCTTATTAATTCTATAGCCTGAGGGGTGGCGGACGGTGATTTGCTCTCCTTCGTGCCTCTGGCGACTGGTGTTTGGGGGGCCTGTTTCTGGGTGGCCGTGCGTCTGACCCAGGGGGGGGGTTGTTGGTTGGGGGAAGCTGCGGGGTGGGCCATGGCCCTGGGCCGGCTGGGTCTGGGTCTGGCCCTAGGCCCCTGGTGCTGGGGAGGTGGGGGGGCGCGCTCCCCCCTGGATTGGGGTTGGGTGTGCGCTGCTGGTGCGGGCCTGCCCCGGCTTGCCCTTGCGTGGCGGGGTTGTGCCCTCTCTGGGGCCTTGGCGGCACTCTGGGGCGGGTGCCTGCATCCTGGGGGGGTTGCCCTCCCCATCCTCCATGGCCTGCGGGTGTGGGTGTGCATGTACATGTGTGTGTGTGCACGCACATGTGTGAGAGTGGGTCAGAGTGGGTGCGTGTGTGTGTGGAAGTGGGTGCGTGAGTGTGTGTGTGTGTTGTATGTGGGCATGTGGGGCTGTGTGTGGGTGTAGGTGGGCTTGTGCGATGGTGAGTGTGTGTGTATGCACATGAGGGCGGGCGGGTGTGTGTGTGTATGTGTGTGTGTGTGTGTATGGGTGCGAATACCTGTGGGTGGATGTGTGGGGGTGGAGGATGTGTGTATGGGTGGGGGAACCTCGTTGGGCGGCGTGGTGGGGCGGACCACCTAATGGCATGGGGGTTGGTGAGTCGAGGTCTGCTTGTCCTGGCTATCTTGGCGTTGTGTCACAGGGCAGGGCACTTTGTCTCATTGCCTCTGGGGTCTTTGGCACCGGTTGTGTGTGGGTGTTCGGGTGGGCCGTTGGCACGGGTTGGTGGCCATGTTGCCATTGGGCTGCTCCGGGGTGGCTGTGGCTGCGGGGAGGCCTGCTGCTGTCGGTGGGCTTGCGGTGGGCGCTCGGGGGTGTTGCTTGGCATGTGGGGTGCTGTATGGGTCCGGCCTATTGTTCACTATTGTGATTATTGTTGTTGTACATGTTTGTGTGTGCAAGATGAGTGGGAATGGGTGTGGCTGCTCCATCATGTTTGTGGTGCTAGGGGCGCAACGCTGGTGGGTCCTGGGCTGCACGGCCTGGTGGCCCTCGCCCTGGGTTGGGATTTGGGGGCAGTGGGTGGCTTCCTGAACCAGTTTGCGAGCTGGTTTCTGGAGGGGAGTTGCCTCGCTTTTGGACCTCCCTCCCTCCCAGTCTTAACCCCCCCCCCCAATTCTGGGTGGAATATACATCTTTTTGGATACACATAGGGCTTTGGGGCGGGGGTCTGCCGCACTGTGTGGGTGAAGGGGACACCTCTGCTGCACGGTGGGGCTGCCCTCACCTCAATTTTAATTGCATTTTAGACCCTGAGGGCTTGGGGGGATGGGGGCCCCGCTGCCTATCGCAGTGCTTTTTTTTATTACTTATTTTGTACCCGTAGGTAGATTTGTTTTGCAGTCTGGTGACAAGCCACCAGCTGCCGGTCGCTGTGTGCGCAAGCACCCCGTATCCCTAACCTGCATGTTTTTGGTATGTGGGAGGAAACCGGAGAAATCCCGGAGTAAACCCACGCAACATGGGGAGAACATGCAAACTCCACACAGATCACATGGCTAGTGGTGCTCCAACCACCATCCCCCAATTTTAACTGCACCATGGTAGTTAACACACCTACACACAATCACATCATACAACTGACACACACATATCATGTTTTGTGCAAGGGGGAGGGGGGTGGGAGTCTTCCCCCACCCCTGTTGCCCTCCTCCTGCCAGGGGCCTGGGGGCCCGGCGGCGGGCCTGGGACCTGTCATGTTGTCAATATCCCTGGGTGCTGCTGAATGAATAGATACAAGCAAGGGAGTGAAAGATGAATTGAATAAGAGAGTAAGTGAGTGAGGGATTGATGAATGGAGATGGTGTTGGTGGGTCGGTTTTGTGTGGTCCTTTGCATGTCAGGTGGCATCTCGAGGCACCTGCGGTGATCTCTTGATCAGTCGCTTGGGTGGGCACTGGGGTGGGGGTCTGCTTCTGTGGCTGCGGTCGCCCTGGGGTGGGATGGCGGGGGGGCAGCTGCTGGCCTGCACCGGCGGTCTCCCCGGCTACTGTCGGGAGCTGGTGTGCATTTAGGCTTGCTGCATCTGCATCGCAGTCGCCCTAAGAAATAGGGGTGAATTAGGGTGGGTGAGTGTGAGGGGGACAGCATGAATGGATGTGAGGAGGTCGGATTGGGAGTGAGAGTGTGCGTGGGTGAACGTGAAAGAGTTTGGGTGATCCTGAGGGCGAGTTGGAGCAAGATTGAGTGGGTTCAGGAGTGAGAGAGAATGGTGGTTACGGGAGTGCGAGAGGGGGACTGTGTGGGGTAGTGGGGGAGTGAGAGAGAGTCAGTGCTTGTGGGTGCATATGACAGCAAAAGGGTGTGGTGTGAGAATGAGTGTGTCTGTTAGTTGAGAGGTGCTAGATTGAGGGGGGGTAATGCCTCTTGGCTATGTGGGCTCCCTTGGATGGGGGTGGGGGACTTCTTTGGGTGTGGGGGTCCCTGGGGTGTGCGGTGGTGGTGCTGGGGGGTGCCCTGAGGGGCTTGCACCAGGGGGCGAGGGCCAGTCTCCGGCCTGGGGGGTGGGGCCGCTGGCCTTCTGGCGCTTGGGGCCCGGGGGCTGGCGTTGGCCCCGCTGGGGGGGTGGGGGGTTGGCGGGCCCAGGGCTGTGGGCCCGCTGTACCGGCCCTCTGGTGTTCTTGCCCCCTCGGCCATCCCGCCACGGGCGGATGCCTGGCGTTCCTGGGGCTAGTCGGCCCTGGGCATTTGTACCCTGTGGGAGCTGCTGGTGCTGCCTTGCCTGGTCAGGGTTTCCAGGGTAGTGGGGAATTGCTGCGACCGGCCCCCCTCTTTGTATGTTTCCTGACAAACCACTCACATGCACACACTTATTTTGCGCATGCTCTCATATACATGCATACGAACACACACACATAAATGTCTCCCCTTTAACAGGTGCGAATACCAGACTTGTGTTGAGACCTCTTCGGTGGAAAAAGCAGTTTGTCTTCTGTTTGTTTTAGTTGTTGGTTTGTTTGTCTTTTTTGTCTGCTCCTCCCTCTTTTTCCCCCTCCGCACACTTCCTTTCACCATTCCCCATCCTGTCAGGTCCTTCATGGGTAAAATAATTTAAATAAAGTATTAAAAGTTATTACAAGAGGAGTTTGCAACAACATACAGTACACAGATAGGTACTGTATAAGGCTCCTTTTGGCAAAGCAAATCTGTTTTGGCACAATAAGGGTAACAGACCTCTGTTCTGCTTACCTAGCTGGCTGATGGGACAAGGGGGGGGGGGAAATAATTGATACAGCTTTTAATTAAAAATAGCATATAACTTTCCTTGAAATAAATTTTATTTAAAAACACCGCAGTGGATATAAATCCCCTTAAAAAACAATCCACATAGTCTAAAATGGTATCTTACCATTTTTTTCCACAAAAACTTTCATTGTCTTACAGTTGCTTATAAAAAGTTTCTCCCTTTTCCTCCTCCTTCAAACGGCAGGACCACCCACATCCCACCCACCAGTATACAGAAGTCTGTAAGATGGCAAGTTTGAACAGCCAGTGCTTTCTCCTGATTGGCTCACCTGTTACAGTGACATCACAAAAATGCTCTGTCTTTTCAAGGGGAGGAGCTTAACTGAACTTTCACAGCAGAAAACGAACACGATACAAGAGATTTTGCTCTTGATATGTCTTGTAAGTCATAAAAACATGTAACAGGCATGTTAATGTAAACCAAGGGGATGGGCCGTTAAGCCCAACTGGTGGTGTCCAACCAGGGGTTTGAACTCACAACCTCCTGCTCCAGAGTCCGGCACTTTACTTATGTCACCAAGAGGGTTGACCCACTTGGCAAGCCAAGTAGGAATGCTTTTTATTAACTCTGTTACATTAACAAGAAAAAAAACAAAAAAACAAACTTGATTTGATAAATGTGATTCTTGCCCATCCTTTCTAACTGGCATCTGTAGCTTGATTTTCTTTTTAGCCTGTGTTGTAGACCATGATATGTTCATGTTGACTTATTGTTGTTTTCTCTCCACATTCTCAGCGCAGAAAGTTTACCAGTCTGACTGAAGACAAGAGTCGACCTTGCAGCCTTTTCTTTTCAGCTGCTGGGTTTGAGGTAGTTTAGAGCCGAAGGTGCTGCTAGAGATTGCACTTTCTGTAACCTTCTGCGTACTGTCTTTGTAGAGCAGCAGTATTTATGCCAGTATCAGGTATTGACAGGTAGCCATGAGGCCCTGCTCCGGGAGCTCTTTGGGCAGATTGTGAACAACAGAAAAGCTGGATTGAGTAATCAGGCTGTTGGCAGGCAGACAGAAGCCCTCCAGTTGAGCTGAACTGCTTTAAAAGTCCTATCTCCTGTTGTTCCCTCCTGCTCTGGCAGCTTATCACCCAGACAGATTTCATAGGCCTTGAACCGTGCAGAGAGTCCATCCACGTGTGAGAAAGCCCAGGCTCTCGCTCAGACAATATGACCCCCTGCCTCTGAGACGTGGAGATAACTCTTTGGCCCACGTCACCGTGAGAAAAACAAAGTCTCACCGTCTCCTCAGCTTCTGTTAGCGTTATCCACATGTCTGGCAGAAGTGCGGGAGTGTGGGGGTGGGGGCTGTCCAAATCAAAGTTGGGAGGTTTACAGTATCTGTCCAGGGCAAATTCCTCAGGGAATAAGACCAAGATCATGATCACTCCTCCACATGAATGGTTCCATGTCAATAGCATACAGTTTACGGGTGTGCACGTACACACACAGAGAATTTCTCTCTCTCCATGTCCCTGTGTTCTCAACACCTGCCCCCTGAATGTGCTCTCAGTTAATCTCAACATTAATTATTGACTCTGAGTTTAATTTGAAAGGCAGACGCACTGTAAGCCAGGGGACACTGCTTTAAATAATGTATACGGCCCATTCAGAGGTAATCATATTGTCATTGATTAATATACATTGGTGCTGTGGAGCATACCTGATGTGTGTGGGAGCCAGGCATGGGGTATGATAAAACTTGGCACTGAGAGGCAGTGTCAGGGCAGGAGAATCTCTAGGGCCCCGTCCCCCCTTGTCTGATGTTTCAATCACAGCTGAGGAGCCATGATGCATGAAGGCATACACTATCAACTGACTGGATAACATGAGGAGCCCCAGAGAATCACCACAGCCAGAGAAAGACAGACAATTGGTTAAAGCAAGCGAGCGCAAGAGACTAAAAGAGAAAGAGTGTGTGAGAGAGCAAATAGAATCATGTAGAAAGAGATCAAATCAAAACAAGAAGGGTAAGAAAGTGGAATAAAGGGTCATCATAGACGCAATAATTTATTTTAAACATATTTCATGCAGCATTTTTGATGTATCACACATTTTGGGGGATGTCAGTGTGAATGAATTACAGTTGTCAACACAAGTACCACAATCAATTCAATTTCTAAATCGGACATTAATAGTTAATATAGTTCCAAAATATTAAGAAAATGTGAAAATATTCTTTTTAATTGTTACTGTTAATGTAAACTTACAAAAAGTACTGTAACAAACTGAGGATTCATGATTATAAAACCCAAGAGCGAGAGAGTTAATTTAAATATCTACTGGTTCTCCTGTGTTTAATATACTGTAATAAACAATGGGAGGTCCAATATGGCATACTATCATGATATTTGGCACTCCTGATGATGAATCAATCCTTAAAAGCACATATCGATCTTTCAATAATCTTTTATTAATTGATTAATTATATATACAGTGGGGAGAATAAGTATTGAATACATCAACATTTTTCTCATTAAATGTATTTCTGATGGAGCCATTGACCTGAGATTTTCACCAGATATCACTAACAGCCCAAGTAATCCATACATACAAAGAAGTCATGTCAGGGCATTGGTTGAGCTCATGTCCTCATCTTGTGTTGTAAATTATATTTTCTTGTCACAGGACATGAGTCTCAACTCACGTCCACGCCTTTAGTTCTCCTTTGAGAGTTTTCTCTATTAATTGTTATTATTATCATCACTATTAGTATTATTATGGTCTTGTCGATGTATCCGCTCCTTGTCCTCAGCTTCTGGTTTCAATTTATTATTGTTATTATTGTGCCTGCCTTAGCCTTAGTCCGCTATTATCACTCTTAGTATTATTATTATCACCTTGGTCACGTCTTGTAGTCGTCATGTTGGTTTGGGCTCTTATCTTGACAGCGTCTTTTGTTTATTTCCATTTTCACCTAGCTTGTTTCATGCTTCATTAAGTTCTTGATTATTCACGGCTGTTTATTTATTTTTTTTATTTAAGTTTTTGTAAAAGGTATACAGGTCATTACAGCATTGCATTGTTTACATTTTCATCACACGTTCCCTTATTTTTTGCTATTTGACAACATTGGTAGGATAGTTATTACAACACCCCCTTTTTTTTTTTAAAGTGAAAGAAAAAGAGAAATTAAAGAGAATTAAATAAAAAAACGAATAAACAAACAAACAGAACAGCAAAAAACAAACAAACAGAAAATTAAGTAATTAAAAGTAAAAGAGCATCTGAGTAGCATTGAAACAAAGAGCGGAACCATTATTGAAATGGTATTTGTCAAAGATTAGATCTAATGGAAGACACATATGCGATCCAGGGTTGCCAAAAGTTCATGAACCCATCCATGTCCTGTCTCAGTGCGAATGTCAACTTTTCCATCGAGTAAATGTCTTGAATCACGTTAATCCAATCTTCAGGTGTAGGACAGTCCTTCAGCATCCATTTTTTAGTTAGGGCTTTTTTACTTGCCAATATTAAAACATTGAATAAGTATTTATCTCCTCGTCTTTCCAGTGAGTCCGGTAGTAAACCCAAATACAAAGTTACAAAAGAAAAGGGAACTGCTATTTTAAATATTTTCCCCAATATTGTCTGTACATTGGTCCAATATTGGTGGATAACTGGGCATGACCAAAACACATGAAAATGATTTGCAGTCTTTTCACCACACAAGCGCCAACAGTTCAACCCCTTATGGGTAAATTTGTTTTGTGCAGGTGTTCTGAAAAATCTTACCAAGTTTTTCCATCCAAATTCTCTCCACTGCAGGGATGAGGTACTTTTCCATTGCTGTTTATTTAGCTTTTCCCATATTTCCAATTGTAAAGTGAAATTCCCCTCTTTTTCCCATCTCTCTTTTATATATGATGTGTTGTCTCCTTTTAAGTCTTGAAGACCTTGGTATATTTTAGAAATGTATCTGATCCCTGGGATCCCTTTATATGCCATTAAGAAGACCTTCAGAACACCTGACTGGGCCCTTTCCAAATCCTCCTTTTTAAGTATATTGTTTATGTGGTGTCTAAGCTGAAAGAACCTGTAAAAATCTTGATTTATTAGTCCTTGTTTTTTCAAATCTTCAAAACTTCTTAAAGTTTGCCCCTTAAAAAAATCATAATATTTTATCAGCCCTTTCTCTTTCCACTCTTTAAATCTAGTGTCTGTTTTATTGGGGGTAAAGTCTTGATCATAGGCGATCCATTGCAGAAGTCGATAGGGCTCTTTAGCTTGATTCTCTCTGACTATCTTAAACCAAATTTTTAGCGGGGTCTCTATCAACGGGTTAGTGTTATTCAAGAGTTTAGGTAAGGCATTGTTCCCTATTATCGCCTGTAGGGGGATGTCACTTGTTATTTGGCCTTCCATCTCCTTCCATTGTGCAGTGTAGACTGGGTTACATATCTCTACTAAAGTTTTAATTTGTGCAGCTATAAAATAGTCCCTGATATTTGGCAGCGCGAGCCCACCTTTGTCTTTGTTTAGCTGTAGGGTTCTATATCTATCTCTAGGTCTCTTGCCCTACCATATGAATCTTGAGATCCTTCTGTCCAGCTCCTGCCATGTTTTTTTGGGAGGTTCTACCGGTATTGTTTGGAAAAGGTATAGAAGACGTGGAAGTATATTCATTTTGACTGCTTCAATTCTTTGTGCAGTACCTAAGAATGGTATCATATTCCATCTTGCTAGGTCAGATTTTATTTTTGTCACCAGTGGATCATAGTTTAGTGTTATAATTTTGTCGAGTTGTTTTGGGATATTGACCCCCAGATATTTCATAGATTCCAACTCCCAGTTAGTTTTGAGTTCACTTAGTGAATAATGATTTGGGTCATAGTTGAATGTTAAAACTTGGGTTTTATGCATGTTCAATTTGTACCCCGATAAATCTCCATAGTCTGAAAAAACTGAGATTAGTTCTGGTAAAGAAGTGTCTGGCTGCCCTAGGCATATTAAAATGTCATCAGCAAAGAGTGCTATTTTATGTTCCTTCTGACCAAGTGTAATACCCTGAATTTTTTGATTTTGTCTTATCCATTGGCTCAGGGGTTCTATGAAGATTGCAAAGAGCAGTGGAGACAGGGGGCAGCCTTGACGACATCCTCTTTCCAGCTCAAAAGATGATGATAAATTACCGTTAATCCTTATTTTAGCTGTTGGTTTTTTATATAATGCCTGTATAGTTCTAATGAAGTTGTTATGAAAATTGAAACTGGATAAGATTCTATATAGGAAAGACCAGTCAACCGAATCAAATGCTTTTTCAGCATCTAATCCCGATATGACTGCACTTAAGATATATTTTTTTATATGATGAATTATGTGTAAAGTGCGTCGAATGTTGTCTTGTGTCTGTCTTTGTCTTATAAAACCTGTTTGGTCTAAGTGAATTAAGTCTGTCAGTATGTTTTCTAACCTTTTGGCAAGGATAATGGTAAAAAGCTTATAGTCCTGATTTAATACACTGATTGGTCTGTAGTTGGAGCATTCTAGTTTATCCTTTTCAGGTTTAGGTATAACTGCAATGACCCCTTCTCTCCAGGAGGAAGGGATTTCCCCTGTGTGGAGGACATAGTTAAATGTTTTCAGGAGGAGAGGAGATAGTTGCTGTTTAAAGGTTTTGTACCATTCTGCTGTATAGCCATCTGCTCCTGGGGATTTGTTAGCTTTAAGTTTCATAATTGCTTTTTCCAATTCTTTAGGTTGTATTTCTGACAGTAGTGTTTTATTTTGTGATTCCGTAAGTTGGGGAAGGTTTAATGTGTTTAGGAATGTCTCGGATGCATTTTTATGTTTTTTGTGGGAGTATAAGTTCTTGTAGTAATTCTCGAAGCTTTTAAGAATATCCTGAATTCTGAATTTTATTTCCTTTGATACTGGGTCTCTGATTTTGTAGATTGCTCTTTCTGTTTGTTGTTTCCTCAATTTATAGGCTAGTAATTTTGCCGATTTACTGCCTGCTTCATAGTGTTTTTGTTTCAGAAATGTAAGTTTCTTCTGGATTTCTATTGTGTAGATCTCATTTATTTGATTTTTTATTTCTTTAATCTTGAGCGAGCCATTAGAATGAGTGTTGTCTTTGTGTTCTTTTTCTAGGTTCTTGAGTTCTGACTCTAGTGTGATTAGTTTTTCTTGTCTCAGTCTCTTTTGGGTTGCCAGTTTTGCAATAATTTTTCCCCTTATTACAGCTTTGCACGCATCCCACAGTATTAAAGGGGATACTTCTCCATTATCGTTTTCTTCCAAATATCTGAAAATATCTGATTCCAATTCATCTTTCAGTGGTCCTTTCAGGACATTTGAATTCAACCTCCAGGAAAATGTATTATTTGTGTATTTTTGGATGTTTAAGTCCATATAGATCGGACTGTGGTCAGAGAGATCCATCAGTCCTATTTTACATGTTTTTACTCTTCCAATGTCTCTATTAAACATAAAAAAGTAATCAATCCTTGAGTAAGATGAATGTGGTGTTGAATAAAAAGTATAATCTTTTACATTGGGGTTGAATTCCCTCCATACGTCACAGATTCCCATTTTTTTTAGTAGCATCCGAGTTTTCCTATTTTGAGTGTTATTTTGATGTGAAGAATTACCTGTTGCATCCCAGTATGGATTCAGTCTTAGATTGAAGTCTCCACCACATATCACTAAACCTTGGGCTTTAGTTATCATTAGGTCGAATACATTTTTATAAAATTTCCATTTAGCCCCTGGTGGTGCATATACATTCAGCAGGGTGATATCTTCTCCATCTAGCCACCCAATTACCAAACTGTACCTCCCTTCTTTATCTTTGTGTTCTGATTTTTTTTCAAATGTAATTTTGGTTGATATCAATGTCGCTACTCCCCTCCTCCTCCCTGACTTGTATGAAGATGAAGAGATCATTTTAAACCCTTGTCTATTGAGTTTAGTGTGTTCCACGTCTGTTAGGTGGGTTTCTTGTAAAAATATTATTTCTGCTTTGTCTTTTTTCATTTTGCGTAGAATCTTGGATCTTTTAACTGGATTCAGGATCCCTTTTACATTATATGAGGCTATTTTGGTTACACCCTGTTTCTCAATTGTATTTTCTTATTTAGTATAACAGTGTGGTGGCCCTCTTTTTTGCTACTCAGAAACTGAAAGAACATTAAGAACATAAAAAACATTAAGAACATAGTGTACGAAACTTTAAAACAAAAAACTGTCAAAAAAACTTCCTGAGCTGGGGTCTCTTTAAAGACCCTGTAAGAGCCCTGATGGAGTGTAGGCTCTGAGGGAAATTCCTCAAACTCTGTTACGTGTTGAGGGCCCTCTCTTACCCCTGTAAGTTGTCCCATGTTTTTAACGTGAATTTCAGATCCCAATCCGAATTTGGAATGATTTTTTTTTTTTTTTTCATGCCTATACCCTATGAGATTGTGTGCACCCTCCCACCCCCATCACAGCAAACATTCACTCTAATACAGTATTTGTTAGTGTGGAGAGAACATGTGGGTCATTGTTACGTTTCTATTTTAACAAGATTTTTTTTTTCCCTTTAAATTAAGAAGACATTTCAGAATCAGAATCAGAATCAGAATCAGAATCAGGTTTATTGCCATTGTTCATGTAGTACACAAACTAGGAATTTGTCTCGGTACAATGCTGCAACATTAAACATGATAAGATAAGAGAAATAAACTATACATGTAATAAAGTGTAGGATAAGATTAAGTGATACTGGTCAACAGTTAAAATATATATTAGCCAGCAGCAGATACTGTGGAGAACTATATAGTGCAGTCGGTAATGCAGGAAGAAAACAGTGATGATTGACATGAGTCTGGTTGAGCTGCTGTACATGGTGCACGAGAGTCACTTAGTGTTCAGCAGTCTAATGGCAGAGGGGAAGAAGCTGTTCATGTGACGGGAGGTTTTAGTCTGGATGGACCGAAGTCTTCTACCAGAGGGGAGGGGGGCAAACAGTACGTGACCAGGGTGTGAGGGATCGGCTATGATCCGGCCAGCACGCCTCCGGGTCCTGGAGATGTACAGATCCTGGAGAGATGGGAGCTTGCAGCCGATCACCTTCTCAGCAGTGCGCACGACGCGCTGCAGCCTTAGTCTGTCCCTGGCAGTGGCTCCTGTGTACCACACGGTTATGGAGGTGGTGAGGATGGACTCGATGATGGCTGTGTAGAACTGCACTAACATCTTGGTGGGTAGCTTGAGCTTCCTCAGCTGCCGCAGGAAGAACATCCTCTGCTGGGCTTTTTTGATGAGTGAGCTGATGGTCAGCTCCCATTTGAGGTCCCTGGTGATGGTAGTGCCTAGGAAGCGGAAGGAATCAGCAGTGGTGATGGGAGAGCCTGAGAGGGTGAGGGGGGGCAGAGGAGTAGTGACTTTCCTGAAGTCTACAATCATCTCCACTGTCTTCAGAGCGTTCAGCTGCAGGTTGTTATTGCTGCACCAGGACGCCAGCTGGGCCACCTCTCTCCTGTAGGCGGACTTGTCGCCGTTGGAGATGAGCCCGATGAGGGTGGTGTCGTCCGCAAACTTGATCAACTTGACAGACTGGTGGCTGGAGGTGCAGGAGTTGGTGTAAAGGGAGAAGAGTAGGGGGGAAAGTACACAGCCCTGGGGTGATCCGGTGCTGATGCTAGTATAGTCTGAGACAGTCTTTCCCAGCCGCACATGCTGCCTCCGGTCCGTCAGGAAGTCGATGATCCACCTGCAGAGGGAGTCAGGCACGTTGAGCAGGGACAGCTTGTCCCGGAGCAGAGCGGGGCGGATGGTGTTGAATGCGGAGCTGAAGTCCACAAACAGGATCCTGGCGTAGGTTCCCGGGGAGTCCAGGTGCTGCAGGATGGAGTGGAGGGCCAGGTTGACTGCATCGTCTACAGACCTGTTGGCTCAGTAGGCAAACTGCAGCGGGTCCAGGAGAGGGGTGGTGATGGACTTGAGGTGGGACAGGACCAGGCGCTCAAAGGACTTCATGACTACAGAGGTGAGCGCTACAGGTCTGTAGTCATTAAGTCCAGTGATCCGTGGCTTCTTGGGGACAGGGATGATGGTGGAGGATTTGAGGCAGGATGGCACGTGGCATAACTTAAGGGAGGTGTTAAAAATGTCTGTGAATACAGGAGCCAGCTGTTTCGCACAGAGTCTCAGGGTGGAGGGAGACACGCCGTCTGGGCCGGGGGCCTTGCGCGGGTTCAGTCTGGAGAACTGTTTGAGCACATCCTGCTCACTGATGATAAGGGGAGGGGGGGAGGAGGGGGGGTGCCTTAAATGAAGTAGGGAATGTGGAGGCTGTGGAGCTGGAGGGAGGGGGGGAGTTGGACACAGATGACGAGGTGTCAAAACGAGCATAGTGTTGGGACAGTCTCTGACAAAGGGCTTTGTCATCCTGACCTTTAGGAGCCTTAGGTCGATAGTTGGTGATTTGCCTCAGTCCTCTCCACATGGAAGCCGAATCATTAGCAGTGAACTGCTGCTGGAGTCTCTCTGAGTATAGAGATTTAGCCCTCTTCAGCTCTCTGTTAAACCGGTATTTAACCTCCCTGTAGCAGTCCCTGTCTCCACTTTTCAGCGCTGCTTCCTTCTCCTTCCTGATCTGTCTGAGCTTAGCTGTGAACCAGGGTTTGTCATTAGAGTAACTCACCCTGGTGCGTGATGGAAGAATGTTCTCTTCACAAAAGTGGATATATGAGTTCACAGACATTTGTTTCTAATGCTATAACTGCTCCATGAAAGGTTTTACCACATGCTGATTCTGCACCTCCTTTAATGTTTGTTACCTTGTAGGAGGGGGGATGGAAGTGCAGAATGGCTGAAAAGAAAAAAAAAACCAAAAAAACCCCAAAAAGGTCGCTATTCCTTCCTGGAACTGGAAAGCTTATCTTTGTAGCTCTGGGGCTGGGTTTCCCGCTGCTGGCCCGTGGATTTTGAAGGTCTCTGACTGGACCACATTTGAGCTCTGATCTTCTCGCTCAGATTCGCTGCGGGTTTAAACACCGTTACCGGGAATCCTCTTCTCGCCATGTCAATTGTTGCTTCTTCCGCTGAATTATAGAGACATGACTCTTCACCGTAAAAGACCCTTAACTTCGCCGGAAATGGCGTCTGAAAGCGTAGATTCCGTTCCCGTAGAACCTTTTTGGCGTCGTTATATTCCCGTCGCTTTTTAAGAACCTCAGGGGCGTAATCGTGCTCCACGAAGACTTTTCTCTCTTGATGCATAAATCCTTTTTTCTGCCAAGCCCGTCTTACAACCTCTTGTTTTATTTTGAAATCGGAGAATCTTACCACCACCGAACGCGGGGGCGCTTCTGCCGCTGGCTTTGCAGCTAATGTACGATTGGCCTTTTCTATCTTCAAATCGGTGGTTTGTGGAATATCCAACTTCTCTCTCAATAAGGATTCCACGCATTCCGCCACTGTGTTGAAACTATCTTCAGCTCCTTCTTTCAGACCGTGAATTCTGATGTTGTCTCGCCTCTGTCTTCCTTCTTGGTCGGTTAGCTTAGCCTCCAGCCTTGACTGTTTTCTGTGTAAATCCAGCATAGAATCTTCAAGCACTTTTACTCTTTCTTCATCTTCCAAGATTCGGTTTTCGGCCTGGTCCATTCTGCTGTTCGTCCTTTTTAGTTCCTCTCTGAATTCATGAAATTCGGCCCGAAATCGTCGTAATTCATCAAATAGCGATTTCAAGCTAATCTTTTTGTTAGCTAGGTCCAGCTCCTTGTCTGCTGAACGGAGGTCCTCGGGATCAGATTCTGCGGCCGCTGCGCGTCCTGACCTGGGGAATGTCAGTTTCTTCTGTTTTTGGTTAGACATGGTGTTTTTGTCTTTTGATTTTTATTCTTCCAAAAATCCGTTAAGTCTGATTTTGAAGATGTTTTCCTTGGATTGGGTCTGAGAGGTTCAGCGTTAAGTTGCTATCACCATGGCGTCCAGACCGGAAGTCCGTTTATTATTTTGGTTAATTATTTTGTCCTATTTAAGGGATGCCGCCCTGTAGTTCAGGGTGACATCCTTCTAAGTCATGCTGGTGTGGACCACATGCTTCGGTCTTGTATCCAGACAAGTCCTATAAGTTTTTTCCCTGCTTCTCAGTTGAGAATTATTTTGTGTTTTTGATTAAATCTTGCAAACCATTCCGACTCCCTCTATAGAGGGAGTTGTCCGGCGCTTCAGCTGCAGCAGAACGGGATCAGGGCAAGTACCGCTTTATTCTTTAACACCACTTAATGAAGGGTCTTGTCTTGTTCCCAGGGAAGGGGCTCAGCTTACCACCCCCGCTGAGTGCTCTCTTCCGGTCTCTGCTGCCACACTCCCCCCACCTGCACCTTCTGCCTCCCTTCTCCCGAGCTTACGATCTGAAGTGGCTGGGTTGGAGATGCATTCCCGGACGTTTGGGCTCGACAGGCTGGAGTCTGCATTGTCTGGGCCCGCAGCTGGTCAACCTAATGGATTCACCGTCGATCAGCCAGCGTCGTGTGGGTTCACCTCTGGTCAGCCTTCGTTGTCGTGGTTCGGCGCTGATCAGCCTACATCTTCAGCTTCTGTGGTCAGCGCGCTCCAGCCATCAGTACCTGAGGTCTGGGCGCTTCAACAGTCTGCTCCTGAGACCGACGTTCCCCAGTCATCTGCTGTTGAGGCCGGCATGCTTCCATCGCTGGTTCCTGAGGCCGTCAAGCTCCTGTCAGTGGCCACCAAGGTCGGCGCTCGACTATCGTCGTTGGACTCGAAGCTGGGGTTCCTCCAACTACTAATCACTGGACTTAAAACTTGTCTGCTGCATTTGCTAAACTAGACCCCCCCCCCCCCCCCGCTATTGCCTGCTTCTGAATTCAGGACGCCACTGACACCCGTTTCTGAGCACAGTGAGATGCTGTCATCTGCTCAGCCCAAGGTGCATGCTCCTGTTCCTGCTCAGCCCAAGGTGCACACTCCTGCTTTTGCTCTGCCTGTCATCATTCCAGCTCCTGATTCTGAGGTGGTCAACCCGGCAGCAGGAGACCAGGAGTTAAGGCAAGTATTTTTTCATTTTTGTTCAAATATCATTTTTGAAAAGACTTGTCTTGCTCCTAGTGGGGGGACCCAAGCACACATTCCACCAGCTGCTAAGTCTTCCCCACCAGTCTCTGCTGTTAATGACTGTGGTGTCACCTCACTGACCTGCTCCTCTCCATCGTCCAAGGTGGCCGTGTCGAGGATGGGGTCACAGGAGGACCACGCTTCAGCAGATGTCCCCAAGGTCAGGAGACCTCCAGCTGATGCTTCAGAGGTCAGGAGACCTCCACCGATCATCCAAGAGGTTAGGAGACTTCCGCCCATCGTTCTAGAGGTCGGGCAGCCTGCTCAACCTTCACTGCCTGGGGTCGCCGCTTCTTGGCTGCTGTTAGCCCCTGCCCCTCACTAGAAAATCCTGCACTGATATCTGTGGAACTAAAAGCTCCTGTACTGATATCCCTGGAGCTAAAAACTCCTATGTTGTTGTCCCCAGAGCAAAAAGCTCCTTTGTGGTCTCCAAAGCAAAGACCCCCAATGTTATCTTCTGAATTTGAAACCCTTGTATTGTTTTCTTTTGACCAAAGGGCTTCAATGTTATCTCCTAAGTTTAAGGGTGCTATATTTTCACTTCCTAAGTTTAAAGGATTTTTGTTCTCACCTCCTGAGTTTAAAAAGCTTTCTGATGAGCAAAAAACCCCAGTGTTTTCTCCGGAGTCTAGAGCTCCTACATTATTTTTACCAGAGCCCGGAGCTCCCATGTTATTTCCCCCAGAGCAAAGAGCTCCCGTATTGGTTTCCACGGAGCAAAGAGCTCCTGCTTTGTTTTCTCCAGAACAAAGAGCTCCCAGGTCATTTCCTGAGTTTGGAGCTGCTGTGTTGTTTTGCCTAAAGCAAAGGGCTCTTACTTTGTTTGTTAAATATGACCTCTCCACACAGCCACCCCCCCCCTCCAAACACCCAGAAGGGGCTGTGACCCCCTCCCCCGGTTGTTTGGGCTCGAGACGGCACCCCTGGTGTCTGCAGCGGGGGTTTGCTGCTCCGGTCGAGCTGTCCTGCTGTGGAGGAGTGTCGGAGGGCATGTTAGTCTGTGGGGGGAGAGGGGAAGGGGTGAAAAACACAGTCTGTTCCGCTCCGAGTTCCAACACGTTGAACGGCCGTGGATCATGGGCGCACGGGGGCCGGTGTGCGTCGTGCATAATGGAACAAAACAGGCAATCGACAGGCTTTAGGGAGGGAGGTGCGGAAAGAACGATGTGGAGGATGAGGGGGAGGTGGGTGGGAATCAATGGAGTGCTGGCCCGGGACATCGAAAGTGTCTGGGCTGTGCAAAAATTGCGTGCGGATCAGCCATGGGTGAGGGACTTTCCCGGTAAACCTTACGGTGATCCGCAACGGCTGTGAAAAAAATTAAGTCTCTGACTTCTCGTGTGGGTCCGGTCCAGCGAGGATCTGGGGAAGGCGATTGGCCCAGTTCCCCGAGTATGCGTAGCGGCTGTGAAAAAACTGAAGCTGTGTCAGGGAACGTGGCAGTCTTGCTTTAGGTGCCCTAAAGGCATTGGGGAAAGCAATCGGCTCCATCCCCGTTGGTGCACAGCAGTTGAGAAACCCATACAAAGTCCTGTGGGCTGTGCTGCCTGGCTGCTTTAGGTGCGAGGGCAGCCCTAAAGGTTCCGAGGATGGCGATCGGCCATGTTCCGGGAGCGGGCAGTGGCTGAGGACAATGTATAAGTCTATGGAGCCAGTTTGTCCCTGGAGCGTGGCGCGCACTGTGGCCACATAGCTTCCAGTTGCGCTGTCCCCATAATCCTGCAGTGTGCGCACGGGGCTTCTGTACTCTGAACTCCACTGTCGGGAGGAGAGTCAGGGTCGGGGAGCTTGATGGAAATCCACGCAGTCGGCGCCAATCTTCCCCGTTCAGGCTGTCTCTGTGTGGTGCTCGACTCACTAATCCTCATGCATCTCGGTCCCCGTGCCGCACTCTCTCTCCGGCCGTTGCGATCGCCATCATGGAGAGAGTCCTAGGCGCGCGCGCTACCGTGTAGATGAAGAAGATGCCGGCGGTCCTTGGTACTCCGGAGTCCACAGTGCAGTGAGAGGGAGTAGACTGTCCATTTCCCGTCATGTCACCAATGTGGAGAAAAAGGAGTCCACAGCGCGGCAGAAGGGAGAGACAGTCCATTCACGTCAGGTCACCAATGTAGAGGGTGTAAGGGAAGGATGTCGAGGCGAGGCACGAGCGTAGGTCAACACAGATTCTTTATTGAACCCTCTAACATAATGTACAGCCTGTGTCCCCAGCGTGGACGCTGGGGCTGTCTGTAGAAGTGAATCCCCAGCTCCCTCGGCATTCCACTTATATACTGTAGCTTTAATCTCATGTATAGAGAGCTGGGCTGGTGCAAATTATATGGGGTTACACAAAGGCAATGTGTGGCACGATTATCATAACACAAGTTACATACAAATGCAATGTGTGGCACGATTATCATAACACGTTACCGTCCTAATATACATTAGCCTCCCTGTGCTGTAGTCTAGAGCAGCAGGAGGCGAAGGCACCTTAGAGTCTGGTGTAATAACTCCTATGGGGTGCTACCCCCCCCCCCCCCACCTCCAGTCCATTGTTCAGCCCCTCTGTCTGCTTCTGGTGTGAGATCATGTCCGTCCGCAGTGTGCTGGTGCCACCACAGTATCTCTGCACTGTTTTGATATGGGCAATCGTCTGTATCTCTGCGCTGTTTTGATATGGACGATCGCCCATATCAAAAGAGCACAGAGAAGCAACAGTGTCTAAACTCGCCCGGAAAAGAGTTTGTGTAATTGATTTTTTTTTCCACATAAGGCGATCGTTATTTAATCATTTGGTTTACAGAAATTTTGGCTTCAGTTTTTTTTTTTTTTTATTTCCCTAATTGGGTGGTCGAGGAAATAAAAAAAAAAATGCACAGATATTCAGTTTCGGTAGGCAATGAGATTTATAAAAATGAAAATTGAAAAAGTAATATTGTGGAAATGTGAAAATGACGAGGCAGAGTTTATCTCTCGAGTCAGTTTTATTCACATCTTCCAACATCACGAAGCAGAATAAAAGAGAACGACAAAGGGAACTCTCGTCCTTAAATACCAGGACTCTTACAGCTAACAGGTCACATGTCTCACAAAACCATTGCATTATAAAGACAGCAACAATGCATCCTCTCTGCATGATATCACACCACTATCTACAATGCATCCCCTCATTAATCTCTTAATTATATCCCACAGTCTCAAGCTTTGCATACCAAAGCCAACTCTCCTGCAGCTTCCTGTAATAACCACAGAAGCTCTGCCCTTGCTCTGGTCTAAAATGTGAGTCCAAAAGCAGGTCACGAATGTGTGTCCCCACACAAAGCCCTCCCAGCATTTTAGAACAAACAAGGGAAAAACAACATGCATGCCGTGATAGTATCAATACACATTAGTCCACCAGCTGTCTGGGCTTCCATCTCCTGCCGTATCTGCTGTAGCTGGGGTTGGACGTCTCCGCGGCGCTGTCACGCTGGGGGTTTTCCATCTGGGGGTGGAAACCTTTTGTCAGCACCTGTGGGGGTTCTGGGGAAACATTACTCTGTGAAGCCCTCCGCGGGGGTCTGCCTCGCCGCGGGGCCCTCGACAACAGCACTTGCTCATCTGCCACCACAAAAGCGGGTTTGAGTCTGTTTATGCCAACTTTCTCTTCCCTACCCCCCAAATCTAGCAAAAAGTGCTTGTCCCCTGTTTCCAGCACTCTGAAGGGTCCGTCATAAGGCGGTCGCAGTGGGGTTCGGTGCGCATCGTGTCTGACAAAAACAAGCTCTGCGTTCTTCAAAGTTTTAGGCACAAAAACATGCGGAAAACTGTGGTGCGCGGGGCCGGGCAGCGTGTTTGATTCTATGTCACTCTGCAACAGCTGAGACGGGGAGGTGTCTGGCGCAGGGTTATCTGGGAGAAACTCCCCAGGGAGCCAGAGTGGCTGCGCAAACATGAGCTCTGCTGGGGAGGCTTCTAAGTCCTCTTTAGGCGCAGAACGCAACCCCAACAACACCCACGGTAACTTGTCTACCCAATTTGCACCCGTCAGTGATGCCCTGAGAGCTGCTTTCAATGACCTATGAAAACGTTCGCATAACCCGTTAGCCTGCGGATTGTACGCGATTGTGTGGTGAATTGTGACACCCAGGCTGCGGGCCATTGTCGACCAAAGCTCGGAAACAAATTGAGGGCTTCTGTCGGACGTAACATCCGATGGAACGCCGAAGCGCGCCACCCAAGCTGTTAAAAACGCGCACGCAACCTCCTCAGCCGTGGTTGATGCCAGCGGGACCACTTCAGGCCAGCATGTGGTGCGGTCCACCATTGTCAGAAGGTGTGTGCACCCTTGTGACAGCGGGAGGGGGCCCACGAGGTCCACATGAACGTGGTCGAACCTCTTGGGAATGTGAAACGGCTCCAAAGGAGCTCTCGTGTGCCTGTGTACTTTGGCTCGTTGACATGCCGTGCAGGCTGCTGCCCACTCTTTCACTTGCTTGCGGAGGCTCGGCCACACAAATTTTTCTCCTACCATTTTGACTGACGCGCGCATTCCCGGGTGCACCAAAGAATGAATCGAGTCAAAAACACGGCGGCACCACGCAGCTGGTACTACTGGTTGCGGCCGACCCATGGAGACATCGCAGATTAGGGGGGGCATACCGTCTTGCAGCACCCTGTTCTCCAGCCTTAACCCTGTTGGTCCAGACTGGAGTGCGCGCATGTCCGCGTCACTACCCTGCTCCGCAGCCATGGCTGCGCAATCTATTCCCACGCTGACCGGGGCCGCTACGGCGCGCGAGAGGCAGTCTGCCACTACATTGAGTTTGCCCGCCACATGCTGGATATCAGTGGTAAACTCTGATATCGCGGCCAGCTGTCTCTGCTGCCGGCCTGACCACGGTTCGGAAACCTTGGCCATCGCGAATATGAGCGGTTTGTGGTCAACGAACGCGGTGAAAGAGCGTCCCTCCAGCCAGAACTAAAAGTGGCGAATGGCCAAATGGAGAGCGAGCAGCTCCCTGTCGAATGCGCTGTATTTACGTTCACTATCGCGCAAGGTCCTGCTGAAAAAAGCGAGGGGCTGCCAAACCCCGGCTACTCCACGACCGCCCCTATGGCCACCTCTGAAGCGTCAGTGGTGAGCGCTATGCGGGCAGTTGGGTCTGGGTGCACCAACAACGCAGCCCTTGCCAAAGCTGCTCTCACCTCCGAGAACGCTTGGTCCCACTCCGGGGACCACTCGACCTTATCCGCGGGTTTCTTTTTTTTGAGCGCGGCATACAGCGGTTGCATAAGTTGCGCCGCGCGGGGGAGGTAACGGTTATAAAAATTCACCATTCCCAAAAACTCCTGCAACGCCCTGACCGTCTGTGGCCGGGGAAAATCTGCCACCGCGCGCACTTTATCAGGAAGCGGAACTGCTCCATCGGGGGAGACGCGGTGTCCTAAAAAATCGATCTACGCCACCCCGAACTGACACTTCGCTGGGTTGATTATTAACCCGTGATCTCCCAACCTTCGGAAAACTGTGGCCAGGTGTTTTTCGTGTTCGTCTTCGGACGCGCTGGCTACTAAAATATCGTCCAAGTAGACGAACACGAAAGGGAGATCGCGAAGTACCGCGTCCATCATGCGTTGGAACGTCTGAGCCGCCCCTTTAAGTCCGAATGGCATGCGTAAAAACTCGAAGAGGCCAAACGGAGTTATTACCGCTGTTTTGGGTATGTCCTCAGCGCGCACTGGGACTTGGTGGTAACCGCGGACCAAGTCTATTTTAGAAAAAACGCGCGCCCCTGCCAAATGAACGGAAAAATCTTGGATATGCGGGATTGGGTAGCGGTCATGAGCTGTAGCGTTGTTTAACCTGCGGAAATCCCCGCAAGGGCGCCATGATCTGTCGGCTTTCGGGACCATGTGCAGCGGGGAAGCCCACGGACTGTTTGAACGTCTGATAATGCCCAACCTCTCCAGGTTGGCGAATTCCTTGCGCGCTATGGCTAGTTTAGCTGCGTCCAAGCGCCGAGCTTTTGCAAAAACGGGCGGTCCGGTAGTGGTAATAAAATGCTTCACCCCGTGCTTAGCGACTGTTGCCGAAAATGTGGGGACCGTGAGAGCTGGGAACTGAGTGAGCAGTGTGTGGAACTTACCGCTTGCAGCTGTGACGTTGGCTTGTGCTGTAGGTGGGGCCACTCGCGCTGTGCAGGGGATAGAATCAAAAGAAAGTGCATTAACCAAGCGCCTGTTAGTGAGATCAACCAACAAACCATGTGAGCACAGAATATCAGCCCCCAACATATTGAAATTTACTGCTGCTACAACAAAAGTCCACTCAAATGTACGGCCGTGTAGGGACAGAATCAGAGTCTTCTCACCGAAGGTTTTAATCTCCGAGCTGTTCGCTGCTGACACCCGGGGACCTCTGGAACCAGCTAGTCTGTCCGCGTAGGATGGCGTGATGAAACTCAACTGGGAGCCTGTGTCAACGAGGAACTGCCTCCCTGAGCGTGCGTCCGATAAGTAGAGCAGCTTGTTCTCCTCCCCGAGGGCCGCGGCTGCTACCAACCCCCGGTCTTGGCGTTTCCCGAACGTCCGAACTGGCATGGTGGTACATATTTGCGTGCCCTCTCTGCGAAGCGGCGATGGTAGAAACAAAGGACGTCTGATCCGCGTTCCCTGGCCCCTGCCGCCGCCGTCGTCGGTGCGTCTAGTACTGCTGCCTCTGGCCTCCTGTCGTCTCCGGTCACCGTGCTGAGTTCCGCTGCAGTGGCCGCGGCTGCGCACTGCTTGGTGGCGTTGACAATCCGCTGCGCTTCTCGACCCAGTGCGCGGTAGTCCCGTTGGGCCAACAGCGGCGAAATGGCCAGGGTCGCTCTCGCTGCTGACGGTACAGTCCTGAGGAAGAGGTGGGTGAAAATGAAGTGATCATCGTCAGAGTCTTTCAACCTCAACAACTTCTCCATCAGGTTCACGGGCATGTCATTTTCCGACTCTGTCAGCCCCAGGAGCCTCTCTGCTCGCTCCTCCGCCGAGGGGGTGAATTGCTGGATGAGTGCAGCCTTCAACGTGCCGTATTTGTCGTTGTCCGGCGGCTGGTCGATCAGGCTCTCCACATGCTGGGCCGTGTTGTTGTCCAGCTTTGCGACTACGTGGTACAATCTTGTGGCATCTACCGATATCCCACGGAGGTTGAACTGCGCCTCAACCGCGTTGAACCAGGAGCGTGGATTGTTCTGCCAGAAGTCCGGTAGCTGGACTGTAGTGGCATTCTCTTGGCTGGGGGCCCCTGACGAGGCTGGCCCGGGGGAATTCTCCTCTTTCATGATACGTCTTAGGGTCACCAGTGTGGAAATGTGAAAATGACGAGGCAGAGTTTATCTCTTGAGTCAGTTTTATTCACATCTTCCAGCATCACGAAGCAGAATAAAAGAGAACGACAAAGGGAACTCTCGTCCTTAAATACCAGGACTCTTACAGCTAACAGGTCACATGTCTCACAAAACCATTGCATTATAAAGACAGCAACAATGCATCCTCTCTGCATGATACCACACCACTATCTACAATGCATCCCCTCATTAATCTCTTAATTATATCCCACAGTCTCAAGCTTTGCACACCAAAGCCAACTCTCCTACAGCTTACTGTAATAACCACAGAAGCTCTGCCCTTGCTCTGGTCTAAAATGTGAGTCCAAAAGCAGGTCACGAATGTGTGTCCCCACAATATAACGTTTTTTTTTAACACAGAGTCATTCCATTTGGAGTAAAGTCAACACTTGGCTTCAAAATTCATAGGGAAGGATTTTACTTTTGGCGGAAAAAATATAATAAAATCACGATCGCCTTATGTGGAAAAAAAAATCAATTACACAAAAACTCTTTTCAGGGCAAGTTTTGACACTGTTGCTTCTCTGCGGTGTTTTGATATGTTGATATTGTCTTGAGCTGTGGGTTTTCGTTTGAAAACCGTAGGTACAGCAGTCGGTTTTAGAACCCGTTTGTAATGAACTTTCAAGCCCAAAGATTCCTGTATAGCAGGTGCCTCCTCAAAACTGTCTGCAGTGAAATGATCGCTACAGAGTACAAAAGATGGTGTTGGTTGCCATTTGTCCCTTGTTCTCTGTACTTGCTTCACCCATTTTTTAAGAAGATCTGGATCTTTTGGGAATGAGAACAGGCTTATACGTTCACTGCAGCAATTAGAACACCCAGCTGCCACACAACGTTTCAGCATTTCTTCGCTGATATAGAAGCTAAACAGCTTGTTTACACTGACAGCACATGGATCAGCCGAGAGGAAACTCTCCTCATGACATCATATCCGGAAACGAGGCTAGTCTCCGGATATCGCATTATTGCAACACAGCGCTAAATTTGAATTCACTTAGAAACATTTTTCCACTTATTTAGCGTTCTAAGTCAACAGAACCAACTATGTGGACGATTGAAGATAAATTCATACTGAATATTGATCCATAGTTCCTACATCGTGTCACAGACACTTCAAACAAGCTTCATGGTTTTTCTTCAGCAATGGAGTCTTGTGAGGTGAGCAGGCATAGAGCCCATGTCGGTTGAGTGCATTACTTACTGTTTTCTTTGAAACAGTAATTCCTTCTAACTCCAGGTCTTTCTGGAGCTCATGGGTAACTCTTCTAATAATTAGTTTGACTCCTCTGGCAGAAGTCTTGTGAGGAGCTCCTGGCTGTGGCCGGTTTATGGTAAAATGTTCTTTCCACTTCTGGATGATGTCTCCAACAGTTTTTCATTGTAACATCCAGCAGTTTAGAAACACATCTATAACCAATGCCATCATTATGTTTTGCAATAAAAAGGTTGCAAAGGCCTTTGCTGCTATCCATCATGAGTTCTTTGTGGTGTCACAATCTGATATTCACAGACCTATTAAAAGGCAATCAGTCCGGACTTAAATAGCTGAAATTAATTTGCACTGATGGGGGATGGGATGGCTTCCTAAATTCTGATGGATTTCAGCTGGTTTCTTGGCTTTCTATGCCTTTTTGCTCCTCTTTTTCTTCACGTGCTCAATACTTATTTCCTGTGACATTCCACTTTATTAAATATAACTTGTTTTGTGAACACAGTTGCCTTGATTTCTTTGTATGTATGGATTACTTGGGTTGTTACTGATATCTGGTGAAAATTTCAGGTCACTGGCTCCATCAGAAATATTGTGACGTTTGCAAGGTTCACACAAAGACAATAGAGCAAGATGGTTGTGATGAATAGGCTTTATTTACACACCCCCGACCCCAACTTGCAACTTAGTACCCAGAGCAGTGGAGGTCATTCCCACAGACCTCTGTTTACATCACGGTTACACACACATGATACATCTTGCCCTAATCCTGCTAAACACTGCTGGGTCATTATAATGCAGTTATAATGACACAGCAGTATAACTCAGAAGTAACACATTTAACACACATACAGTAACGTTTCAAACTGGCAAAGCATGCTGGGAAATCCCTGCTCCCCTTAAAATGGCCCCGACGTTACACTGCCCCCCCCCTGGACTGGTTTCTGTCCCCAGAAAATTCAAAGTCCACTTTCAGAAATCCAATGCAAGTCAGCCCGGTGCCAAAGCGGCATGCACGGGCCATCTGAGTCTCGGTCGGAGAATCTGGTTGGGGTAGGGTCCCGGTTTGGCCATCAGCGGGCGGATGGACACATCCGACAGCCTCTGTAGGACCACACACAGTCCCTTCCCTGGCAGCGGGAGTCCCAGGCCCGCTCCGGCCGACTCCCACCGCTGCCAGTTCTCCCAGGCGGCCGCTGGCCCGCGTCCATGCGTCCAGCCCTTGCCGCACCTGGAAAAATGGCCGCATCTTCGTCCTGCTCGCTCCGCTGCGTCGCTCCTGCGCCTCTGTGACGTCATCTGCCAGGGGAAGCATCTGCAGGAGGCGGCTTTTTCCCCGTCCATGCCACCTCGCTCTAATTTAGCGTCGGCGAGGGGCCAGTTTGTCGTGCGCTGTGTGCGGGGCAGTACCATGCCATGTACCCTGGCTCTGTGCAGCGGAAGCCGTCCTTCCTCGCGTCGCCATGGCTGTTTCCTTCGTGCACGCGCTGCTGTGATCTGCCGTAGCTCCTCCTCCACTCGCTCTCAGCACGGTGGTTTCCTCCGATGATCAGCGCGGCAGCCAACTCTACCTGGGCCAGGTGGTCATCCGACAGGTTCTCGCCGTTGTAGCGGGGAATCTTGGCTCGCTGCTGGATGGATGGGACCGTCATCTCCCGGTCGATTGCCGCTCCTAATTGCTCTGGAATCGCCAGCCCGTCCTGCCCTGAAAAGGGCGGGAAACGGGGCTGGTTTGCTCTGCTCCGTCCATCGCAGCGAAGCTCTCCGGGGGCCGGCGTCTCAGCTCTATACTCCGTTCCCGGCTGAGCGATGAACCGCTCCGGCCGCTGTACCTCCGCCTGGATCCTCATCTTGCTCCATATCCCACTTCTGACACCAGTGTAACGTGCTGCTCGACATGGCGACGTCCCACCGGGAGATTCGAACTCACGCCTCCCGCTCCGGAGTCCCGCACCCTACCTGTGTCGCCAATAGGGTCAACCCACTTGGCAAGCCAAGTAGGGTGCTCATATTGAGTTCGCTACAATATGTTTAATGAGAAAAATGTTGACGTGTTCAATACTCATTTTCCCTGCTGTGTAGCAGGGAAAATGCTGTGTTACACCCCTAAATATATTTTTAGGGGTGTAACGGCACTTGTATTTGTAGTTTTTGGTACGCCATCCACAAAACGGTATACGTAACTAGGTACGACACAGACTATATTGAGTGACGGACAGAAAGTGTGACAATCACATCACGCCCCTTCCTCCTCTCAGTTTCCCGTCTCCATCTGCCTATCAGCAGACTTCTGCAGCGTTCCTCCCCAGTGAAGAATGACTGAAATTGGGCTACTTCTCAACACAACACCGGTAAGGTTACAGAGTTTTTTTGCAAGTAAAGTTAGTGCTTCTTATTTTCAATGAGCGACTGTCTCAGCTTTAGAAAAATGATTAAACTGTTAGCATGTGCTAACATTACCTGTCGGACAATAATGTCTCTTGAATGAAGTTTGCTGAGCTGTTCCAGTTCTGCTGGTAACGTGTTAAGTGTCAGTAAATGAGTGAATTATATGAGTAGCTTACTCTTTTTCATCTACTCTATTACTGTTGCGGTAATGAGCCCTCATTCTGAATATTAGTGCGTCTCGGTAAATTAGAATACCCACACCACCGAAAGGACAGTCCAAGGACGGATAATTTTTTCACACATAAGGAGCTGTTCAGAGCTCCTTATAAGAACTCCTTATACAAAGATATAGAGTGATGATAATGAAGTCAGTGGCGGTAATGCATCTGTAAGCTGGTTGCCAACCGCCAATCAAATCTAAAAGAAGAAGAAGAAGAAATTAGAATACCATGATTTTTTAAATTTAATTTAAAAAAAAAGATAACCATAATCATCACAAATAAATTAAAACAGCTTAAATATTTCACTATATGTGTAGTGAAGACTCACATTCCTCTACTGTAACTTAAAGCATTTGTAAACTGTTATTTTGGACTGGAAAACATTCTTTTAAGATAAGATAAGATAAGATAAGCCTTTATTAGTCCCACAACGGGGAAATTCCAGGATTGCAACAGCACAGGGATAGCAACACTCAGAGCAACAATCAGAAGGCAAGAAAAAAAAAACAAGCAAGCAAGAGCAGCTAATATACATATGTACATATTACTATAAAATATATATATATACACACACACAGACACACAGTGCAGAGCATTGTAGCTGGATGGAATAAATATATGAATATATAAACACAGTGCAGAGCATTGTAGCTAGATGGAATAAATATGTAAATATATAAACACCCACAGTACGGAGCATTGCAGTTAGGTGGAATAAATATATAGATATATAAAAACACAGTGCGGAGCATTGTAGCTAGGTGGAATAAATATGTAAGTATATAAACACACACAGTGCGGAGCATTGTAGCTAGATGGAATAAATATATAGATATATAAAAACACAGTGCGGAGCATTGTAGCTAGATGGAATAAATATATAGATATATAAATATGAACACACCCAGTGCTGAGCATTGTAGCTAGATGGAATAAATATGTAAATATATAAGCACACACAGTGCAGAGCATTGTTGCTAGATGGGAAGAAACAGCACAACCCTCTACTTAGTTATCCTACATGGTATGATTATGTGCCCATACATATTCTCACCCTCCATAGCGACCGGTATTTTCCTAGTTGTATGCCGGAGGGGACCATTGTGTAAGTCTATTGCATCTTTTGCATTTAAAAACTATTAGTTTGTTACGTCTTTTTGCTATCTCTGCGAGCAGCCCCGCTTAGGTTGAACAGTCTGACAGCCGCTGGTAGGAAGGACCTACGAAACCTCTCGGTTGTGCACCTGGGATGATGTAGTCTGCTGCTAAATGAGCTCCTCAGTGCATTCAGTACGTCCTGCATAGGGTGGAACTCGGACTCCAGCAGAGATGACAGTTTAGCCACCGTCCTTCTCTCTCCTATCTCCTCCACCGGATCAAGGCGCTGCCCCAGGACAGAGCTAGCTTTCTTAATCAGTTTGTTCAGTCTCTTCCTATCGGCTGCAGTAATGCCACTGCCCCAGCAGACCACTCCAAAAGTGATGGCTGATGCCACCACCGTGTCATAGAATGTCTTCAGCAGTGCCCCTTGTACACCAAAAGACCTGAGTCTCCTCAGCAGGAACAGCCTGCGCTGTCCCTTCTTGTAGAGTGCGTCAGTATTGTGTGACCAGTCTAGTTTATTGTTCAGATGAACACCCAGGTACTTATAGGATGTCACCATCTCGATGTCTGTTCCCTGTATATTTACTGGTGCTGTGAGGGGCTGCCCATGCCTGCGGCAGTCCACCACCAGCTCCTTAGTTTTCCTTGCGTTGATCTGGAGGCAGTTCCGATGGCACCAGTCTACAAAGTCCTGGATAAGCCCTCTGTACTCAGCTTCATCTCCATTGGAGATGAGGCCAACGATCGCAGAGTCATCAGAGAACTTCTGTAGATGGCAGTGTGTTGTGTTGTGTGAGAAGTCCGCAGTATAAAGAGTGAACAGGAAGGGAGCCAGCACCGTTCCCTGGGGGGCCCCCGTGCTACTGATGATCGTGTCGGACACACAGTCCCGGGTTCTCACAAACTGAGGCCGGTTCGTGAGGTAGTCCAGGATCCATGATGACAGGTGCTGGTCCACCCCTGCGCGCAGCAGCTTGTCCTTCAGGATCATCGGTTGGATGGTGTTGAAAGCACTGGAGAAGTCAAAGAACATGATCCTCACCATATTCCCGGGCTTCTCCAGGTGGGACAGAGAACGGTGAAGGAGGAAGATCACCGCATCCTCCACCCCAATGCCATGCTGGTAGGCGAACTGGAGTGGATCCATCGCTGGTTCCACCAGGGGGCGGAGGTGAGCAAGGAGCAGTCTCTCCAGGGTCTTCATCAAGTGGGACGTCAAGGCCACCGGTCTGTAGCTGTTCAGGTCTTTGGGGTGGGAAGTTTTTGGTACAGGTACCACACAAGATGTTTTCCACAGCTGTGGTACCCTCCCCAGCTTCAGGCTCAGGTTGAAGATGTACGTCACAATCCCACACAGCTGGTCTGCACAGGACTTGAGGAGCTTTGCGCTGATGCCGTCCGGTCCTGACGCCTTCCTCGCCTTGATCTTCCTCAGCTCCGTCCTCACCTGGGTCCTGGTCAGGGTCAGGATGGGGGGCTGTGTGTTTGGGGTGGGGGGGTGTTGGTGGAGTGGGGAGTGGGCAGCAGGACTTGATTTCTTTAGAGGCAGCAGTGGTTGTTGTGCAGTCAGGGGGGAGGGCGGTTGGTCAAACCTATTGAAAAACAGATTCAGGTTGTTCGCCCACTCCCTGCCCCCCGTGGCCTGGGAGGAGGTATTCTGGAGCCCAGAGATGGTTTTGAGGTTTCTCCAGACCCCGCTGATAAGATAAGATAAGATAAGATAAGATAAGCCTTTATTAGTCCCACAACGGGGAAATTCCAG
The DNA here is from genome assembly GCA_020510985.1 of Pholidichthys leucotaenia. Lineage (NCBI taxonomy): Eukaryota > Metazoa > Chordata > Actinopteri > Cichliformes > Pholidichthyidae > Pholidichthys > Pholidichthys leucotaenia. Next base: position 335,195,720 of record CM035837.1, on the reverse strand, counting down.
GATTGCAACAGCACAGGGATAGCAACACTCAGAGCAACAATCAGAAGGCAAGAAAAAAAACAAGCAAGCAAGAGCAGCTAATAAACATATGTACATATTACTATAAAATATATATATATACACACACACACAGACACACAGTGCAGAGCATTGTAGCTGGATGGAATAAATATATGAATATATGAACACACAGTGCAGAGCATTGTAGCTAGATGGAATAAATATGTAAATATATAAACACCCACAGTACGGAGCATTGCAGCTAGGTGGAATAAATATGCAAGTATATAAACACACACAGTGCGGAGCAATGTAACTAGATGGAATAATATGTAGATATATAAATATATAAACACCCACAGTACGGAGCATTGTAGCTAGATGGAATAAATATGCAAATATATAAACACACACAGTGCAGAGCATTGTTGCTAGATGGAATGAAACAGCATAACCGTCTACTTAGTTATCCTACATGGTATGATTATGTGCCCATACATATTCTCACCCTCCATAGCGACCGGTATGTTCCTAGTTGTATGCCGGAGAGGACCATTGTGTAAGTCTATTGCATCTTTTGCATTCAAAAAACTATTAGTTTGTTACGTCTTTTTGCTATCTCTGCGAGCAGCCCTGCTTAGGTTGTACAGTCTGACAGCCGTTGGTAGGAAGGACCTACGAAACCTCTCGGTTGTGCACCTGGGATGATGTAGTCTGCTGCTAAATGAGCTCCTCAGTGCATTCAGTATGTCCTGCATAGGGTGGAACTCGGACTCCAGCAGAGATGACAGTTTAGCCACCGTCCTTCTCTCTCCTATCTCCTCCATCGGATCAAGGCGCTGCCCCAGGACAGAGCTAGCTTTCTTAATCAGTTTGTTCAGTCTCTTCCTATCGGCTGCAGTAATGCCACTGCCCCAGCAGACCACTCCAAAAGTGATGGCTGATGCCACCACCGTGTCATAGAATGACTTCAGCAGCGCCCCTTGTACACCAAAAGACCTGAGTCTCCTCAGCAGGAACAGCCTGCGCTGTCCCTTCTTGTAGAGTGCATCAGTATTGTGTGACCAGTCTAGTTTATTGTTCAGATGAATACCCAGGTACTTATAGGATGTCACCATCTCGATGTCTGTTCCCTGTATATTTACTGGTACTGTGAGGGGCTGCCCATGCCTGCGGCAGTCCACCACCAGCTCCTTAGTTTTCCTCGCGTTGATCTGGAGGCAGTTCCGATGGCACCAGTCCACGAAGTCCTGGATAAGCCCTCTGTACTCAGCTTCATCTCCATTGGAGATGAGGCCAACGATCGCAGAGTCATCAGAGAACTTCTGTAGATGGCAGTGTGTTGTGTTGTGTGAGAAGTCCGCAGTATAAAGAGTGAACAGGAAGGGAGCCAGCACCGTTCCCTGGGGGGCCCCCGTGCTACTGATGATCGTGTCGGACACACAGTCCCGGGTTCTCACAAACTGAGGCCGGTTCGTGAGGTAGTCCAGGATCCATGATGACAGGTGCTGGTCCACCCCTGCGCGCAGCAGCTTGTCCTTCAGGATCATCGGTTGGATGGTGTTGAAAGCACTGGAGAAGTCAAAGAACATGATCCTCACCATATTCCCGGGCTTCTCCAGGTGGGACAGAGAACGGTGAAGGAGGAAGATCACCGCATCCTCCACCCCAATGCCATGCTGGTAGGCGAACTGGAGTGGATCCATCGCTGGTTCCACCAGGGGGCGGAGGTGAGCAAGGAGCAGTCTCTCCAGGGTCTTCATCAAGTGGGACGTCAAGGCCACCGGTCTGTAGCTGTTCAGGTCTTTGGGGTGGGAAGTTTTTGGTACAGGTACCACACAAGATGTTTTCCACAGCTGTGGTACCCTCCCCAGTTTCAGGCTCATGTTGAAGATATACGTCACAATCCCACACAGCTGGTCTGCACAGGACTTGAGGAGCTTTGCGCTGATGCCGTCCGGTCCCGGCGCCTTCCTCGCCTTGATCTTCCTCAGCTCCGTCCTCACCTGGGTCCTGGTCAGGGTCAGGATGGGGGGCTGTGTGTTGGGAGTGGGGGGGTGTTGGTAGAGTGGGGAGTGGGCAGCAGGACTTGATTTCTTTAGAGGCTGATGTCGCTCTGTTGCAACTTGTCCTCCATCTTCTTCCTGAAGCTGTCCTTGCCCTCTCTGATCTTTCTCCTCAGCTCCCTCTGTACGGACTTCAGCATCTCCCTATTCCCCGACCTGAAGATCCTCTTCTTCTCTCTCAGAAGTGTTTTAATCTCAGGGTTGATCCAGGGTTTGTTGTTTGAGCAACACCGTATGGTCTTGGTGGGAACGGATTTGTCCACACAGAAGCTGAGGTAGCCCGTGAAGGTGTGAATGAGGCCATCGATGTCCTCACCATGTGGATCGCAGAGCTGCTTCCAGGCGGTGGCTTCAAAACAGCCTTTTAGAGTGTCCATTGTCTCCTCAGACCATAACTCCACTGTGCGCATGGCCGGACGTTGTCTGTGCACCAGGGGTTTGTACACCGGCCGGAGATGAACCAAGTTGTGATCCGATCTCCCGAGTTGGGGGAGTTGTAATGAGGTGTACGCCTCCTTAGTGTTTGCGTAGAATAAGTCCAGTGTTTTATTGTCTCTAGTGTGGCATGTGACATACTGGGTGAACGTGGGTAGAATGGGAGACAGTGAAACATGGTTGAAATCGCCTGAGATGAGGAGAAGAGCATCTGGGTGTTCTGTCTGCAGCCTGCTGGTTACTGAATGGATGACGTCACGCGCTGTCCCAGCGTTCGCCGTCGGATTTGCATAAACAACAATGCAGATCACGTGTGAGTGTTCTCTCGGGAGATATGTAGGCCTCATGCTAACAGCTAGCAACTCAATGTCTTTGCTGCAGTGTCGTTGTTTAACAGTGATATGTCCCGGTCTGCACCAGTTGTTGTTAACATACATTATCACTCCACCGCCCCTTGCTTTGCCACTGTCTGGTGTTCGGTCAGCCCGTATCATGTGGAAACCCTCCAGCTCAATGTTAGCATCTGCTAACTGCTGAAGCTTTTAGTTTCATTCTGAAGACTAATTATTAAACTTTTAAACTTCTAAACTTGGCAAGGTTTCAAACAGGATGGACTAGTCTATTATTTTCTTTTTGACTTTCATGGAGTTGAATATTATTACTCCAGTTTGTTTTGAACAATAGAGTTCCAACAGCCATGTATGGTGCAGTAGAAGCTGATATTTGAGTTTTATTTCTTTAGTGTTTGGGTTAAAAGACTGAACTTTAATGTCTGTTTTTTAACTGTGTTGCTACAAACACTTTTGATTAAACTGTTAAGTTCAAGTTTCCAACTCATGTTTCATTGGTCATTATTTTATTTTATTTAGCTATGTGAAATTTTTATAATAGGCTGTTCAAACTTCTATTGTTGCACTTGTCTGCATTGTTCATTTCCTAAAAAGAGAATTTATTTATTTATTTATTTTTCCACAATATCTTTATTGAACCTTTTTTTTTTTAACAAACATGATACAAACAATCAAACACTAACACTAAAGTACTACAAAAAAAAAATGCACTAAAAACACCAACAACCACCAACAAAATCAAGTCTTCAACAATGCTCCTCTGTTTAGTCTAGACAATCCAATACATAAATATACATATTATGTTCACCAGTTTGGAATTTACAAGGTCCACACACATCATTCACCTTCTTCTTCAAGAGTTATGTTTAAATTTTTTACATAATCAATAAAAGGTCTCCATATATTCTCAAACACAATTTCCTTTGATTTCAGTATATATGTTATTCTTTCTAATGGAAGGTTTGTTAACATCTGTCTTAACCACTGAGTCACATCTGGTCTATGAGTCTTTTTCCATAATAGTGCAATACATTTTTTGGCATTAAGCAAACTGAGGTCTATGAATGTTCTTTCACTTTTATTAAAATTATGCTTTTCTGGGTACAGACCCAACAAAAACAGTTTAGGATTCAATATGATTTGTTTTGAGATTATTTTTTCAATTGTTACCCTCACCTCTTCCCAAAACATTCTTATTAATCTACATTCCCATAAACAATGAAATAGGGTTCCTTTACTTTCCATGCATTTTGTGCATGTATCTGGTATATTTTTGTTATATTTATTTAACTCCTCTGGTGTAACATACATCCGCATTAACCATTTGAAATGTATCAATTTAAGGCGTACATTTATTGATTTGGTTTGAGCTTCTGTACAAGCCAATTCCCATTGTTCCTCTGAAATTTCAGTTTGCAGATCTTCTTTCCAGTAGTTTAATCTTTTCAGTGAATTTTCTCTTGAAGATAGTGTCAATGAGTTATAAAACTCTGAAATAATACCCTTTCTTTTACTATCTTTCATCATCATTTTTTCCAAGGATGAGTAAATAGGTCGAGTGAGAGCTTTATTTTGATTTGATCGAATAAAGTTTCTAAGTTGAAGATATTTAAAAAAATGTGTTCTATTGAGATTAAATTTGATCCTCAGCTCTTCAAAAGACATTATGTTATCTGCACATGGCAAATATAAATCCTGAATCTTTTGTATCCCTTTTAAATTCCATACTTTAAATACAGCGTCCGCTCTCCCTGGTTTAAAATATTGATTACCCCATATTGGACTAAATTGTGACAATAACTGTGGTTCTTTTAAATAGTTTTTAGCTTCACACCATATTTTGATCATATGCTTTACAAATGGATTTTTAACTTGTTTTTGTAATTTTTTTGCCGAATCTGAGTATATGAATATGGGAAGAGGTAAAGGTAAATTGTATGATTCCATTTCAGTCCAGTGAGGGAGATCATTTGATGAAAAATAATATGTCATAGACCTCAGTTGTGCCGACCAATAATACAACATAAAATTTGGACATTTCAGACCTCCACGATCAAATGGTAAATATAATAAAGACAGACGTAATCTAGCCCTCCTGTTGTTCCATATAAATTCCACTAACTTTTTTTTTATTCTTGAGAATAGATCTAAAGGTGGTGATAAGGGAATGTATTGAAATAAATAAAGTATTTTAGGTAAAATATTACTTTTAAGTATATTGATTCTCCCGATCATCGACATTGGTAGTGACATCCATCTCTGAGTTAACTCATTGATATCTGACATTAAGGCTTCATAGTTGACACTGGCGACTGATTCTAGCTTAGGCACAATTTGGATTCCTAAATATTTAAACTGATTTACAACATTGAATTGATTTACCTCAGGGGCTGGGTAATTTCTCTGGGTCTCATTTAGCATTAATATTGAAGATTTAGTTTTATTTATTTTATATCCTGATATTTCCCCAAAATTCTTTATTAAATTCAACAAGGTTGGAATTGATTTTTTTAGATTCGACATAAACAAAATTATGTCATCGGCGTACAGGGAGATTTTATGTTCTGTTGGTCCAACTTTAATTCCATATATTTGTGAATGTAAACGTATCGCTATCGCTAAAGGTTCAATTGCCATAGTAAACAGTAAAGGTGAAAGTGGACAGCCTTGTCGACATCCTCTATTGATTTTTATTGGTTTTGAAATATTGTTATTTGTTAGGATTTCTGCTGTAGCATTATTGTATATTATTTGAACCCATTTTATGAGATTATTTCCAAGTCCAAACCTTTGTAGGACTTCAAAAAGAAAGGGCCATTCAACTCTATCAAAGGCCTTTTCGGCGTCCAGTGATAGGAGAGCTGTATCCGGTGCTTCTTTATTAAAATAAATAATATTAAATAGTCTTCTTACATTATGGAAGCCTTGTCTACCCTTTATAAAGCCATTCTGATCTCGATTAATAATATTTGGTAAAATTTCTTGTATTCGTCTTGCTAAAATTTTACAGATTATCTTAAGGTCGGCGTTTAATAGGCTTATTGGTCTCATATTTTCACATTTATTAGAGGGCTTACCTGGTTTTGGCAGCAGTATAATTAAGGCATTATTTATGTATGATGGTAAATTATTATTTTGAAATGCTTCTAAAACCATTTCCAAAAAAGGTTTTATTAATTTATTCTTAAATTGTTTATAAAGGTCAACTGGAAGACCATCTGGTCCTGCACTTTTTCCTGATTTCATATTATCAATGGCTAGCCCAACTTCTTCTTGACTAATTTTAGACTCCAATATCTCCCTGTTTTCATTTGGAATACACGGTATAGATAGTTCGTTCAAAAACCCATTTAGTTTTGTTAAATCAGATTCATTTTTGGTATCATATAATTTTTCATAGTAATCTCTAAAGGCTCTGTTAATTTCTAAAGGATCTATAACTACCTGTCCGTTACTTATAATACTGGTAATTGGTGTTTTAATTTCTAATTGTTTAATCTGCCATGCTAATAATTTTCCTGATTTTTCACCTTGTTCATAAAAAGATTGTTTCAATCTTAGAAGACTCGAGGCAGCTCTATTCGCTGATTTTTTGTCGTATTCAGCTCTCAAAATCAGTAATTCATTCTCCAACCTTGGGTCACTTCCTGCATACACTTTTTCCTGAAGACTTTTTATTTTATGTTCCAATTTAGCTCTCTCCTCTCGAGTCTTCTTAGATTTTGATCCTGTATAACTAATAATATGTCCCCTAATAAAAGCTTTGAAAGCCTCCCACTTTACACATGCTGATGTTTGTGTAGTATTGATGTCAAAGAACTCGTCTATCTGTTTTTCTATATACTTGACAAATTCCTCATCCTGAAGCCATTTATGCTGAAATTGCCATCTACCTGATTCCTTTGTCAATTTTTTATCTACATATATTAGACAACAGGGTGCATGATCAGAGATCACGATGTTATCATAAAAGCAGTTTTGAATCTTGGACCTTAATTCTGTGGAAATCAAAAATAATCAATACGTGAGAATGTCTTGTAGGTACTGGAATAACAAGAATAGGCTTTAACTTGTGGTTTCATTTCTCTCCATATATCTAACAATCTCAATTCTTTCATAAAATGATTAATAGTCATCCTACATCCAATGTGCGTGCAATCCAGTCCTGTTGATCTATCTATACCTGGATTCAATGTACAATTAAAATCCCCTGCTATTATATGTTGCCCTGTAAGTGATGATAAGATAAGAAATAAATTAGCAAAGAACTTCTGATCATCTATATTGGGACCATATAAGTTCACAAGATTTATATTTTCTAATAGCAAAGAACCTTGAATGATTACATATCTTCCAAATTTGTCTCCAATTACATTTTTCACTTGAAAAGGAACTGATTTATGTATGAGAGTCATAACTCCCCTGGCCCGGGATGAGAATGATGAGGTGAAGACACTTCCTTGCCATCTACTCCTAATTCTTTTTATATCCTCCTCTATTAAATGAGTTTCTTGTAAAAACACAATTTTTGAACCCATGTCTTTTATTTTATTCATAACTTGTTTAAGTTTTTTTAAATTTTGTAGACCTCTGCAATTCCATGAAGTTAAATTAAGATTAACACTTTGGTTTATGATCAATAGAGAGTTTGGGATTACCTTGCAGTGTAAACATGCTCATACAGAGAAGCAAAAACATGAGTGGTTGAACATTCATCCTACAAACTACACACAAACAAATTTCCCCTTCCCACACTTGTGGGAAACCCCCCAAAATCAAAAGAAAAATTCCGTCTCCCGATATAGCCATCGACCGCTCCACACCCACGGGGAACAGCCTAAGCCACTCCTTCTTCATCCTCCCAATCACCCTAACTCTACTGCTTTTAATGACGTAACATTAACTCTCCTCTGTAGTTTTCCAACTTAACTCCAAAATTTTTAACAACTTTGTACATCATAGTTTTTTTTGTTTGTTTTGTTTTTGTTTTTTTTAAAATATATAATACAATCTATATTTTGTAAACTTACTATTTACTTCAAGTCAGTCAGATGCCTGTGCAAATGCTTAATTATTCTACCTTATATTTTGTTCATGCTTAGCTCCCACCAGTCTCTTCTTCTTCTTTGATCTTCTTGATGAACTCCTGTGCCTCCTCTGGGGTCTTGAAGATGTGGGTTCTGCCCTCATACGTGGTCAGCAGTCTCGCAGGATAGATTACACCATGACGAATCCCAAGGTTGCGCAGCTCCTTACGTATGGGATCAAACTGCTTCCTCAATTGTTGGATTCCTGTGGCCAAATCTGGGTAGAACCGCACCTGCTGGTCCTGGTGTTTAATCTCTCCTTTAGCTCGTGCAGCGTTGAAGATCTTCATCCTGTCTCTGTTGCTAAGAAACTTCATAATTAAGGTCCTCGGCAGTCCCTTATCTCTCCGTGGGCCAATACGATGTGCATTTTCCAGAACCACTGCTGATTGCAACTCCTCGCTGCCCAGCACCTCCGGAATCCACTTTTCCAGAAAGGAACATACGTCCCGACCTTCTGATTCCTCTGGAAGACCCACCAGCCTCAAGTTATTCTGTCTCGACCGAGATTCCAAATCCAAAATATTATTTTCCAGAGATTTATTTTTTTTTTCCAAAGTGCGCACCTTTAATTGAAGACGGGTGACGTCATCTTCAGCACTAGCGAGACGGAGCTCCATCTGCGCCGTTCGTTCTACACAGTCACCCAATTCCTTTCTTATTCCTTCCAACGCTGTCATAATCCCATC